>CM052337.1:18871151-19471151 GCA_028455595.1 Lasioglossum vierecki
CCCCCCCCCCCCCCCCCGGCGGAGTCCTGGGTATCCTGGTCCTGGCCGTCAATATTCCCCTGCGATTCGAAAAAATACACCAATATTGACCGAGCTCTCTCGCTCGCGTTGGCGACACGTCGAAAACGAAAACGCCGAAGAAAATCGACAAGAGTCTACCTTCGAAATCTAATATTTGTACGGCAACCAGAGGATTACGATGTTACGGGGTTTTAATTCTATTTATCGCGAGCAAGATCGCTCGCATAACTCGCATATTCGAGGCGACGAGAGTTCCCGCAGTTCTAGTTGTTCCCCTGACTGTTCGTGACCAGTCAGACAATTACCGCGAGACGACGAGAATCGTTTCGACGTTTCAACGTTCGAGCAGCTGACAGTTGCTCCCGATTATAGTTGCTTAAACAGAATCTCCGGCGACTGGTTTGCGTCAGATTTCAATCTCGAAATCTGCTAACCAACTTTCTCGGAAAAGATGATCTCGATTTCTGTTGATGTAGCTTGTAGACGGTAAAGTGACTAACGAAGTAGAATGGAACAGCTTGATCAGACAAGTAGATTAAGCACGCTGCACGACCAGCCCAAGTAGAATGTAACAATCTACAATCAGACCCAGTAGAGCGGTGAGGAAACATTTGAGAAGTTATGGTAAACCTCGACCTCCGATGACCTTGACCTTGACATATGTTATCAAGGACAACATTCTGAACAACTTTTGTCATTACAACTACCCGGTGTTTGACTTTAGTTTTCGAGATAATCGCAAAAAACTATTGCTAGTACTAAATTGAATTTTCCGTATTCGTGCACGCTCTGCAACTTAAACGTAAGGTTCACCGAAGTTATTTCCAGAATGATTTGCAAATTGAAAATTACAGAAATTTATAGAAAATTTAATTCGAGCACCAACTACTAATGTAGAGATGAATTCTTCGATGAAAATTGGCGAAATTTCGCAGCCACTCGTACAAGCGATCCCGCATCAGTTTGATAGTGATCCATCGGGGAAGATCGTCGAAGAATTATAGTAATTCCCGGCAGGTAAGCCGTACGTGGATCATTAGGATTTAATGCGGCATCGAGAACGCGTGTTCTGAAGTCGAGCATAGAATGGTTGCGGTAAAGGCACTCGGTAAACTGCGATATTGAGTGAGTTATTCCATAATGGGTATTTACTGGCCAGAGCCGGTACAGTGTCGGCTGCCGACCGATGCGAAGCGATGCATCGGGCATATATGCGACCTTATGTACAGGATGCACACGCGCCTCGATGCAGCGTATATATACAGTACTCTGCAAAAATTTTAGGCCATTGACGATCTCCTTTTAACCCTTGCGAAGACCCTCGTTTATCAATTATTTTAAAATTAATCGTTGTTGCAGACAATTATCGGTGCAGATTGCAATTTCCAACAAAAAATCTGAGTAGATTCTCTAAAACGCGCCTTAGGATCCAAAACATGTCACACTTTTTTCAGATTTTGTTGTGGGAGATCATTCTGTGAAAATTCGTTAGGTTAGCTTTCGAACTGATCGATAGCAATTGGAAAACCTCTAAGAGCAGTTTTTCGACCATCTCAATCGGCTAGGTCCTTTGCGCACTGTTCGCAGAGTTTCGTCAGCCGGAAAAATCTGAAATGACAAAGGAGGCGCAGAACTTTTGCACAGTACTGTACACGTTGCGCGCACAAGCGGTTTATAAAGAGAACCGGCCGCGTACATCGCGGAAAACGTTCAACTATCCGCGGTCGCAATTTGTCTTTCCCCTGTCCATGTATTTTGCTAGCCGCGGCACAGTGGTTCGTTCGCGAGAGAGCACAGTGATTGCGTGCTGTTCGTTAACGGGCTCATAATTTCCTTAGCTTGCGAACTATTGCCGGTGATCTACAATTTTTTTCCGCGTTTTATCGGGCCTGTGCAGACGATCGCGCCGCACCGTGCGCCGCGTTGCGTTCACGTGAAACGGTCTCGTGCAAACGAATCGTTGCGATTTCATTGCGGATCTTTATGCGTTTACACTGTCGACCGAACACTCGCGGGAAACATCGAGCAAAAGATAACGCTGGCTGCTCTTATAATTGCTGTTTCATTGGCTTTCTTTCGTGTAGCTGGTTTTAACGCGAGCTATTTTGCTTTCCACTTTCTAATTCGACCGTGGATTTGAACGACTTCCCGGAAACGTTCACGAATTGGAAGAAGCATCTTGGAAACGGATTGATAAAGATCTGCAGAGTTGTACATTGTACGGTATATCTTATCCGTGTCGGTTTTCCACGGTTCGCGTTTGTTTGACGAATCCGCCATCAGCCGCACGATTCGCCGTGCAGAATTTCGAGTCTGGCGTGCTCGGCCGTCCATAAATGAATTATTGAACGCCATTATCGAGTGTGTATCGGGGAATCTAGTCGCCTCTCTCGCGAAGAAACTGCAGCCTGAAAGGAGCCGGCGGCCTGTGACCGACGGAGAGGAATGGCCGGCAGCTGTGGATCGTCGAACGGGTTCCTCGTCACATTACTTATTTACCGGTGACTGATGTCAGACCATTCTGCCACGGAACTAACGATCGCTGAACACCTTTTTCCGCTACTTTGAAAAATTCACATTCGAGAAAACTGCGATCACGTATTAACGAGGTTTGGTAGATTCTTGGGGCCAGGCCGAATCTTGTTTGGTTAAAGCGAGAACGTTGAACGCGAGTTGGTTGGAATTAATATAATAAATATCTCGGTGGAACGGAAATAGCGACGCGGACGTTACACTGGGCTAGCGATGATGGGAAGATCACCAACAACAAGAACCAACAACAACGGTTACACGTAGAAGCAAACTGGCATGTGCTTATTCCGGTTAGGCGAGAACAAGCGAGTACAAGGTATTCGTTGGGTGGAAGTTCGACTTCCCGTGGCGAGCCGCGGCTCCAGCTTAATGACTGGCACGGTTATAACGCTGCGGAATAACAGCGGCGACCAGTAATAACCGTAACTGATAGGAGCAGACACGCGGTATGTCGTGCATTTACACCGTTATACTCTTTCCGCGATACCGAGAACACCGTTTCGTCTCTATACCCACTATGCTTAGGCGAGGGAGTGTTGTTGCATCCTTAATTGCTACGCTAATTAAGACGTGAGCGGGTGAAACCTCGAAACATGTATGCATACATATTCTCAATTCCTACAGAATTTTTTAAAAAAGATCCGAATTCATGAGAAGATGACGTTAAACATTGTACAAAAATTAAAAGTTGTTAACGGCACTGCTGAGCGTGGTATTAAACTTATTCAGGACTACAATCGGTTATTATCAAAAAATGAACTGGAGGAACAATATATTTTACAAATTATTTCTGAAAATAGGAAAGAATTTCCACATGTATCGAAACAATCATTGTTAAAGAAATAGGGAACAATTTAGGAACAACAGGGAAACAATTTTTAGTTTATCTTGAAAATCCTGTGTAACAGATAACTGTCCTATACATACATATCGGAAGAATTTAAGAAAATGATTTTCTTTCGTTACCTCGCCACGAAACATTTGGTTGGCTCGGTGAATATTTCATTCGTATTCAGGTCGATGTCGCATCAACGAACTCTGCAGGAATTTCGTTAATTAGTTGACTGCGACGGGAATCGCAGCCAGGAACAAGTTTCCTAGAAAGTTGCAGCTGCTCGGTGATTTTGGTGCCTCCTATAGTCGACGCTTATTTCCGGCGCGAGAATTAAAATCTACTTAACAAGAAAGTTAAGTTCTACGGTCGGGATAAACATGCACATCAAGGGCCAAAAACTTGCGAAGTCCCGTTGTTGGAACGCGGTCTGATGCCTTTCGCAACAGCATTCAAGGAACAGTTAAGTTTGCTCCTCGCTGTACCACAAGGTCTATGCGAGAGAGTAGCTGTTTCAGATTTCCAGGATTAGAAACGCATGAACTGTCTAAAGTTTTGCCAGTGTGCTCCGCGAGGACGTTCGGGCCAGCTGAAAAGCCAGCTCAAGAAACGCGACGAATTCGCATAATTTATCATTTGCACTCGGAGCTGTTCTGATTCGAAATCCGAATTTTTCATCGTACAATACTTCCAGTAATTTACCAAATACAAATGTAATAATAATAATTATTATTATTTATTATACACGGGCAGAAACCCTTCTTACATAAATATTTACAAAGAATTCAATGAAAAAATCAGTACTGTTATAAATAGTACACGATTGTTACAATAATGCGATTCATCGGATTAATTTAATCTATAATAATGCAAGAAAATATTTTGAATAACGGTACAAGGATTATTAGCGGCGCCTCCCAGTCACCACTCGAAGGCATAGAGTTAATACCTGCCGTATCGCCTAAAAAATGTGGCGAAACAGAAAAAAATGAACAATGAACACAGTAAAATATGCGGAAATTCGCGATCCAAGTTTTAATTGGACCAACCGCGCACGTTGGTTCGTTCAGTTAATTCTCCGCGGCTGCGCCCCAGTAAAATGCATCGGAGTTTGTAATGGGGCGGAAGCGTCGGGGGCTTAAGCGGTTAGCAACTATCTAATTTGTCGATATAACACGATAATTCGGGGCCGCGCGCAGCTTCCTTCCGGCGTCGTTCCGTTGTTCCCTCGGGAAATACGCCAGCGGTACAACGACAACGCCTCCAGGAGTCGAAGATTAATCGCGAAAGTTCAATTTTGACGGATTCGCGGCATAGCGGTGACAGTCTTTCGGTGTCGAGGGCGATAAAATGCGTGAACACGGCGACTCGGCTAATTGATCGAATTCTCTTCCGTCGAACCACCGAAACGCAATTTCCTCCGGTCGAGCCAGCACACCCGGTCCCTGTAAAACGCCTAGTTGGAAACTGCATTTCCGCGGCTGCATCCAAGAAACCCACGCTCGATGGAGCGTTCCTCGGAAATCAATATACCGAGGCCGCTTCTTAACTTGAGATGCTGCGCCGAGTGCATTCGCCGATGCACATACCGTTCTATTTTCGGCTCTGCACTATTGCAGAACTAAACACGGTATTTGTTGCGGTGCGTTCGATCGAGAACGCGATTAATTGATCCCACTGAATTTTGCACAAGTATTTGTTGCGGTGCGTTATTGTGGTATTTTGTGCACCTCTGAATCTTGCACAAAATCGCAGCACAATTGCACCGTTCCAATCGCTACTCGCCGATGCATATACCGTTCTATTTTCGGTTATGTACTATTGCAAAATTAAAAACTGTATTTGTTGCGGTGCGTTCAATCGAGAATGTCATTAATTTAATCCCACTGAATTTTTCACAAGTGTTTGTTGCGGTGCGTTATTGCGGTATTTTGGGCGCCACTGAATTTTGCACAAAATCGCAGCACAATTGCACCGTTCCTATTCGATTCTAACGATCGACTTGGCGAAACACGTTTCGGGACACAGGTTGTTCGCAGGACATCGTCGCTATCAATCGGCACTCGCCGGCACAAAACCGAGCTTTGACAAGGAAACATAGAGCCAATTGTTCGATATCCACGTGACAGTAATCCCGGCTCGTGAATGAACGACACTCGCGTGCTTTTTGCGCGCGCGGCCGAGCGTAGTTCGGAGGACGAACAAACATCGATCCGCGAGTATTTTTTTTAAATCGTATTGGATGTACCTGGACAGTGTCCACGAACGACGGAGAGAGCGGTCGTTTACCCAAAACCGGAGTGCACTCTCCCTTGTGTCTATCGGAATATCCCCACAACAACCAGTGCTCCCGCTGACACAACGATCAAACTTTCTCGGGCTCGTTATAGTCACCGTTGTTTCCCTCGAAAGTGTTCCCGGGTAGCCGAGGGAAGTAGTCTTGTAACGATGTTTAAAGCTTCTTCAATGGGCGGACTTAACGAGCGGTTTTTCTGTGACGGCGAACCCTTCCCTTCGACCGTTGCGGGATTAGAAGTCCCCAGAGAAGAATGAGCCCCGTCCAACGTATCCAGTAAATAATTTCCCTCTGTACCGCGGTCTCTCCTCTGCTGACGGAGTCGCGCGATAAAAAATATCATTCGCGAGAATTACGTGGAAAAGTCGCGTTCCTCGCGTGCTCTCAAGAATATGAGACACACCATCTCGTTCGCTTCCGTGTACCCCCAAGGACCATCGTCATCCATTTGCGACCGCCGTTCCTCGCCTCATTCTCAACGATTAAGGTGTATGCTCGTGTTGCAGATCAATAGCGTGGTTGCTGTCACGCTGTACCCGCTGCTTGAATAATCGCGAAATCCATCTAGTTGACGCTATACGGTTGCTCGAGGGTGTTGAAGATTTTTCAAGTTCCAGGAAACTGTCTTCTAATTGGCACCAGAGAGATTATCGCGGAGACGATGATCGAACAACCGTGAATCTGGCAGAAACTCCGTTGTACAAATGATTCGCGAAGGACAAAGCGAAGGAATCGCTGTCATTATTTCGCCATCTGACAAAAGTTGGGTGACTTCTGCGAAGAGAGACAATGTCCTCCTCATCCCCGAGCCGTGTCTCGATCGAACAAAGCAGACACTCGAAGCAGTCCTCTCGAACCTCTCCGATCAGACGGTAACAAGTTTTATCGTCGGCGACGATGGGCGTACAGTTCGGCGTCTCGGCCGGGGTGCCGTTGGAAAATTTATTATCGGCGTTCGCGGGCTAGTAACGGCGATCGTCAGGACGTGTTTTATCACTTGGATCGTCGAACGACACTGTCGGAGGGGTTGCGCGACGATCGAAAAAAGAAAAGAACAAAGAGGATCGAGAGCCTAGCGAAGCGGAACCGTTCGGAATCTGCGATTCAATGACGACAGTTTTTTTTCACCCTGACGTGCTCGTCCATTTCGATAGTTCGCGGTCCGTTGGTACGATGGTTGCCGTAAAGCTCGGATCCTTGGATCCACCGGTAGTATAGCAACCTGCGAACCCGGGCTTAGGCGAATCTCCGGGCCTCGCTGATCCCTCGTCGCGTTGCTCGGAGTGTCCGCCTCGTAAAGAGCGGATTTCCACGCTGGCGAACTGATTCCGAGATGTTAGGGGAATTGTCCGCTAGAGAGTTTAGCCTTTCGTCAAAGGTGCGCGAGGATTTACTTGTCCCTGTTAGCCCCGAAGTCCTTCGAGATCATGCGCCACGCTAATACCGAATGCTCTGGATGCAGCAGCAGGGTAAGCATCGCTGATGACAGGGCTGATGAAGTTCGGGTATAGGTTCACCGAAGGGAACTTGATGTTCCTTCGACTAAGAGGATTTACCCTCGTGAACGAAGACGCTCAAATTTCTCGACCGGAGGCGGGGGACGATGTTGCTAGACGCAGGCATTTGGCTTTGCTAAGCAGTCGTGGATCCACGGTTTCTATTTTCAAGATTTTCCAGGTCTGAGTGCAGCTTCTTTCGAATTCGCGAGCTTCCAAGCAAACGAGAACCGAAGTCGGGTGTTGGACAGGATCCGTGTTAGATCGAATCCCCGCTAGGTCAGGTACAGTTAGGTCCCCGCCAAAGAAGAAAAGCGACGAGGAACGTGGAAAAGTTCCAAGCGGTGTGTCCCCCGCGGAGAAAAGTTTCCATGGCGTACTCGACAATCACGAGTCATTCATTTCAAGGCGCTCCGCACGCGAGAGCCGCGTCACGTTCCCTGAATTTAAGCTGCCATTCCAGACAGTGATTCCCCCGTTGCCACCGGCTGGATCTCAATTCCACGGTGGCCGGGAACGAACCACCGAATACCGCTTCTTTTCCCGGTTTCAAATCGGGGAACATAAAGATGATGGATAATAGCATTCCCGAAGACGTTACCGTGGATGAGGGGCAAGTTATGGGGATGAAAACTCGATTTCGCAGCGATTAGATCTGCCACTTATCATCCGACGGACACTCTTTTCCATAGTTCTTGCACCAACTTCTTTGGACAGGTTTTTGATCGTTCGAAAATGATAATTGTAGAAGCAAACTGCTCTCGTACACGTTCGTCTACAAAGCAACCGTGATCGATCGCTTTAAATCTCGCGGAGTCAACGGACGAGCAAGATCAAAGACCTTGTCTTTGGCACATTTCCACCGGAGATGTCAAAGGGTGTTAAATCTGGACCTCTCAGTGGCCAATACGTGAATGGCAGACTGCCATCCCTTGCAGAACCACTTGAACCGTCTGAGCAATTTTTGCCAACATCTCCTCCCCCCCTCTCTCTCTCTCTCTTATTATCATTATTTAAGTAAGTTATTATTAGGCTAGTAATGCCACTAAATGTATGCGAATATCTGATAAAACTCAATCAATCAATCAAAATCTCTCTCTGGTAGGTTAACAAATCTTAAAATAAGCTCGTCTATCTATCTTGTAACTTTGACTAACTTTGACTTTAACTGAATTTTACAAATTTCAACCCTTAATTGGGTACAAAAGGGGTTGCAATGTTTGTACGAGGAATATATTATTCGTGCTCTGATTTACATCATACTTGGTTTTAATTCTCATTGATACAATCCAAATGGGATGAATGGGGGGTTAAAAGATTGTATGGAGAAACAATATCAATTTTCGAGGACATTAAACAGTTTTCTGGGCGAGCGAAGCCGCGGGGAAAAGCTAGTTGTAAATGAATTCAGACCAATTGAGAAATGTGTTGAAACAACGAGGGATGAACAACCCTTCTGTCGCGTTGAGGAAAGCAGGAACGGGTGCGAGACGAAACGACGTTAACGGGGCTGCTTCGCGATTCCGATTAAACAGCTAATTAGACGGCGCTAATGAATTTCGGCGGGTTGCGAGGGGGGATTCAATGGGTGAACGATTACAGTTCCCGAAAGATCGCGGAGACGTCGTCCCCGACGGTCACCGGTATGGAAGTTCTGATGGGAAACCCGGGGTTAATAATTCCCCGAAGAATGCCCAACAATAATTCCTCTCTTAACTTTCGTATTAATCGACTCCGGGCTGCCTTATGCATAAAGATTATGGGCGCGCGCGCGGAGGCGAGCCAGGGAGGTTCGTAACTATGCAAAATAATGCGTCGCTTTAAATTCACCCTTCAGATTGCGGCCAGTCCGTACCAGGAATTTTTCAAACCGAGAGTCAGCCGAACAAAGACAAAGACGAGAGCTGGCCAGCAACTTTGCCCCCCTTCGGTAACAAAAACGGAAACTTTAATTCCCACTTTCGCGCACCATCGATTTTTCACCCGTCGATGCTACCGAATACCGAGCGAACATTCTATTCGTTGACGTAAAAAGCCTCGATTATATATTTTTTATTATTTATTATAGACGGGCAGAAACCCTTTTTACATAAATATATAATATCTTTTTTTTATATATCTGAGATTGGAGTTGTCGGAATTAATAAAACAAATTAGTTTCTTTGTAAATAAGAGTTTTATATTATAATTGATATTACTATTTACAATATACAGGGTGAGCAGAAACAGAACACCTAAATATCTTCATTACTTTTCGTTGTACAAAAAACTTCGTAGGACAATGTTACACTGTTTGCAGGGTCACATGTAACGGTGTAAGGGAAAAATTTTCAAGTTCATTTTTTGATGAGATTTCAAGGTTACCAATGTTTTTATAAATGGAGAATTGGAGAAATAAAACCGAGAAATTCGCTGTTGAAATACTTTTCAACGGCGCAGCTAGGGCCATTCAATTGTATGCTAAATCTTTCGATAATCCCACATGGGGATTCCGAATGGACGTCCAGCTCGAGTAATTACCAAGTCCGAGGGAATGCTCTATCTCGCGATTGCTATGTTGAAATAATGATTCGAGCCCGAAACGTTTCGTAAAGCGCGACCCTTACCCACCGGGGAGCGTTCGTGAAACTGGTTAAAAAATCATTTTCGCAAAATTATTTTCCCTCGACCGTATATCACCGCGGAACAAACTTTCCGAAAAATTAAATTGACAAATTCGCGAAAGTAACCGTGTTACGCAACGTGATGGACAGGTACACTCACGCGCTCGTAACAGCGTTGCGAAGTTTAATTTTTCAAACGCTGAACAACAATATTCCTCGAAAATTAACGGACGCGTAAACAGCATCTCCTTGCTTTTAAATGTTTAATGAATTTATGAAAGTAGCATTAAAGGGTTAATTAATCTTCGTCCGGAAAATTAGTCTCAAAAGCGAGATACAGTAAGCGCGAACCTTTGCGAAAACGTAACCGAAAGCAGAAGTTCGTCTCGGATTTCATCTCGACTGGGTTGTTTACCATCCCCGAAGCCAGAGGTCGCAGTTCCAGAACAGTTTCGGGATCTGGCTGGTTGATAAGGGAACGAACGAGTTCGGATTAGCAAGGAATCCAGCCTATCGTTAATCAAGCGGAGCGATAAGTTAATTTCAGGGCTTGGCTTTGACCGCGAAACGATCCGAACTTCCAAGCATAGTCACTCGGATATTAGGCTTACGCCCAAGGAATTTGCCTGCGGCCTGGATAGCTCAATTGGTTGCAGCCTTCCTTCGCCTACGCGTGCACCGGGAGTTGAGATTCTCGTAAACTCTGCGGTCGGTCCCTTCCGATGTTGGTCATACTTCTGTTTAGGGTCCCCTGACACTGGCAAAGGAGTCCAGGTGCTGCTCGGTTTGGCATTAATTTGCGGCTGGTGTTCCCTCGGGACTTGGACACCTCCGGGAAACTCGTGCATCCAATAGGAGAATACGATAAAAGGATTTTTATGACCTTGAAATATGTTGTCAAGCTCATCATTCTGAACAACTTTTCCCTATACAAGTTACCGCCGCTGGATTTTAGTTTCGAGATATTCGCAAAAAACTATTGCTAATACTGTACTGAATTTTTGTGGCAGCAAAAAGTTGTTCAGAATGATGAGCTTGACAACATATTTCAAGGTGATTAAAATCGGTGAGGAGGCCCTCTATTTAAAGTATTATCGATTTTCACTCTGTAATCTACGTTTGAAAAATTCTAGCTCCGATCCGGCGGGGAAATATTGAAAAAGCGTAAAGCCTTGCCAGCGAACAGAAGGTTAAATAAAATGATTGCTATCAAATGCACCGGCGAGGGAAAATGTTTTCTCGAGAAGGTTCTTTCACGGTGAATAAATGAAAGCTACCGAAGAAACGCTTTAGCAATCACGAGCAAGAAGCAAGAAGCTCGGGGAAATTTGAAAAATATGCGAGCCAGCAACAAGTTGCACAGCCAGCTCCGGAATCAGAGTAAAAATATATGTCGGCGTCGTGCCCGCGCGTTCAATAGGCCCGAGTTAATGGATCAGGGAAGATCCTATTTACCCCCGGGCTCAGTCGTCGGAAAAAACCAGAGAAAATTTCGTTGCGGTCCGCGGCTATGAACACGATCTCGTTCGGTGACTAGACGAATCTGTCCTCGAGGCAATAAAACCTGAGTCAGCTTAACGAATCCGGTGACTGATGGCCGTTGGCGCCAGGAATGAGTTACTTCTGCGGCCGTAACGCCGCGCCGCGCCGCGCCCCGTTTATTGAAGATCCCGACTCGCCAGGAAAAGTAATTCGTCTACTTAATGACGTACCTTGAACTTCGCCTCTGGGAAACCTTTACGGACAACTGCTCGCCTCTGGCGAACCGCTCGATGGATTTCAGGGAATTAGCGCGACGAATTGGTCTACCGTTTTGTCTACTCGGTGTGTACTCGCACATCCTTTCGGGCACGGGGAAAAAATGTAGTCTGTAATATAAGAAAAAGAAATCTAATTATGGATTAATTAATCCATTAAATCGCATTATTACAAAATCTTGCACTATTTATAATCGTGTTGATTTTGTTCATCGATTCTTTATTAAATTTTAAAATACAACTAGGCAGGATTGCATGATAGTACCATGTCGATTGCGCATTTCCCTTCTTTGTTGTTATTAAACGAATAGTCTTATATTTTTTCGTCTTTGTTATTGTAAACAGTTTTGTAAAAGGATTTCATTTCGCTTATAATAAATAAATAATAATAATATTGCAGTTGGACGTGGCCATCGAAGTGACTTCCATTTCGAGCATATTCTCGCGCGTCCATAAATAAGGCAATACGCGTCGTCTATCGGTATCTAAATGCCATAGTCCGAGCACTCGTCCAGACTCGAAGAAATCCTATAAAACGGCAGACCGAGCAAAACAGCGTCGCAGACAGTCCCCGTTACGTCATTGGCACAGTTCACAGAGGAATATCGCATGCGAACTGCGACGCGATTCCTGGTTCACAGACGGAAACACACAGCGCGCGCCGTGCCAGAAAATCTCGGAAGAAGTCCTCGAGAGCTGGGTGAAAGTCCGACGAGCTCCGGCGGATAAATAATTTATCGATCGACGCAACGGTCGTCGCACGTGTGCATCCACGGCCTGGAAATAATTGATCGAACTGCGGCAAAAATTACTTTTGACCGGGTCGTCGCCGTGGCTCCTTTAACTGCCTTGCCGAACTTCTACGAGCCGTGAATATTCACCTGGCGCGCTCACGACTTTACGGTGATTTATATCAACACCCATTATGCATATTATCGGCCGGCTGAGAACTAGAAGCACCGTGTCGAGTCCCGATAAATTTCCTTCGATCCCACGGACATCGAGGAAAATTCCTTCGCGAGAGAACTTTTCGAATTCTTGCGACCACCACCACTCGATGATCGTTGTTAACGCGCTCGGGATATTCGTGCGATTCTTGTCGTGCAAGACCAGTTTATGGTATTTATAATTTGCGATCATTAGAAGAGAGTATCCTATTGATATCGGTTCGAAGATTCTTTTAATAGTAAATTGTAGTTTGTTCAACAATCTATAATCACTCCACTGAATTCGAACTGAAATTCTTACAACTACAGCAATCCCTTGATTCTTGTCGAGGAGGCTGTTCACTGAGCAGACAAGAATCGCAACCTGAACACGATTGCACAAGGAGGAGTGCTAATTGTTGCTCGAAACGAAATTCCGACCTCCACTGGTCATTAAGTTTGCGTAGGATCATTTGCTGCGTTTTGACGAAGCAAACAGAGAACGAAGCACAACCGCTATGTACTTGAACGGTGCAATTTCCTTAGGGTATCTACAAAATGTAGAGAGTGAGAGGGAGAGAAAGAGGACTGACCCAGTTTGTTGTATTGACTCGCGCGCCCAGCATCCGCAATCGTTAGTAAACTCTACAAACGGAGGACGTTGGGTCACCTTAGGGACAGCGTCCCAATCACCATTAGAAAGAAACCCTCTTCGTCGAAAGACACACCGAGGACGAAGAAATTGATTCCGGGATTAAGCTGACCTATCTGATCTGTTCAAGAAATTAGAAAGAATTCTTGGATTTTCAGCTTGGTCATTATTTACGTTAGGGGCTTCCTCACCGATTTTCATCACCTTGAGACGTGTTGTCAAGCTCCGCAGCGTGTTTAGAAGCTAAATGTAAAGAAACGCCATGCCGTTCAAGGTGATCAAAATTGGTGAGGAAAAGCCCCTAATGTAAATAATTAGTTTCAGTTTTTCACAGCACCAACCATCAGTTTTTCAGAAAGAAATTTTATTTCGTCAACCTTGATGCACCTTTCTCCGTGGACATATTCGACACTTTCTCGAAAGCGACGCGACCCCGTAGGTGCAATTGATCGACTCCCGGAATGCAATGGGCTTTCTCGGCGAGCAGTAGGAAAAATTTATCGAAACGGCCAAAGGTGTCCCGGAGGCTCTCTAGCACTCGGACAAATATATCTTTCGCCCAGCGAAATTTACAGTAAACAATATCTTCCGGCCGTTGCCATTTTTCCCGTGTCCACCGATAAATTCCAGATGGAAAACGATACACCGTAAATTGCTTAGAAGTCACCGGTCCGGCTACGCGCTATATTTGTACGGCGTGCAGCCGGTGTGTGTTTGAATACGGGCTCGAATGGGAAAACCGATACTGCGAGAGCCGCTCCGCCTGGCAAATCCCGGCTCGTCTGCGAAGTCATGGCCCGGCTGGGAGCTCGCTGGGGAGAAAGATGAGACGGGACACGGAAAATGAAGGCTGAGACCCGAGACGCAGAGAGTCAATCGGAGACGCGACGCGCGCGGGATCACATTTTCCAATGAGACATGCGAGTGTTTCCTCGCTCCGCCACGACAAACATGGCCGACTGACAATTCGATTTCGGCACTGGAAGCCGTCTCAACTCCATCGGAGTTGCACTAAAATTTTTCCAAAATATTTCTCTCCGACAGACCAAGACGAGAGCATCTTTCTTCCGCACAGAGTTGTGCTAATTCAATTACATTGTAATTGTTGTGGATATTAGCTTTGTGTTGTTACACATACATTAAATTACACAGCATTTAATCAATGTGAAATAACGTTTATTACACTTTTAAGAACGAAATTGAATATAACAAAACTCTTAGTGACATTTACACAACGAGAAAACATTGACAACGCTTTGTTTTATTTATTAGAAAGAACGTGCATGCATGTGCATGCAGCTAATAATCCCATTTGGGGTTCACAGCTTAATAAAAAAAAATCTTGAGGAGTAGAAGCTCATTGTTTCTCGTGGGTTTCGTGTTAGTTTGAAAGTTGTACAAATCGAGAGCAGTGTCACGTTGTAGACGCCCGCCGCCTCCCTTCGAAGCTTGTATTTAAGAAACGCGATTTCCATAAAATTGATCACGGACAGTCGCTTTATCTCGATCCAAACAGTCGCCGCGATAATATCTGGCTCTCCAGGCGCAACTTATTTCTGCTGTCGAGGCGCTACAGCTCGAAAGAAAATAACGAATCCGTTCCTCGACCCATTTCCCGTTTCTTCGAGCTCTCCCCCAGGCCGCGCGGGCGACTCTCTTTTTCTTTTACATTCGAGCCGCCTCTCACTCGATTCCCGGGGCCGTGTCTATTCTCCAGACTCTCGACCAAGCGCGTGCCAAAGAAGATTCAAGGGAATCTCGACGGTCTCGCCGTTCTCACCTTGGAATTCCCCTTCAACGAAACGGAAGAACAGAAAGAAAAAGTGGAAAACGAAGACGAAGAAGCAGAGCTAAGATCTCGCGCCGAGAGGAGAGAGAGAGAGAAAGAGAGAGAGAACACTTCTCGGGAAAGAAAGAAGATGCGAACGACCGGGACTACCATTTCGAATTATTAATTTCCATTCCTGGGACCTGTTCACACGCAATTCCATCGACGTCATTGCACGAGCAGGAACGATCAGAATATCCATAGATATTTTATTTATATTAATTCGTACACCGAGAAGTTTTAACCGGACGGCTAATCAGCGTTAATCAGCTCTATTCGATGAATTTTCGAGAACAGAATCAAACACTTCGCTGGCCGCTGAAATTGCTTCAACCACGCTAATAGAATGAACGCTTCTCTCGCTGGGAACTCGATCCTCCAACTAATATATAATTCTATTTCGCAGCGCAGTGGAATATGTCGGTGCGTGGTCAGACGCCGAGCGTCGCGTCGAGTGCTCGGGATTCATTCGGCGCACGAGAATTTACGTATGGAATGAATTATATATGAATGTTATACATTTTGAATCGTTTGCAATAAATTAATTCTTAATCGTTTTCGTGATTTTCCCACGGAACATTTTCATTTATACTTCGGGCCTTTCGAGAATGGACCTCAGAATTTTTTGCTAATTATTTATAGTTGAAAACAATTAACTTTTTAGGAATTTTTTTAACCATCTTCCCCTGGGTTGACGCGCACCAAAAAATTGTAAAATATTACTATGATGGTAACATAATTTTGTATAAAAATTTCAGAAGTGTCCGTTTGGTGAAACAGTGTAAAAAAATAAGGAACATTTTCATTTATACTTCGGGTCTTTCGAGAGAAAGTTTCTTGGTAACCTATCGGTTAGGTCACGTTGATACGGGGTTTGTTTCGCGGGAATTTCGAATCAGGGCGATTTAGTGGACCGGTCGGTGAATCTTGGCGATAAATCAAAGCTAACTTCTGCGATGCCCGCTCGAACGGGAAATCTACGATGCTCCGGGCCTCGCATGCACGCCGAATATGCAATTCGACACGTACAGAGCGGAGACGCACGTACCTACCGGCTCGCTAACTGTTCTAAACAGCACTAAAAGCGACGCGGATCGCGCGATGCTATTGTTCGCCGGTTTATTCCGCGAACCGAACACCGCACAGTGGGTCCTCGGATTTGAAAATCGAGCGACGTTTCGTCGAAAGACATCCATCTACCACGAAAATAAAACAATTAATAAAATATAATGAAAAAATTATAACTATTATAAATTATGTAATTTATAATTCAGATCTTTATTCAATTAAATTACAATGTAATTCGTAATTGCAATGGAGTACAATTATAAAATATATTGCAGTTCAATTATGAAAAATGAAGTAATAGGCAAGAAGAACAAGAAGGAATTTATTATTTATTTTCAATCTGTGAGTGTCATGGATAGGACATTCCAATAAGACATGATCGATATCTTGTCTCATGTCCAGATGAGCAGTCAGTGTTAATTACCACATTGATTTTAGCTAGAGAGAAGATAAGACTCTAATGACCCTCCCCAAGAGTGAACTCGATCATCTTTTTGTCCAGAGTCCGATCAATAACACAAATATTCGCTTGATTCGAGGCGAAACAACCGGCACGAAGTTTCCGTGCGATCGTTGAATGGGCTTCCCGTCGAATATCCGGTGCGTCGAGCTTCTTTAATCGATTCGAACCGAGCTCGAACTCGGAAGTTCCGTGGAAATTCGAAAGGAGCTCGGGGAACTGATTAAAGTAAAGAGCTTTTGGCTGTAATCGACTGGAATAGTCGGGATGAAGTGGCCGAAGGGGTGGAAAAAATTGTTGCTTCGTCGGATTGAAACGCAATGAAAACACTGTGCCGGCGAACGAAGTTCCCGTTCGCGGAAATTTCCGTCGGAAACAATTGCTTTACACACCGATTTCCCTGGCTGCTGCCGCCGCAGCGCACCGTGCCGCCGTCTGGCAATAACGTTTCATTTATCTTGCGGTTTGAATGGATGCAGCCGTGCCGAGGCGATCATCGGTCTATTCGGAAGGGCGTGAGCTCCTTCCGAGCCATGTAACCGCGGTTTTGATCATCTGGGGACAATCGTGCGACAGGTGAATAAAAGTCCGGCCATCGTAAATCATCCTCAAAGCCGCGGACTGGATTACGTCTTGATGAATCCTTTCTGGCCGCTGCTGCGCCATTTAACGACTTACCGGTGAGCAACGCTTTTCAACGTGAAGCAGAACTCGTCCTTCGAAACGCACTCACTCGTCGATTTAGTTCATTTTTCTTTTAAATCTACCGATAGCTAACGCACAATTTTTAGTAGAATTGTTGAAGAACGACGAAAACGCTGAGACAATTTCCTACGTGAATAGTGTTTGAATTTATGTAAGAAACAAAAATATTTTTTAAGCCACACTTTGTCATACGAGATAAATATTAGATCTAACTATTGTATGCATCTTTAAGAAATGTGAATTGAATGTTTAGAAAATATAAGTTAACTATTCAGAGAATATAAACTAGCCTAATATTTTTGTGCTACTAGGGTAGATTCAAAGTAAAATTCAATTTATAGTTTACATAGCCTTCATAGTTTCTTTTTCCACCCATAATCCAATAAATAGCTGTTTCACGGAAGAAACAGAAGAGAGTAGATTGCGAGGAAGGGTTTTATACGGTGCTAAGTCGGTCCCAATCACTTCCTCGGTCGGGAACAGTAGAGATATCGATTCGTTACAGCCCTAAGCCTCCCCCGCAGCGTTAGCCTGATAACCCTAAGGCCTGTACAACGTGGAAACGATCTTTCTTCAACGATACAGTCGCAGTTAGCAGTTATCGTGTCGCGAAAACGCGGCGATTCCACGATAATGGCGTGTTCCGGCTTCGTCAAGCTACAAGACTGTGTGTTCTATAAAATCCGGCTTTGGAGGGGATACTTTCCGGGATGGGGACACCATGGAATGACGTCCTGTCGACGTTGAACCGGCGACTTGGCTGTTATTGTCCTTACCCGACCGCTTATCCCTTAATGGATTCGTCGCTTCGGCGAACATTGCGATAATCGCGATATTACGCTGTGTCAGGGAGCTTGGGATGTTACCATGGCATTGAACTTATCTGGTATAGTACCCTGATCGTTTTTATAACGGTTGCCTTTACGCTGATCTATCAGCTGATTTATGAATCGAAAGTTTTTTCGTGTGGTACAAGCGACATATAGTTTTCGGTAAGAAGCTCAATAGGCCTCGGTCGCCGAGAATTATAAATATAACGAATCCAATTACAGAACGTCTTCATTTTTCATTATTTTTTTCATGGAACTTTCACCGATATATTCACGGCATTAGTGGCAAAGAACAGTATCCCTGTCGGATAATTGTCGCTGGGCAGACCCGTGTTGGGGACAATTATCGATAAAATACTGTATGATTTTTGGTCAGCCCGATTCAGGTTCGCGAGAGTTCTCTCTTCGTATAAGTCTCTTTGGAAAAGCAACTTGCGAAGCGGTGACTTTGGACGCTCGAGGAATTGATGGAATTCTAATAAAATTTACCCGATTCGATTTGGGTCGATGCAGATGGCGAGTCCCTTGGGAACTCTACCGGAGAATTCGCTGGAATTCCGTGCGCTGTTTTTTCCCCCTCCCCGAACTAAATCGGAGACTCGATCAGAGATCGGTGACCCATATGGAGAAAGTTTCGCGTCCCGGGAAGTGGATATGCCGCGCGTCTGAGTTATCCCAGGACGGTTGATAAATCCTCACGATAGATTGAGCATGTCAAAAAAGAGGAGCGCCGGAAGAACTTTCTTGATCTGGAATTTTTCGGAGACACTGTCTTGAATCGGAGTTGATTTTATAAGGGAAACTTGGGGAAATGTAGTCATACCTTTCCCGGATTTTCGTGGAAGATTCGTCGAGATTTAGAGAAGGGAGAAATCCACTGTCTGCTTAGCATGTATTCAGTTTTACAGCATCGTTGTCTTTCCATGTTCTCTGTAAAACAATACCGCGCGCAATGAAACACCGCCGTATGCCAGCATCGAGAGACCCATCCCTCTGCTCTTTATCGGGGATCAGTGCGGAAACGCTTAAAACCGTCGATGACGGAAGCGAGCGATCATTCCGACGAGGAAGTTTTCCCTCGGTTTTGCGATCGTTGAACGGCAGTCAGGTTTGTCGGCTGCGTTTCGTTGAAACAATCGCCCCAGGGGCCGGACGTTGACGAACGAATTGTTGTCGGCGCGGATGAAATACACACCCAGATTTTCCTACCGATATCCCTCGGTAACGCGATAATAAATCACTGTTGGAGGATTGCCGGCCCGATCGGCTCTATTCAAACAGATCGAAGATCCTCATTATTTTCATTTAACCGTAATTACCAAGAAGAGAAACGAAAACGAATGCAGAGAATTTTTATTCGACATGAAAATTGTGGGATTGCGAGTGCACGCCGTAGGGCCCAAGTGGTCCATGTTTATGGTGGGGCCTCTAGTTAGGTAAAGCGAGGTACAAAATGGCACAATGGTTTATCTCCATTGACTGTTTAGTTTTAAGGGGTGTGAATGAGTAAGAGAGAGAGAGAGAGAGAGAGGAAGAATGAAGCCCAAGGTATAAGGATTAATTGTTTCTAGTATAAGTTGTACATTTTAGTAAATAATTTTAAGGCGCATCCGGTTTACTGCCACAAACTTCCAATCCCAGAAAATCCGCAGTCTACTAATAAATAATGTACGAAGCGTCGCTGAAATTTCGAATTATTTAGCATTTTGTATAAAAAGGGTGCACCGAAGAAAATTTAGGAAATGTTCCCTTGGGTGGGCCAGCCCTCTATCCAACAAAGCTGCTACGTGTTCCTCGATCCTTGCTCTATCCCGGTCGCAACGGAACGATCGAAACGTGCTCGCGTGCAAGTTCTCATGGAAACAGAAACGAACCGACACAGGGAATTGTTGCCGAACGCATGGAATTTTTATACAGTCGACGGGGAACGGCCGGCGGACCAGGCCGCTCGACGCGAATATCCGCGAGTGTGGTTAAATTATTTCATCGTTTAGCGCAGACCGCGCGAAACTATTCGAGGTGCTCCTTTGCGACAATTTCTGCTAACGGTAGACCCATTTTTTGCGGAAACTACTATCCTCCATTTTTTTCCAGGTTCCAGCTTTTTTTAAAGGAAATATTGAAAACTTCAAATTGTTCGATCGCTGGACGATAAAAATTCATAAACCTAACTCCGATGCGCCAATATTCGAGGGCAACCTCGTTACGTGTCTCCGTGCAGAGACAAGACAAGAAACTCTGATTGGTTCCGACGTAATCGTCCGTGCCACGAATCTCTCGAGAGCTCCGTGAAATCACGAGACTAACAAGATTTAGGGGACCGGTCTCTTCTGTATCCTCGATTGTGTCCGATCATCCTACGCCATTGCGCGCGTGTCCGATTGAAAACACAGGTCCACTCAGGATTTTCCCGTAAGCTCCCATTACTTCTGCAGAATGTCTGAACGAAATAAAATCCCGAAACAAGCTCAACATCTACTCCGGTCTACGTTTCATCAGCGAATGAAAAATTCAAATCTACATTCTACCACCATTTTATTAGCTCGCTCTCTTGTTTGTCCGTTAGTTTCGTCCGTTATGTTCCAATATTACAAAAAAAATTTTCAAGGATTTATACACTATTTTTAAATATTTTTCACGTTTTTCGTTTGAAATCATACCAGTATTTTGTACAGTAATCTGTACGGGACTGGGAAAAATAATTTTATACATCTTAGTCTGTTTTTAAAAACGTGGTATTTTAAATTTTTCATTTTTATATAAATATTCTACGTATACATTTTTTGTTTGTTCACATTCAGAACCCAATTTAATTTTTTGCCGGGGCAGGTCCCTATTACCGAACGAATAATTGAAGGTTTCAACTTTCAATGAAATTCTTTGGTTTCGTTCAAATTGTTCCGCAAATTTATCAGGAGGCTGATAAAGTGTATAAATTGCAAAGTTCTGAAAATTCGTTTAATTTTCGTTTTTCGAAATCTCGGTGGTGCGTTGATCGAAAAAGGTCTCGTTATCGGTGCAACAAAATTCACGAGGTGACCATTGCCTTGAACCTCGACGAGGTTAACACGTGCGCCTTACGAGGTGGACGTAGTAACCGGCGGACATCGTAACCGTGATGGCCGCTGGACCGGAAACCAGCGGTCACGAGCCCGTTCAATTACCGAGCCGGCAATTTTCTCCTTGGTGCCGTTAAAATTGAGGGAATCGTTGCACGCGTTATTATCCCGATTTCGTTTGATCGCTGCCAGGTTTTTCCTGCTGGATAATTTTCCTCTGCAATTTCTTGCAAAATGTCTTTGAAGAAATTGCTCCGGATTTTCCCTGCGTTCCGGTAACGCTTTACCGTCACGTTACCATAAGCCACACCTACTTCGGCCTCGGTATCCACCGAGCATCGGCAACTTTCGCAGTAATTCACTCCTGAAACGGGCCGCTAAACGTCCGAATGAAACCGAGTCTTTTTAATAAGAGAGTTCATTTCCGCCGCGGTTCATTTTTACTTGGCGAAAGAGTCTTTTTGTTCGATTCACCTGTGCAACTCCCCGAGGCTATCGAAGTGTTCCAGAGGTGGGCAGCCTATCGGAGCTTCTCGATTTTCCTTTCGAGGCGGGACGTCGAGATGATGACCGAGAATAGGAGAGAGAGAGAGAGAGAGACTGGCCGGTGTGGCGAACACCGCGAAAGCAATCTAACTTTCGATAGCCAGAAGTTTACGCGTCCAGCATTCCGTTTACCCGTTCCCCGCACAGGTCACTCGCCGCAGAAACGGTTCATACATCGCATCCATACATCGAGAGAAGGCGTACATCGATTTCTCTTCGACTCCGGTCCGAAAGTGGGCCGATCGCGAGCCTCGTCGCGACCTTAATGGCGTAAATCGCGCGATCCGCCGTTCCTTTTGCGTATCATTAACTTTCTAAAAAGATCTAACGAATTCGATGATCCGAGCGATCGTGCCATTCACGCAATCACTGGGTCACGATCCCATAAACCACACGAATGTTTCAAACACGTTGTACCAACTCAAGACACCCTGCCTTGTTCCATACATTACCAGCATTAAATAAATTGAAGATTACGGCGCACAGGTTCGGTCCTATGAAACTAACCAAGCTGCTTTACAAATTTAAAATTGTTTAATTTAAAACCGTTTTCAAGAATATATAATTGCATCTGTAAACAAAATTTTTTTTATAAAAGTAAAATTACATATTCCGTGTTGAAAAGCAAAAGAAAAAGAAGAAAAACGAGAAACCAATGGTTTTATGAAAACGGACTTACTTGCTTAGTGACAAATTAATTGATTTTAATTCTAATTTAATAAATTAATTTATTAAAATTAATTTTAATTTAATTGATTATTAATTAATAATCAGCATGTGATAGTTAATTAATTAACATTCAATGTGCTGTAAGCCATTTTCAGATTTTGTTGGTTAGAAAGATTCATCATAAAACATTACTGGTAATGCCGCGTAATATTCATGTATTTTGGGCTTTCATACATAAGATTCACACTTTGATGTTTTCCCAGCATTTAAAACTTCAGTCACGAAGAGCCTGTCCTGTACGAAGAACGAAATAGCTGCTACCCGAAAATAAATGACTGTCAGCGTGTGAATTTTCGCAGGGAAACTAGAGGGGTTCGTCGTAGAAGAATCGACGTGTTTTTCATTTTTCCGAGGAAAAAGGGTTTTACGGAGCATAGCTTGCGCGGCTCCGGGGAACTCGTTCCCGGCAGAATCGAGCTCCGGTGTGTCACGGGGGAAGTCTTGTCCCGGTGCAAGCCGGGAAACTTCCGATGGAAGTCCCAGCCCCACCGCTTCCTTCGTGTGTCAACTCGAGCTTCGATCCAGTCCCGGCTGCCGCTGCTGCTCTCTTAAGCTCTTTCAACGAAATTAGCGCTATTGCACGGAACACGTGTTCCAACGGCCGGGCCTAGACAACCCCTCGGCAACCTCTCCCCAACTTCGAACCGTCGAACTTTCCCCGACTTTTCGACTTCTTGAATATTCCCCGGCTGTTTTGGGGTTCGGTCCTCGCTCCTCGACGAATCTACCGGGTGCTCGAAACGTTTTTTATTGCTCCACCAGAATGAGAACGTTCTTTCGGTAAGGGGAAGATCCTCTTCGGACGTCTTTTCTTAATTTTCTTCCCTGCGGTGGGATTCGTGATGAGACTGCGGATTTTGCCGGGCGAAATTAAACGAATCGTGTTCGCAACGGCCGGGTCCAAACGGACCCCCGCCCAGGGTTCAATCGCATCTCCATCCCGTCGTCGGTAGAATCTATGGTTGAAAAATCGTTCGATCGCCAGCCGATCAATCTTCTCCGACGGACAAAACACACCCTGCCGTCTGTACAAACATCCATTACACCAACTCGAAGGCACAGACGGCTGGCTCGAGATCCTGCTAGAGGAGGTAAAAGCTCCTCCACACCCCCGGAGACCGGCTCCACGGGCTTCCGAAAGGACTGTAACTCGACGCTCTGCACTCGTTACACGAGAAAGCCTCTGTACACAAGACAGGAGAGTTACTCGTCTTTGTCCCGCAGTCTCACCTTACCGTGGAAAGCGGTTTGTGACCGGTAAAATCCAATTTTGCAATTCTAACATGTCCGAGGAAAGATTCCCAAACCTTCTATTAGGCTATTCGAAGCTCCTCAAGATCAGCGAGGTACACGTTACAGCTAGACCGCGGATGTTTATGCAATTTTCAATGTTTTCCTATTTTATATTCTAGCATTTTTCACCAACGACCGTGATCCCGTTGAAAGCACCGGTTCTCATTCGATAAGTAGGTTTTTATCCCATTTTTACCACGATTTTATTAGGTCGCTTTCTTGTTTGTTTGTCTGTTCAGTGGCAAATTTTGCAAATGGTTTTAAACTAACTTCCCGATGAGCTTGAGACTTGAAATTGGATACATGGCTCAGAAGTGGATGACAATGCGTTATTCAAAAAATTTTGTTTTAATGTCTATACATTTCGAATAAAATAACAATTAAATATGTACCTTTTCAACCCCCCGCGAAACAGTATCGCATTCTGCGATCCCCACTCCGCGCAACAAGGCTCTCTACTTTGCTATGCGCGCGCACTCTGACTCGTCCCCACTCCACGGACCCACAGACCTACGGAGGTCAGTATATGATAGTCCGTCGCCGCGTGACGGTCGGTAGTACATCATCGTTTTGTTTACCAAGTGAAATTTACAGCAAGCTTAGTGAGTGTACAAAGTATTAATAATAAAGAGTGATACAAGTATTAATACAAGACTAAAAAGCAGAAAATAATTATTTAAAACTACCACGTTTTTAAAAACGGGCTAAAAAATATAAATTTGTGATTGTGAATTTTTAATAGCTATGAAAATAATTGTGAGATTTCAAACGAAAAACGTGGAGCGCAAAATGCATCAATTATCTATTACAATCTATTACGTGTCGATTCGGATAAGAATCATTGTATTTGTATTTGTTGTAGCAAGTTACCGATCATCGTTAGACAGCATCACATGAAATAAAGCACTCGACGAGCCTCGAGCGACCGAATGGATCGTCGACAAGGCCCTCTCCAGCTCTTTTGTCCGCGGTTTTCAAAGAACGAGCGGCCGCTGTTTATTTCGCGGCGACTTTAATCGCTTGCGCAAACTTCCGGCCACGTTCGCGCCGGGGTCCCCACTTTACGCTCTCCCGTGAAACAATTAACGTCTCCAGGTGGTAGTAGCGCGAACCAAATCCCGCTCGAAGGGACGGACAAAGTACGACAAACGTTTTCCCGCGAGCTGGAAATGTTTTCTCCTGTTCCAGGTTGGTTGTTGCGAGTTTTAGTAATCCTCGATTATCCGGATGCCAATCGGAATTGGAATCATCGTGGAGGAGCAGAATTGACGAGAGAGAAAGAGAGAGGAGATAAAGATTATGGGATCGATCGAATTGCTACGAGGAGATGAAGATTGCTTTTGTTACCCGATGGAAAAACGTGATCTGAGAGCTCCGAGATGATAGAAAAGAGGGATTTAGCATTCGCTCCGGCCGAAATGATGCTCGAAATCAACGGGGGGGGGGGGGGGGGGAACGCTTCCGACAGGCGGCGTCAACTCCGTAATTTCCCGTCGCAATTCGCCAGGTGTCGCGGAGGAATGATTTTCCGCGACGCTGCGAAAGGGGACTGTCAAAGAGGTCGACAAAACGCGAAGAACTCGATCCCGGAAACTAATCTCTAGAAAATACCGCGTAATCGATGGAGCGGCCCGGATAAAACGAATTGGAGCGTTACGTACGTACCACCCTCGCTTTTCCACCGCGAAACTAAACGAAGAAAACGAGAGGAGCGGGGCTCGTCTCGCGACCCGATCGGCCCAAAGAAACACCGGTTAAGCCTCGGAAAATTGAGTGGGCGCCTGGAAAAGAGACCCAGCCCCTTCATCCCTCGTTCCCTTCACCTATTCCACCCTCCGCGGTTCTCGGCGATGCGAAAAATCTTTCGAAAAGTTCCGTCGACGTTCGTTTTTCTCCGCACTCCGCGGGATTAGGTGCTTTCCAGTCTAAAGTGTAGACGGTGTACGGAGAATGCGTGCTCGAAGATGAGAATCGACCACGGACAGAAACAGACTTATTAATTTTTAACCCTTACACTCGGGTCAAACTTTTCGTTGACGAAACTTAGTCGAAGCAGCACCGGTGCATTTCCCACGTCTTTCAGCGTCGGCTCGGGGAGTTCGGGGAGTTTAAATATCGCATAAAGAGCTGGTAAATAATTGATACTAATGACGCCGAGCCGAGGCGAAACGGAGGCAACGCTCAGAGATCGCGAAGAGCGGATAAGCAACGCGCAGCAGCTTCGGAGAAAGCTGATGCATATCCCGTGGCCGGATACTCGCGTTTATTTTAGATTAATGCCCGCTAATGCATCTTCCGCGAGAGACGCGCTAATTGCTCTTCCCATCGAGTGCTCGGGGGGGAGAATGCTCCGCGATCGGCGGGGAAACGCTTCCCGGATGAAAGTGCTCTCGCGAGAAATTCGACACCGATCCCTTCGAATTAAGGCGCGCGGCGCTTTGTCGGTGCATTAGCTTAGAGACGAACAAGAAAATCACCAGGTGCGAAGTACCGTCGCAATTACGCCGCCGGGGGAACGGTCAATTTTCGTGATGACGGCGTTACGGCAATTTCACGGTCTCCTCCCCTCCCCTTCCCCCCTCGAGGCCCATTATATCGGCGCGGCTCAATGCTGATGATATAAGATCGCCTCGCACGCGAGCCGCAACAATGCATCTTCATCAACAACGTATCCGAGTGAAAGGGCCGAGGATAAGTGGCCGAAGCGAACGCTATCTAACGCCGCCGACCACGTGGTCGCCGCCGCACAACGCTGATTCGCGGCACTTTCGTTTCCCGATTTGGCCAGCGAGCATGATCGCGAATTCCGCTTTCACAGGCGGCAATAATGCCTGGGTATAAAACTCGTGACCAACAAACCCATTGTTTTTATTAACGGGAAAAATGATTGAAAAACCACAGCATAATAGAAAAATTTTAGAATATGATATGACATGATCATTTCGTCTCCTCAGGATTTCGAAATCGATCTCCCTCTTCGTTCTACTTTCCCTGTCGCCTAATTTCAGCCTATTTGTTGGTTCTTTAAATAAATATGTACGCAGGGTTGAATATATAAGTAGCGATATATGTATTTGATTATATGTGCATGTGTCATGCGTAACATTCGGACAGAGACTACTACATACATGTTATACTTAATATTTTACGATTGTGTTGAGCAGTTCGCGGCGATGTCTCGCGATTGCTCTGGTTCGATTTCAAAGTAACGAAAAAACGAACCTCTTTGAAAAGATAACACCTTTAATAACTTGGTTGAATACAATGTTTCGTTGAATGTTCGGTAACAATTCGTTGAATGTACGATGTTTTACGATAATTAATTCGATACGATTGTGACGCTTATGACGTAGCGTGTATGACGTTTCGCGCTCGATGTTCGTTGCGATTCTAACAAGTATACGATGTGTCGCTTAGTGTTTGAGACGATTCTAGAAGTATACGATGTTTCGCGCTCGATGGTCGTTACGATTCTGTAGCTACTCTATCCCGAAGATTTTCGCTAGTTTTTGTGGGAGGAGTTTTCCAAAGCAAGAAAATGTTGCCATTGGTTGATACAACGATGACGTCTTTAACCGTAAATGCGGTGGGGATGACTCGAAATATGTTCGTTTCTGGTGATTCGTGATCGATGGTTAGAAACGGGTAATAAATTTGGAAAAACGGTTGGGACCCAAAAAAAACCTACTTGGTAAAAATGGTGAATACAATGGCTATAAGTCTACAGGCTGGTGAACACATGGGCCAGTTCTGTCTATTGTCGCTATCATAAATAATTTTGGACGATTTGAGAAACCTTCAGGTCATAGCGAACTAAATGAGGATGGCAGGTAACTACGTGTCTGCGTAACACGTGGCTACCAGAACGTTTGCCTCAAGCTTTCGTTACGCTGGGCCGTCGGAGGCAATAAAAAACGGTAAGGGTCTCACGGACGGTTGTTTCGGGGATGAAGTGTCGCAACAGATTGATATAGAGAAAAATTATCTTAATATCGCGATCGACATAAAATTACATGGATACAGGAATGTCCGTCACGGAGGACAACAACGAGGTTTCTTTCGGCGGCGTGGCCGCGCACGGCAAATTTCCCTGTGGTTTTATTTAAAAGCGTAACCTTGGGCCGAAGTCGGGGAACTTCTGTTCCCGGAGAAATCCCGAGGAGGAAAGTTTCACCTCCTAAATCCCGTCTCTCCGGGGTGTCATTTAATCGATCCCGCCGATGTCTGAAACGTACTACGAGCTTCCACGAGCGGGGCTCTTCCCCTTTATCTCTCTCTCTCTCTCTCTCTTCCTCATATCTTTCCCTTCCTTTCTTTCTCCCTTGTCGAGGTGGTACTCTCTCCGCGGAGATTGTAAGACACTCGAGCCGTGCCAGAAGCAAACGTAAAGGCGGTCCCGACTTCCTGCTAGAATTAAATACAGTTCCCAGCGTGGCTCAGGATTAAATGGGATTCGACGAAAAGATTGGCGGGATAGCCTTCCGCTAAATACCGACGCGTACATTCGATTCGGATTACCGAGACCATCCGTCTTTCCGGGGCTTTTACGAAAATTGGACTTTCCTGCTCGCCCTCGTGGCGTGTTCATTTTGTTGCTATTTTTACATTGTTTCGTGAAACAGTGTGTTGATAAAACGATATCATAGGTGTTATCCGTGCCTCGCAGGAAGTCGGCAAGCCTGACCACAGTCGGACATTGGTTCTTTCCACTGGTACTTTCGGTTTCAGCCGAATTATTGGTTAAATACGTCACGGCCTCGCTCTTATCTTCCTAATCTCTTAGGCCCCCCGTCTCGAATCGAACATTAGCCGAAGAAGAATGAGTTAGGGAGCGAGAGAGACTCCTGACGTCTCGATTAATCGTCGGTTCCCTGCGAAACGGGCCTTCAGAAGCAACGTTCAACAAGGCCGATCCCCGCTTGACGCGTCTGCGATTGAGACGCCCACGCCATCTCCCACGAATCGCACGTTAAACCGACCTAATCCACCCTCGCGCAGGGGTGGTACACGCCACCCCGAAGCCTCGAGAAATCTTACGGCTGCCTCTCACGAGGCGAATAGCCAATTCCACTGACGTATCGCAGCTTTATTCAAGAAGAGAGCAAGAAGGGGAGAGCAGAGAAAAAACCGTAGCTCCCGGCGGAGTTATTTACCGGCGAAAGCTCGGCCGATGATCTAACAGAAGCCGCCGCAGGCCGTATCCGGCTTCCTTGTCTAAGCGGACCCTAAACGGCTCGTACCCACCGGTAGTCGAATATTTAACTATCATACTTGAATGTTAAATAATAGAAATTAATTCATGGAAACGAAATATCTCGTTTCAACGTTCTGTAATCCATAGTTCACTGTATGAGGGATCATACGAGATCTTAACCCTTGAGAGACTGGAACCCAAAAATTTTCAAGACTTTAAAAAAGACTAATATATACAGGGTGTCCCAAAATTCGTGTACTTCCCGGAAATGGAAGGTTCCTTGGGTCATTTGAAGCGACATTTTCCTTTACAAAAATGACGTCGGCGGCTTTGTTTAGGAGTTATTAACAAAAAACACAGACCAATCAGAGCGCGGCTAGAGCAAACGGAGTCCGACTCAGCGACAGGTCCCCCTTAGCGTGGCGGCGCCATTGGCCGAGCTAGAATCAATCCGCTGTAGCCGCGCTCTGATTGGTCCGTGTTTTTTGTTAATAACTCCTAAACAAGGCCGCTGGCGTTATTTTTGTAAAGGAAAATGTCGCTTCAAATGACCCAAGGAACCTCCCATTTCCGGGAAGTACACGAATTTTGGGACACCCTGTATAAGACCCTGTTTGATTTCACGGGAAATTAATTCAGAAAGGAACACGACACGTTGCCCTATCAAAAGAGGTTTCAAACTTTATTATTATAAACTATTTACATTATTCACATTTACCTGTCAAAAGAGAAACGACATTCAAGTTCTCTTTTCTACACTTTTTTCTTTACAATATTGTTAATGAAAACACTATTAATTTATTCTTTAACTTCTTGACCATTTTATCTCTGTTACCGATCTGACAAGGCATGACGTCATGTTCATATTAAAGAAATATATTTTCTTTATATATATTTAAAGTTGAAGCTGCGGGGGACGTGAAGCTCGTTAATACCAAATTAACAATTTCGTTGGTTTGCTTGCAGGTGAGTGGATCGCGCGAATACCAGCAGCATGATGTTCAGCGTGTGCGTTCATCGAGGCTGTAAGTGATTCCACGAAGAGAGAGAGGAAGAGCTCGAGCGTACCATGCGATAATTCATTAATTGTCCCGGCTGTTTACCGATAGCTGATTTTATTTGGCCGCGTAATGGCGAGCCGGGGAACCGTTAATACGCCGATTTACGACGGCTGAAAGCTTCGGACCAAACAAAATGAACCTCGACGATTTTCCGCCGCGCGTACAGTGGCTCGCGAAACTGGGAAACTGCTTTCTGCTTTTCACCGTGTCGAACGCAACGGTGAAAAATTATTAAACGTACAAATTAATCCGCAGTCTTATAACGTTAATCCGAATATTCGCGTGATACGAGATTGTTTTCAAAATTGAAAAAAAAATAGAAGAATTGGCAAATTCATCTATCACGAATAAGAATTGTATCAGAGCACAACGAGCAAGTATTTTAATAAGCCTAGTAATTGTTACGAGTATCGCGTTAATCAATCAATATACTACAGTCCACTAACCATTATTTAGCATAACCAATTACGACCGAGTGTTAGTTTAACTATCTCCCAGGATAGAAAACTCGCAGCATTAGCTTGATCCTATTTCAACACAGTTTGTCCCTTTTTCTTCATTCACATTAGGATCACTGTTTTGAATCCACTTTGTTCTTCAACAAGTTTTTCAAGAATTCACATTCCGCTTCCTAGAATCGACTCGAACGATCATTACTTTGAAATCCGCAGTCTAATCGGTACCTCTGTCGGCCAGCGTAATTACGGGAGTCACGCGCTAGAAGGGATCGCTGTCTTCCGGTTGTTGTCGCGTCGCGCGTCGCTGACATCCCGCTTGGACCATCGCCAATTTTTCGCGAGGCTTTGTTGCGTGTGGCAATTACGCGGCCGCCGCGTCGCTTTGTTCCCTTGACTTCTCCGCCTCGGCTAGATATAATACGTCACCGAGGACGCGATACCGATCCCGTGGCTCCTTTGTTCGGTTCACCGGAGCATTCTCTCCTATATTTCTCGATATCACGGCTCCACGGCGACCGTGCCAAAGGGAGCGATGCACACGAGAGCTCCGGGAACGCGGTGCTGCTGCGATCGATGACCTTTTCTTCAATGGCTCTCTCCGAGGATGCACGGGAAACAAAAATTCCGCGAGCTGCCTCTACAGATTTTTCTCATTATTTCGCAGTCGACTGTAGAAACGAAATTTTTGAAAACGAGCCGCGTCGAAAGTGTTCCATAAGTACTGGAATATTCCTCGGGGACCTGGAAAGGTGTTCCGTCGCAAAACCCTTTGCGAAGACAGCACAAACGCGCGCGCGACCGTGAAGCGTGAAGATCGGCTAGACTACCAACTGAAGGTGTAACGACCCTGTGTAAGAAATAAGGAATCCACCATATTCCAAAAATATTTGACAAAAGCGCGTGCTGTTGTGCCTCGAACGAGTTTCAACTATAATTTGGATTTTACCAACGACAATAGCCTCGCTGCAAACACCGGTTCCCGTGCGATCACCGAAGTTAAACAGTGTTGGATGTGGGCCGGGCTTGGATGGGTGACCGCATGGGTATACAGTATACTTCAGGCGGTGACTTGTCTGGGTACTGGCCACGTGTTGTTGGCAAAAAAGGTGGTTCGGAACCCACCATAAAAAGTAGGTCCCGTTGGATTTGATTGAAATTAGGCGATAGGTGAAATTGGAAAGAGAAGGGAGTGGTGTATGGACTTGAAACCCTAAGGGAACCAAGTATCTTCCTCTATCCTATAATTTGGATTTGGGTTCTGAGCACTCTTGCACCAGGATCGGGGTTCTCGAACAAGGGACTATTAAAAAGCCAAGCACATCAATGCGTTTATACAATTCTTTTTCTTTTGGCCCCGCTGATGTCCGGAGTGTCCAGGCTAAACCCGAAAGCTGAAATTTTGCACAGAGGTTTCCTTTATGATCTACACAAAGGATAAGAAAGAATACTTCGCGTGCGCACGGTGCTGGAATGGAATAGTGGAAGGGATAAGTTGGGGAGTAAATACACGAGGTTCGTTTCATCCTCATTCTGGCTTTACTGATTAGGATCTCGAACCCCGTAAAGTATTTGGATCTTTACTGTGGGGATCGGTGCCGGATCAGGTAGTAGCGAGAAAGGTCTGTTAGCGTTAGCGCAGATGGAGAGGAGTTTCACAAATAACAACCGAATTAATGTTTGATTTATGGTGCGAGTAGCCCTGAATTAAGTAAACAGTCCCAATTCGACACAATAAACTGAAGACCGCATAGGGTTACCCAGGTATCGGTATTGATTCAATGACTGTCTATTGAAAGCAAGATCTTTAGAAAAGGTAAGCGACCCGACGTCGTATTGCTAAAATAAATAAGAACACGTGGTTCTGAAAGATCTGGCCACGGAGTGGGGAAGGCAATGCCTTTTGGTAAAAGGACTGTGAGGAACGACACGGGACTTACCTGGAATTACCCTAGACCCTTTCGCGAAGAAAGATCGTGTTTGTAACAGGTCTTTGAGCATCTGTCCATCTTTGGCGAAGGTAGGAGTTAGCCGCCATAAACCAGCAGCCGTGATACGAATTCCGGGATCGACGCGACACCACAGGAGGATTATAACCGATTTGTCCGCGATGAGACGGGGTTACAAAGAAATTGTACGGAACAACGACAGGGAGGAGAACGGTCTGTTCCTCCCGTATTGCTGCTAGGACCACGGGTTTCGTCCCGCGGCTCGTTACACGGAAACGAAGCCGAGGGCAAGCCCGTATCGAGCCGCGAATTGGAGACGCGCCAGTTTTTCCATTCCGCGCGTATATTTTTCACCTGACTGCGACCGGGCTTTTGTTCCCCGGCCAGGCAATTACGCCTGGCTGTGTGCGAAAAACCCTGCTGCCGCTCCTGCCAGGTTTTGTTTCGACTGGTACATGCACGCCCCGAAATTTCCACGCTGCGGGGAAAACAAGGGGACAGGGACGTGTTTCAGGGCCCCTTTGTGCTAGGCTGTCCCGGTTTTTTCCCCCGGAAAAAAGGTCCGATATATATTCTTCTTCGTGTCGCGCTCTCTTTCTACGCGCGCGTGTACGCGTTTGCGGCGAAGTGTGGACAAAAGTGGAGAAACTACGAAATCAAAATTCCAGGTTATTAATACACTGCGGATATTCGTGAGTAAATAAAAGAAAATTGTAATAAAGATTTGTGTCGGCAACCGTTTCAACGAGTCTGATCGCTCTAATAAAATGAAACGTCGAATCCAGGCCGACGACGCAAAGGGTTAAACGATGGACATTTCCGTCGTCTCTGAAAATTAGTCGCATTCGTCTTTGTCCGCGGCACACAGTCTTTCTTTCGTCGCGTCGCCATCTGTCTTTGTTTCTTTTCTCGGGACGGAAGCATCCTCTGCTTGTCCGTTTCGTAATTCTTTACAGGTTTTGCGACCTATTGTTTTCCTTCTGCTGATGCACTTGCTCGCTAACTTGATTAATCGTCGCCGATATACTTTCACTGTTCGATTAAATATTTTTCCCTCCTTGCTCTCCATTAATTGATTCATTTTCTCTTTTTTGTGGTCGATGATGGCAAAGTGACATCTTGTCGCCACGCTTATACAGGGTGTCCCAAAATTCGTGTACTTCCCGGAAATGGGAGGTTCCTTGGGTCATTTGAAGCGACATTTTCCTTTACATAAATGACGCCAGCGGCTTTGTTTAGGAGTTATTAACAAAAAACACGGACCAATCAGAGCGCGGCTACAGCGGATTGATTCTGGCTCGGCCAATGGCGCCGCCACGCTAAGCGGGACCTGTCGCTGAGTCGGACTCCGTTTGCTCTAGCCGCGCTCTGATTAATCTGTGTTTTTTGTTAATAACTCCTAAACAAAGCCGCTGGCGTCATTTTTGTAAAGGAAAATGTCGCTTCAAATGACCCAAGGAACCTCCCATTTCCGGGAAGTACACGAATTTTGGGACACCCTGTATAAGCTTGCAGAGTTGTCGTCGTTGTATGCGTGAAAATCTTGAAATCAAATTTTAAACCACTTCAAGTGGTTATTAAATAAAAAATTAAAAGACTGTGCGTTTAGGATTTAAAGAATATTTTACCACGTTTTATTAGCTCTCTTTCTTGTTTGTTTATCTGTTCGGTGATTTCCATGGAACCCCCTGTGAGCGGTTACCATTATAGACAGTGGCAGCTGAACGTCTTCCACAGAGTTATGATTGCGCCGGAGTGGGGAGAGTAGCTTTCCTATTGACCTTCGTATGATCGCGTGTAATTGGACAAGCGGTAGCCGGCGCGATCCGTCGACGTCCCGCATTAATTTCCACGGTGTGTAACGCATTCCAATCTGTTCCCCGGCTGGTATGGGGGCCCCGTCTCCTCCTCGGGGTCGTGGCAACCGGCTGAAAGTGAAATGCAGATCTCAATCTACGGATTTATGCTCGGCGCGGCGACGGCGGTGGCGGCGAGACTTTCGCAAGGAAAATGGAACGCATCGCGCTCGCTCGCGCGCTTACGTAAAACCGTGAACGATTTTCCCGAGTCTTTTCCGAGAGCAGGAGAGTCTCGTTCACTTTTTCCCGAGAGAGTTAAACTATTCCGTCAACTCGCGCACACAGGCCTGAGAAAATTGACTTGGACGTTGCGGCAGGAAGGAAGCGAATCGCAATCTCGGAATCGTGAGTTTGCGAGAGAGAGCGAACGTGCCTAATGCATCTCGCAATTAAAAGACGCGGAATCCTTTCCGCGATCTGCGAGTTCGCCAGACGTCTCTCTACGCGACGATGATGACAAATGACGGGTGTAAAAAAATCTGGTCGAGTATATTTGACAAGTTTTTACGAAAACAAAGGATCGGAGCGATGGGGGAATTTCTTAATCCGGCGGAAAAAAATAGTTCGTCACGAGTTGTGTCTGTGGTTCTGGTGATTCACGGGCCGTTCAAGCCCGAGTAAATCTTATCGGAAATTGTTAAGACTCCGGTGCAACGTAATGCCTACTGATTAGGTTCCATCTGGGGTTTATCCATCGGTTGGATGCGACGTCTCCGATAAAACGAGAAGCAGGCGGGTCCGATCGGGGCTCCGCTAGGATTGGGATAGAGCTAGAAGAGGATGAGGAGGATGGGGATAGGGATGGTTCATGAACCAATAATCCTTCGAAAATCCTCGATCGCTTTCGATGCTGCTCTCGAGAATGAAACGACTTTGGTCTGGTAGGAAGAGTCGCGATGAAGAAAGCAGTCCGGAAAAATAAGAAGAAAGGGCCTTTAATGGAAGAGGGGAACGCATTAAGACACTCCAGAGGTTAGGCTTCTAGTAGGATCTACGTGCTGTCGGAGATATCGGAAAATTTCCGCGTTTAATTCAAACGGCCGCCCGATGTACCACGGTGTTCCACCAGGCTTGCTGGATCGATTAGGTGCCGAGAGAAGATCGTCTTCGGACTGTGCGTGCATTAATCGACAGCACCCGGTCACTAAGGAAATTCGTAGCAAGGTATTAATTGGCGAGATTAGGGGCGAACGAGCGCAGCTGGGAATCCTCCAGCGCTAATTTCGAAACTGGGTCCAGACGGTCTGACACCCGATCGAATTTACGGCTAAGCCGCGAAGATTACGCTGTTGATTAACCGGCCCCCGTGATCCGGTTCGATCGCGCCGGTGGAAGTACAGGTAGATATGTATTTATCAAATGGAATATGTAAGAAATTCGCGTTGATTTTTCATAGGCACAGATGGTCCCTCGATTTTTAACAGATATATTTTGCGAAGAGGCCTTTCCCTTTTTTCCGTCGTCTCAAACGACAGAGCGAGCGCGTTAGTCGATCGGCTACCACCAGTGAGGCCTGGGTTCGATTCCCGAGGCAGGGTTCCCTTATTTTTCGAGGGCATTAAACAGTTTTCTGTGCGAGCAAGAAGCCTCGAGGATAAGCTAGTTTCCAATAAAAGACGCGGACGCGGAGAACGAATCAACAGCAAGAGGAACCCCGAAACCAACGGAGCCAGCTCGAATGTTTGTGTTACTCGAGGATTTCAACAATTCAAATATCGTCCCGGAAATTTGCCGGGTGCCGATACAAAACCGTAGCCGTTCTTCTTAAAAATTTAAATGAATCGGCCAGGATGTCTGCGCGGACGTCGACGAGGGGATTGTCTGAACGCCGGAAGGGGAAGAGGAATTCAATTCGGCCCGCTTACGTTAGCCCCGCGTCGTTTAACGACGAGAGGACGTATTTCATTATCCCCAAGAAATGCCGAGTTTCGCCTCGAGTTAGCGTTCGTCGCCGTGTGTACCGCTCCGTAAACAGAATTCCTTCTTCTTCTTCTTCTTCCTCCTCCTCCTCCTCCTCCGTTGGTAACAACCCGCAGCCGACTCCTCTCGCGCCACGTTCCGATCAACGAATCTCACTCGCTCGCTCTCTTTTCGGGGAGAGACGCATGGCCCGGCTTTGCGGTTTCCCACGGGGATCGAAATTTCGGTGAACCTGCACTCTGTGACACCGACGACGAATCCCCTGCAATTTTCGGGCCGCGGAATTAACGCGGTCGTCGTTTCTCTTTGACTTTATCCGGAACATCTTCTTCGAACTGATTTTTTACTGGTTGGCAGGTTCGCAAATTGTTTGGCCGAAATATAGTTAAATGAAATTTATATGAAATTGAGAAGATTTTATATATTTAAGTAAATTTTATAGTAAAGTATTAAATTCATATAAAATTTGAGGGAATTTTATATATTTAAGTAAATTGTGTAATAAAATATTAAATTTATATAAAATTATATAAAATCACGCCTAGACGCAGTTCTGATGCGAAGTATGACGAATGGAGTATAATTGGCGCATGGATCGCAAAACGCTGCGTTCAGACGCGCAAAGGAGATCACACCTTTATTCGACCACTTTGTCCCAGGTAAGTAGCAGGTTCTCTCCTCCAGTTTATGAATGTTTAGGATTTCAGTGATTCTTAAAGACTCTCGAACGAGTCCGTTCACAGCCAGAGAGGGAGAGAGACGTTCCAGAGCGAAGTTGTTCGCGAAAGTTTGTTCATTATGCCGGGAACCGCGGAATAATAATCGCGTCGGAACAATCACGCGGTACGATCGACGATTCCGCGCGTGTTTCGTCCATTACGATTCCCGTGTCGCGGTAAGTGTTCGAACTAATTACGAAAGTTCGCGGCAAGTTTGTAATTAATATTTATCGCGCGTCCGTAGCGACGACGCAGCGGCCGGGATCGTTCAATTTAACCCTGATTAATGCCAGTGGGTCGGGGAACATGCAGATAACGGGTTCGCCCTCGAAAATCGCATTAATTACCGGCGCTAGTTTGACGTTCGCCTAACTTTCGGACGCGGTTCCTTTCTCATTCAGAATTCTTCCTCGATCTCGAACGTCGAAGCAACGCGGAAACTAACGATCCATCCGATTCGCGGCGAAGTTGTCACCCTGGTGGTAGCGCAAAAATATTGGATAGGTATTTTCTTGAAATATTGAAAAAATATTTTTTAAGCCATAATTTTTCATATGAGAAAAATATTGGATCTGAATATTTTATACATGTACAAGAATATAAAGATCATCTGTATATTAGAAAAAAATATTCTACTTCTAATATTAAATAAAGATTCATTTAATATTTAGAAAAAAATATTTTCCTCGCAACATAAAATAGATAGTTCCTGCATATTTAAAAAGAAATATTTGTTACTTAGTATAAAATAACTATTGTTCGTATATTTGAATATTTAAGCAAGATTGAGTCTCTTTTTAATATTATATGAATACGTATAGAATATTTTGTGCTATTAGGGCATTCGTGCGAGGTCGTAGCCCGGTCCTCGATTACCCACGAGAATAGAGACTATTTAGAGCAACCGGAGAATTGTGGGAATCGTTGCCGCGTTTCTCCGCGTGTACACACAAGTCACGCTAGAACAAAGCGATTCTACACGGAGGCGCGATTAAGTCGAACGAAAGGTTAAGCTCTAATTATTACCGGCGAGATTCTGTATAGTTCTACGCTGCACAGTGGGCCGGATCGAAACTTCGACCCTGTCGTTCATTCTGTCGTTGTGTCTCTTCGTTGAATATTCTTCGAGTGAAACGTACTGTTACAATTATCATTCTGGAATTTTTTCAGATTTTTCCGTGCAGTGCCATCGTGTCGGGCACAGTATGTTCGCGATTTCCTTGGCTGGCCACGTATGGTTCTGAAGCGGTAACGGTCGAGTATAATTGCATGTAAAAAGGGACGTATCATTATTTTGATTATCCGGCTAGTCAACGTGTTCCGATTTACGTGGTCCGCAAGAGAAACCCGTTACGCAGTTCCAGCAGACGGACGAAAAACTCGCGAGCAAGAAGTCCACCAATGCGCAGCTATGGCAGCCCATCACCGGATCACCGTCGAATTTCAGCCCGTGACGAACGCTGGCAAATATGTACGTTTGCTTCCTCGATTCCGCTAATGCTCTTTGAAGTGTTGAACCAGCTGAATCAACTCCGACGGCCCGAGCCAATTGAATCAATTGAATTAATTTAATCTCTGTCGTGCAGATTGACCACCACGCGAACTGACAGATCGTTTTGTTCGTGGAGACCAACGCGGATCTTTCAACCGGCATGTGACAGCAGCGTTCCTCCAACAATCGGTCATTACCGCGAACCCGGATCTTTTTGGATCAGTGGAAAACCGTCTTGTCACCCGAATCGAGTTCAAGCCGAAAAAGAGTGGAGTGTGAAGAGGACCCTTTCCACTCTGATCCGCTTTCCGGCCAGGAACCTTCTCGTCTCGACGCGACGCCATTCATATACGTTAAATATTGTAATTTCTTTTGGAAAGTAATAAACAATATTAATTACCACTTGTAATGTGTTCTTTCTTCACATCCTGTACATTATTAATTTCTTATACAGTCGAAGTTAAGCCGAATTTTGGGGATTCGAAAAATTTTCGACCAGCTCACTTGTCGTTGATTTGTACTACTGAATTTCGTGCCACCTCCTTTCACATCATGTTCTCCTAATACGAAAGTCAATTTTCGAGATTTTTGAAATTTTTCGAGCGCCTGACTTAACGTTGACTCGTACTACTGAATCTCGAAAATTTTCGGGCGTCTGACTTATCGTTGACTTGTACTACTGAAACGAAAAATACGTGAAATTTGTCGAAAACTTTGAAAAGTAGTACAAGTAAACGATAAGTCAGACGGCCGAAAATTTTCGGGCGTCTGATTTATCGTTGACTTGTACTACTGAAACGAAAAATTCGTGAAATTTGTCGAAAACTTTGAAAAGTAGTACAAGTAAACGATAAGTCAGACGTCCAAAAATTTTCAAAATTCAGTAGTACAACTCAACGACAAGTCAGACGGTCGAAAAATAGAGAAAATTTTCGAAAACCTCGGAAATTGAAGTTTGTATTAGGAGAACATAATGTCGAAGGAGGTATCCGGTTTTCAGTAGTACAACTCAACGGCAAGTCAGACGGTCGAAAAATAGCGAAATTTTTCGAAAACCTCGCAAATTGAACTTTGTATTAGGAGAACATGATGTCGAAGGAGGTATCCTTTTTTCAGTAGTACAACTCAACGGCAAGTCAGTCGGTCGAAAAATAGCGAAATTTTTCGAAAACCTCGGAAATTGAAGTTTGTATTAGGAGAACATAATGTCGAAGGAGGTATCCGGTTTTCAGTAGTACAACTCAACGGCAAGTCAGACGGTCGAAAAATAGCGAAATTTTTCGAAAACCTCGCAAATTGAACTTCGTATTAGGAGAACATAATGTCGAAGGAGGTTTCCGGAATTTCAGTAGTACAACTCAACGACAAGTCAAACGGCCGAAAATTCTCTCGAGGATTTTTCGAAATTGCAGAAGTGCAACTCTACAAATCGGTGGTTCGGGAAAAATTGGTGGTTCAATAAATAAAGACGAAGATATGTTTAATTGTAACGTAGTCTTTATTTGTTCATTGTACATTATGTAGATTCATACATCAAATATTCATAACGCATATGTACATATCTTACATTTTACACGTGTATAACAAGGATATTGGCCGTTGGGGGAGTTTGCGAAAATCTTGAAGAATCTGGAAAATGAAGTTTCGTATTATTATTATTATTGTTGTTGTTGTTGTAGATGGGCAGAAGCCCTTTTCACATAAGTATTTACAATGAAAAGAAAAAAAAGAGAAAGGTAAGATTACTTGTCCAATAAGAGACTTGTCCAAAAATCGATAGGTATTATCATATAATCCTGCGTAGCTGTAGCATTAGTTAAATATGTGTGTGTGTGTGTGTGTGTGTGTGTGTGTGTGTGTGTGTGTGTGTGTGATAGCGGAAATATTATACTAGATAGAAGGAGGATATCGCGAATTTTAGTAGTAGAAATCAAGAACAAAATGGAACGGGCGTAGTAGTTCCTAAAAAATTCAGTGAACAGAGTTGAAGGACAGGCAGACGGTGGGGGAGATGCGTTTCGAAAGCGATCGGAAAGTGGTTAGAAAGAAGAAGAAGAGGAAGAAGAAGAAGAAGCAGAAAAACCGTCTGTTTCGTGGTGAGTAAGAGCGAGCAATGAGTGAGCAATGCTTATGGCTGGGGGCCGGGCCAATTATCATTTCGAGGGTAACTATCGCGTCTGGGTTGGCCCTAGGCCGGGGGTGGGTGGTCGGTTGGCTCCTAGGCGAATGAATCGCGATAATTAGAGAAAGTGTGGTGGCGCGGAGCTTGTTTAGGCGGCACATTGTTGCGGGGAACGAGCGGTACTTGGTCCACGGCGAGGATCCAAATAGTGTGTGCGCGTGGCCGTGTGGGGGTACGCGTGTATTAGTGGAGAACGAAGAACGAAAGAACGGAACAACGAAACCCGCGACGGCTTTTATGCTCGTCTAGACTCGCGAGCCTTCTTAATGAAGAGCGGGGCCTCCTCTCCTCGTTCCATTATTCTTTCAGTTTCTCCTTTCAGCGCTCCTTCTCCGGTCGAAGCAACAGAGTCCTGGTAATTCGAACGGGAGGAGGCCAAGAAGTTTCGCTGCAGTCCAAGGAACCCCGGACACCGAGAAAATTATGATTACCGCGGCACGCGGCGCGTCATTCAATTTTCATTCAGTCGCCTCGGGCAAGAGAGACCACCCCGCCGCCTATATACCCTCCCTCTCTCTTTCTCCCGCGGTAGGAATTCATTAAACGCCCGGCGCAAAATTTTCTTAGACTCGCTTAATCTGTGAACCTAATGCAATTTACTTGCGACCCCCGTTCCAAATCTTAGGATAACAGTTTCCGGCTCGTGGACTCGATCTGCTACCGGTCGTTTCGCGTTGTCCTTTTCCTGCGACGATTCGATTCGGTTGTTGCGATTAGTATAGCGTGAGTATTTTATTCCTGAGGACAGGAGGATTGTTGAAATAAGCGAAATTAAATGTTATTAAAAAGTTGAAGAAGCTAGCGGAACGTCATCGAACCAAGGGCTGAATAGAATTGCCAGATCCTAGAGCACCAGCGCGATTTCATTCCCAATCGATTAAATGCGAGTGCGGGTTTTATTCCTGAGAACAGGAGGAACGTTGAAACAAGCGAAATTAAATATGGAATGTTATTAAAAGTTGATAAAACTAGAAGAACGTCATCGGACCAAGGGCTGAATAGAATTGCCAGATCCTAGAGAACCAGCGCGATTTTGTTCCCAATCGATTAAACGCGAGTGCGGCTCGCAAAGTAGTTACCGGAGTCGCATCTATTGCCATTATCGCGGTATTCATAACTGAGATGGCTAATTAAACCCATAGCAGCGTCCATTTTATCCGGCCCATTCCCTCCTGTCGCGGCTAATGATCCGCGAACCGACTTCCAATCCTATAATCCCTAAGTTCGTCATCGTCCTGGAAAGTCTCCCACTCGAGTCTACAATTTACTGGGAAAATATTTTCGGAAAAGCATTTCGCGTGCTGCCGCGCGACACTCTCGGTATCTATCGTAAGTTCGTCCGATCCCGTTCTTCCACGAGCCCGCGACGGATTATCGTGGATTAACCGGCTCGGTTTCGGTAAATTTTCGCCGCACCGGGGACACGGAGGTGTTCGTGCGACCGCGGAGGAATCTGTTAACAATAATACGACTTAATCGTTCGCGAATGGATCCGGGTAGCTGTTTCAACACACCGAGATCGTGCAAATTAATTCCGACATTAATGACGGCGAAAGAGAAAGACAATGTGAGGCCGTTCTCGCGGACCCTTATATCCGCGATGCTCAGCCTGGGAATTGTTCCTCGGCGTTACTTAGATCCTGTTGTATCACGGACAACATGAATAAATGATGAATTTCATGTCGGAACAGCTCTACAGATTTCCGAGGTAGTCCAGTCGTCGTGTCGAAAAGAAGGCGTCTACTTGGAAAGTATTCTGGGTCTCTACTCTGGGTCTCGTAGTATTTTTAAAAATTTATTTTTATTTAAATATTGAGTAATAGGCGAAAAACGAAAAGAAGGTAAAAAAATCGTGGTTTTTCCCCCTCCCTAAGTTAGCACAACAGGGTCTTCGAGGTCGAAAACAGATTCAGATTCGACAGCTCAGAGTACCCCTAAATGACGCGTGTAAAAATTTCATCAAGTTCGAAATACGTTCCAGGTAAAAGTACCTGGCGACTGGACTTAGGGTGCTTCTCGAACGAATTTGCTCAATTATTTGTTACGCGGCACACGGTTAGGAAATAAGAGTCGCTCTCAACGTGAAATTATGCACACTGCATGTTTATACAAAGTGACGCATAACAAGTCGCGCTCTTTAGAATATAGAATAGTCAATTGCGAGAGCACTTACGACCTCCAAGCTCTCAATGACCCGAGAAGATGAGAGTCGGACTACGTTATCTCTGGGATCTCCAAGTTTCGTCATTAAAGAAGTTAATTCCGGATCACGTTTCGACCCTGTTCCACACGATAAACAGCCAGTATAGTGGGGCTTCCTCTCCACCGGAGATTTAAAATGTAGATGCGGATCCCGTGTGCTGGCCGAGCTCACGGCACCGGAGCGTTAACTGGATCAACCATTTCAAATGAAACATGAACGAGGGAGTTGCTGAACACGACTGTTCGCATCGAGACAATCGCCAAATTATTCTCCTTTCCACGGGAAAGTTAAGGAACTCTGTTACGGATGTCTGCAATCCGTTTCCGAAAAATCAATCACGGATGGAACAACAATTTCTCGACGGAACCACAGCTTGTTATGTAATTGAACGAATAAAAATTGTCAAACAAAATCTTTGTTACGCGACCACGATGGAGGGGAAACGGTTTCATATATATATATATGAGTATAAAACGGTGAAGCTGAGACAATCATTCGCGTACACCTCGAAACAATGGCCGCGTGCTTCACGGTCCGGCGGTCGACTTGGCCAGAAATAAAAAGCGGTGCAAACGAAACAAAAAAACAATATCCCGTTCGACACGGGCACTGATAACTGTGACGCGCCGTGACGCGCTATAGAGCATCGCATCGCATCGCGTTTTCCACGAATGCGTTCCGCAACTCGGATTTTTCCATGGAAAATAATCTACGGTCGAGTTGTCGGCTTAATACGCGGCTCCCGGCATTAGAGTCATCGAAACGCGAGAAAGAGAGAGCGGGGGAGAGAGGCGGGGATAAAAAAAATTGCAAAATCGATAGGGTTTCCATCGAATCGAGCGATTTTCGAGTGGCCCCGTCCCGGCCCGGCCAGGCCCGACCTATTATTTGCCTTCCAATTAGCACGCGAGCCGCTTCTCGAATGGCACACGAGCCGCGACGGAAATAACGAAAATCGGACTAGTCGGGAAAAATGTAAACGGCATTTCGAAAATTTTCGATTCATGGAAAAAAACGATAACGAACTTTACCGAGCCGCTTATTGGACAAGAAAATAAACCTCTGTTCGGATACTATTCTACTTTGCAGATATTGCTCCTAGGGTTCATTGTAGTTATTATTGCGAAGTAATCATGATCAAAGAATGACGAAACCTGAGAAATTAATGCTGCACTCTCGAGAGCAGCATGGTTTCCTACTTAGAGGCTTTTAGAGGCCATATAATTGCTGCATATTCTAACGTTGATGAAAGATGCAGTTCGAGAGGGTAACGATAATTGTGTTAAGGTTTCTCGATTAATTTTCGGTAATCGAAAATTCATGCGATCCATTAAAAAGTAAATCGCTTTGAACAAAGCACGCGCAGTCTCACACGTGAAGCGATTAATGCAAATTCCGCAGCGAATGATCAAGGAGCAGTTAGAAAGGTCATCAGCTGCATCAGACCGCATACAAATCGAGGTCCACAATGTAGAACGCGCTCGAGGTCCCCGAAGATTTCCCCGCGAAGCTCACGCACGTTGCTTATCACAATCATGCGGCAACTCCTTATTTAGAAAATCATTTTCGCTAGCGTTCTCCATTAGAAACTCTCAGCGCAAACCGCGCCGTTGCACCTTACGACTCTCATCCTGACCACTGATTAATCGTCATCTTCGCTCGACCGCCTTCGAGGATGGCGCGCGCTGCGCTTTGTGCACCGTGTGCTCCGGGACCCGTGTATATCGCAATTACCAGCGTAATTTTGGCGAAACAGTGCCGGCGTTCGTTCGCATAATGCTCGGCGAAATGCTGCTAAATTATGCAGCGCGTTAACGCGCGGACCGACACGCACCACGATAAACGACGCGACGCGACGCGACGCGACGCGACGCGACGGAGTCATGGCAATTTCGAGGTCGTTTCGTTTCGCACGGGCTCTAAAATAAAGTTTCCGTCGGTACGCTGAAAAAATCTGCTTGCTCGTAATTCCGTTATAATTAGTCCTTAAATGCTCGAACGGCGACTCCGAGTCACCGCTAAAAGTTCCTATACCATTGTTCAAAATATTCTTTAGATTATTAGATACATTTCTGGATAAAAAAAAATCTAATCCAATGTCAATCTTTGATCATGATTACTCCGCAATAATAACTGAAATCAACCTGGAACCATTATCTGCAAACAAGAATAATATCCGACCAGAGCTTTATTTTTCATTTAATTAATAATCATGTGGATTGTTCCTCTCTACTTGAGCAAATCAATTTTTATGTACTAGAACGTGAACTGAAAACAAGAGCGGGTTGATCAATCGCTTAAAGCAAAATCTAGTTATGGATTAATTAATCCATTAAATCGCATTATTGCAAATTCTTGCACTATTTGTAATCGTGTTGATTGCGTTCACCAATTCTTTATTAAATTTTCAAATACTGTGCATGTCTCTTCTTTGTTGTTAAACGAGTTGTCTTATATTTTTCATCTTTGTTATTGTAAACAGTTTTGTAAAAGGATTTCATTCCGTTTATAATAAATAAATAATAATAATAATAATTATACTCATCGATTTAACAATTTCCCTAATTCCCGCGCGTTCGTTGCGATTCCTCTAGAGTGGCGGGCACCCTTCCGGCGCGAGTGCAGTTTATCATATCCCGCGGTGCACCGTTGTCGAGCAGTGCGTTCGACAGTCGCGTCCAGCAGACATTGAAATTTTCACGAGCAATCGAATAACGTTTTCGGGTTACGGCCTGTGTCCGCGGGAATATCCCGCGAATTCACCGGACCATTTTCGCCAGGTGTAGACCGGGGGGGGGGGGGGGGCGGTGGATCGCAACAATGAATCGCCGGGATAATTGCAGACTGCAGGCGGCCGCGGGCCGAGAGATCTTCGGACGCAGTCGGTGCATAATTGAGGGCCTTAATTATTCGACTCTCGATCAGCTCTTTCCACGGTTCGACAACCGACACGGTGCGCGCAGCTCGCGGAAAATTGCACTGCAAATAATCCGGTCCGATCTTTTCGAATTTGCCGGCGGTCTGCGAATTCTGGCGAAAACCTGGCTGGGTAAACGAATTCTAAATGGATCGATTAATTCTGTGAATGAATATTTATACACGTTTCATCGAACTCTGTATTTTCAAGCAGGATGCAACGTTACGACTGTACGTTCCAAGACACACCGAGTGCAGAAATATGCAGGGGACCAGGCGCATTAGGTTATAACGTGCAATTTTCAGATCTGCAGCGATAGCTCGGTCTCTCCAGACGTGGGAGGTGCGCGCACGTGGTGCACGGCTGCACTATCCGCCGTGTACGGGCGACTCGCAAGCTGACACGCGCACATGCCGAGACCTCCTGCACCGCGGAATTGCACATTTCTATTTACGTAACCTTGTGCATATCTACGAGGGGCGTGCGCGCACCGCCTTCGCTCGAAAGGTTACACGTATCTGGCGAAAAAATCGATTTTTCGAAGAAATCATGCGAATATGCATCGCCCCGAGAAAGACCATCGCGTACGTGCCATGATTTTTTTGTTCCGGAGGCAAGAGGTTAAAAATGGTTGATCTCCTGCTGAAACGTTCCATTGTTCTCGTTCGATGAACAATGATACAATATCGTTAATGCAGCGATGCATTTTTCCGAGTGTTGCAACGATTCCCAAAGCGGATATAATCGGCAGCTGCCGGGGCGAGTGCTCGCTAATGCATTTCCGCGCGAAGAAATCGGCGCCGAATTGCAGACCGACCGTGAATATTTTCATTACAAGTGCAGCAGAATTTATTGCGGCGCATCGAAAGTCGCGATAAACGCACGTCCTTTGCTGCAACTTTCCCTGTGGTATAGTTTGAGCAACGATTTATACTTCTTATCTCGTGATCATGGCTGAACTGAACCAGCTTGAACGGATGTTGTTCACGCGGGTTTGCAATGTCGCAACGGTTCTCGTCGCGAAACTCACTGAGAAAAAAATTGTATTTTCTTTTGATTTCAAGGATGTATAGGTTGGTTTTAACGCCTACTTTGGGGTTTCCAAAGCCAGGAGTACACTGAGGCAGATGGGTTGAGCTACAACTTTCCGTTGGATTTTCTACTTTGTTGTAATATTGTTAACTTCGCATTTTCGAATGATATTCAGCGCGCACGGAGGGCTAACCGATTTTTCGTTATATTTTTCACGCGCCGAGATTTTCCGCTCGCGGAACGTGCCACGGTATAATTTCCACGCTCCATAAACAACGAGGAGGAATTGATATTTTCGCTAACGTTCTCGCAGCGAATTATTTTCGCGATAACGAGATAATAATTTTTCGCTCACTCCCTCCCGAGCGATCAGCCGTTTCGGCTCGGATCCGTTGTAACAGCGTGGCTGAATTGAATTTTATATCGCAAATTAGAATAATATTTCTGTGTTTTTCGCGTTGAGAGACCGGAGAGCTGGGAGGGATCGCGATTCAACGAACTCGTGGCGTCCGCACGGTTAATTTCACCGAGCGCGGGCCGCGCATCGATTGCGATCACTTCGGCAATTACTTCCCACTCGTTGGATCCCCTACAACGATCCTGGATACCGTTTTTACGATTCACGGGGGAAGGAAGTTGGCCATCTATAATCGTGATTATCCGGCTAATTAATTCGCTTTCCGTTCGTGCGTTATCAATTTGACGGCTAATGAAGTGCTAAACTGTTTACGACGTCTGCTCCGCTAGGCATGCCACGTCGTTCTTCCTTGTCCGCTATTCTTTATATTTCAGTGTTCTGTTAAACATCGGAATTTTACGATTATTAATTGCCCTCGAAGAAATTCCCCGAACGTGTAGGATTTGAGTCGTCGGTAGAATAACACGTCCGTAAACGCAAACAATTTCATATTTAATTTTAAATATAACAGATAAAATTAATAAAATTGTCTCGTTTAAATCTCGAAAAGATATAATTTATTTATCGTGAGCAGCGCGGCGAAAACAAAATAATGTAATGAAATGCAACTCTATTGTATACATATGTATATAGAGCGAGAAATATTTTTCTTGTTTCTAAAGATACTAACTTTTAAATTAATTTTTACAAACGATTTTTTCAGTATTGCAACAGGTATTTCTAAGCTAACGAACTTTGCCCGTGTTCTCTTTGATCTCACAACTTTTTACGGCAGTAGAGAACTTGGCTCACCTGTTTACAGGATGTTTCTCTTGGGATGTGACTTAACACAGACTACGTTGGAATTGAGAATTTCCATTTTTGAGGTCAGCGTCCCGTTGCATAGTGTTGCGCCGCGTTGCATCAAGATCGAGCATGTGCGGCGCGGTGTCTGGCCTCAAGGACGACTGGTCGAGGAACAAGGCCATCAACGTAATCGCGGCAACGATTAACATCCTGAGCCGGGTTACCGTTAACCAGTACGACACGCTGCTCTCCCAGAAATTCCTCTCGCGAGAGAGAGAGAGAGAAAACGTTTTCTTGCACCGCAAAAAAAAGCTACCAAACGACCGGGTTTACGGACAATTGTTTCGAAGAACGGTCGATTTCCCGTACCTCGGAAACAATTCCCGTTTTCCTTCTCTCTTTCCCGTGTCTCTTCCACTCCCTCTCGAACCGTTCTCCTCGTAACTGTTCGTTTTATAATCTGCCATACGCGGGAATGTTCTTTATGGACAGACGTTCTGCACGGCCTCGTAAAAGTAAAGACTGCGCCCCGTAGACTGTCCGGCAACTGCGATCGCGTAAAAACGAAACAGCTCTCCCCCCCCCCCCCCCCCCCACTGTATCAAGAAATTATGTATCGCCACATTTTCCGAAAAAGATCTCGACTGTTCGCCTTCTTGTTTCGCGAAACTCTGAAAACTTTGTTAGAACCACGGATTTTAAGGATTTCCGATAGAAAATGTTGAAAATTCGCCAACTCGTTTAGAGCTTTCGCGGATTAATCGCTGCGATATCGACCACGAGAGGAAAAATCTGGAAAGCCTAGAATCGGCGAGAGAGCATCGTTCGCAGATGTTTGGAAAATATCAAAGTTTATTCGAAAGACATGAAAGTTTTATATTTCATTCGTTGCTGGCCCCTCTTTCAGCCGCCCTAAAACTCGACGTTTCGCGGGAAAGGGTCGCCCATAGAATATTCCTCAAAGTAAATAACTCCGAACGCGAAATGTTCAAAACAGACACTCGCGCTTCGCCCAGAGCCGCGCGAAGCGCATCAACTTTTATTTTTCCGTCCGGTGCGCGCGACGTCTTTCGAAATACGCGTTTCGCGGAACCTTCCCGCGGAATGCTGCATTTATTTTCTACCCTTCAGTTTCTTTTTTCTCTCTCTCTCCCTTTTTCCCCTTTTTTTTTTTATTTCTCTCCCTCGTCGTTTCGCGTTTACGCGGTCCTCGTAAGCGAGCCACAGTTTTACGCGACGCGCGCTAAACGCTGCATTATTAAGCTCCCCGAATTCGCCGCACCCGGAAAAACCAATCCCGCGATTTCCCCCAGGCGTACAATGTTGCAAATCGCCTATCCAGATGGCCGGAAGTCGGGACGACCGATTTTCCTATCTGGATTTTATGTTGGAGGGCCGTGTTTGTCAATGGACACGGAATTTGTGTGGTGAATAAATATTTTCGGCGATGTACCGTTTACTTTGTGAAAGAAAAATATTTTTACCACCTCTCGCGTTCGAAGCTCGGCAACACGACTAGGAAAATTCGTTCTCGAATTAGGGTCGCGGACACCATTTGATCTATCAACTGTGGAATTTAGTTTTAAAAATCCCCCGCAAAGCGCGGAATTCCCTGTGTGTGTGTAAATCGGAAAGTTTTAATTACTTTATTATTTGATAAAAAATGAACGATTCATCCTTGAAAAGGAGATTTAGATCGACGACGCGTGTACACGTCGAACGGAGTAAGCGTTTAACTTCGCCGGGGACGATTCGCGGCTACGAACAACCGCGAGGTTCTTATTATGAAGCGGGACCATTGTGCTTTTCGACACTGTTGTTCTCGTCGGACCACGGCTCGAAACGACGGAAAAGGCATTCTCCAGAAATGGCCCGACCAGAGTCGAACCATCAATGGACCGTTACCATCGCGCTGCACAGCCGAATAATTGCTTTCACCGATGAAGAACGCGTTTACAATCCTCTACGAGAGTTTTGCGAGTGCTCCAATTTTTCTTGCCCACTTTTGTCCCAGCGAAAATTGTTTACCGTGCCGGCCACTCGCGTGTGAAGACGCGCTCTTCATTTTTGCCTGGCTTCGCCGTTCCGGACACAACAATGGGACAAACGGTAATTTTTCAGAAGATGGAAAACACTATTTTATTTACTCGGCCGTATTTAAACAACGGAAAAATGTTTCAACCGCTTTGACGTCGCTCTCCGGAAGACTGTTTTTGAAATTTACGATGTTCACGCAAAAGATATTTGTTTTCTAAATTGCAGCACTTCGTACTTTATTGTGTTTTAAATAAAAATGTAGAATAAATCTTGATGTGGAATTTTGTAAGATCGCTGTTCAATCTCGCGGTAATCGCAGTTTCAAGGTTTCACCGTTTCGATTAAATCCGCGAAGAATAACCTGAAGCGATTTCCAAAGGTTTGCAAACGTGTCCCAGCAGCCGCGCTGTATCGTCCGATAAAATTCTCGGCGAATCTGCACGGCCGCTTGAAATTAATTGGAAGGTCCAGAGGATTGAAATGAGGCTCCGATTAAATTTCTTCCGTACATTTCCCATTGAAAATTTGAAGGGGCGAAGACGGGGCTTCACCGAAACTTATTTCAAGCACAGCGCGGCACAATGAACACCGAACTTCGACAGCGATTAATAAAGTTCCCGTTTCAGTTTCGTTCGAGCGAGTTCACTGACAAACGGAGAGTCAATTTTTCTGTAATCGTTCACTTCTATGGAATCCCTTTAATTTTTTCTTCCCGTCGACGTAATTCGATTACCGCAGATCTCGATCTCTCTCGTCACGTGACACGTCTATTACCATTGTCAAGGGACACAAAGGACGTAGAATGGCGGACCCCGGTGAAAGGATCTTCGAATCGAGGAGACTCTACCGGGCTGATCAGTTCAGGGGAAAACCGTGATTGACTCGCGAGTTTCAATCATTTTCTTTTGTCCGGATGGTCAGAATGTCCACCATTTTCTATTTACCAAATAGACACCGGACCCTTATCTATATAATAAAAATAAAATGCTGTGTTCGTTGGTCACGACATCGCGTGCGAATGGCTGGACCGATTTAGCTAATTTTTATTTTTTAAATGTTCGTGGTAGTCCGAATCAGGTTTTACAGTAAAAAACATGAAAATTCGGAAAAAAATGAAAGTGCTTTTATCTTTGGGATTTCTCTATAAACTCAAGACCATAACTCACGATTCGATCGATGAATATGCTTAATTCTTTTTCTTTTTTTGTTTAAATTAATTACAACTTTTGCGTTGATCGTGGAAAGCAAGAATGAAAACGTGGTAAAAATTGGTTTTCATACGTCGTATGAAAACGTAACGACTTCGTTACGTTAAAAGCAGCGTTACAACATTCTCGAATTTTTTAAAATCTTTTGCCGTTTTGTATTCCGCAGGAATAGAAACGTGGTAAAAATTGGTTTCCATACCTTAACGACTTTGTTACGTTAAAAGCAGCGTGAAAACATTCTCGAATTTTTAAAAAATCTTTTACCGTTTTTTGTATTTCGTTGCTTTGAACGCGAAAAAATTTTCGTTTCATAGAAATTTTCGGGTCACAGAGGGGCATCGATGTTACAGTGACAAATGTGTTTTGGCCGAGTTTCCGCAGCACTTGACACGGCCGATTTGCATGAAAATCGCGGTCTAACAACAACAGTTGCTAAATTACTCCGCGCTAGACGGAGAGTTTAGGAAACGAACCCGGCAATGCTATTGATTTATCAAAGTTTCGAATCACGGCCGGCTCACTGGCCGTCCCAGTCCCTTTTAATTGAGATTAATCAAGCGGGCCTTCAATTAACGCTCCCAGGACACCACCTACCGTTTAATTAAATTTCGATCGTGCGTGAGGGTGACACGCGGACCGTGTACAGGCTCCGTGCGAAACTCGCGGTTGCGTTTCCGGTCCCCAGTGACTTCCGGTTTCCTGTGTTTCTCGCTGCAATATTCAAGCGCAGAAACTCACCGCGAGCCGACAAATTTTACTGGCATTGTTCCCACTTTCGACAAATATAATCGCCTACCGTTTTCGTCTACCGTTTCCACCGAATCACGTAATAATTAGCAGCTCTCCTCGCAAGGAAATAATCTTTCATCCTTAGCGTTATTTCTGAAATAAATTTTAAGTATTCTTACAAAAATAGCTACTTTTTTGTGTGTCGAAAATGATCGAACCTTTGCGCCGATAAATAAAAATTCATGATACCTTGAAAGATAAATTACAATCGATATATAATTAATTATTTAATTCTTATTCTAGTTTACAAAAGAAAAAAATTAGAATTTTCTGTCTTTACACCGAACAAAATGGGTCAGGGGATGGAACCACCACCCTCGTGAACAGTAGAAACCAGCGTAATCTCTCGGAGGAGACACGGAGAGTCCACTCTCCACTGGGCCGGAAACGGGTATTGTATACGAAACAATCGATGAAGACGCTTATCGAGGTTTGTTCGCTTTCTCGCGGACGATCGACCAAGCCGAGGAGAAGCAAAATGGGGAGAAGAGAAAGTATCGAGCGAGATAAGGGGCATGGGAAGATCCGTAAGGTCTGCGAAACGACGCTAGACAGCTTCAGCTCCGATTTCCCTCGATATTAACCAGCGCAGAATTACGTAAACGATGCTAAACGATCTGCGAGAAGGTTTTTATTAATTTTAACCGCGAGTGCCCTCTCACCGGCGCCATTCGAAGAACCAGATTCGAAAGGATCCCGGAAATCATCCACCGCTACTCTTGCACAATTTATATCTTTGCGTAACGCGGTCAAAAAAATTATTTAAAAAACATACCCTGTACATACGTATCCGGTAAATTGATTTTATATTATAGAGAAATCCATATCGATACGACTGCTTCGAGTTACCGTATAATTTTTCAATATTTCATTATTGGCTTTCAATGCAAGCAAAATGGCTCGCGACAAAAATCCACGCTGAATAAATTAATCAACTCTCCTCGCCCTGTTGTAGTCCCCCCGGAAACTTCAGCTGACTTTAAAATGATTTATTACCGGCCACTCTGACCGATGATTTTCCCCTGTTTCGTCGATTTTTAAACAAGCTCCGGCGTTACTCCCGGTGTCGTCCATGCATCTTACAGATTTACAATCTCTTTTTCTGTCACGAAACTTTCACCGATATGCCACGAACACGATTCATTTTCCTCGAACGCGCATTCTCGTAATTTTTCGTATCGAGCTGTTTTTCGCGTGAATATTTCTGTTGAACGGGAAACAGGATCGTGTGTCTAGTACACTCCGTCGCTGTGCACACTTTTCCATGGGGAATCTTGATGTAAGTTGAAGATACCGCGACGCCCGCAGCAATTACATTGCGACGAAGTTTGCAGGTAACGCCAACGGAAATTGTTATTTATTTGACGGCGGATGTTTACGAGGCTCGTCGGCGTTTAACTTATTAACCGACGAACTCTTACGCGCTAAATAAACCAGCCATGCGACGAGGAGAGCGATCCAGAGTGGAAACGCCGCCGCACACTGTAACGTTTCGATAATTTAGGGTCGTTTAATTCTTAACGATGTCGTTCCTTTTTTTTTATCATTTTTTAACGTATTTTAACTCTTGCAAATTACTGTGCTAATGGGTACTTCATTTAAATGATGTAACGAAGTTGCAAACACAGTCTTACATACATATATTCAAGACGCAATTTTTAAAAAATGTTCAATTTCGGAATTAAACGACCCTAAATGATTGAAACGTCACACTATGCGTCGTGCGCCAGGATAATGCAATAAGGCGGCGCGCGGAACTCGAAGAGCACTTGACTACTTTGAACGGTTCTTATCGGGCTGTGCGAGAACCGCCATTACTACTTCGACCGGGTCAAACGGCGAGCGCCTTCGGAGATTCTCAGCAGACTGGAATTAGCGAGTTTCGTCAAACTTGCGTATTCATGGGAATACTAACGGCGCCGCCATTCAACGACCCCTCCAGGCGTGACGGCGCGACGCCGTTATCGACGCACTCGGCAAGGTCACGTTTCCAGTCGAAAGTGAATCGTCATCCTCGTCGAACCTAACTTTTCTCCCGGACAAACTTCCAGCATTCTTTCACGCCTCGTGTCCACGTCGCACGGTAAACTTGTTCTACGAAAAATAACGAAACGTTAAATACAATAGAAAACGCTTTACTTCCGCACCGCGAACCATGAACAAGCCAACAAAATTTCCAATAAAATTTCTGTCATTGAATTCTCCCGTAAAATCGCCTCTCTGTTAATTTATGTAAAATACGTCACATTAAATTTACATTTCACGAGAAACAAACGACGGACAGTCGGGCGCGTTGAGCAATCACGAGGCCAGGAAAATCGCGCCATTTCGGTTATTGCTTTCAACGTTAATAAACGCATTGTTCCGAAAACAGGCCGCTATATTTGCCGAGCTCTCGCAGCGAAGAACACCGAGCAAAGGTTTTCGCTAAAAACTAGTTCTCTCGCGTCGCACAACATTTCGAAATTTCGGCCGTGCGCAAATTACGGAGATCGAACGATATTTCTGCGAGCTTTTCGACAGAAATATTTCCATCTCACCTGCGTCGAGTGCAATACTAACGAGCCGGTGGTTCGGTAACGCCGTCACGTCGTCATTATCGACGCCCTGCCCCCCTGCGCACCCTCGCAATCGAAGTCGTAGCCGAATTTTGGACGGGATCCAAATGGCGTTCGCATCCTTTCGCGTAATTATTAAAAGTGGATTAATCGCGCGCTTTCGAGTTCCTCCTCCGTGTCCATTAGACGAATGGCAAACGGTAAATAAAAGTTGTCGACCCCTCGAATCGCAAAATCTTCCGCCCCTATGGCTCTCGAATATTATCAAATTAGATTTACAAAATACACGGTTCGGTAGAATTTCATTTCGTAATTTCTCCGCTATACAGTTCATTCGGACGTATCCTTGCAGCATTGTGAAATTTACGGTTCAGTCGACTTTTAATTTCGTAATGCAATTAAAACAATTCGCGAGAGCTATCGCGAGCATTATTATTAAACTGCAGGTGCTTAATGCATTCGTAATGCATGGAATCTTGGAGGAATTACGAAATATTCGTTTCGATAGAGAATTTCTGTTCGTAATGTTACCGCATTTAATATTCGTTTCACTGTTCGTTCGCTCGGCATTGAATCAAAGAACGATTCGGCGATTTCCCTTTTCGCGGAGAAATTCGATCTCGCTTTCTCCAAGACAGATCCAAATTATCGTCTAGCCTGATCGATTGATACTACGCTGGAAAATACAGCCCGTGAACTCTCGCGGTCGCGTGATTACCTTTCACTGGAGATGTTTCGCTACAATGTTAGCTAAGGGTGAATCGCCTAGATCCTTTCACCGGACCAATCTCCCGAGAACTGTCTGTGGATCGCCGATTAACCGTTGCACAATGTTGCTCCCGGCGGATCGCCGACGCTGCGACGGACCGCCTCTGTTCCGGAAGCTGTGTAATAGTTGACAAATTGTATCATAATAATTTGTGTAACCTAGATCCAAAGTCATGAAACTGCTGCGACGTTCGAGCCGCGGTGAAAGGTGGCGGATCATTTGCAATGTGACAAATTGGGTCGATCGAAAATTACCTAACTACTTTCCTTAAATTACCGGTGATCAAGGAAATTGATATACCCTTCTTTGGCGAGCATTATTTACGCCATTAAGCGACGAGAATTATTCGCAAAGTCGAGGCAGCGAGGAAGGTTAACATTTTCTACCTGAACTGCAACAAACTGGAGCGAAATGAGTTTTCTCGTAATAATGTTCTAACGTATTTAGCGTATCAAATGGCACCGACTCCATTGTTGTAAATAAATGCGTAAAATTCGCTGTTCAGCGACGGTTTCAGAAATCCGAGGAAAATTGAGCGAGAAAACCCGTGATAGCAGAAATAATCCATCGAACCATAGCACTGATATAATATACGACATATTCTATAGGCGACACTCAGTTATTTAGTGCAAACATTGTTAATTGTTACCATTCTACGTATTCGGTATTGTCCCGTTTGGCATGCACTAATTTGATCCTCCCGGATTCGCGGAGTGTATCACGTTCATTTCGAAACGCGAAATAAATCACAAATTAATTTTACTGCGACCACGCCGCTGTACGCATAATCATTCAAAGCCGTATACTGTTCGGTTATTTTTTCCCAATTCAGAGGCATTTCTTTGTCCGGAACTTGCGCGGCAAACCTTTCCCCTTTCACTATTTTAACCTTTCAATCGTTCGGCCTTTTAATCGACTCATCGTTTAACTTTCCGGCCTCGGATTCAATTTGTTTTTGCTGTGTTTTCAATGAAACTAAACGGAATGTTTTCGCGATTGGTATCACTCTTGAATCAGAAACACCAAAGCATCGATCACTGAAAGACAAGGCCGCAGCTCTCACAGTAGTCAATTAACATAATTAAACAGCAGTTCGGCAACTTCGAAATCATAAATTTACGAGTCTGTTAAATCGTTTATAAAGACATTTTTCAGGGAAAATGTTAGCCAATTTTTCATCTCATTATATTTTTGCAGGCAAATTGAAATTTCTATACGAAACACGGAATCAGTTTTCGAACGACCCAATAGTTTGCAAATGATCGACCTGGATCACAGGCGATCTTGGCCGACGATTCGAAGATCCGTGAGCCCAGTTTCAGGCGCATTCCCGAAATCCGGCTGCGGTACCGTAATCGCAATTTCGGGAGCAAACGAGGACGCGAGGATGATTCGTGAAAGGTGACCGGCGGAATCGGATCCGTTCTCTTTTTCCAGGTTACTTAACGAGTCGAGGATATTGCGACACGTATTCTGTACGTATCGAATCGGTTCGCTCTCGCATGGTCGCGCACCGTCGAATTTTGGCTTCGTTTCGTTCCTCCGTTTACAACGGAAAATGAAACGTCAAACGACATATCGAACTCGCGTCGCAATGTTATTTTCATTTCTTTTTCCAGGTCACAATTTCGGAAAAAACACAGATCGCAATTTATCAATAAATTCTCGCAGTTTTTGTTTTCCGCCTCGGGAATGGCATTCGCCCTCAAAGGGTTAATTTACTCGCGTCACTGCTTTGACGCTCTTTGATCCCATCGGTCCACTAATTAACCTAAATACCAGAATATTCACAACAAAAATCCTCGCGTTCGTCTGACCAGCTGAATTTCAGGTTTCTCGCGACCAACATTACCGTCACCGAAAAACAGTTAACGTCCTTATAAATGCTGAAATCAATGAATTTACGTATGAAAACGACATTCCAACTCCAACCGTTTTGTAATTCGTTTTGTATCTTCGCCAACGATCGGTGTTAACAGAGATTAGCACATTGAAACAGATCGGATCAGATTCGCAAGCACTTTACGTCGATCAAGATGCGTCTCTGCCATGAAACCAACGTCCGACCATAATTTGATACACTCGATGGAAAGAGGAGCAAGCTCTCCTCGGGCTAGATTAAACCATTCGAGCGTCACTCGTCGATAACATTTCCTGTTCCGATTAATTTATCGAGGCTCGATGTCCCTGCTATTTGTTCCAAATTAATTCGAATCAAGGAGCGTTTCTCTAAACGTCTGTCCGGATCAATTCCAATCCAGCTCTCTGTATAAATTTAATCGACTTGCAGAGCGCTGAAGCGTCATTTCGAGCTTCGAACAGTGACGTTTTATTTGACAATTTCCAGAAGACGAGTTTAACAAGTCCTCTAAACTCGGTAAAAATCTTTCACGATTCAATTTTCGTGTGCATCGTCGGAGGAATCTGGAGAAACATCGCGAGACAAGGTTACTCGTGTTAATTTCATCTCCTGCTCGCAGACTCGAGGAGCCGGGTGCCGAGAATTCGCGATATCAACGGGTGGCCACCTCTTCATCGAATCTAATTCGCCATTCACGATAAACGTCTCTCCTAGCCGCGTCCCCGGTATTTTTAATGAAATTCCACGACACGATCGCGATTCATAATCCACCGTTTGGGAGAGCACTGTTTGGGAAAGAACTCTGGCGATCGTAGACGCGGCCCGAGAGACAGGGATTTCCGTGAACGACGACAGCCGAGGCGGCGAAACTCGGCTTTAATTAAACGCCGTCGAGTTACATTCGGGCTTTAGACGATGATATTATTGCAGCGACGCGAGTCTGTGCGTTAATGAGTTTCACTTAGCAGCCGGCGAAAGAACGCGCGCAACGCTCAGCAACGAGATTCTCGGACCTGGAAAACCGGGGGTGTTCCGGGGGTATATATACAAATGTTTACAGTGTATAAATATATTTGTTATCATTCGTTGTAATTATATACCTCTTGTAATTTTGTAAGTGCGATTAAACAAATATCCTCTAAAGATTAACAAGCGTGCGTATGAGAAGTTTGAAAATTATGGTGACAGATTTTCCAGTGGCAGGACCGTGATTTTCGAGGCGGATGCGTGACACTTTGAGCAGCCGAATAAAGTTTCTGTGCTGCTGCGGTGGTTCGATATCCGACGAAATCGTGTCGCGTCCGTCTAAATTCCGTCGTATCCTTTCGCAACGACGACGACGACGTCCCCGCTGCACAAATTTAATTACGCGATATGTAAATTAATCCGACGGGGGCGAGAGAGGGTATGTCCTTTGGCCGGGTTCGCCTTTGAGCGTAAATTGCGGCCATGCGATAAAATGCTAAAGAGGACATGCATTATACATCAGAGTCGAGAGAGGCGCGGAACGCATCTTGACATATGTAATGCGACGGGATAGTGATTAAAGGCTAAGCCTGCGTAAAACTGTGGCCCAATAATCTCCTCCGAGTAGAAGAGGCCTGCCTCTAGCTGGATTCTGAGAACGAAGACGTTCGGATAGCGAAACGGTGAAAGTAATACATCGACCGACTGTTCTGAAATACGTACAACGACTTCGGACGTGATTTACTGGCGACTCGCGGAGTTTACGTTCACTTTTCACGCTACAACGTTCGCAATGGGTGGCGCAGAAATTGTGACACTGGAGGAAACGAAGATTGCGTGCGAATAAATGGCCTGTTACATTGGAATTAACAGGCAAGGAATTTCTTTGTTTTTTTTTATAGCTAATCGATCGAAATATTTGCCAGGCAAAAATCGTGCTGGCTCTAATACGTTCCGGAGACGTCTCCGCCATCGGAACGACAGTTCCATTACCCGGGAGGGGGCGCGAACAAGACAAAATTCTTGGCGTCGTCCTGGCAAACAGGCTGTAAAACTGCGACAGCTGCGAGCGTTCCTCAACTTTTACGCCGGTTGTAAAACTCCTGCGTGTCCCGGTCCTCTTCGAACAGGCGCCGTAAACTTTTCTATTTTTTTATGCGGCAAACTGAACGGAGGGGAATAGCGAAATTCGGTGGATCGAATTGTTGCCGGTAATCAAGTAGCAGATCTTTAGACGAGAGAATCTCCAGGCACTTTCAGAAGAATTTCTCCAGGGATCGTCTGCCGAGGAGGCACGTGAAAGGAACAGGTCAGGAATACGACGAACTGGTCCATTTTCGTCGCACTGCAGGGTTAAACGCGAGTGAAAGGATCCTTGCGGCTTGCCCAGCGTATTATTCAGCGTTAACTCCTGCTTGGCGACCGGTGTCGCAACGTTAATGGACTCCTCTGCACACACTGGATTACGAAATCATTATGATCAGCCACGCAGGGCGTCCACGCGCCGATGCTACGACACAAATGCCGCCAATTTTTGCGGGAACGTCGTTACTAGATTGCGGATTCGATGAATTTATGAGAAAAATTTTTCATTTAATTAATAATCGTATTGATCGTTCTTCTCTACTCGCGCAAATCAATTTTCACGTACCGGAACGTGAACTCAGAACAAGAGCGGCTTATCAAACACGTGAAGCGAAATCTACTTATGGATTAATTAATCCAATGAGAATCGCATTATTGCAACAAGCATTAACTATTTATATCAGTATTGATCTTTTCATAATACCCATCGATTGTACCAGTATCATTTTGTTTGTACTTATTTTCTTCTCTTTGTAAATAATTATGTGTAAAAAGGGCTTCTTCTCTCTCCCCGATACGTAATGCGTATTCAAACGATTCAAGACGATTATCGAAAGACGAATCGAAACTTGTACTTTTAGTCCATTATTTTTCTGTCACGTTCCACCGCGCGGCTTTATCGTGGAATTTTTCGCAAGCCATTCGTTTTTTTTCGAAAATAGTTGGCACGCGTCGTAACGAAAAATTTAGAAAATCATCGTCGACAACGTTCTCGCCGCTCGCTCCGGTGGCAGCGACTTTATGAAATTCTGAGGCAGCCCAGCTCCCGCATACCGTTATCGTTACAAGTATAATACTGTACACCGGTAGGTCGGCCCGCGCGAGGACAGGTTAGCGAAATTCCGCGCGGAAATTCTAAATGGCTCGACGAGACGCTATGATTTATGCGCTTGTGTACCCGACGGAGTCATCGTAATTTAGATTCTGTGCAGGGAACCGAGATCGATCGCGAATCAACCCACCCCCCATAATCTCTCGAACGGGACGACGCGAGACCCTGTGTGCGGAGTTTCGGTAATTACTCGGTGTCCTGCGAGGATTCCCGCGAAATAACCGTCCGGGCTCTGTACTTCGCGCGAGAATGTCGTGCGAGATGCACTCGTTTCCCGATGCGGAATATACACCGGAATAAACCGTCTGAGTATGTACATTCGTATACTTGGAATTGCCGCTATACGTTGACACCAGGCTTGTACGAGAACCCGAAATCTCGGGTTCGGGTCGGGTCGGGAATTTTCGGTCGAGAATAGTCGGGTACAGAAGATACCCGGAATATATATTTCGGTTCTAGATATTTCGAGTTCTCCACACCTCTAGTCGACACAGCAGCAATTTTTAGCGATCGCACTCGAAACGAAATGCTTTGTTTCCAAACACAATCGACTTCGCGCAAAACTGTACTAAATCTCTATTTTTTGATCGATGCGGAATTCGAAGATCCCCGCGCGCAATAAATCCACGAAGATTGGCAGTCTCGAAATCACACTTCCCGTATATCCCGACGGTGATCTAAATAAAAACACGGACAGAATGAAAAATACTTTTCGTTCCCTTCGTTACGATTCTACATTTTTCACTCTGTCCGTGTTGTCGGGGAAATCAACAGCGCCCGTTGAAAAATCAATCTATATTTTCTCTTTTGTTAAAGATCCTTTGTTTCGGTAAGTCAGCCGGTTCTACTCGTCGCGAGCAGACTCTGTTTCTTCGGTTGGTTCGAGCGCGCGCGCTATAAATCCCGTCGGCGACGGACGGCCTGTCTGAAATGCACTATTACATTATGCCACCGTCTGCGCGTAATAAAATGTTGCTTTCCGGAGCTAGAATGTGGAGCATTCGCGCGAACATAAATTACAGGAGGGGGCGCTGGTGAAACGAGCCAGCGACGGGCATGGTAATATCGAGGCGCGCTTACTTCTTCCACGTTCCACGGGAGAACAACGACGAGTCGTCATCGTTTCATTACGTAAACGTGGCTTTTACTTTGCCCGTTGATTCTCTTGTACCTTTTAAATTCGACCCGCGATAAGAGCTCCTCCGGTGTACCTGTAAAAGCAAGAGGCGCGTGAACACGTTTAAACAGAGATTGTCTTCCGTGGAAAAAGGTTAGACATTCGCACCTCTGTCGTTTTAAAGGCGTTTAAGAAAGATTTCAGGTGGTACTCACGATCGCTATTCTCTTCAACCCAGGTTACCTTTCAGCGTTACTCGAAATTCAACAACGAAGTCCTCCAGCCGTCCACCGCGAAAACGGTCGCTAAGGTCCTCTGGAACGGCTCGTCTGTTTCCAATTATCCATCTAGCTGTCCCGTCTTCCTGCTGGTGGCAAATTTGCAGCAGCCCTCTGTCAATTAATTGAAACTCAGTTAACGAACCCTTCGACAGACGCGTCTGAACATGTCGATGCATATGGAAAGGTGGCGACTGTTACCAATCCCCCAACCTCCACCCAGATTGTTCAAATAGAACCACTAATAATGGAGTTATCGAGGATTACAAAATAAAAGGAATTGACGAAAAGAGGGTGTTCTCACTTTATTACTTCATGGGCCAATGGTTAACAACCAACTAACTCGCGTCTCGGACGCCTCGACCGCTACTCGCTCACACGTACACAGACGCACACACGAGTCTCCTCGGAACACCTGCAGTAGGAAAAGATGTAAACAAAATGTTCTCGCCCAGTTCCTCGACTTCGGGGAAATACAAAAAAACAAAAACATGCGCTCGTCGTACGATTTCTTAAGAGCTACGCAATTTAACACAGATGCTTCTATAATAACCCAACCGAACGTCCACCGCGTAAATACACGCTCGTGTAAGGATTCGGTAACCTTGGGCCATGCGGGTTGCAGCCGGGTACTTTAGAAAGGGGCGCAGTTTATGATTACGGTGCGGACGTGACTACAGGCTATTTTTTGAGATTTAGCGGAACTTTCTTTTTTATGATGATTTATTAGGGACTCCGTATTTTAGCTAAAGGTCTCGATAGCCGTTGACGCACTGTAAAACATCTGCAAACCAGATGCACGGTTTTAGGCGAAGGTGTCCCCAGAAGTGGAGGGTTTTCCCTCACCTTGGCACCTTTTAAGGGCGTGTGTTAATTTTAAGAGAGAAATATCATTGGTTTGCGGAAGTATCCGCCTACGACGCAAATAGGTATAAATGCTCAGAGCGAAGGAGCAACGGCGTTGTCCATTTAGCGCGAACGATCATTGATTTTAAATAAACGTCTGTTAACCTGAGTTTTATTTTTTTTTTCTAAACATCCTTACAAATTCAGAAGTGGGATAGTGAACTAGAGTTTCGGGAATTTTCGCGATTAAATATAATTTACGTTCGGCTATCGGCAACCGTGATATTCTTAGTGACATTCTTATTATTCTTAGTGACATTCCTAGTATTCTTAGTGACATTCTTAGTATTCTTAGTGACATTCTTAGTATTTTTAGTGACATTCTTTGTGATATTCTGTGTGACATTTTAGTGCGATTTGTTCAGTTGATATTTTAAGTAAGAGAAATAATGTCTCAATTGTCGGGAAAGGCACAGCGTGAATTCCTCGTTCAGGATTTAAAAGAAATTTTACGTCGCCATGGTCTTTCGACGACGGGAAACAAGGCGGAATTGGTACAGCGGCTGGACGAGAAGTTCCCGAATAGAGCATGGGAAATGGAAACGGCACCCGTTCCAGAGGACGATGTTGAGGAAGACACGCCACTGAACAACAGTAGTCTGCGTCCGGATGCTCCGTCGTGGCAACCGAACCAAACAGATGCCTCCGTAATGAGGGAAATGGAGTTGATGCGGCGAGAAGTACTGCTGATGGAGAGAGAAGTTAAACTTCTTCAGAGGGAGAACGAGCTTTTGAGAAACTCGCCCAGTTCAACAACCAGCTCTAACACAGCATTCAAGACTAACATAAGATCAATCGGGGAGTTGATCAGCGTTTTTACCGGAGAAGAAGAAAATTTCCAGAACTGGTCAAAACAGCTTCAAATACTCTCCACGACGTACGAGTTGGATGACAATGCGACCAAGCTTCTATTGGGGTCAAAATTGAAAGGAAGAGCCTTGAATTGGCTTCATTCAAAAACTGAGCATCTCGAACTCCCCACAGATATGTTACTATATAAAATGGAAGCCATGTTTGGAAATAGAGAAACCCGATTAGACATGAAACGCAAATTCGAAAATAGAAAGTGGAAAAGCACGGAGCCGTTCGAACAATACTACCACGAGAAGGTAGTGTTGGCCAACAGGGTACCCGTTCCAGAAGAAGAACTGGTAGATTATTTAATAGACGGTATCCCAGACACTACCATACGGAATCAGGCACGGATGTGTGAGTTCAAGACATCTTCGGACATGCTAAGGGCCTTGAGGAAGATTTCATTGCCCAGCGGGTTGAGAAACTACCCCAGGTCAACAGCCGAGAAGAGCCAGCAGGACACATTTATGACCGGAGGACCGCAGGCAGACCGGAGAACCGATAGCCGTTGCTATAACTGCAACAGATTAGGACATCGAGCAACGGATTGTCGACTACCTGCGAGGGAGAAGGGTAGCTGTTTTGGTTGCGGCGAAATGGGTCACCTGCTACCAAATTGCCCTAAAAGGAAAGTCGCGCAGGTGCCTAAGAAGCAAGTCGCCTACACGGAGCTGGAGATCCCGGAAGAAGACGACTACCACAAGAACATAGAGTATGTAGTAAATAAGAGACCTATGAAATTGTATACGTTGATTGACACTGGTAGTCCGGTTAGTTTTGTTAAAGAATCATGCGTGCCAGGTAGATTAGAAAGTATTCTAAATAATACTGGCGTGCGCCTAGTAGGAATAAATAAGTCTCCTCTTGATTTGCTAGGTAAGGTGCAGGCTTTGGTTAAAATATCGGAAGGTATAAAGGAAACCATGACCTTGTTGGTAGTGCCCGATCGGACAATGTGTACTCCTGTAGTTTTAGGTCGCGATGCATTACGATTATTTAAAATGAATTTAGTGCAAGTTAAAAAAGAGCATGCTGACCAGTCAGAGATTTTAAATATAATGTTAGATACGGACGATTTTAATCCAGTAGATGAGCTGAATATTAACGAAAAAATAACGCCAGTTGAGAAAGTAAAATTCACCGAAATATTCACTAATACATATTTAACTCAGAAACGACCCGAGCAACCCGAAATAAATGCCGAACTAAAATTAAAATTGAGTAGTCAAAATTCGTTCAGCAGCACACCTCGACGAATCTCATATACGGTACACAAATCTATGGGTGAAACTCCGTCTAAATTATTGTTTGGTGTGGATCAGAGGGGCAAAACCCCTGATAATTTAAAAGAGTGTATTCATGAATGGACTAACCGAAAACCTATAGATTTAAATGCGTGTCGCAGCAACGCAGCAGAAAACAATATCAAGTTACAGAATTACAATAAGGTATATTTTGACAAAAAACACAAGCCCCCTCTCATTTATTCATTAGGAGACTATATTATGTTAAAAAATTTCGACAGTACACCGGGAGTATCCCAAAAACTTATACCGAAATACAAAGGTCCGTATGAAGTAATTAAGGTGTTACGGAACGACCGATACGTCATATCAGACATTGAGGGATTCCAAAATACTCAAAAACCATATAAGGGTACTTGGGCATCCGCAAATATGAGACCCTGGCGGCTAGTTACCGAAAATTAGTTAATAAGTAATAGATTTAAGAATATATTTCCGTTGGCATTTAAAATATAGGAATTAAAACTTGTCTTGCAGGGTTTAGCCGGGGCGGCTAATTATCAGGCTGGCCGAATTGTAAGGATTCGGTAACCTTGGGCCATGCGGGTTGCAGCCGGGTACTTTAGAAAGGGGCGCAGTTTATGATTACGGTGCGGACGTGACTACAGGCTATTTTTTGAGATTTAGCGGAACTTTCTTTTTTATGATGATTTATTAGGGACTCCGTATTTTAGCTAAAGGTCTCGATAGCCGTTGACGCACTGTAAAACATCTGCAAACCAGATGCACGGTTTTAGGCGAAGGTGTCCCCAGAAGTGGAGGGTTTTCCCTCACCTTGGCACCTTTTAAGGGCGTGTGTTAATTTTAAGAGAGAAATATCATTGGTTTGCGGAAGTATCCGCCTACGACGCAAATAGGTATAAATGCTCAGAGCGAAGGAGCAACGGCGTTGTCCATTTAGCGCGAACGATCATTGATTTTAAATAAACGTCTGTTAACCTGAGTTTTATTTTTTTTTTCTAAACATCCTTACACTCGTAATTGAACAAATAAAATATTCCATTATATGCCGAGGCAATTGATCATGAGTAAAAATCGTAGAAACCATGCAGAGAAACCATTAATTTGTCCGGAGGGACGAGCAACAGTCGGAAACAGTCCGAAACGGTCGTCGGCCCATTCAACTGCGCTCTCGCTAAACATATCGGCGTCCATTCGAAGCGTATATTCTCGGGTCCGTGGGAAACGGAGCGTCGGCGATTTCAATTAGAACGCACAATCTTCGAATTGTTCTGTCGGAGGTAATTGGACCGGTGGATGGTTCGTTAGAGCCGGATATTTAATTAAATACACCGGCGCTGAAATGTTCCCGACGCCCTTCCCCCCCGGCTATGCATCGAAACCCGTAAAATGTCGGATCGCGGGCGTCGCAACTCCCCCGTTGGTAATCACATTAGCCAAATAATAATTTGCGTGACCGGGTCGCGGCAATTATCGCGCGGGCTGCGCGTGCACTTTCTAATCTAAACGATTCCATTCGCGCCATCGATATCACCGTGTCGATTGTGCATGTCCCTTCTTTGTTGTTGTTAAACAAGTTGTCTTGTATTTTTTTTCTTTTTGTTATTGTTAACAGTTTTGCAAAAGGATCTCATCCCGTTTATAATAAATAGATAATAATAATAATAACAATTCGAACGCTTGGAACACGTGCGCTCGAGTAGATCGTCTTTTGTACTCCCGAGCAGAATCTTCTTCTATACGACCGGGTGTTGCTATTGGAAGGGTGATTGTGATTGATGAATTCGAGGAAGAACTGTTGGAGCTTGGAAATTAGAGTTGCCGTGTGTATAACAGAGCTTGCCACCTTGTTAGCCGAGTATCCTGACCCGCAGCTAAGGATTCAGCTGCAACTCGAACTTCCCGAGGAGTTCTTCGTGCCGCGGAGCGAACCGAATGACTCGGAACACGTGCAAAATTGAGAAAATCGACACACGTTTTGTTGCCGGCAATGAACCGTAGGAAGTCGAGCCTAGAGATTCGAACGACGACGGTGTTGAACCTTGTGCAAAATTTCAGCTTCCTAGGGCCTGGGCGTTGATAAGCGATTGAGTCAGGACTTTGTTTAATTTTATATACATTTAATAAAGAATTCTCAATCAAATCCACATTGAACCACCTTCCTAACTCTACAGAACCGTGCTATTCCGAGGCTTTGTGCTTCGACTGAGACGTTGAATTCAGAATTATGAAAAAGAAAGAGAAGAGAGAAATCTCAGGATTAATCCGTTCGTTGGGATCTCGTCGTCGCGCCGTCGTTTCGCGGAGGGTAACGAAGACATTGAAGCGCGTTCAAGATAAATAGAACGTCCTGTAGGATAAATATCCAGTTGTAGGGACTAAGGCGGCGGTAGTCGCGAGAAGCAATATAGAAGGATTGATTAAAGAAAGAGATAGCCGGCGCGCGAAGGGCTGCATCCAGTGGATACACGCGTCGGAAGGGGTGTGGGGGGTGTGGAAAGTGCAGGGGGCGGAGAGAGGACGTCGCTCGTTGGAGCACGGCAGGAATTCTGTTAATTGAACGCCCGCTAGATACCCCGGGACGGATGTGAACGGTTGCATTCGACGCTCGGATAACTCCGGATCCAACTTTAATCAAATTACATCCGTGACTCGGTGTTTTCACCGTGCCAGAACCTTTCTGACTGCGCCCAGCTTGAACCACTTCGGGCGCTGGAGCCAAGTGCCCCGTCACGAGTGGATGCTGCAAGGAGCCGGGCTTTTAATTAAAAATTCTGCCCGTAACTGCCACGGGATTCCCTCGAGCTGATCTCACGCCCCTGAACCCCCCACCCCCCGAGCGGAACGCTATGCCACCTCGTTCGCGCGATTGTTGCGTCCCGTCGTCGGTGATTCGGATCAGACTCGCGTCTCCGAGATTTCGGGACATTTTGGCTGTGATTCGCTTCTCCGCGGCTGGGTAACTTTTCTAGGTTTTTCAACCTAGGACAGACAGACAGACACGTTTCGAAACTGCTTCGGAGAGGAACCATTAAGCGGAGAATACCCGGGAAAGTTGCGAAAGAAATCGCGGAAGTTCCCTCGACCGACCATGTTTCGCGATTTAATAAATTCCGGGACTCCGGCGGCGTTCCAACCCTTTTAATTATGTCGCGGCTCTCTCCATTAAGGCCGCGGCGGCCGGCCTTCTCTCTCACCGAAACTCGAGCCCCGATGTCTTCGGGACAAAGACTTCTTCGCTGGAAGAAAAGAACGCAGCGCCGCGAGAAAACGAACGGAGAAAGATACGCGGCGCAGGATAATAACGACGGTTGTTATTACGGGAGTAACTTTACAACAACTTTCCAGAGCACACCGTTCCTCTCGCAGTTTTCGTTATCGTCGTCGAGGAGAGGGACACGGGAGAACGTAGCCCAGGGTTCATTAAAATCTTCCGCGTTTGTAAAAGCGCCGACTGCGTGGCCGGAACGATCATTTTTTCGTAGCCTCGAGATTTTCACTGTTCGCTCTCCGAATAACTTTTCCATCTGGTATACTCGCTGCTCACCGAACACTGCTAACGTGGCCGAGCATGCTCGTTGACAGTGTTTGACCAACAGCACAGCGTCCTGGGTGCCCGCGGTAACGTCTGGAGACGGCTATTTTTTATCTTCGGCGATAGGGATGGTTATCCATAAGAGATTTCCCCAAATTAAAAAAGAAAAAAAAGGTAAAAACGTCCAGCTCGCCTATTCGCTTCTGCACCCGAGGCACGCGAGGAATCGTCTCCGATCAACAGGTAGAACGGTGAAAGTATCAATTACAATCCGCCTCAATAAATTCTCGTTTCTTGGTCCCGTCACCGTGTGAATACCGCGAGGCAGCATCATCCCAGCGGCTCGTGAAATCCCCCGTTGATCCGAGGATCGTAATCACGCCGGCCATTAATAACGGAATTATCAATTAAACCGTCAAAGCCGCGCGATTACGCGCGTCCCGAATCGGGTCTGTCGGGTCGAAAGGGCGCGGAATCGGTCCGTTTCAAACTTGATGGACGACCGAACGCTGTCGCGCAAACATGGAAAGAGAGTTGGACACACGTTGGAACGTTATAAAACATCTCTAATCTAAACGCATCGTTGCAGACGACTGTGCGCAGTCTTGTGTCTATTGGTTCGCACCACGTTTTCTCGTTAGCGTTACGCCATAGAGGAAATTCCCAGCGATCGCTAATTAGTCGCGACAGCAGCTGATAGCCTGTCGCTCCGGCGAAGCAGTTACTTGGTCGTTTCGCGATCATTAAAGAACCGGGTCGACCGAGATGGTGACCGATAGATCGTCGCGTCCCTGCAAACGTTCCCGCGATTCATCGCCGGAGATCTATCACGAAACAGAGTGAATAAATAGGATTCTCCCGACGGCTGTTTGGCTAACTGAAATTTTCCGGAGTCGATCGCGGGTCGTCCAGTTAATCAATCTTACCGAGAAACTTGCTTGATTAACGGGCTTGTAACGTTAATGAAATTGAGAAGTCGAGGACCGTTTGATTTATTCGGTTCGTCGATCGTGCTCTCTCTGTTTTCTTCCCGAGATTAATTGGATAGCGAACTTCTTTCGGTGTCAATTGTTTGGGCTCTGGCTGGTAAGATTAATTAGGAACGTTGTAACGTTAATGAAAGCGGAGAGCCGACCAAGTCCATTGGAATCAGTGGCAGACGAGCTCTTTTAAACGAATGTCCAATTTCAGTGAATTTTTATTACACGTAAACGCGTTCAGCCGTGTTTACGACGAAAATCGAAGGACCCAGGCAACCGATCATCGTTCCCGCAACACGCTACCCTGTTTACCGAGCGATTGCCCTAACGGCAAAAGGATAAAAGTGGTTCTGTGTACCCGATCGCTCGCTACGATCGGATCCGCTCCGATCCGCTTCGTCAAACTGTCACTTGGCGCGATCTACGCGCGCGTGCGCCTCCCGAACACGAGACGCAGCTTGTTTGCGATGTCGACGGCTTATCCCGCCTCGCGTGTTATTGACATCGGCAAGTGCTGCCGGGAAAATCTGGACGGGGCTAAATACGGGCCTGGGAATCCGTTCTGGAGTTTTTAAGTCGTTTCGTCAAGCGTTCATTTCTACGTCCCGTAATATCCCGACTAGAAATTCAGTTAGGCCCTAATGTAGCCCTAACACGGGTTTCCTTATGCGGGCCTCATACGGCTTTCCCAATTATGCAGTCGTTGGGTTTTTTTAGGCTACCCTAATGCGGACCTAATGGTCTCCCAAACTGAATTTCTAGAACGGGATTCTACCGCAAGAAAATTACACCGAGCTAATCGTTAAAAGAGATTTCCATGAAATTTTTCCAGAGTGATCGCCAATTAATCGGGCCGGCCAGAGAATCAATTCACGCGAAAGAAATGCGAAGCAAAGTTGCGCGAACGGATTTTGAATAACCTAGTCAGCGTTTTGGAATTGGTTCGCCGGAGGAACTATTTCCATAGCGTTGCACGCAACGACAAAAAAAGAAGAGGAACGGGGGTATGAGAGATCATGATCGATTCGGGGATCGCGATTCGAACGGAAGGGATAAAAGCTAGGCAGGGATTTGTACGGGCCGGCTCCATTTCCGTGCAGATCATCTGCCTTCCAATTTGAGATCCAATCGGTCAGAACGATGACAGGGCAATGATACATACGTGCTCTCGCGTGTTCGTGTTCGTTCCTAATGCCGTTTGCTGGTCGATGACAACGAGATTGCGACGGTATCAATCGCGGTGATTGCTCGTTTCATCCTTCCGCGACCGGGAATATTGAAAATTAATTTTTCATTTTAATGCGCCTCTGTATTTATTATTCCACTCGGGGACCACCGCGCTGCCCCAATTTCACGTTCTCGCGATCAATGTAATTCTCGTGCGACGCTCGTCAAAACAATTTCTACCAAAAATCACCTCCGTTTTTTAGTATATTGTTTGCTCGAGGTATTTATTTATACGATTTATTCGAATATATATTTACCGTTAATGCGTTGCCGAAAACAATCTCTGTTCATCTGGATGTTAAAACGCCTGGCGCACTTTTCGCGTTGAATTCAATCCCCCCACGCTTTTCACGTTAAAATCATACATTTTCCGTATCTCTTTCAAATACGCGTTTACGAGGTTTCATCATTTCTAATCAATTGTCAATTTTTCAATCTGTCTAGGAAGAACGAATCGACAACGAAAGCGTTAAATAAAATTTGTGATTCGCACGTGTTCCCGAAGCTGGTATTTTATTTTGGAACAGGTTAACGATGCAGAATCGATGCACGACACTCGCGAGTAATTCGTAAAATCGGCGCGGAACGAGTCACAATTGAATGTTAGACAGAGATTAAACTCTCTAATCGAGAACTCTGGTTTTTCCATTACCGTGGACGCTCTCGTCGCCGGTCGTTCGCTCACAATGGACAACCGTTGTCCGTTCTGTCTATCGTCAACAACAATTCCTCCACCCCCACGTGGGAGGCGTGTTTCACACGGCCGGACAGAAACCCCGCGACCACCAAATGACGGTCCCACCCCTGCGAACACGCGCGCACACACATGCACACACCCTTATCCACCACCGTGACATCGCGAAGAAGGGTTGCGGCGCGAAAAGTTTTCGGCTGTGATTGACGTGACAGGGGTTCCACCCATCGTCGGCCATTTAATTAATGGAAATTGATCGCCCCTTTGGAACGCCGCGCCATCGGCGGTCAACTCTGTTGGTTGGACCTGCGAACGATAGCGAGTGACCCTCGATTACTCGATTCGGGCCAAAATACTTCGCTAAGGGAGCTTCTCGTGTAACAATGAGAATAAGTGATTTTTAAAATTATTTAAATAAAAATAAATTTTAAAAAATACCAAGTTTTTAAAAACGGACTAAAATGTATAAAATAATTTGTTCCTACTTTCATCAGGAAGTTAGTTTAAAATCAATTGAAAAATTTGCCACCGAACAGATAAACGAACAAGAAAGCGAGCTAATAAAAACGTGGTAGAACAACTAGTAAAAGATACTCACACGTGTGTATTGTTCGACACTGTCGACACTGACACTGAAGCTAACAGTCGATACGAGAAACGTGTACAAGTTGACGATTTCAGCATAGTTGCTTAACTGACTCTTCTATCTCGATTCCGCAGCTACCCTCGCGGTGGGTGGGGAGCCAAGAATCTCTGTCTTCCAATTGGTTGAATTACGTGTTCGAATTCAACCTGGGCCCGAGTTGTTACCTTTATAGCACGTGTTTTCCATGTTGTGTAGGTCAAGCGTTTTTCATTTTTTCACCGAGATCACAGAATTTCACAAGAAACTGATTCACGACTACAATTGTCGAATATTGTAAAGGTGCTTTCAGAGCGTAGCAAATCTTGTTTGGTAAAATTGGTTCGCTAGATATTGTAATAGTTGAAGTGACTTTTCGCCAGGAAGTCAGAGAAATGTTCTCTATCGTTTTTCATTGTTCTGCGTCTGCGAGGGCAGAATTTATTCGAATTACCGCGATTATTCATCGGAACGAAAGCCCGCGGCATGAACGTTTCGATAAAGCACTGGGAGCGAAATTTTAACGATTGTCTCTGGCGTATCATGCTTCTTTCTCTTTCTCTGCCTCTTTACCACGTTTCTCTCTCGCTAGCGAGCTCTCGCCGGTAGAAATGGAATTGGCGGAACGTGTGGAGAGCCTCTTGAAAAATTGAATTACGGCGTTCGGAATCGCATCACGTTGTACAAGACGTGGAAACGGGCGGAGCATAATGTATTACCATTCGAGCGTGTCCTAATAAAAATTTTCGTCGTGGCTCCCATCGTCCCCCCGACGCCCTTCTCGTTAATTCTACCCGTAGGACATGCAAAATGCCGCAATTTTCGGCCGCGACTCCCTGTGGCTGACAAATTAAGGAAATTCCTCGCGACAGATTGCCTTTCGTGCCCTGCTTCCTACATTTAAAACCCTAGTAAACTTTACGTTTAGGGGAGGCAGCTTTGATGGCTAAAAAGAAGTTACCAAAACCCTTTTCTCAATCGCAAATCATTTTGAGCCGTTGCTGTAACTCCCAAGTGCAAGGGACTTTAGGATCCCCCGTTCTTTATTTTCCCGAGAACGCTCCGAACAGTTTCTCCGATTCCAACGAAATCGTTCATTAGTTTGACGCTGAATAAAAGATGACGACGGTCTCGACCGGATGGGCGAATCATCTCGTCGCATAAGCAGGGTCGTCGTCTTGGGGAACGTTGCAAATGCTTCTCGGAAAGAGCCAGAGAAGTGGCGAGAGAGAGAGAGAGAGAGAGAGAGTTCCAGAGAAAGGGAGGAGAAGGTGAAGGAAGAAGGAGCCGGTGAAATATTTTCATTTACATTCGCAGCTTAGCAGCCGCGATTTGTATAATGCAACAGTGGTTAGCGAAGGAGACACACACGGGCCACGCATACAGACGGGTGGACCGCTATCTGGCGAGTTAGGCGAGCCAGCCGACGAGACTCCGAGAGAGAGAGCATGCAGCAGCACAGCAGCGACTTCGAGCCTCGACGAGATAAGGGCGCTAACGACGTGCCCTGTGTTCGTTGTTCCTTGGCATCTCTTCGTGGTGCCTGCTACCGCACGAATGCGAGAGAATGTCTACCGGCCCCCGCTGCTCGTAATACCGTATTTATAACGGTGTGTACCAACGCGCCAGGCATTATGGGGCCGTTGCTTCATTCGCCGCAACTGTTGCCCGGGATAGTATCTCGCAGCGCCGCGATTTACACCCGCCGAAAAGATGATGGTAATTATTTACTTTGAGGGCCTCCTCAACCATTTTCATCACCTTGAAATATGTTGTCAAGCTCATCATTCTAAACAACTTCTCCCCATACATGTTACCGCCGCGCCGCTCGGATTTACTTTTCGAGATATTTGTAAAAAAATTCAATATAGTATTAGCAATAGTTTTTTGCGAATATCTCGAAAAAGTTGTTCAGAATGATGACCTTGAGAACATATTTCAAGGCGATCGAAATCGGTGAGGAGGCCCTCAAAGCAAATAATTATGAAAAAATTGCTGAAGAATTTTTTATAGAGTAATCCAGTGTAAGTGAGATATTTGAGAAATGAAATTGAGTAACGGCGCACGCGTCGCGTCGTGCAGAGAACGTGCAGAAGCGTCCGGAAGAGGCGAGCTACTCCCAGCCCGACAATAAACGCCTTAAGAAGTTCCACTCTCTCGGTTCCGTATAACAGAGATTAAAGAGGTGGCTTTATATCCTGAGCGAAACGAGCACGACGGGAGACCGCAAGAAGCAAGGTCGTCCGTTTTTCCATGCAGCCTCTGCCTCCCAACGGCGGGCATTCCGACGATTAACCACGCCCGGGACGGAAACCGAGCCAGCAAATTAGTTAGCGGTAAATCTCTCGCGGGAGGGAGACTTTTCCGATGCTTCTTGCCCAGCCACCTGCCCCCCTTCCCCCGAATTGAAACCACGATTTTCGAAACGGAGAAACGCCATGGACGTCCCTTCGTTTGCTGTTCCTTCGAGTAAATTATTTGTAAAAAAAGGTCCAACTATCGACAAAGTATCGAGACGCATTCGGAATGATCGATACAGGTCGAAACGAGCGTCGATCCTCCGGGTTAATTGATTTAAATTGGAGGCTCCCTATCCGAGCACTTAGGCGACGCAACTGCAAACTCGAATGTCTCCCAGCGAAACAAAAGAAAAGAGAAGGATTTCCCGACGCGACGGAGGGGAAGAAAAGTTCCGCGGGTAAAAGAAGAAGGGATAATCCAATAGCGTTTACGTTTTCGCTCAGAGTCGATTTAAATTTCGCTCGCGTTATCGTGAAAGCCGTCCAGTGGATTTTATCCTGAGAAGTAAATCCCATCGGCGGTATTTTCTCAAACATTTCTTAATCTCCATTAAGGCGGAAAACTTGCTCCCCCTCTTCCCCACCTCTCTCTCTCTCTCTTTCTCTCTCTCTCTCTCTCTCTCTGTCTGTGAGAAAACCTTTAATTCCCCAGCGATTCAGCCCCCAGGAACCTTAAGTTCGGACGACCGGAGAAGAAATCGTCTTGGAATGGCCACTCCAGATCGATATCTCGATGCTTCTTTCATCGTTCGCCGTCGTATGAAGTCGACAGAGTGCCTCTAGAAGAATCAATGTGTATATGCGAAATCTTAATATAAATGTACGGGAGCTTCTTCGATAATGACGAGACGGATGAAAATTGACCCGGTATCGGGTTTCGTGATTTTCAATCGGCTGACGTGGGAGCAATCTCGAATTTCCCGTCGATTTTTATTAGCACGAGTCAAGGATCAAAGGCGTCGCAGGAATCCAGACGAAGCATCGGCTCTAGGAGGAGCAAAAGGCTTGGCCCTCGTCGGTGATTCGTCCTCTTACCAATTTAACGTCTGCAAAATCAAGGGACTCGGAAAAGTGGTCCTTTGAATATTTCGCTCGGCTGTGTGCTTGTCCCGCTTATGCTCGCGAGCGAAATCGCGAGCACAAAAGGACGAGAAACGCTGCTCGCTAGAATGTTCCCACGGAGGAGCCATGCATTCGACGTTGTCGACATCCTTTCTTCTCTGTCCTCCATTTTCTCTTCATTTTCGGCGGCGTACCCGCTTTGAGTTCACTCTGTTCAGATAGATGGAAGTCTACTGGGAGAACTGTGCCTGTTGTTCCAGAAACAACAATATCGGAATGTCTGAATCGACGCTCCCCCAGCAGAGGAGGTGTTGGATTTATTCCTGTATAATTCGGCGGACCTACCAACCACAACGTTTGCACGAGTCTCTGGACTCTCATTTAAGATATTATACAAGCTTTAAAAAGGATTCCATGGAGACAGGAAACTCTTATTAACTTCCCGATTCTATAGGGAAGTTATTGTAATTATTGTTTCTTATTTCTCGATTATTGTATGTTTAATACAATATCGTATATGAAACTAAACGGGTTAATCATTGAAAACAAAATCTTTAAAACGTCAAGAAGCGCTCCAACGAATTAAAAAGCAAAGTCACCAGTGGCCGCTACAAGGATCACCGTGCTAAATAAACGATTTTCCCAGTAAAAACTCATCAAAACTTGGCCCGCAGCTAATATTTATCTTAGCAATAGCTCGGAACGAGCTCTGCACCGGCTTTTCTCTAAACCCACGTTTCCCGTTGATTTTCGGCGATGCTCCTCTTTGAGGATGGTGTCGTGGTCGTCGGATGAAAGTCACCGGAGGATCTGGAATGATCTCGACAGCGTCAGAGTAGGAGCGTCAAAGACCTCGACGGAAGACTTTCCGCTCGTAAAACACCGGAGCCGTGCTTTTACGATCCGTATTTTTTTCTACCCCCGCTTGACGGGGGTGCGATCGTGACAGAATGCGGGGAGTGGACTATTATACCAGGAGAATGGTCTTAGGGCTGTTCCCAAACCGGAAAAATTAAGGCGAAGGGAGGGAAGACTGTGGCAACGTTATTGATCTGGTTCGAAATAAAAGCGGCCCTGTTAGATGAAAACATTTTTAAAAATTCTGCTGTGAATTTCGCGACTACCGTAGCCTGTTGAATGAAAATTTCATGTATGTGCATATACATATATTTTATATCAGATATAACGTATTTGATATCGATAAAATTAAGAAAGAAAACTTCGATTTGCTAAGTAGAATAGCTCCGAATGCAAAGTGTTCAACGACTAAATTCACGTGGAAAGGTGTTCCAGAAACGTTCTCGAGGAAGCGCAACGCGCAGCGAAAAATTGATGGCATTAGTATTAAAACACAAAACGACTCGTCGATAGCATGAACGGCCTCTAAACGGGATAGCGACGTCTACGGGCGGCGGAATTGAATGGAACCCAGCACATGCCGTCGAACGTTTCCCAAGGATGCTCGTGTTCAGGAAATAAGCGCGGCCATCTTCGGAGCGCTCGTCGCACGGTATATTATATTGTTCCTCCTTTTAATCCAGATACAAAGGCAACGGCGTTCCCCTATGGTTTCCCATTATGCGAAATTGCTGTCGTTTTTATGGCAGCTTATTCCTCCTCCTGCGTTCGAAGCCTGTACGCGAACGGTCCTCTTTTGTTTGTCCTGATCTTCGTTTTCGGATCCGAATTGCCTCGGTATAATTCAAGTATTCCTGGGATGGGCAGTTCTCGGATAATAGTAATTTTGAATATTAGTTTTAAAATAGTTACAAAGTTTATTCGATTGAGAATGATGTTACACGACCGATTTCCCCATGAGAGCGCGTATTCTCAATGAAATTTCCGGGGTTACGTGCGGTAAAAGTACCGCCACCGAACAAAAATATTTCCCCCCAAAAAAAACTTCACTAATGTGCCCTCGTCCACGCAACTCGATATAATCGTCGAGTTTCTCGAAAACAGACAATTCTCTTTCGGCAAACATTGTTTCCCAGGAGAATGGTCATGCGGAAAGGCAGATCAGAGGACATACCGCGGGCTTCCCGCGCTTTGTGCGCGTCGTTCAAGTGGAACACTTTCTTTCTTTTTCTTTTTATTCCTTTTTTTCGAGTGCGATTCTTTATGCATCGAATCACTGGGAAAACGGGATAGAATGTTTTCAGAAGAGGGGGCTGCGGCGGCCCCCGTACTTACGCATTCTCTCCGGCGGATATTTTTTCAACGGAGGAAACGGGTTTCGTTTTTTCTAATTACTTCCTTCCGTCCGGGGGAAATGTTCTGCGTTCGATAAATATTTTCGTCCCGGTTGGCGCTCGAACAGACTCTGGGAAGGGAATAAAGACCAGCTGAAAGCGGACGGATGTTGTACGACCAACTTGAAAGGAAGCTGCGTTTTCTCGTTTTCCACTCTTTTCTTTCTCTCTGTTCGTTGCTCTGCTTCTTCTTTTTTTCGACTTTCTCCTCTCGCCCTATGCCAGGTCCCTCTCTGTCTGTGCTCCGCGCGATCTTCGGCTTAAACCTGGGGCTTCGATGGCTCGTGAAAGTCTTGGGGGATTCGTTAAGACTTCAAAGCTACTCCCGCCGGCCAGCCGCCCGGTTTCGAATTAGCGGATTTTCTCGACCGCCTTTCGCGATACGAAAGCCTCGTCGCTGATTACACGCCGAACCTTTCCCTCCTACTCTCCAGTCGTGTCCTTTAATCCCTCTGAATTCCTGCGAGCAGTGTACGCGATACTCTCTGCTCCGATAACTAGTGCCTCTAAACTCTGTACAACAAACTCGTACGGCAGTCTTCCCTTTCGAAAAATAATTTACTATAAAATTTATTCGGAAAAGTACCCGACTAGAAATTCAATTGGACTTGCTTAAAGATGAATGTGGACCTCTTGCGGAAAAAATGATATACGCCTAAGTTGGGCATTCCTAACAGTTACCATAATTAGGCTAACCTAATGTTGACCTAATGGTCTCTCAAAACTGAATTTCTAGTCGGGTACGTTCAGTGAATTTGGTAATCAGTCTGCCACCTTGGAAAATACACGAAGAACGCGCGGAGGGGATGGTTTACGATCTGAAAAAGTGGGAGCGACGGCGATAAATTCGATTTCGCGAAATCTGGCCGAAAGTCGGTTAGGCGGACGCTATTTATTTCACGGAGACAGAGAGCAAGACAGTCTCCGCGAAGATCCGCCTCGTTTCCGAGCTTTTTAATATCCTTGGAGTAATTATTCCGCGGAAGCGCACAAGGAACGAAGCCACGGGCGCTCAGGGGTTAATTAAACCCCCTAGCAAGGCACACCGCCGACGCAAGTCGCCCAAATTTGAGTAGTTCGCAGCATCTCGTCGCCCCTCTTGCTCTCTCCTCATTCTCTCTCTCTCTCTCCCCCTTTTGTAGTTCTTGCACCACTGTTTCGTTTAAACGCGAGCTTTGTTCCGTTGTCGGAATCCGCGTTGTTCAAGCAGCCCGTTACCTTTTCCTCGAGAATTACGACAGTTGAGAAGGGCTCTCCGGCAACCGGAAGTCCACCGGAGACTTTCCTCGCTCGCAATCGAACTAGTTTCTCTTGTAATTTCACCGGGAAACTTAACGTCCATTGCGAGGACTCACAGTCATCGTCGGAATCAATTTAAATTGAACGATGCATACTTCAGTTCTGTCATCTGGGAGTGTCATGATTTTTTACAATGTCAATTGCTTCAGTTTATAACGAATTGACTTTTCTTAAACGACCTGGCCCACCCTTGAATGCTAAAATCCCATGGAATCGAGAGAACTAATCAGATCGATGTTTTCTCTGTTTCAGGTAAGCCTCGATTCGCAGCAGTGATTTAATCGACGGTTAATACCAACCGGAATCCCCGCGAATCGTAAGTAACTAATTAACGAGACATTAGCGAGGGTGGAACCGGATTCGCCAGGCGACAGATAAGGCGTCTCGACACCCCCTATCCCGTTCGAAAAGTTCCGATCTACGAGAGCATTTCTTAAGGGGATCGGCTAACCGTTTTACGTTTAATCGAGCATTATCCTCGCCGCGATAAAAGGATCTTCGGAATGGCCAGATATCGTAGGTGGGGGATGAATAGAGAAGAATTTCGAACGCAGTGTCATCGAGATTTCATAAGTTCGACCCGCTGCCGGGTTTTCTCCTCGATTCGAGGTTAATTAAGCTCGGAGAATGATAGAAAGAAGAGAAGCTGGGGGTTGGGGTGGTGAAAGATGGTTCCCTCGACCCCGGTCCAGCTTGAATAATTAATAATCCGACCGAACTCTCTCGCTTTCTCTGCACCGAAACGCATTCCGTTTCTTCCAGCTACTTCCGCGAGAGTTTTTGCCGTCCATGTTCATTGCTGAAACGTACTTAACGGAGGGATTCCGTTGAAATTCTATCTGCGCGTGAATCAATATCAAAACCATCCGTGAAAAATATTCAAGTTGGAAAAAATATTTTTTTTTCAAGTGGAATCCTTTGTATCCCGATTTATACCGGATTCAAGAAGAAAGCGTCGCCCGAGATCAGACGAACAATTTATTTTCCAATATTTTCTTTACGCTGAAAGTGTCCAAGTTGAAACTGCCTCGCCACTCGACTCTCGAGCACAAATCAGTGAATCGAGCGGGTGCATCGTCTCGATGGCTTTTCAGCTTCTTCCGTCTGAATCGAATCACGCGGGGAAGAGAATACGTGCGCAGGGGGAATCGTCTATCGCGCGACATAAATTTCACCCCGTGTCGGAAAAGCGCACCGCGGAAAAACGAAAATTGAGAGAGAGAGAGAGAGAGAGAGAAAAAAAACACGAGGAAGCAGACGTAACACCCTCTTCCTGACATCCGTTCCAACCGGGATTCGACAATTCGTTCCGGCGGACGCTAACGAGCGCCAATATTTGTATCCGTAAATCACGTGCCAATATTTGCCTCGTCGCCGGCAACATTTACCTTCCCAGAAACTTTCCCGCCCGCCGAATCTCCTTCCCAAGGCTGAGGCTGTTCAGCCAATTAGGTGCGGGGACGAGGCCGACGGCCGATCAGAATCGACTGCCACCACTGGCAATACACGCTCCCTTCGGAAACACACAGATTTAGGTCACAAGCCTCTCAAAGTGGACGCGGACGTGACTCGGTTGCCTCTTACATGCCACTCGACCGGTTATTAACCTTTTCACACCCTTAAAGTTCTTTGCGCGAGCAATTCTTTTACACGATAGATGTAGTACCGAGTTACACGTGAAAAAAAAAATTCGATCATGTGTTGTTATCCGCAACATTTTAAAAGTTGTTCAGAATGTTGTCCTTGACAACATATGTAAAGGTCAAGGTGATCGGAGCTGCCTCCCCTAAAGGTAAGGTTTACCTAAAAGCCCTACATTTGCAACGAAGCTCCTCGTTAAGCGGCCAGAGCGGTCGAAGCCGCCCTGCAATTAGCGAAACGCGCCCTTTGAAAATGCAAGTGCCAAGGAGCCAGGTCGGCAGACGTTGGCCAGGATTTATCATCCCGGGACGACGGTAAATATCGTCTGGAAGGACACGTAGGCGTGGTAAGAGTTAATACGATCGGCTCGAAGGTGAATTTACAGCGACGTCGTTTCGAGAGCCCGGCCGAGCTCCGAGCGTCTAATTAATCATTAATATCAGCCGGGGCGTACAGGTACTTGGCTCTGCCGGTTAAGTAATAACATAATTTGCAGCTGCATAAACAAGGCTTAGCGTGATTTAGCCCGGGGAGAGAGATACACACGCTTTCTCGCCTCGGCCTCCCTGGCATCTGCTCCCGGGGGCTGTAAAACGCGTAAGCTACCCCCTTAACTCGGCGCCAACAAAACGGTGAGCTTTCGAGAGGCACCAAGCTCTTCGTTTTATTTATTAAGCGATCCTTTATTGCCGGATGCGAACGACGAAACGGCGACAATCAAAAACTTTCCGACACGACCGTCGCACAGTGTGGTATGTAAATGGACATTCGAGACAAAAATCATAACAATCTCGGCAAACACTTCGGTAATTGAGATACGTAAGATACCGCGAAATTACCGAACGTCGAGATTTCCATGAGTTTCGAGCTCCCAAAAATCCTACTATTAAAACTTGCGATTTTATAAGTCTAGAGAAAGACCGTACCATTGGAAAAGATACGAAAATCGGTACACTGACAAAGCATAGTCAGCGGTTCTCCCGACTTAGAGGCAAGTGTTTCGCAGAGTAGTTTCCGAGGAGCAAAAATAAGGGTGAGACGGCAGATACCGGGATCATTTATAAACTTCATCAGCGGCTCCCGGGGAATTAATTGAAACGTTCTTCGCGCGGCGCGTTGTAATAAAAGGAAGATTCGGAAAGAAGATGAGCTTAAGCAGCGGCCTGGCTTTTCTCCTCTCGCCAGGCCGCATAAAAATGGAATTTCAGTTTCGGATTTGCCCGATCCCAGCCGATTACGAGGCGCTATTCGCCCGCGGCCGAATTAAGATTCATTTTCATCAAGAACGTGCCGCGGAATTTATGCGGCAATTATTTGTCACTTGCCGCGACGCGCGGCGCCGCGCGAAATTAAGGCGGAATTAAAATCTCTCCTCCGCGGCTGCGGAGCTCCGCGAGTACACCCTTTATTGTTACGATCCTCGTGGCCCGATTAGACAGGACATAAAACCGAGTCTGTGGCCTGGGAACGTTTTCGTCGAGCGCCAATTTTCCTTATTTTACTGTGAAACCCTCCGCATTTGACTCGGCCTCGAATTGTTCTAGCGTTTATCTAGCGGGCGAAATAAGAAACAGCGAAGAGCAAGAAGCAAAAATCTTGGAGCAGGTCAAGAGGTGAAAACGGGCCAGTGAATTCCCGTCGAGATATTCGTGAAAGGGTAGTGTGCGGGGTTTTCACCGTTGTCGAAGGTGTCACGGAGCCAAAGGGCGGCTTGCAAAAGGAGCAGAAGAATATTCGCCGATCGTTCGGAGGATAGAAAACGTCCGGCTACCAACCGACGGAATGTTCGGGAATAAATTCTCGCATTCCACGAGACCGTCGGGATGTGCGGGACGGGGGTGGGGGTGGATGTCCAATCGAAGAGATGTCGCACACCGCTGCCTCTGCCCGCAATAAGGGATGACATTCTCTTACGTCTGGAACAAAGGACGGGGTACACCCGTGGCTCCGACGACTGTCAGGAAGTTCCATTATGCCTTCCAGACAATCCGGATCTCATGGTTCGGCCCGAAGACGCTCGAGGAATGGAGGATCCAGTTGTGAACGCGTGTATGCGAGATCGGTGTTCTTGCGTCCCTGGGTAAACTGTTGCGGGGAATAATGGGAATAGCGGTGCCTTTCCAGAGGGGGCAAACTTCGCAAAGGAACCATAACGTTTCGCTTTAAAATTGTTCAAATCGCATTTCGGCCATCTTCCTCCGTACCCTTCGGCGCGTCGCATTCGCCATTTCGTCGGCGTGCTCGCAATTTTTTTTTCCAGGCACCCGTGAAAAACGAGGCTAGCCGAATAGAGTGAGGGTGAGAAGGAGCGTCTCGAGAGTTGCGGGGTTGCGATCGGCTGACAAATGTTTGCGGACCGCGAAAGTGGAGAGCGGTGGAGGTGGAGGGTCAGGTGTCACGAAAGCCGAGAACCCTCCGTTTTTCCCTGATATTATCACTGCCGAAGATTGTCCGGTCTTTTCGGGGGAGGGGGTGGCGAGAGGGATGATCGCTCGGGTGGAATTTCGCCAATGTATTTACGGCACACCGAACCGGAAGCGCTCGGCTTCCAGGAGCCGCATACGTCTGCCGACCGAGCCGCAAATAATTCCTGGCACGAAAAATCGTTCGGATTTGAAGCGCGCCGCGCCGCGTAATCCTTCCTAATTCTTTGCAGATCCGACTATCCTATCCTATCGCCGAGCTTTCGTCGTTGCGAGCTTAAAAATTCATCGCTCTAAGCTGCGGTTGCCTGCCGGAACCTCGGTGCAAGAGGTCGACCCGGTGGAGAAATATATATAGTCTGTAGTAGTTCTCGGAAAAAATGGAAGGAAAAATCAAATTTTCTTCGACTTCCCATCAACGAATGTGTTTTCCCATCTTGTTCGATTAGATCGCGTTGCGGCGTCGTTGGTTTTGAATAATGGCGTCGTTTTATGACCTTGACAATCTGGCTTACAAATTCAATTGACTATGAACTAAGAATTCCCACCTTTTTTTGCTTACAAGTGAACACATCTCGTCATTTTTCCAGTCCAATAAAACCTGACAATTTTGCCCGACAGATCTTACCGGCGATCCGTCGAGAGTCGCGGAATATCGAGTCCCATTTCGCCAGTTCAAGGTGAGACATCGTTTGTCTCGCATCGTATCAAATCGTCCGCATTTCCAGCGAGCTTGGAACACCATCCGAGACAATGGAGACCGGCTGGATGCAACAGCAAATGTCTTGGAACGCTATTTGTCAGCTCGATGTTCAGAGTGCTGGAATAATTGTCCCTGCTCCAGCGGAATCCTTCGTACATTATTTAACAACAATTTCATAAATAGCATAACTCGAACGTCTATATGCCGTATCATATTTAATAACGCGACGCACCGAAAAGAGCGGATTCTAGAGCAAGCTGACACGTGTCCAAGCACCAGCGGAGGATCCGTGAATCACGAACCTCGACGAGAGGAGAGAGACAATTTTAGGCACTCGGGGTACAAGCGAGAAGGTGATCTTTTCGGTGCAGCATTTCGTGGACATTTGTTGAATGTTGTTTGCGGTTGTGTCTCGCGCTGCACGAGAGCTCGGCAGCCACGAAAACCGACGGATAGGGCGAGTCGAGGGCGCAAAAAGGCTGTTTCCAGAGAGGAGACCGTCGCGTTAGAGCAGAGCGGAAGGGGATGAAGGGTCGGACTGTCTATAGATTTAACGGTGAAGCTTTTAGGTGCCGCTTTTCCCTGCTAAAAGCTCGTACGTGACTGGCTGACTGCGGAGGGAGGCGGAGGGCGGCGGACGTCGCCACTGTCATCTCGAAATTGATAACGATTTCGGGAGGAAGGAAGCTTGGCCTGGGCCAAGAGGGGTTTGCTCGCTTGACAGCGGATCGGGACGCCACCTTGATGTAATGAATGTTGCGAGACGGGAAAATGGAAGATCCTCTGGAAGTTACCCTGATGCGGCTACTCGTCCCGATCACATTTTACGATGCAGCAGTTAGTTTCTTTTAAATATTTTTACTTATTCCGGATGTTTCGCAACGTTGCAAAAGGAACTTGCAAAATTCAATCACAGTTTGCATATATTTTTCTCGGGCACGCTCGAGCCCCACCCAGGGCAAGTGCGACAGAAAAGAAAGAGCAAAGTTTTATGGGTACAAGTTTTTATATCAAACTTCTTTATATCGTTACCATTCCTTGACACGCGGATGCTTCGACTCTTTTTACGATCTCATTGTTCTGCATAAAGCGCATGTAATCAAGAAACGAATGGTCGGCAAGTTCGTGTTTCTTGCGTCTATGACGCATGTTGCGCGAACTACTTCTTGCAACAGCTTCTACCATCTACCTATTTCACTTCTGTCGCCTGTCACGTTTAAGTTTTCATGTTCTGCATAAAATTCAGACATTTTTCAAGATTTTAAATAATGTATGCCGGCGATTTTTGTCTTGGGAAACGACTGTAAAATCCCGAAATTCGAAGTATTGGCAATACCCGTTGACATCGTACCACCGACCGCCATGATGCGCGCCGGAAGATCGTCTGCCGGAAGTAGCGCGAGACAAGCCCAAAATTTACTGTCGCGACTTCCTCCGGCTGAGGCAGCCTATATTCGCCGGCGGAAGCGGTGGAACTTCAATTATTTTCCCAGCTGCAATAGTCGTGCGTCTTGCGGAAATTCCGTGCGGAGAACCGCGCTGACTGAGAAGAATTCCGGCTGGTTGCCGGGCGCGATCGTTCACCCATAAGAGGAGTCGCGCGTCGAATCATTTTCTCCCGTGGTCAAACTGTTTTTAGAAAAGCAACGACCCGATTTCACGTTTTTTCGCCGTCAAAACATCGGACATCTGTTGCTCGGAGGCCGCGTACGAATTCGTCAGCAGCTTAGTCCGCAATCCGAAATGATTCGACCCGGAAGATCGAGTTTTCCGTTCTCTTCACTCCTAGAATTCAGAGTGTCTCCGCGCTTGTGAACATTCCGCGCGGCGAAATTCGAGATTCCCACATTTTTTCTGTTTAATTAATCTGAACGCACCTCCGCGTGCAGTTCGTTCTAGATTAAACGATATCGTCCCGTGTCTTATGACGCTGGCTGCGAGTTTATGGTGCACGTTAAGGAATATTAAATCCCAAGAAAAACATCCTGTTAAACAGGAGCCAAGTTCTCTATGGCTGTAAAAAGTTGTGAGATCAAAGAAAATACGACCAAGTTCGTTAGCTTAGAAATATCTTTTCCAATACTTGAAAAAAGCGTTTGTAAAAATTAGTTTAAAAGAACGCTATTTAATTTTTAAAGAGCTACACGGAGGGCTGAATCCATACCGTGCACCTCGATGAAATTGTTTAGCGAGGTGCACGGTAGTGGATTCAAGTAAGCACCGAAAACGAAAATTCGATTCACAGTCGTTCGCCTAACGCAAAAGCGGCGCGTGACCTATCGCCGGGGAAGCGGATCTATCGTGACCCGTGCAGCTCGTGCTCGTAAATATTCAAATTGTTGAAACCTTGCAGTCGGTGATCCCGCGTTCCGCCATTCGTTTGTGTGCCTTCTTTTATCCGCGAAGATCGACGATCTACAGATTGAAATTTTCTTTGGCTCGCCCACCCCGAAGAAAATCGATGCTCCCCCGATGTTCGTAGATTGATCGATGGTTGCAGGGAAGGAAAGGTTGATCCGGGAAGAAAGGATTAAGAATAATTGTGAGGAATGCGGTGTGCTCGCAGATTTAAGAGTTCTCGCGCGCGTGGGCTCGATAAACTTTCGAAGACCGTCTTCTCTCCGGAGAGTAATGGCTTCTATATTGTCTCGCGTGAGATCGGTATACCCGGGATTCCTGCGGGAGAGACAGGAATATAGAGAGAACGCTGCACATTTATTTCGTCCAAGTGAATCCTTCCCTTCGCTTGGTTGCTGGTTTAAATCTAGTGTCGGTTTGAAAGGATGTTCCAAGAAAATTTCATTTTTATACTATTCCCCGGTAACGAACAATTTCTGATAAATACCTTGGCAGACATCGGGACGGTAGTCGTCCGGTTGGTCCTAGGCGGTTCAATTAAAATTCTATCGGTGCGTGATTCTATCCGAGACATCTTGTCTCCTGGTGGTAGGTTGCGTCCCATCGGGACACGTTCAGCCGCATCTGGATGCTTGTCACGGCGCATACGCGTATCACTGTTGGTCGATGTAGGCAGAGAGAGAGAGAGAGAGAGAGAGGCAGCATCGATACGTATCTGCCCGTATGCACTGATATGGAGTGCACTTCCGGCATGCAGGACGTTATCAAATATTCAACGAGCGACGTAGGTCGAGCCTGTGACGCTGTCGGGACCCGGCCTCGGCCGGGAGAGAGGGGTTCGATCAGAAGTATTTGCCTGAAGGTACTCGTCGAATCGAATGGAATTTATATCGCTGTTTGATTTCGCCCTCGTTCACCGGCCACTTCTCTGTACGACCTGCCACGAGTGGCTCTCTTCGTGGCCGGAAGGGCAGGACAGGGGCGCGGAATTCTTCGGGGTTGACAGAAATTGCCGGCGAATATTGCGAGGTGCTCTAATTGCTGCCGCTGAACCACTATTCAAACGTATACAAAAGCTGGCTGTGTGTGCTAGGTCGTTTTCAATAATTCTTTATGTAAACACACGTGTTGTTAAATCGTGTATTACGAAGTCGAACTTAGAGCGCGTGTTTATGTTTTTGATATTTCCCCGAAGTCGGAAGACTAAGCGGGAGTGTTTGTTTACGTTTCTTCTAGCTGCAGGTGTCTCCGATGAGACGTGTCAAATGAGGTACCCATAGCTATGGTGGCAGCACAGTAGAGACCAAAAAGTAGGGATACTAGCATTGTGTGATCACCACACATACTTGACTCACACATAGTCAACCTTTAATTTATTTTCAGGGAATTTAATTTGTATTAGCACATATTTAATATATTCGTGAGAAATTCCATCTTTCCCAAGTCGTAATAACCTTGAATAACCATGTTCCCAGCAGTTGAAGGAATCGAGGATGCACAGTCCTCGGACAGTCTGAATAGCTAGGCTGCGCCGGATATCTTAGCGGGTTTCTCACAAAAGGTGGAAATATGAAGGGAGCCGGCCGTCTCCGGAACGATTAATCACGAATAATTAGGCGGCTGCTTGATTAATCAAGAGTGTGGCCGACAGAGTGATGGCGATCCTCCAAACGCGTTCGAACCGCAAGGACCGAGGATGAATTCCCGTCAGACCCAAACAAGACGTCACGTAGCGACGTGTCGTTATTCAGAGATCTCGCCGAGGAGAACCGGGTGCGCTTCGCTCGACGAAGATGGGTCTCTCCTGCTTCCGGCACTCCCTGTCTTCATCGTAGTCACCAACCGCGCCCGGGACCGCCCATTAACTGCAGTTGTGAAAGTCGTGACATTTGTTGGCACCAGACAATCTCAGTTTAACACACTGCCAGCCGGAAATTGTTAGCGGCAACGGTTTCGACAACCTTCGAATCCGTGCCACCGAACACGTGCTCGGGATGCCGATAAGGGCGTTCTTCGGGTGCAACGCAATTTCTTCGGTGGAGAACGTCGATGTCTCGGTTTCTCTATTAGCGCGGCGATATCTTGATTCGCGTATCCCGGAAGTACTAGGGGGGGGGGGGGGGGGGAAGAAAAAAAGTGAAGGCTGAATTCCCGAGTGAATTTTTAAAATTCAATTTCTCTCGAGCTTCCGGCCGCCGCGCTCTTAAGCACACGCCGCGAACGGTCGTGCCTCATGTATTCTGCACCGCTCGTTTTCCTTCGCTGATAAGTCAGTTTTCTTGGAGCACTGTGGCGTTAAAAAGTGACTACGGTAATGGCCAGGTAAACGCGGTAAGTATATTTGCCGCTTCTGCTCGGGAAACATGATTCATATCGTCGCGACGGAAGTTCGTTCCGCTGTGGATCGATAATTGCAACCATTACTTCGATATTTCAACTACAGTATTTTATCCGTATAAGTCTCCAGCACGGGTCTGTCGAGGGACATTTATGCGGCAGAGCCAGTATTCTTTGTAGTCTATCGTAGTTCCGATATGAGGGATTAAATGAAATATTATTCTCGGTGGTAGTAGCCTTTGTAGATCTGTAATAAATTATTTTACGTTCCAGCAATTTTTGTAATTGCGAAAGGTACGCGAACGATTTTTGTGCAGCACGATTCCGCTGGCAGCGCGAGCGTCGCGAACAGGGGATGAAAGGGCATGACTGCTGGGGCGATCGATGTAGGGGGATGAAAAAACGACTACAGGGATAACCGGGTTCTTCCCGGCCTTTATCTTTGTTACCGACGAGCACACGATAAATTACCCAGATGAGATTGTTATGTCGAAGCACTTTATTCCGTGCCGAGGGTAACGAGTGGCTCGGTACACTAAGCTTTGAGGGTAGGCGCGACGCCGAAGAACCGGAGCAGACCTAATGAATTTCGGTATGTCAGGGCCAGGTCGTCTTCATCCCCTACAGCTCTCCTTTAAACACGTTAACAAAGGAATTCCTTCTTTCGGGGAGTATGGATTTTTCTACATTTATTTCAACGTTAAATTTGCCGGTACTTGTTGCGAACGTATATTAATTAGAATTTTGCAGGTTTAATACTGTTAAGGTATGCGAGTACTCGTGCCCATAATATTGGCACACATGCAAAATCTAGGGACATCCCGTGCAGGATCTCGTCAGCCGTTGTAAGCGTAACGATGAAGATACCATCGAGGTTATTTATTCATTAACGTGTCTCCTCCGTGTCCGGACGGAAGGAAGACCGAGCACGCGATGATTACCGTGTTTTGTCCGCCGTGACTGATCCCGGTGTTGGTACCGCCAAGACTTGTCTATTAAAGTAAGATAAAGTATCGGACACGTCGTGCAAACGATCGTGGGGAACACTCGTCAGGTGATGAAGCGACGTATAGCAGACTTCTCAAGCGATTATATAAGCGGTAGAATTAATTCATCCTCGATGCGGCATCCGATGCGTTGAAAATATCGCGTGATGTTGCTTCGGCGCTATCATTCTCGAAAACCGCGTTAAGATTAGAATGGTGCTCCCTTCAGAAAACTCGTGCTAGGAACACAGGAGTTATTTCCCCTGCGAGTTTCTCGATGGGGGTGTCTCCAACCCCCTTAACCGTCTTGCGCATCGCCGAACTCGCACACTGTCGGCCGATGCATTTCGTTTGCATTCATCTCTCGGTCGCTTTCATCATCGTTTATCCCCACGGTCGGGTGTCCCTCGTGTGCTGTCCCGCACCAGGGGAACGTGAGAAATCGTGTCAACGTGTCGAACTATCCGTGCCCAAACAAGTTCGAACTGTAGAACTGTCTGCGTGTCTGTTTTATAAAGCTATGGTTATCGTAGAACTTGATCCCAAGAAAAACATCCTGTAAACAGGAACCAAGTTCTCTGTGGCCGTAAAAACTTGTGAGATCAATCCCGAGATATAGCCATTTTTCCTTTTTTTTTTTGAGGTGTAAAATTTCAAATTTTTGTAATTATGCCTTCGATGGTTTTTTATGGTGAACCTATGTACCAAATTTCAAGCTTGTGTAGGTCAGTGGGAAGTACCCAATAGGTTTTGATGATGTGTCAGTGAGTCAGTCAGGCTAAATTGTTTCGTGTAAACGGAGGTAGTGCGAGAACTTGGCTGGTGCACGGTAGTGCAACTAGATCTTACTAGTTTCCGTGACAATTAATTATTATTTGCAAAGGCGTTACTTCCAATAGTTGATACCTGTTCCAGTCTCGGTTCTTTCGAGCCTGGAGGAACGGCGACGTTAATTAGAATATAATTAAGCGAGCGCAATTTCCTGCATCCTTAATTAGTAAAATGCGTAATTGCAGGGGAGGTTGCCGGTTGCGGGAGGGGCTAGGGGAAAGCCAGGATGGACGAGGTCTCGGTATTTTCGGGCCGCTATCAGCAACCCGCCGACGGAAACTGCGGACCAAGCGCCGGCTTGGAAACGCGCCGACTTTCTAGGTAGTTAAAGACAGAGGGAAGCCCCGAGATTCGTAACTTTCGATCTGATTCCAAGTTACGACCGCTTCCTGCAAACATCCCGGATCCGTGTACAGACTCCGGGTACCTGCCGCCCGCAATTATGCCGAATTTCGGAAACGAACGGCGGATCCTGCGTGTCGCTATAATTTCGAAAAGCTTCGACGGAGGGGAGTTACTATCGAGGGAGTCTCGGTGCTCCTTCGGCTTGCCTGTCTCTCCAGATTGATTTCCGCGGGAGGCGGAGATCCCTTAGATTAGGTTTAATTTAGGTGAAATAAGGACAGACGTCGTCTTGATTAACGATGCTTCGAGTCGAGATTCGCACAATTTTCGAATACGTTGTTCAACCATTGTTTCGTATATCCGCAAAATGTTATTCGAACAAAGTGGACGATTTTATTTTGATAAATCTAAGTGTTGTCGTTGATTGCGCTTTATCAATCTGTTTACAAGTTATCGCGAGTCGCAGGAAAGCTCGTGGCATTAAATGACCGAACGTTCGACCACTCGAGAGCGACTAAACGAATATTGAACGACAAGAACATCAGCGTCGGTACCTCTAATGAACCGGAGGCAAAGCGAGAAAAAGGGTCGCTAATCGGCTCGTTCGTGTCTATCTGTTTCTTTAACGACATTCTAACGAGAGCATTTCGATGCGAAGCACATCGGGAAAAACAGCGGAATCCTCGTTATCGGCACAAGAGTGGAATCAGTGGAAATATTTTAGCAGGATCAGCGGGAACCAACAGGAAACATCGATTAAAACGTTTGGCTAAAATCTCTCTGTATCGATGTTGGGAATTGTCATGAATACAAATCGATTCTAAATCAAACCAGCCACGTCTAGCAAGTGTCCCGTGTATCGCCACACAATATCTCGGTGATGCACAATAACTCCGAAGGCGTCAGTGTCCAAAACAAGGCTCGCCGTGAAGTTGATAAGACGCTAAACTTCCTGGACGGTACTTTATCGTGGCATCGATAAATTCTGCACATCCCGCCGGTAAAAGAATTCGGAAGTTTCGCGGACCAACAATACCGTCGCCCGGGTCCAACGCAAACGGCCAAGCAACTTTTGCAACTAGTTTCCTAGCGCGAGATCGAAACCTGCGCGCTAAAATGTGATTCGTAATGAAACTGATAGGTGAGCCAGACGCGGCATTAAATAAACAAACAAATAAAGCACCGAGGATGGGCAGGAGCCGTGAAAAAACGATTCCAGAAGGGAATTGGGTTGAGCGCGGGCACAGCGCCGATGCTTTTTTCCAAGGAATTCGAACGGGCACCGGGCAAAACAGTGCCGCGTTTTTGCGGGCGCGCAGGTGCGGCCCGCGTTTTAATAAAGTTGGCCGTTTAATTGTCAAGCTTTTTTATCGCGTCTGGATGCCGCGAAAGGAACGCATGGAATTGGCCGAGTGCCAGAGCCGCGGCTCCGACACGAATGCTAAGAAGAAAACTTTAAGGGAGCTCCTCTCCACCGTGCGATAGCACAAAAATAAAAGCACCGAGCGATTATTGGAAATTTTTTATCGAAGAGATAAACGATTAAACACATCAATTCCAAGCCCTGGAAATTTATTGCGGCGATCTCCGTTCTACCGAGAATTATTTCTCCGAGACGCACTGTCGGTTTAAGGAAAATATTTTGATTGCATTGTAAATATTGAAGCTACGCCGAAATCGATAAGGACGTGTCGCGACGGAGCATCGCGGGAGTCAGGACCGTAATGATTTATCGGATTTTCCTGGGGTTGCTCGCGGTTAACAAGACATTGTGTCAACCAGCCAGCCTTCTTCTCCGAAGGCGAAACTTTCAAAGAAACATTATTTCTCGGTAGAACCGGGAAGCATTTCACCGCGGACAAAAATGTGCATTGAATATGTATGAAAGTGGGGGAAAGGGAAGCTGACATGAACTTTTAATGAGACAAGAAGCTAACGTCTACTTGATTTTTAAATGTGCACTCTCTGTGTAGGAAGTTTGTTCGAGAGCAGCCTGTCTGACCGTAACAGGGGTTATTCTACCGAGTATATTGCGGGGGCGCGTGTATCTGTGCGACGAAACACGCAGACACTGTTTATTAGATACTTGGTACACAGTTATGGCGCTGTCTGCCCGCCAGAGAAGCCTGCTTTACTATTCATAACAGAGTTCGATGGCGCGGCAGTAGTATGAGCCTGTATTAAGTCGGACGCGGTGACTGAATACGTAGCGCGTCGAAAAATCTGTTCTCTGGTTGGCTGAGACTTTTATAAGAAGAGTAAGCAATGCATTTTAAAACTCCGAACTCGTAGAAAGTCTGCTGCTGCGTGTTTGCCTTAAGTAGAACCGCCTGAGAAGATCTCAGACATCTGTGGAATCAAAGGAGAGCACACCTGAACATCTTGAATCTACGAACAGCGAAGTGTCGAAACCAAGTGAACTCTAATTTCCCCCATCGAGTTTCTCTCCAACTCTGCAACTAATTCCCGGACGAACTCGATCATCGGTGTTCCATTTATCGGTCACTGGGGGCGCGGAGCAATTCGGCTGCCGGTGTGTCCACGAATACCGTCCAATCGTTCTCCTTCAGTGGACTCCGAATCGAACCGATGTTCAGAAGGAACAATGCCGGGAGATTCCGTGGCCCCCGGGGGGCTTTTCTCCGAATATCGGGCGTGCTTCTCCGTCTCTCTCTCTCTCTCTCGCGAGGAGAAGCGCCGACAAGACGGTCGAGCACGCACAGAATGACAGTGGCCGAGATTTAGCAGCCAGGAAGGACAGTGGAAGATCGGTAGGACGATACAGATTTAGCTACACCTGGGGTCGAACCGGCCGGCCAATTGGTTCTCTGTACCCCAGCTCGATTCGAGACTCCTTCGAGCCTGATAAATGCATGGATTCGAGGACTATGGCCGCGTTTACCAGGTGCCGGGGAGACGTTCTACCGGCAGACACATGTGGCAGCATGCAGATAGCGCTGTCTAGGCTCGATTAAACGTTTCGAGTAATTGGCGAGCTCGCGAGGATTTCCAGAGGCTGGGATCGTTCTTGGAAAATCGTCGCCCATTTGGAAGAAAATAGTTCGATTCGAAAGATGAAACGTTGAGTTAAATTAATTTGCAAACTTGCTGGTTGTCTATTAATGATCGAACCGTGCGCCGAAACACACAAAATTTAATACATTGTACGAATTGTACGTACCGAGAAAGTCGAAGTGGTGGAATCGACGATCGATAAATAATTTGACTCGGTCGTAAACAGCGGATTAAATTCGACGGTAAATTCGAGAACGCTTTTCCGATAAGTTTTCGTTGAAAGCCCGAATGATTTCGCGAGTATCGATGAGAAGATACCGTTGAACGAGGGGATCTTAAAGCCACGTGGACGTCGCTGGAGTAACTCGATCAACGCTTCGGGAATGAATGGATGCTCGGAAGGTCCTGAGTGGCCAACCGAGACGAGAAAACGCGAAAGACCGGCGCGGCGCGTCGTCTCGGCTGATTGAGAATTATAGTCGTCGCTTCGAATCCCTCCGCTCTCGTTTATATCAGTTACCGGGCAAAGAATCTTCCGGAGCGAGAGTTCCATCGACGCTTTCCGGCTTATCGTCGCTCCGACGTCGGACCGATCGATGGGAAATTGACGTTGACGCGTTAAACGATTTCCCTGGACGAGTTGCCCGATAAAATCGCCGGGCTTCTTTCTCTCGGAGCTCGATATCCTTCGACGTTCACGTTCGCCAAATAATTTTCTCCGCTAAAGAAACAATCAAATGCAATTCTTGTTCGACTGCGCTGGGCCAGATTTTATGGTACGTGACTTCCTGTAGTTTGGAGAGACAAGACCACGCTCATAGACCGGTCACTTGCTACACCACTGTTAATCTTTTGAAATATATTTTGTTAATTGATTAATCCTGCATTCACGTTCAACAACCTATCAACCCTATCCCTTTAAACAGATAGAGTCCAACGCGATTCGCAACAACGAATTAATTCGAGACGGAAAGCTACGCCCTCCGTTTGACTTCGAACAGGTTTAGTCGCGGACGCGTTCGCGTACAATTCTAATGCTCGACCACCCATTTCTGGAACTTGGAAAAATCTCGAAACGGTCTCTCTGCGAGCACAGGCTCCGAGTTATCGAAGACAAAACTTCCTTAATGCATCCGCCCGTTTCTTTCGAGTCGGTGGGTCGAGAAGTCTCGGGAAGTCTTCCGACGCTTGCAACCGGAAGTGCAACGCGTCGTCGAGCCGGCGTTCCGATTTCCGAAGTTTCTTGGCAACCTTTCCCGCGATCAAACTGAAAACGAACGGGACGCAATAACGCAAAACTTCAAACTCCGACGACACGAAATTATTGCGTTTCAGGGAACATTGATTTCTCCGTGGTTTACGCCGGCTCGTCCGCTGCCAAAAACCATAACCTTAAACGTAATATATACATTTTTTTCACCACCATCGGCGGTTTATTTTTCTTTGAACCGGCGCTGCGATGAACTTGGAATTGATTTGTATCTTGTACAAACAATTCTAATCGTACGAAAACAAAAAACATTCCAGCAGCGATTTGATTTTAGACGAACAGCGGTGCACTCGGCGAACAAACGCAGCAGTCTTGATCGCTGAAAAAATAGTTGCACGCCGACCGGCCGGGCGAATGCAGTTCGTCGAAGGAAAAAGCGTCGGAGGGCGACAGTAAATTTACATTAGGCGGCGTAGGCGGGGGTGGACACAGAAAAGCTCTTCCGGTACCGGTCCCGGTCCTGGTCCCTTGTATTGATTTACATAGAGATCCATCCGTCTGCCGGGCATCATAGATCGCTTGTCCGCCAATTCATCGTCCGCCTCTGGCCGTGCAACGCGAACTTTCGGCTCCGGGAACTTTAAGAATACTGCAACGAGGCGGAACGAAAGCCTCGGGAATCCCGTTGGAACGGGAAATATGAGGATCTACGGGAAAAGAGAGAGACCCGGAAAATTGCGACCGACTCCCAGCTATGCGCACCGTGCCCGAATAAAGGGAAATATTCAGCCAAGTAAATTCGCGAACGAGACAGAACGGAGTTGAATCCTCGGACGTCTCGCGTGAAACAGCCCGGAATTGCTTCGAATCGTAATCCGCGTTGCGTGTGGATCGTTTCAGATCACTTGTATGGATCACTGTAATGATATCATTTTTAGGGTGATTGTTTGCGCGACCGTCGAAAGGCCACATTATTAGTTCCTTGGACGAAGGGTCCGTCTCGCACATTTGAAAAATCCTCAGCCACAAGTTCTACATTTTTAAATAAAGTTTGTTGTTTTGTTCTCGTTACACAAAGTTAATCCTGGTGAACACATTTCTTATACAAGTTCCCATCCCGAACACGTCGAGCACCATCATTCGGCGCGATCAATGATCATGAACACTTGTGTTTTAACGTTCGTCCCGCGCCGAAGCTCTCAGAGAAGAACGCGGCAGCGACAAACGAATGGAAACAATGAAGTTGAAGAAGTCAAATGAAAATCCAAAGTGCCGACGTGCCGGAAGGCTCAAAAGGAAAGTTTCAGGTAAAGTTTTCCTCCGGGCAAAGTGCAGCGGCCTCGTTTCGTTCGGCCGTGTTTGCACGGTGTTTGTCGATTCGGGAGTTATGCTGGTTTTAATTAATGGAAAAAGGAGGATGCGACACGTGCACACAGACACGCCACGCGAGCGCGACCATGCTCTCTCCCGATATTATTCGCGCATGAAAATTTCACGAGGCGACGTGCATAAAGCGGCTGTTTTTCTCTACGACGACGTGGCGAATATGTACAGCGTGCCGGAATTCCTTTTTTTCCAATTTACAATTTTTGGCCCGCGTGTCGCCGTTACGGGATCGCGAAACGTAAATTCGCGGCGCGCGAAAACGAGGACGGATCGAAATGCCGGCCGGAAATATTTAATATCTGCTGCCACGTACCGTGAATATTTCCTGGCGAGCATTCGCAGATACAAGCGACCGCAATAATTGTGCTGTCTGACCAGACAAGGTTGTGTGCTACTTGAGGATCGTTCGAACTTTACGCAGATGAAAAATTTCGTTGTTCACTCGATCTAAACGACCGAAAACGGGAAATTCGAATACGACAATATTTTCAAAATTGAATTTTGACTGCTGAAATCGGACGAATAGCCCACTGCGCGACATCTAAATTTCTGCAGTACATTCGAGCCTATTCGGAATCGATTTTCGCTGCACCGCGTAAACAACGGTATCTCGTGGCATTTACAAATTGCGTGCTTGAAGCGTTCTTCCGAAAAAGTCTCGAATGGCGAAGTGTCCACTCGTGTCGATGGTGTATCGAGTGGCAGGACGATTCGACGCGATCCTTTTTCAAAAATCCCGATTCGGGAGCTGTCATGGACGAGAACGATGGGCTCGCGTGCACCAGCGGCCCGCCGACAGATAAACCGGACATACCGGGAAACATTAATAGATTCATACCCGGGAATTGGTGTGCGGGGGCTGTTTTCAAGCATTTTATCTCTATTTTCCGGGCACGCGAACACCGGCCGCCATTGAAATATGTGCATTTCCCTATTCCGCCGAAAAATCCAGGTTGCCTCTCTGATTTCGCGAGCCAGCGCGCTTCCTCGCGCTAGGAGAATGTACGTTCCAGTAAGGAAATAGGAAATATGGAAGCTAGTTCTCAGCACCGAGGGGAATCTGGAAGAACATTTTACATTAAGGAAGCTTCTTTCGGCGAGATTAATGCTGTACGCCGCGATAAAATTGCGCTTCGTTTCCTGAGGAGGCTCTCTGCCGAGACAGTGACAGATACAGGCGATTTTTGGAAATTTTTCCAACGGTGTACATTTCGTAATACCTGTCCAGAAAGTTGTCAGGAATTTTTTTAATCTATAATGTTCATCGAGTTCGAACTAATACGAAGTTATAGCAATTCGAAATCTTTTTGCGAATTAAAAAGTTTACGAGATCGCTATAGCGAAGAAATCGATGATCTCGGTATATTACGATAAGTATAGCGGCTTAAGCGGTGTACACCCTAAATGAAACGTTTCGTCGATGACGGTGTGAGTGGTTCGTCGATTCGGTGTAATCTTCGAGAGAGTGTTCGATAAACGCCACGGGAAATCCCATTAAGCTCGGTCCCGTAAGTTACACAATGAACTCTCCTCCTGGAGCAACGAGGCAGGCTAATATATTGACATACGCGGTGTCGTTTTTCCTCTTTTCCTCCACCTCGTTTTTTCGCTCTTTTTTTTCTTCTTCTTTTTTGTTTAAAATACGACGAACTCTGACGGGACGAAGAAACTTTCGCGGGAATAAGCTTGTCAGGAAAGTAATTAACTAATGTTCGCGCAGACGGCGGCCTGCCGCGAAAAAGAGCTGGAAAAGTTTGAAAATCAATTTCACCAGGAAGTTCGAATCACTTCCGATCAAGTTTAAGAAAATCCACTTTCGACCGAGCCCTCGATCGCTGTGTGTCTTCGTTTCGGCGACTTTGCCTCGCCTGATTTCTCGTTGCGGCACGATTTTCGAGGTATAACAATATCTTCTTCTTCTTCTTCTTCTTCAACTAATGTGTAGGGAGAAGTTACCTCCTTCTTCTTATTTTATAATTTGCGTTATTCATTATTCTGGTTCGACAGATTTATTGAATAGAAAAGACGTGTTTGATCTCAGACGGAGATTTAAATGAGATAATTTAATTAATTGTATTCAACATATTTGGAATTAAAAGTTGAACTGTTGTGTTTACGTGTTATTTCAATTTACGACTTAATTCCTACATATGTTCGAGTCAACTTAAAAATTCGTTTCGCATAGTATATCAATTTGTCCTATTTCCGTAGTTGCTCTAATGGATGAACCAGAACCTAGTCTACCATTTTGAATATGTATATCGATCGGTAGTTGTTTCTGCTCTCGTCGCCACGTTTTGCTCTCTTTTTTAATATCGACACTGTCCTGTATTGCAGGTTTCTGGCACGACATAGTTCTCGATCGAAAAATCCCTTCTTACACGTGACCAATTTTGGCGACACTGGAACGGCTCGCTTGTTCGTGCAAAGTAATCAAAAATAGAAAACAAACTGTGCCAAGCAAAAGATTAAACTTTCTGATCGACATATCCCGACCAACGTCCTAAAACAATATTACCGGACACGTGGCAATAACTTTTCTCGATGAAATGGAACCGAAGTGAAATGTTTGTTTCGTTGTTCCTCTAAAAAATTTATACAAGACGCAAACTTCAAGAGACTATAATTTCGGGATTAAAACTGCTTCGAGTCCAAAAGGTTTAAACGACTAAACACCACCGAATTAATAAATAAAGAATAAATAAAACTATGAACTCCTTCCGGCAGTTTCCGCGAGCCAAAACTCGGCTAAACTCTCTTTCCCGAAATTCGTTAAAATTACAAATTAACATAAACATCGTGCCGCAGCGAATAATGGAAAGCACACACAGGCCAAAGTAAATAGAAACCACATTTCCCAGTCGTAATTTGCAAAAGACGTGGTCTAACAAGCGCGGCTAACACAGCAACGCCATAAACCCGGCTCAAAGTGTAGAACTTCGTCAAAGTGCTCGAGATTAATTGACTTTCTCTCTGAGAGAGAGAGAGAAAAAAAAAGAAATAAAAATATCTAGACTGTTTATAAATCACTTGAGGAGTAAAGAAACTAAGACTCTATCGAAGATCCTCTTTTCTTTTTCACCGAGCGAAAACAAAAGAGACGAACGCAAATTCGAGCGTAACCGAGCTCGGCCCGAAGTCAGCTCTGTACAAGATTAATTCGTCGGACTCAATTAACCCCCGCGCCGGATAGAAAGCAAACAAAAAGCAAATCGAAAGAGGTTAGAGGGGGGACCGAAGGGAAACACGGTCCGTCTTCCATGGAGGAAAAACTTTTTTCCATCGACGCTTCCTGATCTTCCGATCGGGTCGAGGAGAAGCTCCTTTCGTAATTAATTACCCGAAGACGAGAATCCGGCCCCGACGATCGAACGATGAAATTTTTATCCCCGGCGTCTTCTCCGCGAACCAAGTTTTCTATCGGTTCTGCATCGAAGCTCCATCCCCCTCTGCAACCGATACAAACTCGCGAAACTGCCATCTTGCTCGCGCACTTATTGCAGATTAAAGCTCGGTGTAATTAAGAAGTGAATACGGGAGGTCCCGGCAATCTTCGACAGATCCAGCGTCGCGTCGTTTGTGTTGGCTTATTTGAAATAGTATAATCGATAAAACAAAAATCAATTTGTTTAACACATTTGAATGTACTCCATAAGTTACTTTTGTTTGACGTTCACTTTATTGTGTGCCTTCATTGTGTCACGAAGTCGTTCCTTGAATATAAAAATAAATGATAGTTTATTCATATAAAACTAGATTCAGTTTATTTATCCCATATTTCCAATAGTTTCGACGTCGTACAAAAAGGGACAGTCGTCGGCAGCATCTGGCCTCGAAACATCATCCGAAGAGTTCTTTCACAGGGCGGCTCTGCCAACGACGTTCGTTTTCAATGGCAGCAATACGTCCCTGCCGAAGGGAGAGAGAGAGAGAGAGAGAGGGAGGAGAGTTCTAGGCAACGAGGTAGCTCGTCGGATCGAAGTAGAGCGACCATTGTTGCCGGTTAATTAAGGGAATTGATGAAAGATTAAGGAGTTCCTCGGCGACGCCCGTTATTCCTCGTTCGACATACATCCCCGAAAAACCCCTCCTCCCCCGCAATCTTCTCCAAGTTTCGCGAGCTTGGAGCTCGATTGAACGCATTGTGCGCCCGGATATCGCGTTTCTGAATGTGCGTGCTCTCTCGGCGACACGAACTTCGTCGGAAGTGGATCCCTTGGGTACCAAAACCGATTATTATTTCACTCCGTTGATCAGTTTGTAAATTGATGAGTTAAAAAGAGAGGCGAACGCGATATCGTCTCGCCGTTGATAAAAGAGGTATTTCGGAAACCGCGTGTCACGCTTGCAAAGCTTCACGGCCGCAAAACCGCATCGTTTCACCTTAACCCGCAATTTCTGACAACCGCAACTTACACGCCGCTGTCGAAACTCCATTAAACCCGTTAACAGCTCGCGAACCCTTGACCGCGTCGATACCTTGAAATTTTAATTCGATAGAGCCGCTTGACCCACAGGCTGCGAGTATCGGAATTATTCCGCAATGGAAAATTACCTTCGAAACGATCCTCTTGTCTAAATTGGAACTTTGTGAACGTGATAAAATTGTCGAAAATCTATATATATAAAAACGAAGTCTTGACTCACTCACTCATCAACGCCTAGGCCAAACCCTTGGCCCTAGAAAGCTGAAATTTTGCACAGAGGTTTTCTTTATGATCTATACAAGGGATAAGAAAGGATATTTCAAAATTCAACTCGTAAGGGGTTAATGCTCATTGATACAATCTGAATGGGGTAAATGGGGGGGTTAAAAGATTTTATGGAGAAACAATATCAATTTTCGAAGGCATTAAACAGTTTTCTATGCGATCGAAGCCGCGGGGAAAAGCTAGTATTTTATAATAATCGTATCGAGAAAATTTTCCGGCGCTAATTTAATGTCTGCGGGTCAGGAAGCATCAACAGCGTGGCGCGCTGGTTAATTAAAGAGAGGATCGGAGATTGACGTCCGGTTATTGTCGCGAGGAATTAATCGCTGGGCTAATACTAGCGGACCTGTAAACCTGGTTAGGCGAATGGACCTTCCGCGGCTAGCATCGTCCTGTATACACAGGACTCTTGCGGTTAATGGCCGGCCTCGTTCCGCGCTACCCGTGGCGGTTTCGGACGATTGCAAGCCGGACCACGGGCTTTCGGGTAATTTAATGTTTCCACGGCAATCCACTTAGCATCCTAACGCGGCTACCTTGACTTAAGTGCCGGCCACCATCCAGGGATCCTTAGCGGACCACCGGTACCAGCGACTACGCAGGGGACTACGCTGCGACCAAGGACTCTCCGTTTCTGTGTTCCGTTGTTCGCGTTAATGAACGTTCACGCAACCATTAGGGGCCACTTTCCATCCGAGAGTCGATTAGCGCCCTCTTGGCTAACCGAGATTGATGACGAAACTTGCGGCCGTACTTCAGCGAATCATTAAAAGAAGATGACGAAGGGTGTTCAGCCTATTCCCCGAGTCTGTTGACCTCCTTCTAATTAGACAAACCACTGGACCAATAGAAGAATTAAATCTATTCCCAAGGTGGTTCGGAACCCACCTTTAATCTAAACTGTAGGTCCCGTCGTCGCTAAATAATTCTTATAGAAAAATTCCAAAAGCGACGTTAAACAAGATAAAAAAAAGAACAAAAATTAAATGTGTTGTCGGATCGATATCAACAATTACCTTTCCCGATTTTTGTGCTCGGTCTCGCGAAGAAACCGCGCGACGCGGATCCCAGTGAATAATGAATGTACACCATTAATTGTAATTGCGTTTCATAATTTATACCCGGGACACGTTAATTCCGTACTGGGAATGTAATAAGCGTTTCGTTTCGTTTCATTGGCCCGTCGAAATTATTCAGCGAGTAATTTCACGGTTAATTGGATCCATGAAGCGGGCGGCGTCGTTCGACGACTTCGCGGCGAAATTATGGCGGTCCTGCGTTTTCAATCCGACTACGACGACGACAACGACGACGTGCCGGTTCAATGGAAACGCGATCGACCTATTAGAGATTAACGAAATACCTCTTTTCAAAATGGAACCGCTCCCGAGGATCGACTCGTTTCCTTCGGCTTCAAAGGAAATCGTCGGTACTCCGAATATTCTGAATAATATTAATCGGGAACGCTCGGCGAAATGGACTTCGTAAACCGGTACGCTAAACGGATACAGCAACTCGTTCACAGCGAATTTATTATCCTTGAACGATCCATTTTTCTAACGATCCAAATATTCTAGCTCATCGAACTTCTTGGAAATTCCCATAACAGCGTTACGCGTTAATGACGAAACTTTGTTGCTGGTTCGCAGGACTTGAGCTTTCGGCCACTGCTCAGATTGTGATTGATTTGAGTTCGCAAGTGGGAATAGGGGATCCGCGGATGTAAGTGGCTGGCTCACGCCGCTGATTGATCGTAGATCTTAATTACAGAGTGGTCGAAATTAGCAAGCCAGTCGCCAGGGAAATTTCGCCGAGCTTCCTCTCTCCCTCTCGGGAAAATTTACCGAGAAGAAAATCCCGGCTCGATCCATTTAAATTTCCATAAATCCTTGTGTACATATTTTTTTCGCAAACAGGAAAGGGATCGTGCCGCGAACTCGCGGATGAAATAGAATCGGTTCTCACGGATGCTTTATGCGTCCCTTAAATTTCCTAGATCAGGGAAAACTCTCGGTTAAGATTTCCCGGTGAAATATTCCTCGGTCCCTCTCGCAACCCCGCCGTTATTTCGACCGTGCTCGGTAGAACCCGAAGCCCGTGGATCCTCCCCGAAAGAAAAATAAACGCGAAGAGGTTACCGGAGGCAGGTGTAAAGAGCTTTCAACCGGCATAAAGCTTATCCGGAAAAATCGACGGAAAGCGCTGCCAGCCTGTCGGAAAATCGGAACTTCGCCGGCGGCTTCGACTCGTAATAAATCTGCAAACTGTCTTCCGGGGAACGCTGAATCTTTAATTCCGGTAATTTTAAACCCTGACCTTCTACGCGCATCATTTTTGTTTCTCAAGATAGATAAGTCGAAGGGTAGGTATCGTGAACTAAATGGCGATAGGAATCCAGCAGTGTCGCCGCTAACAAATTGTCAGGATTAAATCGGCCCGATTATTGAGACTATCAGATTAGATGGGTCAGGGCGTCGAAGACTATCAGGTTCCGGAGGGCTTATCAGATCGTCGTCGGGATTACGAGAGAATCGGAATTAACGAATCATCGGGACCATCGGTTGGTTATTGGGATCAGAGGATCGTCGCTGGAATGATACGTTAAGGAATGGGATCAGCTGGTTACAAATCTGCTCGCGATTCTTCGTGCGCTAAGTCTGACCTGAACGATTTACATTTCTGGGCCGCGGAACCCGATGTTTTAGCGGACACGCGAGCCTTGGACGAAGTCCGCGTTCCATCCGATACGTTCTCGGTGAGTTATGAGTAGATTTGCATATAGAAACTGCGCGGGGATTCCCACGGATGCGGCCGCTCCGCTAAAGTAGACAGCTGACACTCCGAACGCGATTTCGAGCCGTTAAATTCGCACCCAGTCCACGGAAGGATTAAGCGTCCTTCGAGGGGGCCATTTTGATTTTGATCGAAAAGTCTGGACCAAGGGCTAAGCGTTTCGTGTCCTTTGTGAAGTGCATTTCATTCATAATAATTGAATTTCGAATTAAATTGGGTTGCGACAAGTTGAATTTATATTATAATTTTTTTTCTTAATTTTGACTTAGAGACAACTTTCACGATCAAAAAAAAATGTAAAAGCCTGGAGATCTGAAAGAAAAAGTGAAAAGTTGAGGATTTTTGAGGAACGGCAAATAAAATTGGGAGCGTGGCGAGATTAATCGAACGCGCAGGACACGTTGCGTTCATTGTTGGTAATCCTCTATTTCTTGGTCCGGCTAACCAAAACCGAGCGGGCCCGATATTGCCGTGGTACGTGATTCCGCGATTATTATCGACGCGGGTCGCATTATTAATCCGGTTATTGCCGCTCGACAATGCGTGCGCAAACGCGGCCGAATTAGAGTTAACGATATTGGCCCGTTTCGATATTGCCGAGCGGGACGCGCCGCGCCGCTGTCCTGATGCGTTTTCGCGAGTAAATTATGATGACGTTGCTATACGTCAGGCTGAATCGTCGTGTCACCGTTCGCCCCTACTACCAAACCGTGTAAATCGTCACTGGCATTGTGTCACCGCGAATATAATCCGCGTTTTGAACTACGCCTGGAGATACACGTCGCATCGGTTCGATGCATCTGCGAGATCCTCGGTAATCCGGAACGATAACTATAATTACGCTAGGCCAACTGTTTTCCGATAAACGGTGGATGGATGTCACATCATCGCGAAACCATAATGTATCCGTTTCATTGATGCGACAACTATCAAAACTTTCTAGCCATTGTTCCAAAAGTCGGAAGCGTCCAAAAAGCCGTGAATAAATCTGAGAATTTCACGTCGCTTTAAACACGCCACAGCGAAACGTCCAATACACGCAGCACTGGATTGAATCATCTAAATCGGTCGTCGATATTAAAACCTGTGAAATCGATCAGTCCGGTGGATCAATCGGTTCGCAGGATCGCAGTTGTCCGGACAGGATCGCGACCGCGTTTAGCATTATCTCTTCTCGCCTGACAAATTCGTCGCACGTATCCGTCATAAAATTCATTGCGCGTGCAACGATTACGCGCGGTACCCGGAAACGCAGCGGCACGGGCATATCGCGATAGACTTAAACAATGACCAGCGCTCTCTGTACTGTGGGGCTGCAACGTGAAAACGGAAGCAGCGGAGAAAAAAATAACGAAAAAGAGGTGTCGCCCCGAACCGACAGGAACCACGTGCAGCTGCATACAAACGCGGCCGAACACCCTGATACTCGTTATCGCCTCGATTCGTGTGCTTGTTCGCACTTTACATCGTTTTTTTGTTTTTAACAATGCATTTTATTCGACGTCGTTATCTTTTCACTACGTTGCAAACTGTTCGTACTTTGAAGAACAATTTCTCTGGGCTTTTAAATTATCATTCCGAATTCGACAAGCTTCTAGAATGACGTTTCTCGTGTAAATTTTCCACGATCGAGTGAAAATATTTTGATAAATCTTTCGGACGAACCCAGAGATCGGTAAGATCGGTTCTGGAAACCATTTCCAGTGGATCGAAATCCTCGGATGAGGGGTAGTGGGAAATCGAGTGTCGGCTGACATTTCGCCGCTGTGGATATTTAATTTCGACTTGTCAGGAGGTGGATGGCGATCGATCGACGTTGCTTGCAGTTTCCGTGTGGCTGCGGGGATCGATGCAAGGAAGGGTGTCCCTTCGCCCTTCGCCAGCTCAGCTACCGTCTTTAGTTGGCTTCGATACAAGAACCAATTGTAAAGGATGGGGAAGGTGGTCTCGTTGCACGCCGGAGCTCTTTGTATTGACACATCATCAAGATACAGCGTATTGATTCTGAATCGATACGGAGTCGCGAGGCACTTCGTATCTCCCGGTATCCTTTGTGTGCGCCGACCTGCTCCGCATTGTGCATGCGGAATATAGGTCATCGAATTTTCACCATCGACTTGCTCGTCCCGGATCCTCGTAGCCTGTTTGTCCGTCCGTCCGTCTGTCGTGTAGATATGTTCGTCGACAGCGAGCTGACGGGATATAGAATCTCGACAGCCGACGCGGGGAACGATGTCTCTTGTCTTTTGTTGAAATAATCGAGGGAGGTACGGACACATTTACAAATGACCGTGTAACAAAAAGATGGAGACAACAGGACAGAGCCATAGTTCGTCAAGTTTTATTCCGTCAAGCCGGAATGTCTCGTTTCGCGACGTCACGTGGCTCCCGAGGAAACCGGATGCAACAGCTTGCAGCTCGCCGTCCAGCCAACTGCACTTCCGGCCTAATGCAACCCCTGACCCGTGAATTAATATTTCATCGTGGCTAGATAGCTTTCACACAGCTCGTTCTCCATCGACTGGCTCTCTTTGTTCAAGTCGTTTCCCGGCGTCTTCGAAGGTGGCTCTTGAACTCTCCTCCGGTCAATCGATAAAGACTGTCCAACAAATTCAAACTTTTTTTTTGACCTTTCGATTCTCACAAAATTAAGACCAGTTTCGGAAGCAGCGCGAAAAACTCTATAAGAATCGCATAGTGATGTGGGAGCTACGAAAATAATGACGAAAATGAGAAAGGAGCTCTTGTGAAATGCGAGAGAGAGGAAGAAAAGGAAAGAAGTGAGAATTCTACAGTGAAAATCGAAAACCGGTAGCACGTACGTCAAAATAAAAAAACTCGCATTTGATATTGCAAGGGCCCGGAGATAACAATGTTTGAGAACGCAATAAGGTTTGTAGGAAGTTTCCCGAGCGACTCCTCGTGTCGGGTTGTTTCAGATTTGTAGTGTAGTTCGATAGTCGAGCTTTGTCTAGCCGTGTTCCTGTATTTCTTTGAGGGGATTGTTTGCCAGACGCGGCAGAATTCCGCCGGAAAATTTAATAACACGCTCTCAGGACGATCTTTGTTTGCTTACAGAACGAAAACAGAGCGCTGCGACTGAAGGAACCGGCCTCGTTGGCTCTCACCGCCGGAAATTCCGGGAACTATGTGGATCCAGATGGCACGGCCATCGTAATGTCCTCTGAGCTACTACCTGCACCGACTCCGGACCCTCGGGTGACATGGAACTACTTCGACGAACAGGGGTAACTATTACTCGCTACATCCTGGAATATGAACGAAGATCAATCCTGCTAAATATTTAAAAATATTCGTAACTCTCGTCAAAAGATCGCGAAGTTACTCGCCAATGTTCCAAGCTTCGAAAAGCGCAACGAAAGATCCTTTCTGACTCCTTAAAATAATAATGCGATAGCAACGAACCGAGTCGCGGACGTAGAAGGGAGAAATTTTAGAAGTTGAAAGTGCATTATAACGATAGTAGGAACATGCGACTACCTAACGGTTACCGATTTATTCAAGAAGGAGCCTCCCACCATTTGTTGCATGTACACCAAGCTGAAAGCGCGCGAAACTAATGTACAACTTCGATGGGAACAGTAATGAAAAGTATTTACAAAGTAGTTAGGATGCAGCCTCGGCCACGAGTATCGAGGACTGCATACTAATAGGCGCGTCGACAGTATGCATTGTTAAACGACCGGAAAGACGCCCCGTCGATCTAGTATTAATGCGTTCGCAGCAGGTTCACGGATTCCCAGTTTCAAACTGGCGCACCGATGTTAATTATTCGACGATCGCGTTGTTATCCAACGTGCAACAGGATTTAGCGTTCGATCGAAATGTTGTAGCAGACTGCGAAGAATAAAAACTTGCTTTATAAATCATAGTAAATCTTTTCTTGTCAGGTACGTCTCCAGAGGTGGTCTGAGAGCAGGAGAAGATCCTTACGCGAGAAACAAATTCAATCAGGAAGCTTCCGACGGTCTTCCGAGCAACAGAGACATCCCAGACACTCGCAGCGCCATGTAAGTCAAACCCATGGACATAGGAATATGTAATATTTAATATAATATGTATTATATAATACATGTTATACAATAATTATGTAAGCTTTGTGTAAAGGTCGTGAGCCACATATGCTCGAGAATGGGCGAGACTAGACAGTTGAGAAAAGTAAACAGATAGTTAAACGTGTGACAATTAAACGCACAACTAATTAATAATTGATTTTGATAATTCGTAAGTAAACGAACAAATTTAAAAAAAACCTTTAATAAAAAAGTCTAATTAAAAACATTTAATTGTTGATTCTATATTTTTAGACGAATCAACCTCGTTGCTTGAGAAAGGAACCATATTATAATTAAAACCACGAAGTAAAATTGCCACTACCCACTATACGAAAACAAAAGCAAATCGAAGATTTCGTTCAACGTTCCGACCATTCGATGAAACGTCAATTTTCATAGCAAAAAAATTGCAGTAATATTATTCAGATAAAATATTTTCACAGTGACCCACCCCACCCGCATCATGCGTTTGCGTTCGATACAGTCTACTCTTCGTGTTCGACGAAACAGAACAAGGAACAAGTCCTGTCGGTCGATCAATCCTTTCATTCACTTTTACTGGGATGTTCGCGAGCAATACAAGCACGAATATCCTTCTCAGGTGATCGGTAGAATCGCAGCAGAACGGTGGGAGGCGATGGAGATGCCGTACAAACTGCATTATGTTCGAGCCGCGTTGGAGCAACGAAAAAAACGCATAAAGACCCGAAAGAATTAGGTTAACTCTGTGAATCATACTTAGAATCTAGTATTTTAGAAGTTCCGGGGAACCTAACTCGCATCCGATTTATAGATACTTCTGGAATTCGAAGAATTTCCAGAAACAGATTAGCAGCTTCGTACGAGGTTTCCCATTCCACCGAAATTTTCTTCCTGGTCCTGTGTGATTTTCCCAATTGTTCCGGAACTGCGGCTTGAAAATATTCTTGATTTTTTGGGACCGACTCGAGAAGATGATGTGTGTTCTTTTTAGTAACGATGATTTTTGTACGTCCTGTACTTTTTTCGAGGGGATTGTTAATTGAGAGGACTATTTGCGGTGGTTTGTATTGTCTCGTCAGTTTATTGTACCGCGGCTCTGTAAAATATTCTATTGAATTTGCATATTATTCTGGGCATTATTCGAGCCGCGTTTTTGGCATTCGCTCCGGTGGAAACGGCGTGACATTATTCCGGTCGACGGGGAGAGACAATTGAGTTGTTCGATTAAATAGAGCCGCTATTGTGTTAGCCCGATTCTATATGTATTTACAATTTATATGCGCACTGTTCGACCACGCGTGTCCTATACTTTAAATACTAATCTAAGACGTAAACGAGAAGAATCGTCGACCGATGGTACTTGCCACTCGACAAATTAAATATCGTACAACACTTGACACGAAAACCGAAGAGGGAGTGAAATAGGAATGGCAACGTCACAGGGGAGAAACCATGGGGTTTAAGCCATAGGGTTTGCGCTCTGTGGTGTTCGATATCGGAATTGAGTTTGGCACGGTGGAATGGCGCGAGCCCACAGCGACGTAAAATCGGCGACGTTGGGCGAAAAGAGGAAGGAAGAAGGGTGCGCGTTTCTTTCCGCGGGGGTGGGTTCGCGCCGTGAACAGGCCTGGGAAATCCCGATCCCGATTCCCAGCGAAATGGGATTGAGTTCGCGAAGTTTAGGGGTCTCCTGGTTAATGGTATTGCCTGCTTTTCTACACCTCTCGCCAAGCTTGGGAACCGGGGTTAATAAAAACACCCTCCCTTCGCCCGTCCCCGTAAAATCCTAATCTAAACACACGAGCTTACACCGTTCCCTGTTACGGCGACACAGGATATTATGCTGGATTTGTTGGACGGACTTTTGCCCGACGTGGAAATCCTTTTATCAGTCCTTTTTATTGATTTTGCAATTTTCCTCGGCGAGTCAACATCCTCGGAGAATCTCGAGCGGAATTTCATCAAGATTTTCATTAACCTCTAGCGAAACTAATCGACCTAGCTAGGCAGAAGAACTAAAGTCGTTTATAAAAGAAAAGTTTTTGCCGAATAGATCGATACAGCGAGATATTAAGGCGGCGCTTAAAGCGACAAATTTCTGCGGAGCAATTCCCTAAGTCGTCTCCGAGGACGTCGTTTCAACCGCAGGGGCAGGACTCGGTCCTGTCTCAATCTCCATTGGCTGAGCATCACGTTCGGATGGTAGTTGCTCGAGCAACGAACACGTCCAGGTCTAAGGATTCCGTCGACGACGACGACGACGACGACGAAATCGCGAAACGGGGCTGTGTTACTTGTTGAACGCGCGTCTGTTCACGTGAAACAGGATACAGTCGACCCAGGGCGAGACTCGCCGGAGTACCCAGGAAATTAGATCACCGTGGAGGATTGAAGGGTCCTCCGATGCCGGGGGAGACAGTCGGAAAGGCAGCACCGGAAAATGCATTCCGGGACGGCGAATACAAGCCGAGCCTTTCGATTTCAAAGTGCTATCGACTCCCGCCACCACTCTGCTCTACTCCTCTGTCTTTCCCAAGGAAAACACACCCCCTAGGAAGGTTGGCTGCGCTTCTGATCCTGCTGCGAATCCACGCGATTAACGGTCGAGCTGCCAGCAGGATCAAACGACGCAAACTATCTGTTCTCGAATATTTTCACATTGTTAAAAATATTACCTTATTAAACCATATACAGGGTGTCTGAAAATTCCTTCAACATCCGAAGCAACATTTTCCTTTGCAAAAATAATCTCCGGATGTTGCAGGAATTTTCAGACAGCCCATATAAAAGTCTAAAATGTCCCGTAATTGCTGCTTTCAGTCGTAATTGAATGAACGAAGGGTTCGACCAACTAATGAGATGATTTTGCCTACACGTCCACGGCCTGTTTATAAACGAACGTGCTCGTAGATTGTGTTAGGAGGACCTCGAAACTGCAAGCGGTGGAACAAGCTCGTAAAGAATGCCGATTGTAACGCGCGCGCGAAACGGCGCCGTACTCTCTCTCTCCCGCTCTCGCTCCTCTCCCATTAATATTCATTGTAACGCAAATAGCGTGGTAAATTGTTGTTTAAACGTCATTTGCATCGTTCCGCCGTTCATAACGTTTAGCAAACGCCGATTGCCCCGAAAATCCGATAGCCCCGAATGTTATGGAAATGGTGAACAACTCCATTCAGAGTGGACCTCGCGGTTTCCTCAGCTTTCTGCTATCCCATCCTCGAACCCGACTTTATAACGTTGCGTACAGATTGCCTATCTTCCATCTGACCCTCGCAACTATATACACAATCACCTCGTGCCGGAAACAATTCGCCGGAACATTCGCGAAACATAGCATGGCAGAAATTAATCTGTAAAAATGATCGTATCCTACGGAGAAAATTTCATGCGTTGTTTTAATCGACAAAAATATTGCCACTGTGACACGCGGTTCCGATACGCCGCAATAATAATGAACAACTCTTAATTAGGTTCCGAAGAACGTCGAAATATTTATGAACAGGAGGAGTATGCAGAATAATACATTGCCCCATGAGATTGGCTGCTGCTGGGATTGTCCGAATTAACAATGATTCGAATGATAGCCAGTGATACCTGCAATATTTCCCCAGAGTGTCATCGATACTAGATTACCAGGACCGCGAGAGTACATTTTCGCGCGAATGTATCGTGAATCAGTGGTAAACGCGTCACTTACGATTAGCGATGTTTATTCGAGGATACAATTTATTTCGATATGCTGGTTCAATTCGAAAAATGGAAAATGAGCGATATCTTTATTAGGGAGCTGATTGAATTGATCTTTCAGAGTATGAAACAAGTCGCAAAACAATCAGTGGCTCCTTCGCGAGCTTGTGCGCCTGGATCCAGCGAACCAGGTCGCGGCGACATGTTTAATGCAACGGCGCGGCGCATCGTAGCTGCAGTGCAGCGTTGCGCCGTGGCAGGTGCATAAATAATTTAGTCCACGATGTTACGTATAAGTGATACAACTATTCCATTATCGGGAACGGGATAAGAAACATCGGGACAGGAATCGTCCGACCAAGATGAAAACACTGGGACCTAAATAATTCATGAGAGACCGAGTTACGTTCTGACATAAACGGAAACGTTACATCCAACGTTTGTAACCCACCATCGCGTTCGGTCTACGGGAAATATTATTCGTTGGAATGATTCGAGAAACATGTTGAAAGAGACGATAAGCAACGAAAAGAGCAGGAGCATCGATCGTCGAGTGGATGGAACAAGTCCGTCGGGATGCGTAGCCTACGGATTAATTGAAACGAGTGATTAATTAACAATCGAATTAAGGAGGGAGCGCAGATTTCGTGAATCAAGTTTCCCAGTCGGCGGCGGTCGCGGTGGTAACGAAGAATTAATCTCTAATCAAAGGAATTCGTTCGATCGATCGATCATTGTAGCGGCTAATTAACGATCTCCTCGGGAGAGGACGCCGAACGGGGTACAGCAAGATAAATGGAGACCCTCTCTGTAACAGGGGGAACGTGGTCGATCAAGGTTTCAGTAATTCGTCGCAATCGAGTTACCGAGCTCGTTTTCCCGTTTCCTCGTTTCTTTCCGTTTGTCTTCGCTCTTCGCAGCCTGCTAGCTTGACGTAACACGATGAAACATTCAGGAATCGATGAGAAGCTGCGTTGACTGACGGAGGACGAACAAGGAACCCCACCCCGCCGACTTATTGTTATTTTATCGTATTGCTTGCTTGATTTTATTGCGAGCCTCGAATCGCAAAAACGTAATTCCTTCGCGTACGCATTCTTTTTTCAGTTCGCTGAAACGTCTGACCAAAGTCTCTCCGTTCCACTTGGCATACATTTGCGCGGAAAATTGCCTCGTTATGCAATCGTTCGAGAGAGGAGGGGAGAGAAAGGGGAGGGAGAGAGAGAATTTCCGGGTGGAGAGATTCCGACGAGAGGAAACCGATTCTTTTTCCTCCGAGGGTGAACCGCGAAGGGAAACGGGGCCCTTGAAGACGTGATCAAGGAGGACATCTTGTCCGATGCACTCGACCAACAAAATGGAACCTGGCCATGATCCGTTCGAACCATAGCGAGTATCTGCTCGCGACGGGAGATAATCGCTCGAGTGGACGAACCAACGATGATCAAACTTCTCTCAAGTGTAGCCGTTCGATTTGACTGCTAGACGAACACCATGTGATACGAAAATCGACCCTTTGAACGCATCCGGTTCTTTGAACAATTTCGAAAGCGACGAAGTCACTTTATAATCGCTTTTGGATTTCTGCGTGTTTTTCAGGGACAATTAGTAGTCTGAAATTCCGATCACTGTACAGTAGGTAGTTTCATGGGAAACTAACTTGTAACCGTGCTAAAACAAGGTTATTTCGAATTAATTATCCATTCACCATTGATTGATGACTATGAACAACGATCGTGTATTCACGGGGTAAACAATTCCCCGCGTAATATGGTAATTGATTAAATAAAACGACAGTACCGCAGTAAATTGATAGGTGCAGCCGCAACCGCAATTATAATAGTCCACTGCGACCGTAATATTAATTTCTATGTTATTATTTAACAGTTGAACCGGCTGCGCGATAATTAAACCATCGACTGATTTTTTCGCTATGCTAATCGTACGGGCACCGAGTGAAACGAGTGACGAACACGGTCACGTACGAAATACAAAAGATCTCGGTGCACAATATCAGCGCAGATACCATCTGGTACATTGAGCCGAGGCGAAAAAGCTCGGGTCGAGGCAGGCGTTCGCATCAAGGCGCTTCGAAGCGAACACGTCCGCGGCGTTTCCTGGGGCTTGGATCCAGCTCTCTCGCGTTCGTATAGTACTCGATAAGGTTGGATCCGTTGGTAAACTGATTTCCCTTGGTCGAAAAACGCGGCGGTCGCCGTGAAATCCCGGGGAAAACTGCTCGTTCCGCGATATCGGCCTGAATAGCGGATCCTCGGATCTCTCATGTTCCCTCCAAAAGTCCACGCGGGACGATATCGCGAGCCACGCCTCCCCTCTCACCCCCGAGGACCATTATTTTCGCCCGTCGCTGGTCCCGGTTGCGGTTATTGCGAAATATAATGGGCACAATACCGACAGAATACGCTCGCGGATTTCACGATTGTTGACGGTTCAAGCACCCACGGGTTTAGGACATCGAATTGGATGCTGGCTAGCTCGGCGGATCGATGAGCATCTGTGCAACACGGAGAGTTCTAGGATGTGCAGGATCGGAGGATTTTAATCGGTCCTCCTGATTCCGAATTATCTTAATATTGCGATCGAAATTATACGTTACTTAAATATATAGAAGCTTAGCACAACGGATTTTGCAAAGTCCGAAGTTCCTTTTGGTTCTCGTGTTGCTCGCGCGATCCCTTTGCTCCTTTTTACACGAGCTCTTTGCCTTAGCAGTGGGCCAACTATTTGCCAGCGGCCTCCTAATTACCCGCAGTTCCTACCGGCAACAAAGGGAAACTCTGTGCCCTAATGACACAGACTTCTCCCCGCGTGAGTCCCCGGTTTTCGGACGATCCGGTTTCTACGCCCCTCGACGACACAGTTCGTTTTAATTAATCTTTCGAACCAACGTGTACACGTGACCGTCGAAACGCAGTTGACTAGAAATTTCTTGGGGAATTAGAAAAATGTTTTTACGGTAAACGGTTAGATCGAATAAAATTCATTGAACGACTAAAATATTCGTAAACGAGGTTGAACCGCGTACAAACACGTTGGCGAAACGTGACAGAGGGTAGGTCGACGAATTTATCGGAAGATAAAAAATAATTTCGCCGCGAAAAACAGATGCAACGATACCGGCAGGAAGCCGGGAGTGCACCAGGATATTCGATATTACGATTCACGATGATTTTATTAATTGCACGGATCCGCCGCCATTAATTGAGGAATCCGCTGGATTATGAGCGACCGTTAATAACACGTAATGGTAGCCGACCGGCTGTTTGTTCCCGATGTGCCGCGTCTACGATATCGTTAATCGAGAAATGGATGTTCCAATTAATTACGAAACCTGCCACGGAATTTTGTCCAGCTCTTTTCCAACGGCCAGTTGAATTATCGGAATATTATAATGCGGTTAGGCTGTGTCGACGGCGGCTCATCTGTTCCTCTCACGCAGTCGTTCGTTATCCCATTTTCCCCGCAACAATTTCAAAGAACTTCTTTTTCAGTCAGCTTCAACGTCAGGCAAAAACGTCAGAGAACTCACCCTGTACAATATACGTTGTAAGGGTTGTATCAAAATTCTCGATGGACGGAAGGGGTCGAAAGGTTCCGTTAAACTGTGGCAGCTACGTCCATCGGATTTGCATACTCTCCCATCGGCCCTAAAAACTCTCGAAAATGCACCAGGGGAAAAAAGAATGAGCGCGCGAAGGAAGGAATGTGCACGGAAGCTCTTCGGGGCGATATGAAGCATCGGCCGGCCGTAAATTTTGTTAACCGGATGTCGATGGGGATATCGACGGCAGGGGGAGGGGGGCTGGAACAATGGCAACGGTTCGTCGAGCGAAATTAACTTTCCGCCCCGTTTTAGGGGCGGAAACGAGCGGCGATCTCCGGCGAAGAAGACCCCGGGACAGAAGAGCGTAATTTCGCGTCAGCAGGTACAACGATAAAAAAAAGAGAGAATAGCCGATCGGAAGGAGTGCAGCCGATCGGTCGGTATACACGGTGATCAATTTTTACCGGTCAATAAAATTCACCGGTCCGGCGCGGTTTCGCCGCGGTCCGTTTGAATGATCGTGAATTATGATAACGGTGATTTTTTCTCTTTCACGGAGAACATTCGATGGTATCGCTGGCACGGCGATTTTTGACGATTCACCCGGGATTCACAGTCGGATCATCGGCGCGGCGTTTCATTCGCGTAAGAGGGTCGACGAACTAATAAAGTTTCGTCGTCTCGCGGTTTACAGCGCGATAAAGCGACCGCCTCGCCCGCGCCACAAACTCTCCGCGCAAGTTTACTCGCGCGGAAAGCGACTACTAAGTGCTCCGCGAAGAAAGCCACGCATAATCGCCTGTAAAAATAATGGCGAACCACTTAACCGAGACGCGTAGAAACTTCGGAAGTCGAAACCGGGGCGAGAGATTGATCGGTACGGATTCCTAGCCCCAATGCATTTCGAAATTATCGATCGGCGCAAGGTTCGATCAATTTCTACACACTCTAGCAATTTTATAAGCATACTCAAACGTGTCAAAATGTTTAATAGTAGGGGAAAGGAGAAGTAGAAATATATATTTTCCCTTTTCAAGCGGGGATCGCGGTTTGGACGAATCGGTATTTTCACGCTACCCGATAAAGCGTCTTCAAACAATACGTTGGAGTAACTGCAATTGGATTGCAAGTTTCACATATTTTTCCAATGAAAAAAGTTAGAAACGAGGAATTCCCAATTTAATCTGTTAAAAGGTTCCGCCAGAAGATTCGCCCTCGGCAAACGGAAAGATCGATATAAGGATCGATGTTTCACGGGATCGAGCAAACTCGAGGGGGGATCACGAATCAGCCGATCCAATTATTCGGCCGCGCCGGGGTTGAAACAGCAGTCGCGAATTTAATTAATAGCTGTCATCGAATTCGCGAACCGCGCGCACCAGAAAATTTCCCCGGTGCCGGGCATTAATTGCGTCTATCTAATTACTGACAGGTAACGAGCGGCGAGTGTATCGTGCACCTGAATTCGCCGCAGAAGTGTGTGTGTGTGCAAGGCGTTTCGCATAACTTTGTCGGCCAAAATGGTTCCATAATTGGGACACTGCGAACATGTATCGCTCGAACACCGGTGCGTATTGTTTTCGGGATAATGCGAATAAAAAGACGAAACGAAAGTTCACGCGTCTCTCGCAATTGATGCGGCCCGACTTTTATTTTGCATAAAGATGCGCAGTTTAATAATGAGTTCGTTCGAGCGAGAAAATTTCTAATTACCGTGCTGTGGAGCGAAGCTCTCTGGTAAACATTTGCGATCCTAATTGTAAAGGCTGGTACGCAGAAGGGGGGTGGTTGCATTGCATTGCACGGCCTCGCGTTCTCGTCGCAGCGAAGAGCCCGATAAGGAGCAAGCGTGAAGCTCAATCGCGTAATTAACAGCGAGCCGCAATATTCCTGGTCGGCGTGGGAGTAAGAAAGGGTGAAAAACGGGACCGGGCGATGAAGAATGGAAGAGCGGCGTCGACGGGAAGTTGAGCACGCAGACGCGTCTTGCCGCGGTAAACACAGGCGCAAACAACTTAAATGGAAAGCAAACACAATTATACCGCCGCCGGTAAGCCGGAGGATCAGTTTTCCAGGTGCGAACCACTGTATCCGAGTGCAACGGCATTTATTTCCGAGCGCCTATGCACCGCTTGCTCGAATAAGGCACAGTGAAGTCGGCTTCTTTTTCCTGTTCCACGACTTCCAATAATGCATACGACATCATTTTCAATCGTCTAATTAGCTCCCGTGTTAGAAAGCGCCAGCCGCTGATCGAATGCTTCGAACGATCTCGACGGTCAATGATCCAAGAGAAACTGTAGTCACCGACTATAATTATGGACTGCATTATCAGCAGGAAGACAATTTTCCGGCGAAGTTCCCACGCATAGGCTCTCTCTCCTCTTTGATGCAACGCGACGCGACGATGCAACGACGGAATGCATCGCGTCGGGGAAAGCGCGGCTCTGCTCGAACCGATCGCAGGAAAGTTGATCGTGAACGTCTTTGCTGTTTGTATGCGCGAGATACATCTGCGGCAAGAGACGGAGGAGGAGAGAGAGAGAGAGAGAGAATAATAAGCGTCGCGGTGCGAGATTTACCGACGAGGATTAAGGGGAACGGACAGGTTTCTCGATCGGATCGACATAGGGGACGAGCAACCAGCCGTACGTGTCGCGAACCAACGAAGAAGCCTGCCGCTTATTATCATTGCAAATACCGAGAGATATCGTTCCTTGTCTCCGGGGATATTCCGAGGCGAGAGACCATCTCGATGTGTGTCGTATCGATTGCCTAGATCTGCGTGCTGTGCATCCCGCAAGTATTAAGATGCTTATTTGACAGGAGATATTTGACATTCGGAGGACGGTGTATAGGTGTATGTTGTTCTAATTATCGATCGTACGTTTGTTAAAAACAAAAATTAAATTGCTTTAATGTACGTAGTAGATCTTATTCGATATAGCAAAAATTATTAAACGCTGTAATAAATTTTTGGGCTCTTGTAGAAAAATGTAAAATGGAGGTTTGTTATCGCAAGGGGATAGTACGTGATGCGTGACAGCGAATCCGCGAGGCCACCAACGTGAAACTGTGTTACGATGAGAGGGTTATTGCGACAAAAGACGAGCAAGAATTTCGACGTGTTTCGAGGAGAGGGAGCACCGTCTAAGCATCTCGGTCTAAGCACCCTCGGGAACGCTTTGAAGTAGCTGCCATGTAAATGCGCTTCTACAGCAAGCCGGTGTTCTACGCCGTGGCAACGGACAGCAGCCGGCGGAAGTGTTTTATTTCCTTCGCCTTTGTGCGTTCCAGCGACTACGCGAAAATTGAAAAATGTCATTTCGTCGCTGCTTTCGCCTCTCCCCTTTCTCCCGTTTCACCGTTCCCCCTTTCTCTCTCTCTCTCTCTCTCTCTCTCTCTCTCTACCCCCTCTTTACTTCTCGCCAGCTTACAGAAACGCGCGCGATGTAATAGAACGCTGATAAAATGAAGGGAACCCGGCATCATAAATTGATCCTTTCACGCGCACGCTACACGTCGTAAAACCAACATCGCGAATTGATATTGCGAAACAGTGGTCGCCCGGATCACGGAATTCAGAGAGATCCCGCTAAAATATTATCTGCCGTCGATACTCGCTGAATTTATGTCGCTCTGTAAACATCGATTCGTCGTCGCGAACGTAAAAAAACTATTCGGAAAACCGTATAGAATTCTCGAAAATATATCTCGGACATTTTCCAGCTGGGAAGTTAATCGGAAGGGAGAAGCGAGTAATTTTTCCTTGGGAAGGGAATAACGCATTTCGATCATGCCGGTCCTCCGATCCCCTAACGAAATCGTCCCCGCGGAAACGGAATCGGAAATACGAGGGCCGTTATGGCAGCCCTCGTACAGAGTAATGGCGGGTCGATGGAAATTGGAAATCGCGCGCGGAGAGTAGACGCGGTCCGCGCTTGTATTTCCTCAACGATGACACGCGGAAATCGTCTTCGCGTGTATCTGGACACGGTGCTTGTCAGCTGTTTAATCGACGCGTGTATTGCTCGTTTCGGTGGGATCCATGGGGCAGGGTGTAGGGTGGTGGTCGATCATCGGGAACCTCGCAAACTCGTCCATTAATCATGCCGAGCTGCGGTAACATTGTTGCACAATGTACGACACGTCGCGATAACGTTTTAAGGGCGACATTCTTCCGTGCGAATGGACGCATTCAACGTTATTATTTTCCCTATTGGATGTTCGTGTCCATACACGTTTTCGATTCGAGAAAGATCAGAGTGAAATGATATTAATATTAATGGACGTTTTATGTTATCTGGATTCGCACATTCGTACGATCCTGTGAGAAGAAGATTCCTTTGACAGACACTCGAGCGTTCCCGTTTATTGCGAAGCATGGTTTATTTCGATCTTGAAGACTCGATCTTCTTCGAGCACGAAGGACTTCATCCTCGGACTCGTCCGCGATCCTTTGCGTCTTCATCCTTTCGGTCAGTGGAGCCTTCCAAGGACCAATCACGGTGCACCCTTGATCATAGCGCGCAAAACGTCCATTGGAAAATGGATTTATGGATAGGGAGAGGAGGCTGCTTGCTTGCAATCTGTTTTCTGTAGACGCGGAATCAATTTAGAAATCATCTTCGATAATATCCGGGGAAAATCCATTTCGACCTTTCAGGAAGCTGATAGCTTTTTTTTCTCTCTTCTTCTGGTTCGGCATCGCAATCTCCGAACGTTCCAACATTTTTCTGTGGTTGCGTTACGACCGATATTAAATTAATGAAAATGGCATTAAAGCGGTGATACCGATGCGAGAAAGAGATTATCGTTTATTTTTCTCCACGGTGAACAAAAATGAAAAATTTTCAGTTTCTGAGAAGGATGCGGCCAATGCAGAGATAAAAGACGAGACAGTTAGTCGCAGAACGGGGCTGGAAGCGCCGACCAGAGTAGAGGGGGGTTGGTTGGGGGTAGAAGTACGGAGATAGCGTAAGAAGAAAGGCAATTGCGACAGGCTGCGAGAAATTACGGGCGCCGCTTGCCGCCGAGGCGAACGCCAGGACGTTGAAGAGCGTCGGTGGGACGCGGGGGAGAGAGCGGTGCTTGATCTTCTAAAAACTTATGCGAAATTAGATTTTAAATTCCTCGGCAGCTCGCGCGTTTGCCACCATCCGCTGCACCGGCTGAATGCCGTGGAAAATAGAAAGCCTGGCCATGGCTTGCCTTAAGCAGATGCAATTCTCCGAGGCGTTATGGCACCTCGACGTCGGTCAGGATGCGGAGAGTGGCGGATGCAGGGATGTGCAACGGAGAGGTGCAACCGGGGAAAATAGAGGGTGCGGGTGGGTGGGGTGGCCCGAGGAAATCGACCGTGTGGCCCCCTCTCGACTTTATCTCAAGGATATTCTTCGATTTCTGCGCGTTACCTCCCTCTCGACCAGGCTAGTAATGCTTGCAAATAGAAATCGGCAGGGCTCGAGATTGCACGTGATTCGGAAGACTCGATTGCTCTGATGGATCCCGACGTGACACTGGCAATTCTTCTGCTCCCCCGGTTGCACTGAACGCGGTATGCTCGGATGCACTCTTCTCCTGGATTTCAGGGGGAGACGTGGTCGAAGAGACTGTTTGGAGGATGTTTGCGGAGCATAGTTTGTCGCTGGACTCGAATGGATTCAAGTTATGTATCAGATTTCAGAACAGCCCTGCCTCTACAGAAATTCTAATAATTTTTCCCACCCCCTTTCCCGGGGCGAGTGCGATAAACCAGGAAATACGGGGGGGGGAAGGGTAGGAGTGAAATTAACGCCCGTGCAGCACTTAATCGACCATCGACGATTACGGAAAGGGCGGCGCATCCATCTACCCGTTGCACCCTCCCGTCCGTTGCATTCTCCCATTGCGCCAGATACGCAAGAGCAACACACAGAAATGCACAGCGGGATGCAGAACCGGCAGCACGGCGCGCGGCAGTGGCACGATAATGCGTCGATGCTCCAAATTAGACAGCGGCCCCGACAGACGGCCGGGCCAATTTGTTTCGCAACGTTGCGAATCGCGCGCAATTTCGCGAATTTCAGAGCCGAGCTGTGAATCCAGCTTAACGAGATTATCGGTCGGTACAAATTCAAGCCGGTCCGCCGGGGCTAATATAAAACACCGGGGGCACGGCACGATGCCGCGCGAGACGCAAATACACGCGTACATTTGCGATTAGCGTCCAAGCGACCGGCCAACGCCAGGCTTGTGCGAGAACCCCTTGTGCGAGAAGTCTCGGATTCGGGTCGGGTTTCCCGAGATTTCAGGTTCTCGCACAAGCCTGGTCAACGCACGTTGACGCGTGAACACCGCCCGAACTTGACGGACGAACCTAATGCACACCAGGTCACGGATGTTCACAGGATACACCCTTCGCGAAATCGGTTTGCACCCCATCTGCATAATTCGGTACAAAGATACGGATCCAACCCCGCGAAACACACGCTGGACTGCAAATGCGTGTAATGGTTATCTGCAAATAATTGTTCGAATTTGTTTGGACAAAGGCGCCGATCAAGTCGGAAGCATTGATTTACTAAATCACGTGCGAGAAAGATATTAATCACGAACGTATAGAAAAAAATGCTAGGAAACTTGAGAAAGCATATCGGCAGTCCAGCAATTCGAGCTTCTTTCAAGAACCGAAACCGATATCATAACCGTTTGCACCCGTTGGCCATAGCTCGCGCGGAATTACAGCCCCTCGCACGAAAAAGCCACCCCCGCGTTCCCAGGAACAGGTTGAATTACAGTCCGGTAAGGAATTTATGGGTCGAGCGGAGTCACGCAAATACACGCGATCCGTTGTAAACCTCGGGCTTCTCTCATATTTTTTCTTCTCTCTCTCTCTCTCCCTCTTTCTCGCTACTTTTTCCCCGCCCCTCCGACGTTGCTTTTCGTCTCGAGGCAGCCCGAAGAATTCCAAGATGGTGGAACGAGTCGGAGAGTTATCGCGGCCTAAAGTTATCGTCGGTGTAAATCAACGGGCGCATAAAAGTTTGCTGGTAAATCTCGGAATGCGTAGCGGGTGGGGAGAGAGAGACTCTCGAGATTTAGAAGATCAAGATTGTCGGGGAGTTGCCACGTGTTTATTAGTGCCGGGCCACGGTTATGCGAGAAAAATTCGTGTGGTTGAGTAGGATATCGGGGCTACGGTGCCCGAAGCGATGAGCACCGCTGCGGATAGAGGGTTCTAATCACCGGGGAGCGAATTAATTCGCTCGAATCGGTCGTTAGCGGAGGAACAAACGATGTTTCGCGATGTCAGCGTCGTGTGCGATTGCGGTTTGGTTTACGACGTGGCCGGGACGAGTGGCAACATTTCATAGGGCGAAGGGATGGTGGCCCTGGTTCATGGCTGCGGCCCCAGGCGGCAAACATTTGAGTTGGCAACGGTAGACCCGGTTCAGGCAGGTCAGGGACTTTTGTTTGTTCGGAACAATCTGCTTCGGCCCGTTTTATCGCGGCCGACCGTGTGCTAGGGCGTTCTCCAGCTCCTGGCATAATTCCTCGCGCGTTCTCCGTCGAAATAAGTGGCGACCCTTCCGCGGACTTCAATATTTGCCGAATGGACGCTCCGAGATTAAACAATGATCTTAGGCTGTGTGCATTTTTATAGCGCTCGTAAACTTAGAAACTTAAGAGATCGAAGATTACAGAACTTTGCGATAACTAGAAGTGGTTTTACCGGCGCACAGGTTCGATCAAACTCTACACACTATATGTATAGCTATTTTAATTTGAAATTCTTCTCGTTCGAAATTGTACTGATATTGAAATTTGTGATATCGGCGCGCGGTTCGATCATTTATAGACTATTAATTTGCAAAATTTGCAAAAAAAAAATATTAAATCAATTTGCAAACTGCTTTTTCGACGCGCGCAGACGAAAAATTGAATTGAGAGACAGACCGTCACTGGCAAAAACGCGAGTGGACTGGACGATAACTGGATCGCGCAAGAACGGTTCTGCGAACGGAACACGAAATCGGGAAATTACAGTGTCGGATCGCGGTTACCGGCACACGGCTTATAATGCTGATATACCTCCGTGGATTTATGCGTACAACTTTCGGTATTTTTATTGCTCCTGCGAGCACGACGAATGGCCGTATAAGTCATGTATTACGAGACAGCCGTAGCATAATCCGCAGCGAGACAAAATGTGGAACGAACGGTGATAAATGACGAGAGATACCCGGGTGCCTCTCTGTCTCCCTTCTGTTCGGTTGTGTAAACGATGCGGAGCGGCATCCGGCGTGATTAATACGACAATTAGCGCAAACGGTTTTTAGAAAAGTTCACCGAATAAAATATAATACCGTGCTCGCACCGGCGGCTCGCTTGTTCTGCCTGCGACGAGCGTGTGCCTGTGAGCTATGCGCGCTTTAAGCGTAATTGATTCGATTCTTCATCCCGCGACGCGATTAAATTGTGACGGGCGCGCGTGCCGCGTTGCGAGGTTTCGGTGTTGTCTGAATTAAGGTTTACGTTACGCAAAGTTTGGTTAGGATCTTAGTTGTCTGAAATTTTCAGAAACCCCATCGGGGAAATGTTTCACACACCTGGCACGCATAACTTGCGCGGGTCAGTTGACGATAGTCAGGAAAATAGTCAAGCCAAAAGCGGTTTCGCCACATTCACGGCAAGGTCGTTTCACCAAACAGCGTAACACAGCGTTCCGATTTAATCCGTGCGACTCGATTCGACTTTCTGCAAGTAAGAATTCCAACGTAGCCGAGAGAGCCAAAAGCAGTCGAATTAACCATTCGATTTCGATCCGCATTCCACGCCGGACACGTAACCAGTTTATTTCTAGTTCTCGGGGATTTCTGGCCAAAGGACCGTAAAGAATCGTGGTCGTTCGAGCGAGAACTGCTCCTTGCATACTTTATGGACGGGGTCAGATGCTCGGGGACCGGGCAACCACTCGAAATCGCACGGAAAAATATATTCAACGCAACCCTTTGTCTCCGCGAGAGAGAGAAATCCTGGCCGGGCGTTTTCCAGTCGGGTCAACGGGACGTAATCAGGAGAAATGTCTCGAGAGTCCCGTTTCATTAATTTCCCCGCAGCGACGCGAATGGCCCCGGCAGAAAAACCGTGCGCGAAAGCAAATGAATTTTCTTTTCGGCGAACAGATTCGCGATTTCTTCGCGGCCACGGATGCCGAAGATATGCCATCCTCGCTGAAAAACTTGTCCGCGGAGACTACTTTCCAGTTCACAGCTTTCTCAAAGTAGAAATTATTTTCTATTCTTTTTTTTAACATACGCAAGTGAAAGATAGACGCGGCTGGCTCGGCATTCTTCGGGGAAGTTTTACGGGCTTTCGGAGACCGTAGCTCATGGTTCGGTTGGCTAAAACGACCGGTAAAATCGTTCGATCGTCCATCCCACGGTCGCGATACCGTTCACGGAAGTTTCCGGAACGCGCGAGGGTCGCGCGATTTATCTTTCTTACCGCGGAAAGCAATTTTAAGCGTAGAAAGCCAGCCATAGTTACGATCCCGCGTGCACTTTGCGGGGAGGGACGGGCGCGGCTCGTTGTCGTTGCAGACCGCGATAAACAAAAGAATCGCCCCTTGGGGAAACGTCGGGTGTTCGCGAAATATGCGCTTAAAATAAAGGGGAAGGGCCAGGGTATGTGCGACTACGGGAAAAGGAAAAGGGCGGGTACCCTCCCACGCCGCGGCGTTGCGAATAATGCGTCTATAACTTACGCTGCCGGCTTTCGCATTCATGACGCGGCCGCAGATATGACCGAAATCGGTCCCAGCCTTGTCCTCCTTCTCGGTTTCCCTTATTCACTCTTTATTTAACGCGAATTTAGGGTTTCGGCTGATGTAGAATTCTTTTTCGGTATATCCGGAGGGATGCAACAATCCCGGAGCATGATTACAACGCTCGAGCAGTACAACACGAGTGCAGACGCGCGTAAATAGGGGAGGAAAGCTCGCGTCGGAGTTCTCCGAGAGGGTTCGGTAATTTGCATAACATCGTGAATATATATAGAGGATAATCCGCGGTAACTTCACCCTTAAAGCGTTCTGCTTATCGCTAAGTAATAACGCGATAAGACAGTGTGCCGTCGCGGCGCAGATGTTGACGGGGAAATAATTTCGTCCCGGGATTTCCGGTGCATCGAGAAATCCCCACTTCTTCTCTCTCTCTCTCTCTCTCTCTCTCTCTCTCTCTCTTCGTTTCCCTATCTCCAGAGATCCCTCCAAACAAGGGAACAATATCAAATACGAAACATTACTCAAGGAAGCGTCAAATAATCCGAGGAACGTATTACAGAAATCTTCCGTATCGAAGTTCTGCTTCGTAGTATGATTTCTGTAGAGAGCAGAGATTCGTCTTCTTGCGGATCATCCGAGGCAACAGTTTCAAAGAAGAAGTTTAGACAGGTCATTTGAACTTGTTTTGCAAAAAATGCTTTGTAACAATTACCCGAACAAATCTTCTGGATGTCTTCTGGATCAACATTTTATAGATGAAAGCTTCGTGTACAGGTCGGTGAGCCATATATGCTCGAGAGAGGGCAGAACTAGACAGTTTAGAAAAGTAAACAGATGGATGTACAGAGTGACAGTGAAACACACAATTAATTGAGAATTGACATTGATAATTCGTGAGTAAACGAACAAATAAAAGAACCGTTAATTATAAAAATATAAGGGCACAAGTTCTTTAGAAATGTTTTACTGAGATAATATTGGGAAGCACAAACATTTAATTGTTGATTCTCTACATTTTTAGGTTAGTACAACACTCAAATCAACCTCGTGTTTTTGCTTAAGAAAAGAACCATATTATATAGAAGTTTGAAGAAAATTGTGCCAACCCCTGTAAAATCGTCAGACTGCGGGAGATATGCATCCAGCAATCAAGCTCGAAGGCGAATAAACAGGAACCGGAAGTTTCCCCCGTGTAATACTTGCGGGTAACTAGATTGGCAGTCGACAACTCGCGGCGATAGATTCTCATTTGCTTCGGGTAAATTGCTTTGGAATCCGGTCACATCGGTTTCATTAAAATCGAACGGGAGCGCGCGGCAATTTCGCCGGGAATTTCAAAGTTTCCGGATGTGCCGTTCTTGCCTCGTCCCTATCGGGTTGCATCAATGCACCCACGGAAGAGAGCGAAACTTTTCTCTTACGTCTCGGTGCACAGCCAGGTGCCGCGACGCGCCGTGTCTTTTCGTGCAGGTGCGCGAAAGAGGTGCGCGTCATATTGATTCATCCCCGACACCGCGTAAACGGCCCCCAGAAACAAGAAAGTGCAAGGAACTGCACAAAAGCCAACCCGCGAAATCGAATTACATATTCGCCGTTTCCCGACAGAAACGACCATAACCCATCCCCCTTCGTCCTCAGCGCGAGAAAAACTTTGGCGACTACTTTTCGCGATGAGAAACGGATATGCGGTTAGTTTCGCGAGCGGAAAGCTCTTTCTTCGCTGGGAAAATTTCAATTTTAAGCAGAGCTATGGAGTAACGATGTTTGTTTCGTCAAGGTTGTGTTTCGAAGAGTTGATAAAAGCTACGAGAAGGGCTGCGATCGAATGAATCGCGATTTTTCCGGTTCCAAAGAATCCGTAACCCGTTGGAAAACGCGCGATGCAGTCTGGCACGCGGTATCGACATCGTTTCCGGTTCCCCTTTATGCGGAGGTCGCTTCGCCGCGGCCAACAATGCGGTCGCGACAGCCTTTTGTCCTTTTCTCATTATTTTCCTACACGTTCACGGGGCGCAAGACAACAAAGACACTTAAAAATAAACGCGGGGGACAGCCGCGTTAATTAATTTCAAAACGCAATTGTCGTTCTAATTGGATTGCTGGCGGTTTGACGCGCTCGCCTTCGCTCGACCGAAATGTTTGCTACTGTCTCGATGGCAATTGTCCGCCGGAAGACGTACGCACGTGAAATGCTACACCTGAAATCATCGCCTGTGGGTGTCTCGAGTGACTGTGCGAATCCATACATATTACGATCAGTTCTCGGTAAGGAAGCGAAATAGGAGTTCGAAGGTGAGCCAGACGGGAACAGGTAATTAGAAGGGGACGGCGTAGAAACGTGTTTCTAGGACGAACCAAGTGGTAGGAGGAGGAGGAACGAGGACTCGAACGAGGTCCATCGTGTACGAGTCCGACCTTAATCCATCGATTTGTCCTGTCGCTAATGCCCGGGAGTTCGATCGGTTCGTCTCCCGTAAGAAATACAGACGGTGGTTTCCTGACCGGTGGAAATGAAACGTGAAAAAAAAAAGAAACGGAAGAAAGAGAAAAAGAGAAAAATAAAAAAGGAAAGCGAACGAGGGTGCCCCGAGGCGAAACGAAACTGTATTCATGTCGAGCGATACGTCACCGGCGCGGAATCGTTCCTTTTGTTCCTCTTCGGGAATGAATGGGCGTTCCGGTCGATTGGGAAACGATTACCCGAAGATGATCGACCGTTCCTGAAATAAGAAAACGTTTAAAATCGTACGGGCTGACCCGGTTCGCATAGAGAGACGTCTACCTCGACAGTTGATCATCGAATCACCAAATCGAGCAGCAGAGAAGTAAAAATATGTGAAACTCGGTTGCGATCTCTAATTCTTCGGAAAGTGTGCCGTCAGCTCGCCAACAAGATTAGCATTCCACTGGCAGTGCCATAATCGACAAGCCTCGGAGAAGCTGTCTCACCAAAACGAAGATGCCCCGAGGAAAACTGCATTGACCGCGGTCGTGCATCGAACTATAGCAGCTTCGGAATCCAAGTTTAGAGAGTCGTGGCATTCGTTCCTGTTCGGAAAGTTGATATCCCCGTTGATCCAGCAGCGTCTGGATCGTCGATCCCCGGACGTTAGCTTAAGCGACTGTTTCCTCGTCGGCCGTGGAACGAGGCAAGTTCCCGAGCTCGTTTCGCGAACAAACGCGGCGAATGGCGTCCAACAACGGGTGTCCCCTTCCCCCTCTCTGTTTCGAACGCTTTCGTTTCGTCGTTTGACCTCTCGCCTTCTCCCTTCGGCTTGTCCCAGGCCGCGTCGTGTGTTGCGCGAGGTCCTTTTATCGTTCGATTCAGAAAAATTCGTTGGCCCTCTCGAAAACGCCGAGAGGCGACGTCAATACCGACGAAATTGCGACATTCACCGGCGACGGCCAGAGAAATTTCGACCCTTGTTCCGAGGGAAATCGAATTGCTTTTCCGAAAATTTTCAGCATTCACCGACCACGATTTTGCCAACCGACGAATTCTATACGTAGCTGCACCGATGTTAAATCGCATTCCGTCATCTGAAAACTCTTGAAACCCCAGGCCGACGGTATCGATTCCAATCGCGGATAAACATCCCCAACGACAACAATACCCAACCCCTAATCATCAAAATCTCGTTCGGCAACGATTTCGATCGCATCGAATCGCTAACGAAGATCGCGAGTGAGAGCTATTTCCCATTTTCCACGACGTTTCATCCATCTCGGTCGGACCCATCCATCCGCTTTCATCCATTTTATCCCCGGTTTCGATAGCATCCTCGATTTACCTCCGGCGTATCTAAGCTCGCCGGCCGCGCGCACAATACCTTGCACCGCGTAATAAAGATCCATCTATTTCAGTCATTGCTCGTTCCTTTCATCCCTTCGTATTTCAGTTTCTCTTCCTTCCGCCCCTCTGCTTTTGTCGTTTCTCGTGGCGTTCTCCGCTTCGTCCCTCCACCCCCGTCCACCCCTGTTCTACACCACCGAGGTTCCTGCTACGCTGTCCACTCCAATAACCACTTCTGTTTCCTCTCTCGCAAGATCCTTCGGCCCGAACACAGCTTGAATAATGATTCTGGACCGAATGAACCGACAGCTTTGGGAATGACTCGCATAGTTTCACAGGCCAATTCGGTCAGCCAAGAGAGCTCCATGCCTCACCGCAGGTTCATTAGGGCACCCTGCTGCGTCTGCTCCAACGAATCGATTTTTCATCTCCGTTTATCGAAAATGTAACATTTCGAATACACACTTGAGTAGACGTATCATTGGTGTCACGGTCTACAGAATTTTTCGACTCGTCACTGTTACCCGCGACGGTATCTTCCACGCTCGGCGTGATTTTCCGGAAAACTGGAAATCCATGTGGGTACCAGTGTCCAGATTCTGACAGCCGCAACAGCCGGGGGTTTCCAGTCGTAATCCTGTCCTTTTAGAAAACGGTTCCGCAACAGCTCCGTCGCAACTGCTGCTGCTGCGGTATCAGAATACTCGAAACTAGACAGGGTAAACACTCCGGCAAGCTCATATCACTTTCAGATAAACGTTCCGCCTATCGTACAGCTGCGCCCAGCAAACAGTTCGCCATTGTTACACACTTTACATTTTTCAGAAGTCAGCTTCACCTCGAAACTGCACATTTTTCTTCGAAGTGTTTTCGATTTTGTAAAATCCTGCGTCGCGTGGTTTCTTCGACAATTTCATCGTCCAAGGTGCAATTTAGTTTCCACGGGGTGAATCGTATCGCACACGGCGGATTTTCGCGCGAGCTCCTCCGATGAAATAATTACGGTCCGCGACCGATCTAAATTGAAATAGTCACACCGACGTCGTTTACGTTCCGCCGGAGACGCAAAGGGGGAATTAATTAAAGCGCGTGGACGTCGCCGTTACGTCCCCTGGCCTGGAACGATCGCTGCTTCTGAATTCGACGATCGATCCGCAGGAATTAGTGTGTACCGCGGCCGAAGACCACAGAAAAGCCCGATACCCGGCTTGAATTCTTCATGAAGCCTGAGTGGATTGGTTTCCGGTCATCTGGAACCACTGACGCCCCTTGTTGTACTGTCATCAAACCCATTTCAACGCATTACCCAACAGATGTAATCTATTTTGGTAAACTGACTTGGATCTCTACATCTCGGATTCAGGAGATTCTACAAACATTTCGTTTCATATGATTTTCGTTCCATTTCATCTTCCGTTCCTCAAATGATCCTGATTTAGCGGTGAAACTGACGAGACAGCAAAATGCGAACGTCGATGGCTCCAACCCTCGGAAGTTCGGCCAAAAGTTTCCGGTCACGGGATCGTTGTAACGCGTGAAAGACCGATAAGGACTTTGCTAAATCCTCGTTTGCTCTAGCCTCGCGAAACTCGTAAACTTTGCCGGAAATTAATGGAAATTTCGCAGCTAGACATAAGAAGAAATTGTCGGAGAGGTTCGAGAGCTTTTGCTTTAATAAAGTTGTTCGTGTTTAACCTGCTGTAATTTTGTCAAAAGTCGAACGATACTCTAGGCTAGTTTTAAAGAACGATACTTTTTGGATAATTGATACGCGGAGTTTTCAGCCATCGAATGCGCAGTCGAAATCAAGATAAAGGGTAGTGCGAGCCACGATCAAGAGAAAATACAACGCGAAGAGACATTCCGACGTGTACTATTAAATTTTCTATATTAAATTCCCGCGGGGATATTTCTATATTAAATTCCTGGAATATTTCCGGGCGTAAGGGTTGTTGTTGCAGCGACACGTGTTTTTATATCGCGTGCGGTCGTCTCTGCGCGTCTAGACGCTGCTGTGGCTCGCGTCTAGACGCAGTTCTGAGGAAACATGACGAATGGAGCACTAAAGGCGCTGGGATAACAAAACGCGGCGTTCAGAGATGCGCAAAGAAGATCGCACCTTTAGATCCGTCTTTATTCTCTGATTATGGTCTCTGTGATCACCTCTCCGAGAGTTTCAAAGCTGTGCGGTTATTAAAACGAAGTGCATCGTTCTACTTATACCTTTCTTCTTCTTCTGCTCTTTCTTTCGGCGAAAGTTTACGCGGCCGTAAACCCCCGGCCAACGACAACGCCGACGTTCGCATATTTTAACCGATCGCGGGGGAGTATCCGGAAATATCCATACACATAAACATGCGTCTTCGTTCGACGCGCGGTTTTATGGTGTCTCTAAATTTTCGCCGATAAAATCCGGAAAATTTACCGCCCGGACGGGGCTAAAGCACCTGCCACGCTCTTATTCCATGGGAAAGTCGAGGCCAGTTCCAGAACCGTCGCGCCGCCGGCGAACGATCGATGGGGGAACAGACAAGAAATCTACACTCCTGAACACAGTACTAAAAAAAACAGGCGGTGTTCATTTACAAGCAAAAAAAGGTTGGAACTCTTAGTTCATAGCCAAATCAATTTCTAAGCCAGGTAGTCAAGGTCACACAACGACCCCATCTGCCTTGCACATTTCTCTCTAAGAGAAAATAACATTGAATCAGGTATAGCAGCAATCTCTCCGAAATGCCATCACTCGATCGAACAGACGAGTCGGACGATTTCTAAAAATAAGGAAAATCTGTTACTATCGGAGCACTGCTTGCATTAGGGTTTGTATCGGAACAGAGTAATTGAGGACCAAATCCGCGGGCATTTGCGTGCGATTAGCATAGTGCCCGCGAGTGTATCAGGGATGAATTTCCAGGGATTGGAATCGATGTCTTCTTAATAAGGGTGCTCCGGATGAGGCCGTCGCTGATTCGTGCGACAACAATGCCGAAACCGATCGATACCGACGTCCCGCCATTAACGGTGATTATTCATTGTCGGAATACGCGGCCTCCTGCCCCACTAAAAATGGTCCCCGTGCCGTTTTGCCCCGATCAAGCTGCTGCAACCCCATCTTTTTTACTCTCTACCCAACGCGATGTTAACAATCCAAGAGAAAAGGAATGTTAACGCTAAATGTTTTTTATATCATTTTTATTATTCCAATAATTGTAGAATAAAAAATGTGGAACTGGTCGTTCTCACCAGTAGGATTACTGGTAAGAGACATTTAACGTCAGCTCTCACGGTGGAAACTACTTCGGCCGTACGTTCTTGTAACTGTCTCGTAAAATTGTGTAGTCGCGGATGCTTTTTTGCCGCAGGTACAGCGACAGTGTCTTCAGTCGGCCGCTTTGACATTTTCATTATGGTTAATAGTGTTTCGTTGGCCGCTGCGAAACGTGCTTTGCGTTAAATTAGACTTTACCGTGCTTCCGAATCCTGGACATTTGTCAAGTAATTTGGTTAAATAGAATTCTGGATGTTTTCGCTTCAATTGTATTTTAGTCTTTGTGATTTTTGTTTTGTCAGGAATAATGTCGACTTCAATCCGAATTTTCATTTTCGTTACGGTTCCATCTCGCCGCGGGAGCCCACGGATTTATTTTCTGAGCCCCCGCATCGTCGCGCCACCCCCGAGAGCGCGCCGCGAATCTTACCGGAGAAATTTATGAAATTACGGTCGTGCGCGGCCGACGATTTTTTATTCCCGTAACGGACCGTAAAACAGACAGAAAAAAGGTCCCTTGATAAATTCGCTGAAGAGAGCGGCGAGCGAAATTGAAGCAAAAGGGCGATGTTAAAAATAGGCGAATTTTGACTCGGTTTCCCGGGAAATGAAAAATTCTTTTACGGCCGGCGGGACCGTTCCTCGAGAATAAAAAATGCAACGATCATTTATCCGAGAGATACGGCCGCGGTTGCGACTGCCCGGATGTTTATGCGATTTTTTTACGGCGACGGTCGACAGCGAGGAGAAAATTAGCCAACAAATTTTTCCTTGCTCGCAGTCGGATAGAAAATTGTTTGAGAAATTGATTGGCAATTATTCTAACGTCGATTGACCCGGCAACAAATAACCCAGGCTTTTTCGTAATTACCCGAATACAATGCGTGTGTTGTTGGGAAGCTACGCGCTGCATTAATTAAATGTTTAATTATCATCCCAAGTGTCCAAGGCCATCCGTTTACACGGTATCCAGCGGACGATGCCGGAATCGGCCGCGCGCAAATTACTCTCCTCGGTTCGCGTCGATTGCAAATTACGTTGGCCACGACTCATCGAGGGTCGGCTGGCCCACCATGGGGACCGTATTGTCTGCCGAAAGTTTCGTACGAGTCCAATGGGACACAATAACCTTTCAATTCAGCCACTCTCTCCCTCTCTCTCTCCCTGTTCCATCGGATCGTGAACACGCGTATTATTTCGTTTCCTACGACGACCACGAGAGGTATTGCCTCCGGAGCAGATCCTTTTCGAAAGACGATGCCAATATCGAACTTTCCTCGTCTCGACCGAGAGATAATGCTCCATTGAAGATGGAGTCGATGGGGACGGAGAATTAAGGGTAGGAGACTCGATGACTTTTTCGGGCAAAAGTGGTTGCTACTCGACGAAAAAAAACCATTTGATGGGGATGAAAATAGAAGCTTCACCCTGTAAAACGAGACTAGTTGGATCGTCGTTCAATTTATTTTTCACGAGGCTACAACCCTTTCCAAGAATCCCGTAACCGAGTTATCGACCCCCATTGAGTCTCTCGCAGAGACAACAGACACTTTTCACGGACCGTTTTGCTCGTAGAAAGAAAGAGTCGGGTTCCTCCGGGGAACGAAGACACTAGCTCTCGCTTTGTCACTTTGACAATAACAGGAATTTGAATACTTTGTGAGTTCGCGCTGTTGGCGAAGGTTTTTTCGCTCCTGGAGGGGATGAAAGTGGTTTTTGAACGCGAGGAAGTTGGGTGTCAAGGAGCTCTGACAAAGTAGCTGTTGGAGAGAGAGATCGAAATTGATATGCGAAAGGGATGATTGAAGTGTAGAGGATGAATTACAAAGGAATTAAAAAACCAATATAAATTGTTTCTTCCATTTCTAATCTTGCATGACCTTGAAGGTCATTGTGTAGTGGATGGGTGAATTCGAACTTGATACACGCTTTCATACGACATAAAAAAATGTATAGCATTCCATTTAAAAAATTGAAAATAACATAAATAAAACAGAAAGTACACTACTTTCTCCTCTATCATTTTTCCTAATATTTACTATTTACATTACTATTTAGAACACCGTGTATAAATTACAAGGGAATTCGGAAAAAGTTAGGTGAAGAATGAGCTGAAAATCAGGACATTTCATATGTGATAAGCTAACGGTGGTACCAATACAAAACTGTCTAAAGTGTGCAATGGCAGCGGACCAGCAGCAACAGCCAAATCTCCGTGATTACAAATCACATTAGCAGCCCCTTGTTCCGTTAGTCGTGCAAACAAAAACCGTTTAGGGGTGGAATGTACTATGCAGGGTCCACGTTCATGCAAACAGTGCCGATCATTACAGAGGAGGAACAGGTCCTCCGATTCTCGCGTGCCGATTCGCATCTCGTCGCGACACGACATGATCCCGTTCCATTAAATGCTGGACTCTCTCTCTCTCTCTCGTGTTGCTCCCTCGCGATTCGTGTAAACGCGAGGGTGGTGCACGTGTCCGAGTGTTCGATCGAGCCCGGGACCGGCCCGTGTTATCCACTTTAACGCCGGGACCAAAGCCGAAATTGAAGTTTCGAATTAAACCGTCCGGATGATCCGTCCCGTCTGGCTCGCTTTAAGGCTCGTTTGCAATTTCGTTGCCGGCAAATATGTCCCCCCACAAGCTCTCGACCCACTGGCTTCGGTGCTTTAATCTGAAATTATAGTCCCTCGAATTGGTTCGTTCGTATTTCCTTCCGTTTCCTCTTATGTGTCTGTCTCATCTCATTTTTCGGGAGAACTTTCCGAGTGGCAAAGCTCCGCTTTTAATTATAGAAGCAAAATCATTTTCCAAAATGACCAGCATGTTAGAAGGAAATTACAACCAACTCTTTTTTTTGCGAATACTTCTTGAAGAATCGAACTGTGTCAGTCGCCCGAAACGTTTAAACGTGCGTTTCTGTCACGAGTCGCCATGAATTACAATAATCTCTTGAAACACTTTGCATGTTGCACTGCGACAAAAGGGATGAGGCGCAACGTTTCAGCGAGTGTGACACGGAAGTAGCATAAGGATGAATCATGCGGCGAAATCGAAGCTTTCGTTTCGATTACCTCGCGTAAAAATTGCCTGTTGCCAAATTGTGGACGCGCTCCGTATGATCGTTTTATTTATTTAAGCGTTACGAATGTCCCTTCGCGTTTCTGCGCTTGTAGTACGGATTTTTCATTTCTGAATTTCTCTCGTTTATTTTTCTCCGTTCCGTTCCGACGAATTATGTTTAAATTGAATATAATTCTGTGCTCGCAACATCGTCTCCGGCATTTTATTTTTCCTCGGAACCATTTACCAACTTTGTATTTTCGCTTCATCGAAATTTTTATTTTCGATTGAAACTGTTTGTTATTTTGCTTTTTTCAATGAATTAGCCCCGTCAAGCTAATTTCCCCGGGGAGAATAATTTCCAAGATTCGAGGAGTTAATGAAAATTTAAACACCCCCTGTCGACCATATTAATTTTTGTAATTTCTTCGGTTTTTCTGTTCTTTCAATCCCTTTCAACAAATTATATCTGAGTTAGGTTTAATAGCAGGCTCCCCATTAACTCACTGTGTGAACCCCGCCCTTACACGCAACGTTGCCTTCGTTATTCCAGTTTCCCTTGTTTTCACTCACTAATCAATTTCAATTTCTGCCCTGGCATTCTACTACTCTCTTTAAACTCTTTATTTTCTGCTTGAAATATTTCTTAATTTAGAGCACGCGATAAAAGGAGACTCGTAAAGTTTGTTCCACAGGAAAAGATACTTTGAAAGATTTAGAACCTTAATAGAAATTTGAAAGCCAGCTTTGACTACGTACTACCCCGTAAACTTAAAAAAATTACTGCTTTTTATAGTGTCACTTGACGGGGTTGTTTCGGCCCGATAGTGTTGATCTTTGAGCAGTTCTAGCTCCGTGAAGAAAATAGTACGATGGTCTACCTAATTCTGTTCTGCCTGTATTCTTAGACTTTTTCAGGAAGAACTTTTATGTCGTCGTGCAGAGTAATCGATGGTCCCAGCGCACAGTACCTTATGCAGCATCCTAGATCGATAATTGCAAGTCCCAGTAAAACCCGCAGCGACACTGCGTTTATTGGAAGACGCACCCTCGCCACCCCCGCCAACTCCCGTCTCCTTTGTTTCTTGCGTTATTAATTTATTGTCGTGGCACGGGGCGCAAGTTCGCCTCCGATAATTTTCGTCAATATAAAGTGGCCGGGTGTCGCGGTCGAACTACAACGGAAGTTAGTAATATCGCGGGAAACCGGCAGGAACAGGTACAAAACGTTGGACGCCGTAAAGTGGTAAATTTTCCGTGTCGGTGCACGGCCGAGCGGTAATAATTCCCGCGATCGATAATCTCATCAGTGAACTTTTACAATCTCGCCGCTGCTGTGGAGAGTGGACGCTCGAAATGGTACAACAGCTACCGTGGGGGTTGGAGAACCACCCCCGCATTCCGTACACGTTCCTCGAGTTTATCTCGGGGAAAGTGGGACTGACATATTGGGATCGTTCTGGCCGTCTAGTCGCATTTATGTACCCCCCGTGTCGGCGTGCCGCGCCAAAATGATCGTGTAACCCCTTTCTCTTCTCTCCTCTATTTGCTTTACGTTGACCCCGCAACCACCCCCAACCACCCAGACAACGTTTCATCCCTTCTACGCCCCCCTTTCGAACCTGATCTTTACGATTTTATTTCACCGAGAGACCGCTCTCGATTCACTGTACTCGCGGCGATAACACTTGGACAATCTTAAAAAATAGAAATAATATTTATATTTTATTGGATTTCCTTCGTTCCGCCGTAAATGAAATCGTAAGAAATTGTGGTGAAATATCGCGTCCTATTTGCAACGGATGCATAAAGGTGCATTCTAAAAATCGATATCGGACGGTTTACATTCTTTCCGAAGAACTGCAACGCAGTCGTAGCCGACGCGAAATGCAGAATATTTTAATCCACCTTTCACATTTTCCAGTATTTTGTATGATCGAATATGTTATAAAAGCATAAATCTTTGTTTCAGAGGATTACCAGAAATATTCTCTTAGCGAACTTGTTTTTACGGGATTCGGTTAGTGTGATTTACATTTTTATTATGCTCGCGTATAAAATCGAGTGTACTATAAATGCATGCTCATACCCAACCTGATTATTTCGTCACAGCGGGATACGCGTTTTAATCGAGTCGTTCGAAAAGTAATCTCATTTATTTTTAAACGCGACGAGAGCGTGTTTTCATACGTGTAAAAACATTGTGAATAAATAATCGAGTTCGCTGCAAAACGGCGGGGTAAATGTGTAATTTGTTCTTTAACGAAGTTCCGTTTGATAAAATGACGTTTCTTAACGCGTAGCTCGTCGAATAGTCGGAGAAAATTATTTTTCATCGTGCAGCGACATCGAGTCATGCCCGACATTTACAGAGGAAACCTAATTCCGTGAAACCCAACAATCGCAATTGATCTTTATGCATTTATAGCCCGTAAAATTCTACGAAAGCGCAGTAAAGTGAAAAAATTCAGGAGCTAGTACAATTCTCAAGCGGTTTTTTATCTGCCGAAGCCATTAGCGCGGTAAATAAACATTTCTCCCTGGGCTCTGCCTTTCTCGAAACACAAGATTACACCTATAAAAGTCTCAGGAGGAATTTGCATAAAAATCCGGTAGCAGTCCGCTCGCAATATTGACTGAAACGGCTGATAACAACCCGAGACTGAATTTAATAAGCACGAATATCAATCATTCACCGGTAAAGCCCGGGAGGCGGAGGGAGGGCGAAACACTATTTTTCCGTTATCATTATTTAACCAGCAGAGTAAACGTAGACTAGCAAAAGTACTTACACGAGCGTAGAAATCATTTTTCATCTCGGCAGATGATTAAGTGGCAACGGTGAACGCTGTTGCCTGAGGAATTGGGGGTTGGGGGTGTGCGCCACCCCCGCTGCCCTTAAGAACGCCTTTCCGATAGGTCCGATCAGAAAACTGTTAATTTGCTGAGCGAATGTTTAGACAATATTTCGATGAAAACATTCCAAAAACTTTTCTACACGACTGGAAATAAATTGGATGATATCGAAACTTCAATTTAAAAGCATGCGGAAATTCTCTGCATGCAGATACCAATTAAAAAATATTGAAAACATATTTCAGCTTGACGAAGAAATAAATAATAATTCTTGGGCAATAATAAAAATTTCTCTGAATGACGAGAGGCAACGGACGGTCAGATTGAAAGTTTCGCGGCGAACCACGGGGAGGGAGGGGGGATGAATGGTCGCGACGACAAAAGGAGTGGGGAAGAAGCGTCTCCTTAAGACGGAGGGCAGGCTGATGCCTTAATTAAGTGAGGGAACTTCGAATCGAGAGATTCGCGTAATGAGCTTGCCAGAGAAACATCAGACGACGTATAATTAGGTCATCAACTCGGCGAAGCGATCGATAGATGGTTCATCGGGTTTCTTACCAGCATTATCTGTCGCAACGTCCGTTAATATGCTTATCGTTTTACCTGGGGAGGAGCTGCGGATCCGAACTACGTAACGCGACGATAATTAAGCGTCACTCCTTTGATTACCGCGTCTGCGTGTCGCTCGATACCTCCCCGATATAATTATACATCTGAACACATGTACACGATCTTCCGAATTCCCTCGTGGCCGCCCCCGAAGCTCGCGTCACTTTGAAACGCTATCGTTCGTGCACGACCATTCTAGTTTTCTGAAAATCGATGGACGTCTGGGACGAATGAAATTTTTTATTAATAATAATTGAACCGCGAATTTTGTACACTCTTGACAACAATGAGCAAAACTTTTATACCATGGAACTATAGGTTATTGTTCTTTAGACATATTATTCAACTGATGATTCGATATTTTTTGCAGGTGTCGAATGAAACAATGGAGGAGAGATCTACCCCCAACCTCGGTAATAATCACGTTCCATAACGAAGCACGGTCCACGTTATTACGCACAGTCGTAAGGTAATTAAACATCCTTTAAAATTTCATAAAATGCGAAAGAAAAATCCATCCGAAGACAGACGCAGCTTAATTATTCTCTCCGCACCCTTATATTCCTTTTCTTACCGTTGCGCCAATAAAATCGCAAACTCGCGCGCACAGCCGGTAATAACATACACGGAAAATCCATTAAAAAGGACTATGAAGACCAAGCGTCGTTAAAAAAACCGTCAAGGGGGGATGGTTGAGAAAACGGTGCGTGCATTATCGCGGAAGAGTGTCGGCCGGAAAAAGAGCTCGGTGCAGCAGCAGCGAGTAGGCGTTGCATATTAAATTTCGAAGTGCATTCGTTACGATCCGGCTCTGATTAATGAAGGTGTTATTAAAAAATACCCGGCGCGGATTATCTGTCGGTGGAATTAATCCAGTTGAGCGACGCGGCCGCTGCGAATATTCGCCTAATCCCCGGCCGATTTACGGACCGTCGGGATTTACATTTTTTTCCGTATCCGCTCGGTAATATGATTATCTAGCCGCCGCGCCAGCTGTGTGTGCGCGCGCGCGTGTGCCAACCCGAAAATCCGAGAGCCTCGGCTCTTCATATTTCACGCGTGATTTATCGCCATCAACCCGCGACAAGGATAATGCGCTCCGAGAGCGAGTAATGGCCGTCGGGAACGATGGAACGACGATTAGAAAATTCCATCGCATCTGACCCGGCCCCAGAGAATTTTCTCGCGTCGCGCCCCGTTGCAACGATGCACCCCAGCCGCGGGTGCATCCCCCGAAAACTATAACGCACGTACGCGCCACGGAATTTATCCCGGCCGCGATTACCAGCCTCTCCCGGCAACGAGGAAATATTAATCTCGTTCCACCGAGTTCGACGCTGTTCTCCATTTGCACCGAACGTGAACGCGACCAACTGTGAACTGTACTACTCTACTACTCGCTGTTGTTTCGGTGGCACAGTAGTCCAGACATTGGTATCTAGAATGCAGAAAGGGTATGCCGGGTAAGGTAGTCAAAAATGCGCCCTTGAACCGAATTTTATCGACGATTTTTTCAGGTTTTTCATTTTTTAAAAGCAGGATTTTCAATTTAAAAATCTGAAACCAATTGCGAAGTATATATTTAGGTTCTTGATATGTGTCAGATTTTTCTCAGAAATTCTAAACATCATTAACTAGGGAAAATAGGCTAAAAACTGATTTTTCGATTTTACACCATAACTACCCTCCCGATCGAGATACAGGGTTGAAACTTTGCACAGTATGTCTTTTCTTGGTGCCCTATCGAATGACGCATCGTCGATACAATTCGGTTCAAGGGCATTTTTGACTATCTTATCCGGCTATACCCTTTACCGAAGTATAGTGCAACGTAAAGAGAAGACGTTGCAAGTCCAGCAATATCGCCATTGCTCCTGATAAATTGCCACGGTCGGTTGCGTGTGGCCCCTTAAACATATTCTGGGCCCTTGTTGGTTATTCCACGCGGCACCGACACGAATCAGAGATTTCCCCGGTGAATGTACCTTCGCTTCTTAATTGAAACGCTTTTCTGCGGCGAGACGTAACGCGAACCGAACGAGATCACGATCCCCGGGAAAAAGAATTTTTCCTGGCAGAGGTAAGCAAGTTTCCCCGTCTCCTCCTCTCATCCCCCCGGTCGGTTTCGTCTCGTCGACGAGAAGAGCAAAAGGGAAACTTATTTAAGGGAGGATCGTTGCCGTTTTGAGTGCACGGCTGGATGGGATTACGGCGGTCGATGAAATTAGAACCGTTTAATTCCGACGTGGAAACTCGAGCTAGAGAACGATGTAAGAACGTGAAATATGTTTTTACTTTCAGCGTGCTGAACAGGAGTCCCGAGCACCTTATCAAGGAAATTATTCTGGTGGACGACTTCAGCAATCATCGTAAGCTTTAATTACTGACATTATACGCTCGCGGAAACAACTTCAGACGGCTTATTTACAGTACACGCAACGCTGCCCGAAAAGTATTGCCACGAGAAAATTGTTTTATCGCCGCCTCACCCGTTTTCTCCGTTTCACGGGAAATTCGATTTTATTATTCTTTTATTTCTGGTTAAATCGAGGAACGGGGTTCTCGTGTACCGTTTATGGGCATCATGATTTTTTCCTTTGGTTATATAAAATTGAAAATTCAGATTTTTGTTTTTATCATTGTTCTCTAAAACGCGTCTCGCTGCCTTCGGCTCGCATTCACGCCATTTGCAACATGCGCGCTGCTCTGTCAGAAAATGTTTCACGGTATATTCACAGGTCGAAATAAAATAATGTTTTATACGATTGTGCGACTATTGTTCAAAGTCACAGCACCGATTCGTATTCATTTTATTTACACTTTCGTGCGCGTCTCTGCTGAAAACATTTTCAAATCCGTACGGTGTGTGACTTCGAATCAAGTTATATTTTATATTGCGGCGACTACTGTGTGTGTTATCATTTTCGCGCTGTCATCGTTTTAATTAGAGCTCACCGCTGCGATGTATATTCGATTATTTGTTGTTCACGGTATTTCGAAGAATTGTAACACGTTGACCATAGACGAGACGATATCTCTTTTGCAGCCGAGGATGGCGAGGAGCTGTCGAGGATACACAAGGTGAGGGTGATACGGAACGAGAAGAGGGAAGGTTTAATGAGATCCAGGGTGAGAGGCGCGGACGCGGCAACCGCGAGCGTGCTGACGTTCCTCGATTCGCATTGCGAATGCAACGCCGACTGGCTCGAACCCCTTTTGGAAAGGGTGGCCGAGGATCCGTCGAGGGTCGTGTGTCCTGTTATCGACGTGATCAGCATGGATACCTTCCAATACATCGGTACTCAACATATACTAATGCTCCACAGAATCAATATAGTCCAGTCGGCAGGTCGAAAAAAATTTCATTAAGTTCGGAATACTTTCCAGGTAAAAGTACCTGGCGACTGGATTATTATAGAAATGTTCTAAATCTACAAGTCTGCAAACAAGAGTTAGATAAAAACACGCACGATGAATATTTCACTTACAGGAGCTTCGGCAGACTTGCGGGGTGGTTTCGACTGGAGCCTGGTGTTCAAGTGGGAATACCTTAGCCAGGCAGAGAGACAGGCGAGGCAAAAGGATCCCACGCAAGCAATAAGAACACCGATGATCGCCGGTGGCCTATTCGTGATAAACAAGGCCTACTTCGAGAAGCTGGGCAAATACGACACCCAGATGGACGTCTGGGGCGGGGAGAATTTAGGTGAGAGTCTCCACCGTAAAAACTGTTAATATTGTATCCCCTTGGAATCACTGAGCCAGCGAAACCTCCGACCTTTTCAGAGATATCGTTCCGGGTGTGGCAATGCGGCGGCAGCCTGGAAATTATTCCGTGCTCGCGCGTCGGCCACGTGTTTCGAAAACGACACCCCTATTCGTTCCCTGGGGGTAGCGGGAACGTTTTCGCACGGAACACCAGACGTGCGGCCGAGGTGTGGATGGACGATTACAAGCAGTTCTACTACAACGCGGTGCCCCTCGCTCGCAACATCGCCTACGGGAAGTGAGTATCCGCGGTATCCGGACGTTCCCTTTAACGAGAAACGCGCCACGAATAAAACCAGACACAGGAATTAACCCTGCGCCGTAGCCATTTCTATTGCACCGCGGAATGATTAAAATGCAACCTTCCTCGCAATCGCAGGATATTAAAAACGATACACAAAAATTTCTACCCCAAGATATCTTGACTCTTCGTACCTCGCAAGTTGTCCCTCGAGTTAAGGATGTTCTGGAGGTACATACAATGGGAGACATCAATATGTTGTTCGTTGTCAAATTTTCAAAACTTTTCTTGCGTTTTTAATTTCCTCCAGAACATCCTTAAGCCGTGACGTCGCGCTCTTCAGCCAATGATTTGGCTAGCTGCCGCGTTCCTTTGGAATTTCTGCCAAGAGACAAGCTGCGAGACACCGAAAGTGTACGGCATGCAATCTCGAAACGGCGCGAAAGAGAAATGAGACGGGAAAAGGGAATTAGTTGCGTGCGAAGTTTGTCTCCTTCGAGGAATCGATTCGTCTGGGGCCCTGACTCGGAGAGAACGAACGGAGGAAAGAAACGAACGAAAGAACAAACTGCCGTCGGGTACCCCTTCGCACGGTTTCGAACGCGAGGGGGTTGGGGGGTGCAAAGAATTTCCCGTGGGCTCGATCGTTTATCACGAACTAATTTCTGGACCGTCTTATTTCGCGGGGTTGGCGCCGCCTCGATTTACGACGCGGGAAAACCGGGACGAAATACCCGATAGTCGATTTCATTAAAACGCGCGTCAGCGCACGTGACCGGTATTAATAAAAGGGTGCCGCGCGCGCGGCGCGGCCTGTTCGCCGTTTTAGTATTCAGGACAGGATGGAGCTGAAGCGGAAATTGCGCTGCAAGCCCTTCAGCTGGTATCTGAAAAACGTGTACCCCGAATTAGTTATACCGACCAGCGAGGGGGGCCCTGGTGGATCACTGAAACAGGGACCCGCGTGCCTGGATAGCATGGGACATCTAATAGACGGGAACGTGGGACTTTATCCGTGTCACGACACCGGCGGTAACCAAGTAAGTACTGCTGGTTCATTATTCAACCGACGCGACGCGTTTCCCTCAAAGCAAACCCTGAACGCGCACCCAGTTGTTTTATTGAAGAATAGCTATCCGGTTACGATCCCGAACGCGATCCTATAAAACCGTCTATACACCGAGTTTCAATTGCAGCCGAAGAATTCACCCTGAAGAGTGAGCAACAGCTGATCGACTAATGTGGAAATAAAACTTTTCCTTTCCATTGTTTGCCACTGGTATTTCAGCCACTCGTCATTATGACCAGAGAGTTAGAATCGCGAACCACAGTTCGAAACTAGGCAGCACCCGGAAACTATATACAACTCGCCCGTTGTTTTATCTAACCAACGAATATATCGCTCTAAGGCCAGGTGCGCGCACTGGCAGCTTCATTCGAGCGAACTGTTTTATCGCCGGAATGAAACACGCTGTTAGAAACGGAATCCTTGCGCTAACTGTTTAATTGCGGCAACTCGGAAATTATAGCCTCTTTTATCTCTACGCCGCGCCGCGACAGAAGCGTCGCGGATAATAAAACATACACGGTCGACCCGCGTTGCTGATCATTAGTCGACGTTTTTTTTTGTCCGCCGAGCTCGAGAGCCTCGATCCTTTATACCATATTTTCAACGCGCTCTCTTTTCACGAGAAAGTTTGCTCTTGTTTATCCACTTGGTTCGTTCGTATTCTACCTTGTTTATTCAAGTATTTTTACATTCTAACGAGCTACACATTTCCAGGAATGGGGCCTAACGAAAGACGGCCTGATCAAGCACCACGACCTCTGCCTAACGCTGCCGGTGTACGCGAAGGGCACGACGCTGTTGATGCAAATCTGCGACGGCAGTGAAAACCAGAAATGGAGGCACTTGGAAGGCGGTCTGATTCGCCATTCGAGGATCCCGGTATGCATGGACTCGAGATTCCACGCGCAGAGGGGCATCACCGCCGAGAAATGCGACTCGAACGCCGAGACGCAGAGGTGGCACCTCTACAACCATAATCACTAGCTTCTGAGGTCGCCCGCCGGCTCGTGAAGGCCAAAGTGTCGCCTCCACCATCGGCAAAGCCAACGGGTCCGTTATCTGATAGGCAGGAGCAAGGTCGACCTGATCAGAGCGACCGACCTGATCGATCCTAACTCCGACTTGCTCGAACGCACCGCTCGATGAATCGATTTCACGTCGGCTCCAACGGACCCATCCGAAATGGGCACAGTGTCAAAAACAGTGGCAGAGAGGACACACCGTGAAGACTGTCTTCGCGAGTTTGCCGAACGGGCTTCACCGAAGAACCTGGAAGGCTTCCAAGCTTTCTGAGATTACTTTCTTTTTAGGTGTAGTAGGATCTGGGGAAATAGCGGACTTTTGTCCCGCGCCGAAGAGCTGGTGTGATTCGTTGATTGGTTTTTCGAATGACGAAGTGAATGATCGACACGTTGGTTGGCTAAACGCGTTGATTCTGTTCGAGGAACATTCCCGGTGGAGTTCTGCGACAGGGATTTCCAACTTGTTCCCACTTCGAAGAACTAGCGGGGAAGGTGTCGTCGCGTATGATTCGCGATCTGCAAGTTGGAAATCTCTACGAGATGCATTTACATTGATTTCCACGATCTCAGACAATTTGATTGGTCAGTCGCGCGGTTGAATCGTTCGGAATCACGAAGAATTGAAGAACCTGAGGAAAATACTCTGATATCCGTAAGTTAAGGGAACGTAATCGCTGATCCTGAGATCTTTTTTGATTTCAGGCGCATAATCTTAAGGCGCCACTCCACGAGCAGCTAAAAGCCTTGTTAGCGATTCCGGTGATCGAAAGACGGGGGGCCCGCTTCTTATTCGATTCCCCTATTTGTCACGGCCTCGGTGAGAGCTGCCGAGGAGAGCTAATCCGAAATATCGTGTAGCGAATCTTGTTTTTAGCTGGCTTGATTGTTGAGATAAAACGTATACGCGGCCGCGACGCGCCGCTCGAGAAAAAATATTCTCCTCTTTCCAAGAAAAAAAACAAATCTAGCGGACGAATCGCGGCGTGAATCGGACGCTTTTCATGATCGAAAACGATTCACACAAAGAGATTTATTTTTGTATAACAAATTGTACACTTACTTGGTTGTGCGAATAGTTGGGGACTTCGGTGTGTACCCGCTTGACACGGCTCGGCGCGATCCAGAATCGTCAGAAGCAGTAAAGCGAGAATCAAGGAACCGAGGAACCAGTAATGCCAGAAAGAGGAACTAGGAAGAACTTGCCTCTCTCCGGCTGGGCCCCCACTCTACTTCTACTACGCACGCGCTCCACACGAACGTACCTCTACTCTTTCCGTGTGAGACACACAAATGCCTGAGAAGTAAGAGTGGGGGCCCAGCCGGAGGGGCAAGTTCCTCGGTTTCTCGATTCTGGCATCACTTGATCAGAAGTTTTCTTTCCATAGTTTATTCGTGTTATCGAGCCCTCGATTGTCTGAAGTGTTTTTTTCTGGTTCCTGAAAACATTCAGTTTTATTGGTTTGTCGAAGCAAGAACGAGAGATACAAAAAGTCTCTATTCCACAAAGTGCAGTTTTAAAAAAGTAATTCGATAACTTTGAAATTGAATCGTTCACAAGACTGTTCTATATTGAAACATTTGACTGCCACTCTGGAATTTCAAAATGATACTTGTAAAACTTGGTTACCATGTAACTTGAAAGAGGATGCTCATCTTGATTTGTAGAACAACAATGAACGGTACTTCGCTTATTCTGAATTTCATGAAACAACTTATGAGCATTCTGAATTCAGGAAGCCTAATAGTAGAATGTTCGAAGTGTTAACGATTGAGGGTCGATTGAATTGAATTGATTCGAGAGTGTTGGATCACGTCGAGGTAGTCGAAAGTGGTAAAAGGTGCGACTAACGCAGCAATACGTAAGCAGAAAATGATCTTTTGTACACTTACACTTTCCCGAGGACAATGATCCGATGCTGTGTCATTTCGCATTGAAGCTACATACGTATACATATATACATACTATTACGGGAATTATGCTATCAAATATTGTAAGCTTTTGTATGATAACACAAGTGCGCTCTAATCGCCTCGACATTCGCAGCACTATGACAAGGAATTGTTGGGAGGATCGGTTTTGTCCTATCGGATCGACATTCTCCTTGTTAGAGAGGTCCCTAGAGTATTTTTTTATAATATTTTCTAGAAAAAAAAACAAACTATATTTCAATCCCTCGAGTCACAGAATCTCTTGCGACTATCGATCGCTTTCTATTTGATTAATAACTTTCCTCAATCATTTCGAACCTCGTACTGTGTTTGTAATTACTTCAACGGTTCTCTGTGCTATAGTCAACAATCGCTCCACGATCAATCCACGAAATCATATTTTCGATTTACTGAAAAAAATCACTTATGACTGGACTGCGGATCTTTATGCAAAAGATACCAGAATTATTCGTTTTCGATCTACAAAGGCTGTTCCTATTAATTAAAGGATTTCATTTAATTTCACTTTATAAAAATTGGAGGTCGCATAAACATCCGTTGTCTACTTATGACAAGTTTAATTCGCGTTTCACCTAATCTCCGAATATGTATATCCTTCGCGGTAACATTTTATTTGAATTTTGTGGCAAGTTTCTCTTAGAAATGTCCATCGATCTAGAGGTGTAGAGAGTCACCCCTAGAACGGATGACCATTACTTTTTATACACGCATACGTCTTATCCGATTAATTGTCCCAAGGCATCTCCGATTAGAATATCTCCTTGAATCGACTTGAACCAGTTCGCTGTTCACCGCTTCGCGAGTAACGAGACAACCATAATTGCGTAACAATTGTACATAATGTGTCTACGATATTTATAAGTCTAAGCTAACGAAACGTACTTCCATGAATCTGTAAGCTGTAAAAAAAGCGGGCGTTAATAATTAAGGTAACAGAATAGGAAATAAGGAACAAGGCTCGGATTAGTGGAACGAACGCTAAACCTGATGAGAAGCATTCTACTTCGTTGAAAAATTACCAGCAAAGATATGTAAGAATAAATTATAAGAAGAACAGGAACGATTGTCACTAATCAGGGGTGGCGGTTACAATAATCCGAGCCCCGTCGCACGCTGTACATTGAGGACGAGTATTTTTCCTGCCTCCGTTTAATATGCGCGTTGAATTCTCGATTGATTCTATGCCCAGTTAATATTAATTGCCCCTCGAGCTGGTAATCGTACAGATTCATTTAAAAATCGTGACCTAACATTTGCGAAACAAATTCTCTGCGTGTTGCGAATAAAATATTCATTATTATAGCTTCTGTTGGGCCACTGTTTTTGAATCGTTTGTATCTGTTGCGTGACCGCGCGCGTTCTCGGGGCAAAGTGATTTTTAATATTGAACGTTGTCTGTTTCACAATCGCTACTTTCAGTCTAACCGGAAATTGTTTTACAATTGTTATACCGCGCGTTGGAGACTCCGTATACTCGGTCGCCATTTTTACCGAGCTGGATTAACAATGAAATAATCAGTTATTCGCAATTTTGATCGAACGAGATAAAACAATTAAAAGCACAATTTAACGAGCGAAACGATTTCAAGAAATCAGTGAACTCGGCGATCGAGTGCGAGCCTTCGATTCGCATTAAATTTCTACTGGTCTGTACTTTTCAACTGTATAATACTAAATCCGAACGAAGTACGTATACATATGTACGATTCGTATATACCTATGTACATGTATATACATCTACGTTAAGAGTGCGATATTATAGTACTTATAGGAACAAGGTTTTCTAATAAAACGATGGAATCATTCCAGAAAAAAGTTTACAAATCCTTAATCAACGAATATCCTACTTTATTAAAAGCTTCCTGTACAAAGAAAATAGTCAAGAAAATTCTGAAAATGTATCTTTCAGTGTCCGTCCCGTAATCAAGCTTGCGTGCTCCGTTTCTTCAGTCCCTTTTTCACTTTCTTCTTAAATTCTTCCAAGTTTATATCATTCTTCTGTTTCTCAGATCCCATAGGTTTCTCTTCCGGTGGTACAAATGCTTGAGCCCTGCGTTCTTGCCTCTTCTTCTCTGCCTCCTCATGTTTTGCATCTATTTCTCTCTTTCTCTTTGCTCGCCTCTGCTCCTCCTTCAAGAAGTATTCTCCAGAAGCTATCATCTTGTCTTTCTTGCTCTCCTGTTGCGGAGGAGGGAACGGCGTGTAGGGTTTCTTCTCCTTCCTGTTCTTGGGCTGCTTGCGCTTACTGATGTTCTTGCTGCTGAACTTAGGTAAGAACCTTTCCCAGTTCTCGTTTCTCAGTTTTGGATCCTTGGCCAGCTCTCTTTTGATCATCAGCGCTTTAATGTTATAAATCGGGTGAATATTCTTCATAGTGTCTTCCACTATCCTTCTGACTTGTCGAAGGCCTTTGTAGGGACCCAGAGCAGCCACTGTCTGTCCTTGCACCAGCACGTAGCAACTAGTCAGCAATTCTATGGACTTCAGAGTGCATCCGTTAGGGCCAATTAATCTCTGACGTCTCTTTACAAACTTCTCTCTGTTTCTAACTAAGGAAGATATCTTAATAACGTCGGAGCCAACGTCGTCCTGTAAAACCTTCACCGCTTGTTCAAAAGGTACAGACCTAGACAAAAGCTTCAGCATATCGCGTGCCTTGACAATGATGTACGGATCCCATGTTTTTCTAGTGGTTTTCACTGTCATGCTACCTTCGATCAAATCCAACTCTGCCTTCACTGCATGCTCGTCCAAAGCCTTCTGTACTAAGGGCCAGTGCTCTTTCAAGTATGGTTCCCTGTATTTTGGGAACAACGTGGCAAACGAACTTTCTTCTAGAAGACGATGGGGATTGTCAGTGGACTTGAACGCTGGGATTTTCAACGACCACGCATTGTCCACTGGCTCCGTTGTTTTCGGAACATCTTCTTTCTCGGAGTCGCTCATTTTTAATATGTTCAGTTGTCACGCTTCTATCATTTCACTTTGGCTTTACGATTAATGACAGCACCGCGTGTAGCAAGTGCTTGAGAGGTTATATTTACACCACAATTACTCGAGCAGATGACTATTCTTGTCGGTGGTTACACTGTCTGTTATAGAGAATTCGGCATGGAACGTTGTGAAATGTTCATTCAACGCCATCTTAAGTGGCGAAACGCTAGAACTGGTATATGAAATTACCGACAGACATAGGTTCTGAGTTAAGCTGAAAATTAAACCAGGGAGTGAGCACTCATCGTTCACGTCTATGGTGAATATTTACGTCAGGTTAGGCCAGGTTATGCACCACGTGGAGTGCTGGTAAAGTTACACATGTTATTTATAAAATAATTCACGTTTGTAAGAATTGAACGTTTCGAAAGGTACGTTTTTGAACAATCGTACGTATTACCAGGTCGTTAAATATGAAAATTTCACAAATTAAACACAAATTTCAAACACATTTATCAAGCTTCATGTAAGGAAGTAACAATTTGAATTCTTGTAGGTTACTTGTAACATTGAACTGTTCAATTGTCAAGCGAATAAAATGAAAATAAAAAGTACAAAAAGCGTGACGAAGAAGTCGAAGAAGCCTGCCACGAAGAAAAAGAAACATTTAAGTAAAATAACAACAGACGAGTTTTTCGATCAAGACTTCGAAGATGACATAAATGATGACAGTAACAATGAAAATGACAATGTCAACAGCGATAATAACAGTGTTAATAATGACGGAGGTAAACGTATAAAATTAATTACACATATACGAAATCAATGGAACTGAAAAAAATTGCTTTTTACAGGAAGCAGTGACGAGGATGTGGATCCAGCGGAACATAAAAAATCATTAATGAAATTGAAACAAACGGATCCAGAGTTTTATACATATTTGCAGGCAAACGATAAGAATCTTCTGGAATTTAACGTATCTGACGACGATAATGATTTAAGCGACAATGAAGAAACAGATAAAATACATATACCTAACACTGATTTAGAGGTACAACAAATGAATCATGGAAATAAGATTCAATGCGAATAATATAAATAATGCTTGGACTATGTTCTAGGTTGCCAGTGATGAAAGTGATTACGAAGCAGATGAAAGCACAGACAAGGCAACAGATGGAAGAAAAGTTACATTACAGTTGTTAAAAAAATGGCAGGAAGAAATTCAGAAAGACAAGTACTGTTTTATTATTATCAAACTAATAATAAATATGATCAAATCAGTAAGATGTTTACACGAATTAATTTTACAGATCATTGAAAACTGTCAAATGTGCAGTAGAAGCTTTCCATGCTGCATTGGAGACAGTGTCCGAGTCACCAGATCCAGATCAGCTGCAATACAAAGTAGAAGGAGGAGTCGGTTGGTTAAGCAAATTAATTTTGTAGTTTTACCGACTCCCGCAGCCAACAGATTTTGATTAATATGATTTATAATTGTTTCAGTGTTTAACGGAGTGGTCCAATTGTGTATATTATACTTGCCAGACGCATTTAGACGATTTTTGAAACTGGGAACAGAAACACAGTTCCAAGCTCACAAGTCTAAAAGATTCGTAAAGATAAAGGGTATTTTAAAATCCTATTTAACAGATTTAATTAAGGTATATGCTTAAACTAATATTTATAACATTTCAAGCAGAAGTAATTTCAATTTGAATCACTCGAGAAATTATTCTTTTACAGATTTTACAAAGTGTGACGTCGTCAAACATCCTCACAGTGCTTCTAAAACATTTACATCAGATGTTACCTTATACACAGTCGTTCTCCTCGTTGAGTAAACCATTGTTAAAAATTTTATTGAATATTTGGTCGAGTAGCGAAGAAACTGTTCGTGTTGTCGCCTTTCTCAGTATATTGCGAATAGCTACTACTAATAAAGAGTCAGTGTTGGATATGTTGTTCAAGGTAGCATTCCAGTTTCTCGATTTTATTAAACGTTGCCAGTGTGTGATAATTAATATAATGAATTTTTGATTGTTTTAGGCGATGTACGTAAAGTACGTCGAGAACTCGAAATTCGTATCGTTTACAACATTATCTGGAATCAATTTTATGAGGCATTCGTTGACTGAAATATACTTGCTCGACACAAATCTAGCTTACACGCATGCTTTTTTGTATATCAGGCAAATGGCTATTCATTTGCGAAATGCTATGACGTTAAAGAAAAAGGTAAATGTAAAACTCTATAATAATTACAATAATTATTGATCGTCTCGATGTTGTTCCAGGATAATTTCCAAGCTGTGTACAACTGGCAATACATAAATTCACTACGGTTCTGGTCGGATTTAATTAAGTCGTCGAAGAGCGATTCAATGTTACGTTCTCTTTTATACCCTCTCGTACAAGTACGTATTAACGATTGTATTAAACCACGAAAATCGTACATTCAACTAGGAATAAGATTTCATGGTTCGTTTACAGATTATTATAGGCACCATCAAAGTAATACCAACTCCACAGTATTACCCTCTCAGATTCCATTGTTTGCAAATGTTGACTGATATTTCCAAGGAGACTGGAACGTTCATACCTTTGTTACCTTTCTTGTTAGAGGTAAATTAAAATTCTTCAGAAGAATTAATTTTAATTTTTATCAGATTCTATATGTAATATATCGTTTTCCTCGATAGATATTGAACTCTTACGACTTCAGTAAGAAACATAAGGCCGTCAGCATGAAGCCCGTGCCATTTATTTGTATATTAAGGTTGTCGAAGTCGCAGTTACAAGAGAATGGTTTCAAAGACAACGTTATCGACAGTATATATAAACTAATTTTGGAGAACGCAGCGAAGGACAGTCACACAGTATACTTTCCGGATTTGTATGTACCATGCATAATTCAGGTACGTGAAACTTACTAAACGCTTTTCAAATGATTTACAACTTAACCGAGTACACTGTATCGTTATTATTTTCAGTTGAAGGCGTTCTTGAAGAAATGTCACATAGCGAACTACTGCAGAAAAATGAAGCAACTGCTGGACAAGATCGAGGAGAACAGGAAGTTCATCGAACAGGAGCGCAACAAAACGGTAATCGACTTGAGGAACATGCAAGATGTGAAAAACTGGGAGAATAAGATTAAAACCCAAGGAACATCGATATGCAAATTCTACGAGTCGTGGATCAAGATATACCAGTCTCAGAAGTTGAAGATGCTTACGAAGAACGAGGACATAGCGGAATACAATTTACCAACGTTAAAGAAACTCAAAAGAGCAAAGCCGGGTGAAGGTATCGTGGAAGAAAGCGACGAAGGAAGTTCCGACGAAAGTGAATTCGAGTTGCGTATGAAATCGAGCGATGGGAAAACAGAGGAAGAATCTGAGAAACCCAAGAAATCTACTAAGACGAAGAAGAAACCTAAGAAAGCGAAGACAAGCATACCTGAGGAAGTTGACGATTTACCAAGGGAAATGACGGACATTGTCGAAGACATGACTAGCGCCGATTGGGATTAAACATAATCGAATAGAAAGTTAATGTAAATTCTGAGACCTTTTATATGTACATCGACTGCGGTTAGAAGAATAAAGATAAAATCTTAATTGTAATGTTTTGAGCCTTGGGAAATTTAATTCTTCGCGTTACATATTCTCTCTATTAATACATCCTTTGATCTGTAGAATCACTTGTGAAGTTAATACTCTCCCGATGACTGAGTTCTATTTCTCGACTTCAGAGAATAATTGAGCGCTAGATAAAATATGTAACTCGCAGTCGCCCTCAACTTCCCTATTTTTAGGTTTACGAGATGTAATTTGCATTATTACCTCGTAAACGAGAAAATAGGAAATTTGGGGGCTATTGCGTCCTAGAAAAGTTTAGATACAAGATGATCCTTGATTTATCAAGAAATAACGAGGCGTCCCGTATCCTTGCAATCCTGAGAACAACCTACCCCCTTAATTTTGCTAATAAAGAGCACCGGTAGCGAGGGTTTCATAGGATAATGATTCTACATTAAAGTTAGGTCTGTTTAGACAATTAGCTGTCATCCAGCGTTGTGCGAGCAACAATTGCAAGGCACAAGGACATTGAACGCGCGTGATGACTTCTGTCGAGTGAGTCGGGGGCCACCGATTCCTAAGGTGTCGCTTTCTGGTGGTCTATTTTTACCAAAGACGACTGAAGGCAGTCGGGAAGTTGGTATAGCGACGGTTGGCCGCTATTATAAAGCACTCTGTGCTGGCCGTGCGGTAAATCATCTCTGCCGTGTGAACGTTTACAACAATCCTAGACGTTTTATTAATTTTCGTCGAAACAACCGGTGACCGGTTCGCCGATTTTGTTGGTGGCAGCGCCGGGGGCAGAGAGCTTGGATCGATTGGGGCTGGTTGGATCAAAAAGGAGGATTCAGTTACGTATGTAGGCGAAAATCCACGAGAAACGACTGTTTGATACGATGTAGCAGGTGCTTGGGTATTTTTCAAGTTGTTGTGGACCCTGGAAGAAGCGATTTTTGACCGCCAATCGAGAGAAAAAGAGAGAGAGAGAGAAAGAGTTCCCTTTGTCTTCTGGTTGTTCGTTGTCGGCCGGAATCTTTGACCCCGGTTATGAATGAACCACTGCCAGGCTGGTAGCCGACTGGTAGCCACTTTGTGCGATGCCGACGGAGTTAGCGTAGCCGTGTGTGCCTGGCCGACGACCACCTCTGTACATACCTAATCGACTATGTTCGCGCGTGCCAGGGAAACATATTGTAAGACGCGAATTTTGTCTCATGGCGAGGGAGCCTTCGTCGTGAGGATTCGCACTCCTCCCGTACGGAGCACTTCGTTCCGAGTATAGTTACGGCCGCGGGTTACGTAAATTCGTAAAAAAAGAACGGGAGAACGAGTTTCGATCGGCAAAGTCTCGATTCGATTACGCGAAATAATTAAGAAATATAAAAAGAAAGAGAAAGAGGAGAAGAGCTGTGCGTAGAACGTCGAAATGAGGAAAGCAGCGTTCGATAAGTAAACCTCCACTATTTTCCTCAAGTTTATTACTTCTTCTTTGCTGTTGCAGGGGATCAGACACGGGGGATAGTTTTGTTTATTGTTGTTCTTCTTTTGTTTTTTTCTTATTTGTTCGCTGTTGAACGGGCTAGCAGGGATTTATTAGGCGGTTTTTGGTTTGCTGCGCTACTTTGCTCTCGCTGCGGTAACTCGAATTAAACCCTGCTTGAGCTGTAACGACTAAAACGGACAGTGATGCGATTTGTTTGCAGACCCGGAGTAGCATAGGATGATTTTAAAATAGCAAAGTTTGCCGATAGGCTCTCGTACAGCCTAATAAAGTGGACATGTTGCCGTTCGATTCGAGAGCCGAACGTTCGTTTCATTCTCGAGAGGCCTCGATTCAATAAAATTAGTTGCTTCGTTGATTTTTCAAGCTGAAGAATCATTAGAAAAACGATTGGTTGAAAACCTTATTTTTAGAATTAATTTCGAGAGGAAACTCTCCAGCATAAATAACCTTCTCTTCAATAAAGAATAACCACTTGAACGCGAAATAAATATTCGATAGCGTTGTCGACATCTGTGTTTATGCTTGGAAGTGATTAAAAGTGAATACCAATCGATTTTTAAAGCGACCAGGTTGATTTAAGGATATTTTAAGACAAGACGACTGTTTACAAGGAAAGTGATAACTAGCGTGGAACTCCGCAGTTCATCTAATTATAAAATTGGGAAAACGTCTGGCGCGCCAATGTTTATCGAAGTGTTTGATCGAAGTGTGAGAAAGAGAGTTTTCTTTCTTTTTTTTTTTAATAGTATCGTCGGCAAACTAGGCGATTATTTAGTGTCAAGAATCGCGGACAGGTCTAATAATTTGATCCCTGGCAAATAGAACGCTGGTAATCCACCCCGAACGAAAATGTTCGAAGTGTTACTGCGTATTACGTTACATCAGATAAATTTAGCATTTCTTTTGCATAGAACCTCATTGTAACGCTGCCAATACCGCAACGCGGAATTAATTGGTAGTTTGGAAGGGAACCAATTCCCTTCGATCCACACTGATTTTCCCCTGTGTCTACTCTATCGATCAAACTATTTTTTTCACTCTCCAGTTTCTTAGGCCGAGTCTCCGTTGTCGTCGAGCAACGCTTTGCAAAATTAGGCATGATTCTTCACTGTACGATGTATGGTTTATCCACTTTCAGTTGCTGGTATTGTTAATGTTAATTGTGCTGGCCAATGGAACATTTTGCATTTCATTTCTATTTAATTTGTTCGCTCATTTCGTTCTTTTAATTCGACACATCTGCTCTTCTTCTCTTTTTTTCTTTTGCAAGCTACAGAGTTGCAGTACGAATGCACTGTTTTCGATAGAATAATAAATTTAATTCTGAGAGAGTATGACACGCTGCATAACGCCACCTCCACTAACAACAGTAATTATTCTTTTCTTTATAATTTATTCTATCAATATATTCTTTCGGCACTGTGGATTTTATGCATTCGCTGTACCCGCACGAACTCCATAGTTCGTTTAATTAATTCGCTGAACAAGCCGCTACTTTTCTTGAGAGATTGTGACAAAAGTTATTTTCGAAATTGTAAAAAAAAAAGAGGAGCGTGGACTAACGCGAACAGTTTTCGTTCCAACAGACCAAACGCGCAAAGGAGCGTTTTGAGCACGGCATACAATTCGTACGGTATCGCGTCGAGAAATTCAAAGGATGCTGAGTATCGGTACAGCAGCGTGAATTACAGCAACGCGCAGGAGAAGACTTATCTGCAACGAAGTATTTCCGCGGATAATGTTGTAATACGTTCCCGCGGTTTCAAACCCTCCGACAGACACGACCCCGTCAAGAGGAATTTCCTTGAGCATCTCACTTCGAAAATACTGCACTTCGACATGGTGAGTTCCCTCGAAAATTACCACTTCCGAACAGGAAAAACCGGTTTGCCCTACATTTTAAAAACGCCGCGACACTGCCGGACCAGTTCGCGCAACTTGTTCCGTCGCAATTATAGAAAAATTGTGGAAATCAATGCTTCGGAAACTTCCAAAGGAGTAAAACATTTGGAAAACATTTTCTTGTGTGAGATGCACGTCACTCGAAATACTCGGTTCGATTCTATTATTGTTTGATGTTCCTCAAGTTCGCAAATAGACTGTGAAATTCAATAGAATTTTCTATCACTTTCTTAAAATTTATCTAGAAAAACGAACAATTGCAGAAACATCCGCAGTCTATTCGCGAATGTTACATTTGGATGACAGAACTTTTTATTCGGACGAGAAAAGAAAAGTCATTTTTATAGTGATGCATGGGGTTGGTTCCGTTTGGGATTTTGCACACGGAAAGCAACAAGAACTTGTACAGATAAATTAGAATAAGTGGAAAATTGATTCTGCAGAGCGCTGGATCGACAGTGAACAAGTTCAACGTGAATTGTTATTATAATTTGTAGGAGAGCAACAGCAGCACTCCGGTAAATTTGCAGAAACTGCTCACCCCCGCCTCCGACACCGAGGGAATGATGCAATCGAAAAACAGTAAGCCTAAAAATTCGCAATTTTGTTGCGATCGTCGATTGAAGTATTGATAGAAAAATAAAATTTGAACAATTACAGGGAAAATGTTCGCGTCTTCGTACTTTTACGCACCGACGCATCCGACTGTCGAAGACCAGGTGGAACTTGCGCGAAGAATTTCGCATTCGTTGAGCGACGTGAAGAACATGAAGAGCAAGGGTCAGTCTATGTACGTGAACAGAAAGAAACGATCTGTGAAGTGGATTCACGACGGAAATGGTGCGTGCTAAATAAATCCTTCGTTTTTAGCAAGAAAAAATTTACGTGTAGATCCGACATAATTTAAAGTAATTATTTGAACTAATTAATTGTAGGCATCGAGGACATGGAGGAGCCGTCCACCCCCTCGCACAGGGTAAGTTAATTATTAAATATTTTACATACTCAATTTGCTCGATATAGTTTTCGTTGTAATTTAAATAATTAAATGTTATAAGTAATATACCATTTAATATTTTTATTGTAAAATTTATTTAATAAATTTTATAATAGAAATATTAAATTTATATAAAATTTGACAAAGACAAAAATTTCTTTCAACATATATATATATAAAGTTTTATCGATAAAATGTACGGTACGTTCTTGCAAGATCCATTGAAGTAAAGAAGTTCTGGGTTTTTTTTAACGAATATTTATAGCTGCGTAGAATGTGGTCTTTTTTTATACGACAGCCAACACTCATTCAGAAATGTCAAGCACTCGAGGGTTGCACATGCGCGAGCCTAGTACACTGATCTCTAATCGAGATGATTGCTCTTTGCTAGAGATCAAATTATTTTTTATAGAATTTCTTCTCGCGTTCATTGTCAACGGATTTAGCCATTCCCTTTTACAATTCTGTTCCCTCATCAAAATTACAATATTAATTTAATGTTAATCGAACCATTTCGACTGGTAGCTTTATTGTATTCTCGATATGTGCACAGGAGAAAATTCCATTAAAATGCATGATGAACCCACATGGAAAAGTGTTGGACATACATGGGATCCAAGCTTTAGGCGAGGAAGTGAACATCGAACCGATGCCGAAGAATCCAGAGAAGCTCTTCAACATTGTTCGTGACCTGAACACTCAGAAAGGCCGCGGTAGGAACCATTCCAAGATATATTACGAAGATCAGCATTCACTGGGAATTCTATTTGTTCCGATTAATTGGACGGTTCAATATTTGAGCATTATTCTTATCGAGGAATAATGGCCGAAGAAGATATAAAATCTATCTGCTTGTTGATTATTAAAACGTATATGTCGATGGTCTTTCGATAGAAAATTAAAAACACGAATGTCCCACTGGGTGGGGATTAATACGTAATACTTTGTCAGGTAGTAATAATCAAATTTTTATCACTTTTGATCCTGTGTAATTCCGGTTTCTATCGTTCGAAGCTTCTTCATCATACATAATCGCTCACTTGTTGATAACCATTATCAATTTTTATAATATCGTGCGTGACACGTGTCGAACAAATACAGAGTGGATATTATAGAAGCATTTCAATTCGCACACACATACCCGAATCATTGTAGTGTTATAATCGACAAATTTACGATGTTCAAAAATATTGAAACAATTATGTTAACAGTAATATTGGCTCCGATTCTCTGATTCGTAGTTTCAATTTCGACGCTTGAAGTACCGGTCAAGCAGAGCTACGAATATCATTGAATATGTGAATCATTTATAGGTGCCGAGATATTTGCGAAACGTAGGAAAAGGTCTGAGAAATGGGTTGTAGACACGGATCAACAGCAAACGCCTAGCATGCAGGGAATGCCAAAAACACCAGTTTATCCAAGGAAACAGGTAATACTTCTATTTCAAAGAATTGGTACACCCTGCTAGTGTTACTAATTTATTGTACCAACGTTCATGATTCGCTCGAAGCGGAGTCTATCGTTTTAAAGAATCCAGAAAGAAACTTTTTCTTCTACTTCCTATCTTGTTGTGTTAAGAATTGAATTTTATTCGTTTAGGAGATGAACGGCAACTCAAAGTATTCCGCAGCATCGCCGTTTTCGCCTCTGCAGCCGGAGCCACTCGACGAGAAGTCATTTTACAACCCCTTCACCGTGGACCTGTCCCTGACCGATACAAATCCGCCCACGACAGGTACAGAATCCTTTTGTCCCACAGTATTTTGTTGGCACGTCCAGCTGGCACTGTTTCATCGCTCACACATGCCGTCTCGCGTAACGTTTCTGCTTATTTTCTGCTTTCAAACATTTACACACGACTTGTCTGTCAACCACCAAGGACTCGAGTCACAGTTGTTTTCTTTCCAACGCTTACTATTGTTTCTGCTGGTTCTCGATTGTTGTACTGCCGCGAACGGATCGGATAAATCAATCGATAGCAAATTGCTAGCACGATCTCGGGCCTAGATCTTTTTTCCTGTCGATGATCCGCAGCGAGTGCATCGACCCAGCAAACTTTCATTTGGCAAACGTAATTGATTCTTATTCAATCGAGACCGCTGCCTCGTTCTTTTATATTCTATAGCGAAAATAAACAACGACCTCGTTGCCAATCTTTACAGCGATTACAACAATGTACAGTTAGAATAAACTTTTAGTCTTTCGGTGAGAAAATTAGGCGAATTACTCGGATTCCTTTATAACATTTTTTTTATACCATTCTTTGGAGTACCGTTTCCAAATTTTCCATTTTCTCACGTTCATTTGCGTTATCTTAACTAGTGCATTGAACCTTCGTGTTGTTCTTGATAAAATCGTGCAGCATCGATTAAACAATTTAAAGCATTATCTGTTAGTCATCTGTGATTGCAATGCGCTAATATCGCAGGAATTCCGAACTGTTTGCAGAAATATGAATGTCGAGCATTTTTCACGGAGATTAGTGGACACAGGCATCGCCTATCTGCACTCCGGAGGGTACATTATCAGTAGATTACGGATCCCTGTGCATTCGTGGCGCGAACTAACTATTGAATAATTACGAAACGCCTCTGTCGAGCTTGCGTCGAATTCACGAATGCGTTAAATTGCACGTTTCAGACAGGAATCATTACCGGTGCAACGGCAAAGAATGCAACCGCCAGACCGAGGTGAAAAAGATCTATTTGCGCGAAGTAGCCGTAGGCACCGATAACGATTTCCCGGCCGATAAGTATCGATCCTCGCTGGTCGAAAAGTCTCGTCGGACAACATTGGATCCGGACACCGAGCGATACAACAATCATCACGCGAGGAATAACCATTACGAGCCTGTGCCGTTAACCACTAACAAACGCAATCACAGCCATAACAAGCAGCCCTCGATCGGCAGATCGGGCTATCCTAATAGACAGAGCTTCGCTACTAACAAAGAGAGCAAAAGCTACGCGAAGGAGCAACGAATGGCGGAGTGCATGCAGATCAACGGCAAAGAGAAGATCGTTAACAGCCAGAGAGAAACGGAGACCACCAGAATCGACAACGAAGGGAACGAGTACACGCCGGTCCCCGTTAAACAATTGATACAAGAGTTCGAGAAAACGTGCAGACCCATTCTGCAGTACAAACAGATCAGTCCCAAGGTCATCCCGATCGTGCAACATTGTCCTTTGGACAACGACTTGACCCGGTTCTTCGAGACACGCACCTCCGTCAAGTACAATGCCGAAGAGGATCACAGGAGGTAAGATGGAATTAGCGTTGCGACCCTAACACGTTTCTTTAAACAGTAAAAATTGATCGGAACCGTTCGATAGCCGAAAAACAATTGATAACGGAATTGTTTCACAGATTGGCTTATCATTATTATTATTTTAATCCTTTCGTTATCTGCGGCACTACCCGCCACTTAAAGCATTGTGTAACGGATTGCTGTTATCTGACTTCGCGAAATTTTCTTCACGAGATTGATTCCGGATAAAATTCAACGGAAACTGTAACTCATCGGTTTCGTCTATTCGAATTCCAAATAGGCAACGGAGCGAGCAATGATCGGACGCGTCGATTAGCTTTCAAACGCATACACGTCGGACGAAATGCTATAGGGAGAAAGATCGCAGATCTTTTGTTTGATCATTGATAGAATCGTACTATCTTAGAATATAAACTTTGAACGGAATTAATCGCAGATAAGATTGCGGTATCGTTATTTCCGTTAAGAAAAATAGTCATGGTCGATATGCAAAGTTTCGACAATTTTCGACCTTATTTTTGCACGAGTAAATATCTTGGAAAATAAATTGACATATTCTTAGACACGTTCTACTATTTAAAATTAAACAATTCGTCTCCCTTCGAACTGACATAACAGAATCAGTGCTCAGCAAGCATACGAGGACAGCATGAAGCTTCAGGACCACCGTAACAACGGATACGTGTCGACGGACGACACCGAGTACACCAGCGACGATTCCGACGATTCCCAGAACGATTATGGCAGCGAGGAGATCATTTATCGCGAGAAATCCGAATCGTCGAGCGCTATGAACGGCGAACAAGATTACTCGTCCATGTACCACGAAGAATATTCCTCGAATCGACGTCGATCGGTCACGTCTCAAGAAGTCGAGAATTTTTGCAACAACGGCGAAGCGAAATACGTAAACACCGAGTCCGACGTGCCTGTCCAAGCGAAATCGTACTTGCTGTCGATGCTAGCCTCGCAAGAAGATATCCTGAAGACTATCAAACACCTGCGAAATACACCTGTATTGGATAATTTGTTGCAAGTCTCGCCGGACTTTAAGTTGGACGAGATTTGCGAGGAGGAAGATGGCAAGTTGCTTTGCATGCGCCCATTTTAATCGTTCGGCTTTCTCTGCTTTCTCCCCACCCCTCGCAATTCTTCAGATTTTCCTATAGGATTGAATATCGTCCTTCCACATATTTATGCACGATTACTCTCTTTTCTCTGCTTAATTTCTAATGGTAATTTCTGTTTTTCAGCTAAAAAACTCTACGAAAACAATACGTACTCGGGACCGAAACTCGGCAGCGTCTGCACCCTGGCGAACTATAACACCGCGCCCCGTGGATGGGATCAGTCGCTGACATACTACCGACCAATCAAATTCGAGAAACCACAGGAAGTTGTGTATTCCGACTTTTAGGTATAGCGTATTTAATTAAACGAACGCACTTGGTATGTTTCAGACAGTGTAAATACTTTGTTTCTCTTTCGATCGTGTCGCCGATTGTTTTTGGTTGTCCCCTTATTTTTGTTAATTCGTTTCTTGCGGTGATTTATCGTCGAACGACGACAAAATAAATCTTCGCGAAACCGTTGCGAGTTCTATGTTGGACGCCATACGGTACGCGTTATACATGTTATCATTATACTCGCATATGTTGAGGCTTCTCGTTTTGTTTGATTTTACCTACCTCTCACACTCATTATCGAAATGTTGATTTTTATTTATGCCGCTGACAGTGTTACTGCATTTTACTTTATAAAGTATTAATATTATATTATTACATGAATAAATGTTGTTTTCATAATCTCCGGCCGCACTTATTCATCCTCTGCGTTCGACCCGGCACAGTTGCCATTCGTTTATTAATCTTCAGTAATGAAGCTGTATAAATATTCTATATAAAAATCCATATAAATATTCAGAGAATATAAACTAGATATTTAAACAAATATAAAGTAAATGTTACAAAGAATGTGAAATCGCAATATTTGAAAAATATATTATAAATTTTTAATATTCAAATATACATTTGAATATATTTTCGTAGCTTATTATTTTAATGATTCGGAACATTATTTCATAATTTGCTCGTTTTCGGTATCATTTTAATTATTTCGCGGGCGCGCGGTTTGAGAAGCACTGTTCTATTCAAATTGCTGAGTTTGCATTTACGCGTTAGATTTCTCGGTTATGTGTGTCGCGTTAAAAAGATAAAAGTCGGGGAGTTTCGGCCAGATTTACCTACAAACAACAGAACCGTTGTATTTCGGAAAAAGTGTGCCAAATTGATACGAGGGTTGAAATGCGACTCGATATTGGTACTGTATGTATACATATACATATATTGATATGCAGTCGATAGAACGATAACGAGTTATCTTCCCGTTTCGACGCAGCCGCAGTGGCAGTGTCGGCATAGTATAAATAAGTAGAGATGAAAGAACGATTACGTCTTTAGTCAGTGACCGACGGTAGCCGGCACGACCAGCAATGTTGTGGCTAGAATTTCTCGTGCCTTTTCTCTTCGTCTGCTCCTATGGAGAAGCGGCGAGCATACCGAAGCAAACCAGAGCCGGAAAATGTGTGGTGAGCGAATAAATCTGGGTTAAGTTCCGATTCACCGCTTTACTATAATACTACAATTCTAATAGTTGCAATCCATGACCGCTGACAAACCATCCGAGCTTTGGATAAACAAACTTCTGTAAAATCATTGAACATTTTTCTCCTGGCATGGAATCACCGTTAGATTCCAAGCTCGAAGCTTCTCCTTTACAACGAAAGGGGGTGAAAAGCTGCACCGCCACATTTGAAATAATACAAGGTGTCTATTTACATCGCGAGAATTGTCTGCGAAAGTAGAGGCTTCAAAATTAGTGGAAATTTATCGTTGTATTATCTTTATCAAAGAAAATATTGTCAATTGAATTATCGACAATTTTTGGCGAATCGGAAATTTAACGTACAAATACTTTTTAATCTACTATAGATATAGTAACAATAATTAATGGAAATATATTTATTGCAGAAATGTCATAAAGTAGATGACAAAAAATTAAACATTCATCTGGTACCACACACGCACGACGATGTCGGCTGGTTGAAGACAGTCGATCAGTATTACTTCGGAAGTATGTTCATTGAAATCATTTCTAGACATTTTGATAATGACCTAGGTGATGTTAATCGTTCGTCGATTTTCTTTTAAGGTCGGTCAAAGACGCAACTGGCAGGTGTACAATATATTTTAGATAGCGTTGTACAAGCGCTGCTGGCGAATCCGGAGAGAAGGTAAGTAGAAAGTTTGAATAATTTCATTGAACTCTAGATTTATTAGATTTCACGAATTGTCATATGAAAATTAGGTTCATGTACGTGGAAACTGCTTTCTTGTGGAAATGGTGGTTAAGCCACGAAGAATCCCAGGAAAAGCTGAAGAAATTAATTTTGGAAGGGCAATTGGAACTTGTCGGCGGTGGATGGAGCATGAACGATGAGGCAGCAACACACTATCATTCCCTCGTGGATCAGTACACTTGGGGATTCAAGTAAACACGATCGAATTGCAATAATTATTAATAAAATGAAGCGAGAACGTACTGATTGTTCGTGTGTATCATGTTTACAGGCGACTCTCCGACGAGTTTGAAGATTGCGGAAGGCCTCGTATCGGCTGGCAAATAGATCCGTTCGGTCACTCCAGAGAGCAAGCATCAATTTTCTCGCAATTAGGATTCGATGGTCTGTTCTTGGGTCGTATCGATTACCAGGACAAACGACAAAGGCTCAGAAATAAAACTATGGAATTCATCTGGAAAGGCAGTGACAGTTTGGGTAATTATGAAATGTTCGGTTGAGTAGCAAGTTCATTGAAGTGGTGAGAATGTTGAAAATTAATTAATTAAAGTTAGCCCTGTACAAAGTATAATGAAAATGACCAATTACATAGTAAGTATCATGTAGTATAATGTCAATTGAAGAATTTGATAATATAATTCCAGTTGATCCTCCTATAGTAAATAAGAAAATAAATTTTATTTAATTAATTTCTCCATAATTACTAGAGAGAAATTTCAATTTCGCCAACTCCTTCTCGGTCTCGCATAATCCAACAAGTTGAAAATTCTTTCTCGAACTTGCAGGAAGCAAAGCCGACTTGTTCACAGTCGCCTTGTACAATACCTACTCCCCACCCCCTGGATTCTGTTTCGATGTTTTATGCAGGGACGAACCCATCAACGATGATAAGGAGAGTGCAGACTACAATGTTCCCGAAAGGGTGAGTTTTCTTAAACTCGCTTTTTAATAAATCCCACAATTCGGTAAATATAACATTTCGCGATTCGTTATCGACAGGTGGAGAAGTTCGTAGAGTATGCTAAGGAACAAGCGTCGCACTACAGAACCAACAACATTATACTCACAATGGGCGAGGACTTTAATTACCAACAGGCTGAGATGTGGTACACTAACCTGGACAGACTGATCAAGTAACGTGTAATTGTTTAAACATTCTCTGGATGTGCGACTAGTTACTAATTTTTCAATTAATTCGATAGATACGTAAGGGAACTACGTCCCGATGTGAACATATTCTACTCGACGCCATCGTGCTACTTGGAAGCTGTGCATGATCATGATCTAGAATGGCCGACGAAGGAGGATGACTTCTTCCCATACGCCAGCGATCCTCATTCTTACTGGACCGGTTATTTCTCATCAAGGCCAGCAGTCAAGTACTACGAACGAATGGGCAACAATCTTTTGCAGGTAACGTATATCGTTTGTTTATTCATTTTTCTGATTGAAATTAATCGGAACGTGCCAAAACTCGCAGCATGTTTGCTTGGCGAATTCGGTAGAATTCACAACGGTAGATAACGTTCCCAGATATTTTTGCTAAAGAGAAGGTCATTCATCTTGTTTTATTATATTATCCTGCAAAATCTAGGGCCCCCTGGTAAACCAAAATTTGTAGACGAAGCTAAGGGAAACATTGTTTTATTCACAGGTGACCAAACAGCTGTCAGTGTTGACTAATTTCACAGGACACGATGAACAGTTGGAGCGTTTCCGAGAAGCAATGGGTATCATGCAGCATCACGATGCAGTCACTGGAACCGAGAAGCAATTCGTTGCCAATGATTATGCTCGCATATTGTACAAGAGTATGGAGGCAGGATCGCAGACAGTGGCCACAGCAATGAGGTAGTACAGAGAATTTTCTTTGTCAACGAATTATACATATTTCGTTGAACCAGTATACACAGGACATCGCACTATTCAATCGAATAATTATCGATACTTTTTCACAGCAAATGGTTGAACCAAGATCACAAAAAGCCAGTTATGAAAATGTTCTCTTGCATGCAATTAAATATCAGCTCGTGCCTGCACACAGAGAAACAGAACTCGATACTCACAATCTATAATCCATTAACATTCGAAATTAACACGCCAATTCGGGTTCCTGTCGAACAAGCCACCTACAAAGTTACGAATCTAGCAGGTATAGATAATATATATAAGCATTAGACGAATAACGTTATTTCTTTCTATTTTAATAAATTTTTGTTTTTATTGTTATCCCAAGACTCCAGTTTGGTGACCTCGCAATTGGTTCCTGTTGCGAAATCTGTACAACAAATTCCTGGACGAGAAAGCACAGCAACGCACGAGCTTGTATTTATGGCGACGGTGCCAGCTCTGGGACATCACTCTTACAAAGTGGAAAGACTAGCCAGTAACTTTAAAAATATAGCTACTTCCACGGACCCTATCAGTAACGAGGTATTAACGATTATCTCAATCTTAAAAAGATTACAGGAATCTGCAAAAATATCGATTAATTATTGAGTCCATCCGTTAGAGAATATTGATAAATGTTGTTTATGTAATGAAGACTTGATTCAAGTAGATCAATCCTTTTAGAGATTGAAGAACGAGCTGTTTACACGATTCTAATATATTTACAGTTTTTCGAAATCTATATCGATCAAAGCGGACAAGCTGTTGTAACCTGGAAGAAGGAGAAGGACTTGAGCCTTGCTCAATCTTTCCACTATTACGAGGGGGTGACGGGAAATAATGAGACACCGCTAAATAGATCTTCAGGTGCATACATCTTCAGACCTAAAGGATTGGCCTCGAGGATCCTTGTCAAGTCGACGGATCACAAAGTGTACAAAGGTAACCATCGACGTCTACGTGTTGCACAATTAATTGGGCTTGATTGTAATCGCGATCATTCCAGGCGATGTGGTGAGCGAGATCCATCAAACAATTAACGAGTGGGTCAGTCAAGTGATTCGAATTTACAAGGAGAAAGATTACGTCGAATTCGATTGGCTTGTGGGACCGATACCTGTCGGGTGAGTTCTCTATCATTATTATTAATAATAAATGTTGAATGTTCTTGGCGCTACGGTTCGATCAATTATTACTGAGAAATCAAAAAACAATTTTTGTAGATTATCAAATAATCATCGAAATTATTAGATTATTATTATTATCTTATATCTTATCAGATTATTATTATTATTATTATTATTATTATCATTATCAGATAATCTCCAAAATTGTTTTTTGATTTCTCAGTAGTAATTGATCGAACCGTAGCGCCGAGAACATTCAACGTTCATTATTAACAACATTACGATCGATATTCAAAGACATTTATTATTATTATTAATAATCGATTATAGAACGGAATATTAATATTCCATTAGACGATAGACGTCTTCTAATTTTACTAGACGGATTTTCAGAAAGTGATTTATTGGGCAAATTCTATTGAATTCTATATTTTAGCCTTCTTGAAAATTTTCATAAGCCATAAGTGCATATGCAATCCGCAGTCTAGTGAGAGCGAACACGTTGGATTTTTGTTGATGTATATTTTGTGGAATTGCAGAGACCGCATTGGCAAGGAGATCGTCACCAGATACTCTAGCAACTTGAATTCCTCGGGCGAATTTTTCACTGACAGCAACGGCCGGGAGATGTTGAAACGAAAGAGAAATTACCGTCCAACGTGGTCCCTGAATTTAGAGGAACCAGTGTCTGGCAACTATTATCCGGTCACTTCTAAAATAGCTCTGGAAGATAAGTACGCGTTCCAAAGGCTCAGCGTGATCACAGATAGAGCCCAAGGTGGAACTAGCATGAAGGACGGAGAGATTGAATTGATGGTAAAAATTGCTAGTGTAATAAACGAACGATAACGCGGTTAACAACACGTTAATTTGTTAACTTGTTGCCGTAGGTTCATAGGAGACTGTTGCATGACGACGCTTTCGGTGTGGGCGAAGCCCTTAACGAGATGGCATTCGGCACAGGTTTGGTAGTGAGAGGATCTCACTACCTATTCGGTGGCAGCACGAAGGATTTGGACAAATTTATGCTGGCTGAGAAGACTTTGCAACTGGAAACAGTGCTCCGTCCATGGCCTTTGATCACACCCTTCGCTTATGGTTCCACAATTGATGAACGTCCGTACAAAACACCGGTAAGCATGAACTTCTATGGCCTGACTTGAATTTTCTACAAATTTCCACACACAATTTATCTTTTATATAAAATTTTTTTTTAATTATGAAATGAAAATTCAAAATGAAATTTTTCCTAAAAAATAGAATATATGAAAACATAATAATATAATATTCTCTTGTTTTCAGGCAACCGGTTTGAACAAAGGTGCTCTGCCAAAGAACGTTCACGTTCTGACTTTGGAGCCTTGGGTAGAGAAAATCACTATACTGAGATTAGAGCACATATTCGAGAAGGGTGAAGCCAAGAAATGCTCGGAACCTGTGACGATTGATCTTAAAGTACGTTTATACTTGTTACAATATTTATATCTTTATATACTTTTCGAAGATGTCCGATCTACTTTTCAAGTTGTCTTTGCTTTTTCTTTTAACAGGCTTTGCTCACGAACTATACGATTTTGACGATCAGGGAAACGACACTGGGCGCGAACGAATTCATACAAGATGTGAAACGCATGCAATGGCGCGCCGAGTCAAACGAAATTCTTGAAACACAAGAAGAACATTTGGGAAAAATATATGAAATCATTCTAAATCCGATGGAAATAAGAACATTCCTGATCTCGTTCAAGTCTCGCGAAGAGAGTAACTAAATATTACTCGAATTCTAGTAATATAACATTCCGTTGAGCTCGTTCAAAGTCTCGTGAAACAACTGTTACATAATAAAACAGAATGTAACTCCGAAGAGTTGTGCTAAAAAGATATAGTTTTATACCGAAATAATGAGAGTCGCGTGATGTAAAAGTACAATGCATGTAAATATAACGAAAAGCAAGAGAATCAAAATTGTATTTAATGTCATTTAAAGATTGTAAAAGTCAAAATATAAATGAAATCGAAGACTTTTTTTAAAAAATATTTGTTAAGCACTGTATTCAATCTTACACCCTTCCCAGTCACCTTTAAATTTCCAATAAGGAATTGGAACATTCGTACATATATTACTATACTATATTTATAATTGAACGTCAATCGGGTTGACAGTCCAGAAGACCGCTAACCTTTCAAAATGTAAAATTTCCTTGAAATTCATATACAGATCTCCTCAATGTTTCGTGACAGTGTTGCAGAAACGTTGAGAGAGAGAGAGAGATATGACATCTCTGAATAATTAAATCCGTTATCTCGCCGACACGAAGCCGTACAGAAGAATCTATATTCGCAGCAGTATCCAATTAACACCTCGTCAGAGTAAATATTTTTTCGAGGAAATAAACGGTCATGTTACTTATTAATGAATTCTGTACACCGTAGATGTCTGAAGACGATGTCTGGGTGCAAACCCAAATCACAGTGACTCCGGAGGACGATGCGATGATCCGTGAGATCTCGAAGACAGCAATACTGTCGTCATCACCGGATGTTCCATTGCTCCTCGACAGGGCTACGTACAGGCGAGGCACCAGTCATATGCAGTTTGTACCAGACATGGAACATACGTCCTCGATAACGCAGCCAATAAGTCTAGAGTCCTACTTGCCCAAAATGGACGCAGAGATTCAAACATACTTGCAGGGAATACCGGAAGTTCGTATCTCCAATGAGTACAGGGACGAAGCCACGCAAACGCTGTACATGGCATCGCCGTGCCCACCATTGGCCTACTACAAGGACATCATGAGTACGTTCTGCGGTTTTTATATTTTTTAACATTGTGCCACCCCTAAAAAAAATCTGAAAAAATTCAGCATAATACTTTTCAAAATATCTTATTGCTAAATTAATCTTGAAGTGATACGAAATCAACTTTTATGTAAAATCTGCATTTTTTCGTGTTTTTCATTGATTACAGCCATAAAATGACTAAACATTTAACAAATATCTACAGCGTCGATGCAAGAGGCACCGATGCCGATGCTGAAGACAACTGTGGCAACAGAGACTGTGATCAGCTTTTTCCCCAACACACCCCAAGACATTGCAGTAGAAGAACTATCAACGAAAGTGAACGAACTAGAGATAGAAGAATTCCCTGTCTATTTCACCAAGATGGAACAAGCAAGCATGTGGGTTCCAGACATTATGAATTTCATTTTGGAGCGAGCACTATGGATAATCGATCCTAAAATTGATAAAAAGATAGAACTATCCGACGAAGAAGTACAAACATCCATCAAAGTGAACAATGTCACGAACATAGCCATCGTCGACAATGAGACGCAAACCGATCTGACTTGCGAGCCGAAAGATTCGAACAGTATGCTTTTGTCGAACTATTTCGAAGCCAAAAATATGGTTACCGATTATTTGGCGAATTGGCTGTCGGAAGGGATCGAAGCCATAGCCGTTGTGGACGAGATAATTAATGAAATTGTTGATAAATGTACGGAGAGGCTGAAATTTCCTATGAAGGATCAAACTATGCAAACTATAGTGACTTATAGATTGAGTGGAGAAAAGGAGCAAGACATTTTGAGAAAATTAAGGAACGGAATTGTCGTTGATCCTATGGAGGCATCGTTTGTCGTTGAACCGTTGATCGACGATTTGTTGGAATCGGTCTGTTGTATTGTTTCTAATAATGCACCGAAGGCGGTGAAATGCATTTTGCAGTTTGTCCTGAGGAGAACGTTGACCATAATCGATAAGCTCGAAGAACTTCAACTTGAGTCGCAACGTTAGTACTTGTTTTGTTCTCTTTGGTATTTAGCATTTTTTAAATAATTTTTCTTGAACAGCGAAGCCATTGGACGACGTGCTGGCAAGAAGAAGACAGAAAATCCTAGACTCCATGCCTAAAACGGAAACGGAGACGGCTTATACTCAGACAACCATAGGCGGAGTCTCCGAGGTTCAGAAAATCAAGGACAAAGACGTTGTGTGCTCCATTTGCAGACGACCATCGGTCTGTCAGTACTGTGCGGTTGAAGAAGACGATGTTCCTTGGGAACAGCCGAAGATGCTTCGTACACAGGACATACTACTCGCGTACAAACCCTGTTACATTGTCACTACGCTTTCTGAAAAAGAGATGAATGTAAAACCACCCCCTCCACCCGTCAAGAAGATTTACCAACCGGTGAAATCAATGCTGAGCAGTTCGGAATACTCTTCGAGACTCTCTGGAGACACTATGGACGTGTTACCGGAGCCTGATATTGTGCCACAAGGTAGACATCGAATAGGATGATTATTTAAGAAAAAAATACTAAGATTAGAAATCTGTACGAAATTTCTTTCAGAATCTGTTAACGAGTGGTCCTACGTTATCGATGCCACCGTGATGAAGCCAGTATCGATTGGAGGTAAAAGCTGAATTTGTTGTATTAATTCAAATCTAGAGAAACAAGTAAAACTAATTATAATTTACAGAGACCCGCAGCACCGCGAGTAGAACGACAAGTTCGTTAGATAAAGCAAAGTCTCGATCATACGATCAGTATACATGCGGCGCTCCAAAACCTGTATCTTCAGAAACAGCGAACGCTTTGAAGATACTGAAGAACACATTCTTCTGCAGTCAAGAGAAATGTGTCACTTCCTCGCTCGAGGATTTCGGCGATTGTTGTCTAATTAAGAACAGGAGAATTCCGTGCGTGCAATCACCGTGCATCGCATGCATCAACAGAAGCAGCAGCAGCAGCAGTAGCAGCACGAACAACTACTGCATTCAACAGACTTACAAACCTATTTCGAGATTACGCTTACCTACAACGAACACCTACAAACAGAATGGTTCACAGATTCATACAAAGTCGAATGACAACTTCAAAATCATTCCTATATGTCTCTCGCAGATTTCAAACTCTCACGGATGACTCGAATCAATAATATTTGAATGATACGAATGAGAAATGATATTTTTAAATTCTTCCAATGTCTTCAACAACAATTACTATATATGTAAGAAATGTTGGCGCAGCAGCGAACGTACTAATAGCTAAAATAAGATGAATGCATCTTCACATTTGTGTATCACATGTATATTTATAAACAGTCGATACACATCACAATGTAAACACGACTTTCGCTGTTCGCATCGAAGTTGCAAAAGTGTTTATAAATAAAATAACATTGTACAGTTAATTATCATTCATCCGTCTAAATTCTAAGTGTCTCGAAGTAAGTTACAATAGCGTTAAAAATAAAGGACGAACGTTGCAATAAATTATTCGAATTCCTGGTTGTTAAATATTCAGCGTTCGAGCCGTTGCGAATAGCACAGTCAGTGTTCACGCACATAGAATCCGAACGCAATAGAAAATAATTTATTGGCAGTGCTGTGACATTGCTGACGTCAAGCTACCATGACCTACATTGATTTTACTTAAACGTACGACGACGCATGATTTGGCACAAAATCAAGAAATAAAGATAAGAGTATTCATTTTCGCAAGTATCTATAATATTATCGCTTCCAAATATCCTAATAATATTTGAAGTCGGTTTCGAGCTTGCAAAAATAAACTTGCGATTTATTATTCTCTTTTTTGTCATTTGTAACCATGCATGGATACATATATTTTGTTATAGTTCAACAATTTGCTCATTTATAGAGAATGATTTTTTTTTATATTGGTGACACTAACTAAGCAATTCAATCGACTGTTGAAATTAATTACTTATCAGTACTGCAATCCTCTTTTTACAAGATAACGATGTAGTCGTCGATCCACGAACACTTATTTACATTGCAAAGATGTAATACAGATGAGTATATCAAACATTAGCAAAAATGTTCCTGAATCGCTGTTATTGCGTTTGCATTTGTAGTTGAAAATGTAAAAGTACAAAACCGTGTAAAAGCGTTCTCAAAAATAAATATCGTGTTCACGGTACATCTTTTGAAAATTCCACTTGGAAATGCGGAAAATACTTCATTCGACACCTGGACATACAGTTCTAAACATTTGCATACTCTGACTCAAGTACGACTCGAAAAATTACGGCCTATTTTGTCTTTAACAATATCCTAGTTCAGGTATGAGTTCCATCGAAGCCAAGACTTAGGACATTTTAAACAAAGAGAGCTAGATAGACAATCTTTGGTTACTGTCAACTCCAAACTGGCAAGAGTTTTTTTTCCTCGTCATTTTCCCCGAAGCGTTGCCCTCGGGGGCAATCTGAAGCACCCGGGGCGAAATGCGTTGCACATGCCCGCCCCAGTTAGCTACTATGTTATTTTATTCAACGTTCCTTAACTATATTCTATAAAAGATTGACTTTCGTACGTGTCCCAAATACTCAAGGCATTAAGTAACAAACTTTAAGATCAACGAATGTATGGAAATTAATATCGTATAATTGACTCAAAAAGAGCTTACCAGTAATGCGTGTGCGATTTATAAAACTGATCTCGTTCGTTTTTCATGTAGCGGCAAAGAAGTAGATAAATGTTTGTCGACGATCCTCAAAAAATGCTGCTGTGTTTAAGTGGTAGGTTCGTATTCAATGTCCATTCACGCTTCCACGCACTTCCTTCGGTTTTTCTTTTAAATAATTATTAAAACTAAAGCCGTTCGTTTTCGCTCTCGTCCTCCGTCGCCACTTCCTTTACAGGAATCTCAGTCATCTGTTTCTCCTCGTCTGGGGTGGTCACTGTTTTAGGGTCATTTGTATCGTTCCATGGTTGTATCTCTGCCGAACCAAACAGCCAGAATAACACTGTTGCTGACGTGAATACTCCTGCCGAGATCCAGAACATCACACGCCATTCCTCCACTCCGTTCTGCAACAAATGAAAATGTACAGTCTCCGGAAAAAAGAGCATAACTGCATTTTAACATTACGAGTAAAATTATAAGTCGTACCCTTTCGTTCGTCAGCGCTCCAATAATTGGCGGAATAATAAATCCAGGGAAGCTGCCAAACGTGTTCATAATTCCATACAACGAACCAGCAAAGTTTGGAGCAAGATCTTGATGATTCTGCAGACTAGTCTGACAGGCGGCACCATTGAACGACAACGCTACTATCAGCATAACTATTGCTGTGATCGCGTCGCAACCAGCATACGTCATCGCGATTAAAGCCATCGCTGGTCCCATGTGAGCTGTTACAAAATATAATCGTTTATACAACGATTGTTTTCCATTTATCGTATCAGACTACTTCTTATCGAAACACATCCTTACAGAATATCATAAATATCTTTCGGATCCATCCTAAAGGTAACATCTTCTTTCTTCGCACGTAATCACCAGCTGCAGCGAACAATACTCCGGCACCGAGTCTAGCTATGTACGGTAATCCTGTGAGAGTTCCTCCCTAATTAAAATACGATCAATATTACTGTGGTTCGTTTATCGAACAGCTGTTGAAATTTTTCATAAATAGAGTCACACACCGATTTCATGTTGAAACCGAGAACTTCCAGTGTGTATTTGGGCCCGTTAGTGGCTATGAAATAAATTCCCCACATGTTGGCGAAGTGGGCCCACAGTAGGACCAGGAACGGTGGGGAAGTCAGAGCAGCTACCACTGGCAATTTCGACTGCAATGTTACAATGTTTGCAGAATAATTAAATATAAGAGAAATGTTTTATTTAATTATTAGCGTTTACTTGCCTTCTGCTTAGACACGGTTGTGCCTATCTGCTCTTTAATATAAACTCTCTCTTTTTCTGTAATTCCTGGATGAAGATCCGGTGTGTCATAGATCAGCAGAACCCATAAAGCATAGAACACAAGTATGAGACCACTTGTAACGTAGTATGCTGCTTTCCAACCGAGTGCGCTGATTATTTGGCCGCATATAGCGAATGTCACCACAGTTCCGAATGGACCACCTGGAAACCATGTCGAATTATTGAAGATAATCGAATTATTCATCATTTAAAACAGAATACTTAGTCTCCTTTACCTTGCATTGTCCACACGAACATGCCCTTCTCACTTGGAGGTACCCATCTTGCGATCATGGCATGAAGGGCAGGGTAAACAGCCCCCTGAAAATATACTTCGTTTTGGTAAAAATATTTCTTGCTACATGGCCATGCACACCTTGGTAAATATAACTAATAATGTTTAATGTCTTCAGAATGAGAATGATGAGAAGTGTATAATAATATGTTAATTAGAAGTGACATGCATCGCTTTTACCCATTTTTTATTAGCCCCTTAGTATACGCTAACGATCAGAGTTAATGGACCTCTAATAAATCTTACGAACCGAACGAGAGCATAGTCCAATTTTTTCTCTCGAAGAAGAGGTCCATCAATTTTGATCGCTACTGTATGTGTGCAATTGAACGAACCTCTAATAGATAAGATTATGTATTTGCAATGCATAAGTGTGCATAATAGACTATAATTAGACTGCAGAATTGTACACAGATTTACATTTTTATTAGCAACCATCTTGAAACGTACTTAACAGATTCTAATTTTATTTTCTTTAGAGGTAATACGCGACAATTCCCTGAAAGATTTTTTATTATCTTGCAGTTTAATTATAAGTTCGCCTGGGGAGAGTAAAATGATGTTTTAGGAAACAGTGTATAAAAAAATTTATGGTGGAAAACTTACTCCAAAGAAGCCCATCAGAAAACGGAGTACAAACACAAAACCATAATGAAGACCAGAAGCCCAAGGCATCAAAAGGTTTAATACGGCGGGTATTAGTGTTGCAAATCTATATTAGCATATAGTTGAACAATTGGTAAATGTGTGGCATGTGTAATCAAAGTGATAATTAAAGAATGTTAATACTAACGCAACTACTTTCGAACCACCATATTTCTCAGCTAAAAGACCAGCTGGTACACTCGCTGGAAGCACTCCGTAAAAATATCCAGAGAGCAAAAGACCTTGTACGTGTTGGTTCCATTCGTATCTTTGACCGTACTGAAATAAACGTGAAAGGAATCATTCTTACAATTATTGTACGTTTTCTAAAAATCATTTTAGAAATCAATTACTCACGTTTTTCAGTACTACAGTCTGGTTAGTGACATTACTTAACGGAACAGTTGAACAGGCTGGACCACTTCCACCATCCTTCTGAGTTGTGTTCACCATAGCAACAATAGTGATTGATAAATTTGTGCGTATCATGTATGAGAACATACATGCTAGGAACATCATAGTCCCCAGAATTGCTCTTTTAGGAACTTTTTCTGCAAAACATGCGTACACATGTATAAATATGTTAAGGAGAATCATTGAAATATTAATTATTCATCGGTAGACTGTGGATTTCTATGCATTTATGGATAAATCTGCTGGGTAAATTATGAAACAGAAAAAGATTTTAAAAATCTAAGGAAACAAATCAATTTTTATGGAATCGTTTCCTCTCGCAATTGCTGTAGAATATTTTTATTTAATGTTCTTTCGAATATTCAATTTTATTCCCCTTTTTTATCTGCCTTGTTAATCGAACGATCATTGTGGAACCTGTTATGAGAGGAGTCTCTACAACTGGCTGTTATCTCGAAGATACACAACAGGCGAGATTTAATAGGTATTTGTCTATTAAAAACAAGTCTGATAATGATCATTGCCGCGAAGCACTCCTACGACAAACTTAACGATCCACTTACAGATTCTCGTAATAGAAGTGTTTATCTGTGAATGCTCTTGAAATTTTACGGATTTAGTTTTAATCTTTAACAGCAATCGATCATTCGAGATCCGCGAAGAATTTAAGCTCGCGAGACCTTGGCATCAATTGCAATCCATCTTTAATCCGTATAAAAACATATTTTCGAGATGAACAATATTTTTAACGGTAATTCGTGTTCCAAGTATTATTTATACTAACAACTAATTTAATTCTAACATATATTTTATTCACACAATTAAATTCCCATTATAATTTACGTTTCAATTCGAAAAGATCACTTCACAATAACATCTGTATTGAACCAAATCAAGCACCACTTACGACAATATCGCAATTCAAAGGGTCGTTAGACAGTAGTAAACCAAAACATAAAACGAGGGCAATAAAAGTTCTGATATCGTCAATACGACTGCAATTGACGGCCCTAAAAAGAAAAAAATTTACTCGGCCGACCTATAAATGCGAGATGAATGAACCGCGGGAGACCTTTAGATCCTTCCGAATCAGTTTCAATCGCGGAACGTTCCATTTATTAACGATGCGTTTCTTCGACGCTATTTTTCCGCAACGAAGGAAACGACGAAGAAATTAAAAAAAAAATCTTTCTAAAAACCCTCTACCACGAATTGTATAATGTGTAAAACCAAAACCAAATACATATATATATATTATAGTTATATTATTTTCCACCTATTAAACATATCAAAGAAAGAAAAATTTCTACATCATTCCAATTAGTTGCAATTCAGGTAGAAAATTTTTTTAGTAATCAGCAATCTAGTCATTACAGTTACAATTTATGGATAATGACCATCCTTATCGCGGCTTGGAAAGGTGATTCACAGCAGCATCGTGTTCTCCGAAGTAATCCCGCGCAAAAGTGAATTCGAATTGACAAAGTCTACGGAAACTTTTCAGCCTCGCGCGACCGGTATACCATTCGTGGCTACCTTGAATCGCTATTGACATATTACGCGAAAGTGGGCGATAACCTTAGACTATCTTAAAATTATAAAATACGTACCATTGACCTTTCGGAAGAGAGCCATTTTGTTTCGAGCGCCGCGTGCAGAACCGTCGCGAATTTATATGACCGTGGGACGACTGCGTTTCAATTCTTCAAACATGAAACCGACACTGCGGAAAGCCGATATACGTCAACAGCTCTTAACAGGATACAAACACTCCGTTGTTGTTCGAGGATGCAATTCGGTATACATATGATCGGCTCGGCACACTGATCGACGACTGCATTACATCATCCTCTCGCAGTGGCTGATAAAAGATCTTTGCGGTGTTATTTCATTTTCCGTCTAGTCGACGATGACGCTTCTTACCGCCCTCGAAATCCAGTATAGCGTAATATACGGCTGCGAGGATGCTGAAAAAGACACGGGACTCCGTCGCTATATCCGAAATCTATATTTAATCCTCGATGATGTTGAGTTACAGGTGCTTACGCAATGTTACAGTCTCGTGTATGTATTTACACGAGCTTATTGGAAAAAGAAATATTAACACATCGCTGCCTCGTGATCTGGAATTAGTTGCTCTTTGTACAGCCATTAACGCGACACTGATCACTTAGATGGGTTCCAAACTGATTAATTTCGAAATATTTTGGAAGTTCGTTAACGCGACACTGGTCATTTAGATGGCTTCCAAATTGATTAATTTCTAAATATTTTGGAAGTTCCTATTTTCGTTACTTCATAAAAGCTACCCTATTGAACTAATAAACATCCATACCTTAAAAGGAAATAATTAAAATGTGACACGACTCTTACACTTCCGGTAGACGGCGATAAAAAGATTCGCGATAAAAAAGCAATCACAGATAGCGATTTAATCGAATGATGAAATTAGTTCAGATTAATGAGAATATTAAGATTTATCGATAGGTATTCTCGTATTTAATGCACATATTGATTTTATTTGAAAATGAGATCTAGCACTGATTCGAATTGTAGACAACGAACGTCCATTTAAATTTGAATTTTGCCGGGGTGTGACGCATCGATTTTAAACACGCCGTTACGTTAGAAACAATATCGACCGTTGAAAGTAAATAGCAATGGTGCGTGACCACTTTTTTGATTATTACACCTATACCTAGCAAACGGCTAAATGTGTCTCCAACAAGGGCACCATTGCAATTGTAATGATCGAAACGTCGCGGTAATCCACAATGCAATTCTTGCATTGCTTATCGTTTCGAATGATTGATAACGATCCATGTTGTATTACTCGGCTTCTGCGATAAGGATTTCCGTGACATTCTTATGCGTGTGGCATTATCGATTTTTCATACTTGTCATCGATTATTCGTCAGCGTATTTACTACCTTCTTCAGTTACGATTTTACGATAGACTTCGATATTATTTAACGCGGCTAACGATTGCCAATTATAATAACTAGACTGCGCATCTTTGTGCGTTTTATAGCTTATGGGAATTTTCAAAAAGTTCCAGAATATAAAAATCGGTCTAATTATAGCATGAATCGAATTAACGGTTAAATCTAAATTGATATTTATAACATTTTCTTCTACGATCCACAATTAATTTCATCGATCGATGTGCATCGGTATTTTACCGATGCATTTGTTTTACATTCTACACATGTTTCATGTATGCACATGTGTACACCATGTGATTATAAATGATCTACATATACAGTATAAATAGCTACAATTTTAATCCCGCAATCGCGTGATTAGGAAACAATCGAACTCTGTATTTACTTCAATCTGAACGAACTCCTTTGCGACGAGGCATGCTTGCTTCACAAACTAATTCTACGAGCTATAATCCTTCTATTCAAATAAAGGCATATTCAGTAAACTTTAAACACCCGAACTTAATAATTGTAACACTAAATACATGCTTGTGAACGTAAAAATCGTATCACAAGTTGCGTCGTTGTAAAGGAAGAAAGTAAAAGGATTTATATCAATGTAGTTTGTATGCGAGTGTATCTCATAATTAGACTAACCTCTTTTCAAATGTACCTTCGAGTATTTCGTGATAGGTTTCACGTGTCGATTCCCCTTGTCTAACGAATGCTTGTGCAGGAAATCGTCGTAACAATGGACCTCGGTATTGCAACAGAAAATTATGCACGTTTCATCGAACCTGCTCACGTGTGGCTACGCCGAGTCGAACACTGAAGACCCTAACTGTTATCTTTCGTTTGTGAACGTCGTTGCATCACTTATAAAATAAAACGAAACTGTGCACACAAAATGATCAACCATGCATACACCACGCACGAATATGACTTAATTTCAGTCACTGAAACTGAGCTACTGTACCGACCACCAACGTTTTGTAGTCGTTCGCTCGCGCTTTTTCTCCCCTCCACCGTCACCTGTTGACTGTGTATGTAACTATATATACACACGTGTGGTATATACATATATGTATGGGTACATCAATACGCTTGTGGTACAGCTGCTGATTTACAAGATCACATTCTACACCATTCTATTTCTATTTTACTATAAACGCAGTCTTCTAAATATTTCAGCTACGATGTTATAAATAATATTTCACACGTTTCATTCGAATAAATTCCAAAATCATTATTTTTTAGGATTTCCAAGATCATCATTTCTTGAGCATAAAGTGGGCAGTCGTATCATTTGGATACTTGCGTAAACTAATAAATTTATATTTTCTAGGTGTGCATGATTTCTTTCCTTAAATATTGTTAACTTGACGTTGAGGTGACCTATTAATTCCGGAAAGCAGAATTAAATATGTTTATTGTGCGTGAAGAAAATTGTTATATTTATTTGTAGTTTGTATAAATTAAATCTAGAATTGTGCTATAGTTGTAAGTTGAATTGCTAATCTTAATATTAGTAGGATTTACAGACCTGTATATGTACACTACGTATATCATACTTCTTATACGTATACTTAGATTTAAGGTTCGCAATTTGGTAAAATTACTTATAGCGTGCAAAGTATAGTAGTGATATAATAATTTCAGTGTAAAAAATGTATTAAATACGATGCATAAATGTCTTACGTTTTATGATTATAATAAACCTCTCACTTTAGCCGGTAGAAGTACTATTTTTTATCATGTGTCGATATAGATATTAAAAAATTAATTAGTGGAGACACAGTACTTTGTATAAATAAAATTTGACGATAATAGACCGTACACGCCTGAGTTGGAAGTCCTAAATGGTTTGAGCATGTTTCGAAAATGTCAAAGTATTTAATATATATTATTACTCGTAACAAGCAGCCCCAATTTCTATATAGAAACTTTGCTCAGGTTTCCCAATGTCTCGTAGAGCAATATCTATGATAGGCAACCTTACAGGTTTGTCGGTTTCGTATGAGATTACAGTTTTGCCCCATTCTTGGCTATGCAACTGCAGAAAGTAGCAATACACATTTAATATGCACATGTATAAATTGAAAGAATATATTATTACAAGTTTAAAGGCTTACCTTACAATCGTCCATTATCATATCATACTTGAGACGTTGATTTCCACGTGGTGTCAATTCAGCATCATTCCACGACAACAGTTTCATACCCTTCCTATAAGTTTTCCGTTCGGAATCGAAATACGCTATACTATTTTTACAGTAGTACGTTATATTTTGAGAAGCACTCTTCGACAGTAATTGCAGGAACCCTACTTGATTACTGTCTGTTTTATAAGTAATCTGTAGAAAGAAACAATCAATTTTAAAAGCTGCAATGGTGTGTAATTTACTATAAGACGAGCCTCATTTAAAGTTTCAAACCTTCATTCCATCTTCTATTTCGCTTAACCAAGTCTCTTGTTGATCAGTGATGTACGTAATTTCTGGTGAACGTACTGGATTCGGTAGCAAGCACGTTGCACGTTTTTTCGCATCGCAGTGCACTAGAATTGCATCTCTGGTGTCACCTTCGTTTGGATCTATCCAATACTCTCCTAGAACAATAATTAAATTATTAGAACTACTTGAATACAATAGAAAGAAATAACTATTAGATATCGGAACAAACCTGAAGGCTTATCTGGATAGGCAACGAAAAGGTCCCTGCATGTTTTCGCTGGGGAATTCTTCTCGCCGTCTGGTTTTATAAACTTCTTGAAAGTTGCGCTTAAATGCTTGTACGCTTTCGTTACAAGTTCTCGTTTTTCTTCTTCCGATATATCTTTACCAAATATTCTGGGTGGTTCGTCACCGAGTAGTGGGTCTGGGCCTTTAGTTTGACCTTGTGCTAAAAAAAATACACAAGATGCTTAGCAATAATAGCAGTCCTACTATAAAATAATAATATAAATATTCACCTAAAAGAGCAGCTAAAGAAGCAGCATCGTATCCTAATCCAACTTCACCAGGCGGACCTGGAGGTCCTGGAGGACCAGGCAGACCTGGTGTTCCATGGCGACCTTCGTCACCAGTAGGTCCCTTCGGACCAGGATTACCAGTTAACCCAATTGGTCCAGGACTACCGTCTCTACCTGGACTACCTCTAATCCCAGGTTCGCCATCCTTGCCAGGTAAACCTGGAGGACCCGGAGGTCCGTTTTCTCCTGCTGGACCAATCGCTCCAGGTAATCCCTGTAAACCAGTAAACCCTCTGTGTCCTTTAGAACCTTTCTGACCCTCTTCTCCACGGTCTCCCTTTGGTCCTTCTAGTCCTATAGGTCCAGGTTTTCCTCTGGCTCCCTACAGTAAGACAAAATTACAATTATTACTGCAATGCAATAACATCGGAATAAGTTATTCAACTGACTTGCTGTCCTTCTACACCCGGAGGCCCAGCTTCTCCTTTGGAACCTCTTTCCCCAGTTGGCCCTGGAGGTCCTGATTGGCCGGGTTGTCCCTAATTAGAGGCAGAACGTTTATATTAGTTGAAACGGTTGCGAAAATGTTCTATAAAACAGTTATAAGAGAAAGGAGATTTACCTGTAAACCTGGGGGACCGGGTAATCCTGTAGGCCCAGAAATGCCAGGTGGACCTTTGTCTCCAGGACGGCCGGATATTCCAGGAGGTCCGGATTTACCAACAGGCCCTTCCGGTCCAACTTCTCCAGGAGGTCCAGCTGGCCCAATTGGTCCGATTAAGCCAGGAGGGCCTGCCGGACCTTCTGATCCTGGTTTTCCAGGTATTCCAGTCTCACCCTACCGCAGTTTATCAGTAAATAAACTAAGTTATAACAACAATGCGTAAATGATCGATAAAGATACTTACAGCTGGGCCTCGCAATCCTCTAGCGCCCACTGGTCCAACAGGTCCTGCGAGGCCTGGTATACCTCTTTCACCAGGAGTACCTTGAGGACCTTGAGGGCCAGGAGCACCTGTAGGTCCTTCGGAACCACTTTCACCCTTACTTCCATCCGCACCAGGTAATCCTGGGATTCCAATTGGTCCAGGACTTCCAGGACGTCCCGTGTCTCCAGCTGCACCCTTGATACCTTGCAGTCCCGGAGGGCCTGATGGTCCAGTTGAGCCAGGTGGACCCTGAAGTAGTTTTGTATAAAAATTCGCAGTCTAGCAATGACAAATTAAAACTTACAGCTGCGCCAACTGGTCCTGGTATGCCAGGTGGTCCCATAAGTCCAGGTTCTCCTCTGAGACCTGGTTCACCCCTCACTCCTTTAGCTCCCGTCAATCCAGTCAGACCCATTGGTCCAGGTTCGCCAGGAGTGCCTATATTTTTGTTTCGAATGAACCACTCCTACTAAACTTTGTACCATAAGTCTTACCTGGAACACCAGAGTTTCCTTGATCCCCTTTCGAACCTGGATAACCTCGATCGCCTTTCAATCCTGGCAAACCAATCAGTCCTTGAGGTCCTGGGAATCCTGGCGATCCTTGCAATCCTTGCTGTCCCCGTTCTCCTGGAGCACCAGGAGCTCCAACTTCTCCTGGTGAACCAGGTGAACCAGGATCTCCTCTCTCAGCTGGTTCCCCTGGTGGACCTGCTGGACCTACTAAACCTTGTGGCCCACGTTCTCCAAATCGTCCTACGAATAAATATTCAAATATTTATCAGTACCTGTAGACAATGAATTTATATTTTATAATACAACCTGGTGGTCCTTCGGGTCCAACTGGACCAGTGGATCCTCTTTCTCCTTTCGGACCTGATTCTCCTGGAACACCTCTCAATCCCGGTATACCCATCAGCCCTGTCGGGCCAGTATTTCCTCTATCCCCTTTTTCTCCTGGCAATCCCTAAAATGTCACAAACGATGTCTTCAAAGAATCAGAAATAGATAACTTTTTCCTCATTATTTGTCGAACAGTCTAACTTTAAAGAACATAGAGGGAAGCTTACAGGAGGTCCATCGAGTCCTTGCGCTCCCCGTTCTCCCTTAGGTCCCGGAAGTCCTGATAATCCAGCTTGTCCTCTGTCGCCAGGAAATCCACGTTCTCCACGATTACCAGGTGTACCGGTTGGACCCGGTGCTCCTTGAACACCTGGTTCTCCATCTTTGCCGGGCGTACCTGGATTACCGGTTGCACCTGGAAACCCCTAATTATATCAAATTATTTATTGTACTTGCAAAACCGATATTCAAAGCATACCTGGAAGCCTCTAGCGCCAGGAGATCCTGGAGGGCCCCGTTCGCCATCTTGTCCTGACGGGCCAGGTGAGCCTTGGGGACCTGGACCTCCTTCCTTCCCTGTATCACCTCTGGGACCCTGTGGTCCAGGATTCCCTGGTTCTCCGGCCTTCCCTGGTTCACCCTTTTTCAAAAATATCTCACATGAAATAAAATTTCTTCATGGCCTTATCTCAAGAAAAAGAGACGAGCGTACCGGATATCCTTTTTCGCCAGGAAGACCTATCGCTCCAGGCAAACCTTGTATTCCAGTTGGACCTTGTTCACCTGGCTTCCCATCAGCACCCTGAATTCCTCTGTCTCCTGGGTTGCCTGGTTTTCCAGGTGCACCGGGACGACCCATTGTTCCTCTTGCACCCTGTAATATTATGTTCTATGTTTTAGTCTGTTCAATATAAAAGGGCCTAGCCGATTAAAGGGATCAAACCTGCAATCCTGTTGCCCCGGGACGTCCAGGATCTCCTGTTGTACCCTTTGGTCCAGGTGGTCCAATTAACCCGCGATCTCCAGACTGACCTGATCAGTCAACAATAATCTCGTTAGGGCTGATTAATCATGAAAAACATAAAAAAAGAGTACAAAACGAAAGAGGATTCACCTTTTGGTCCAAGTGGCCCATCAAGACCAGGAGGACCAGGTGCCCCAGGACTTCCGCGTTCTCCAGAAGGACCGGTTGATCCGCTAGGCCCACGCATTCCCCGTTTTCCCCGTTTCCCTTCATTTCCAGGCGGACCAGGTATTCCACGAGGTCCTGGTGAACCCGAGTCACCTTTCGGTCCACTGTCTCCTCTAAAGCCTCTCTCACCAGGAATTCCCTAAAAATGATAGTAACCTTTCTTAGCACATGTAATCAGGATAATCAGCGTTGTTAAAGCTTCAGCATTGAAGAACTCACGGGCATTCCTTTCATTCCAGGGGTACCAGGATTTCCTGCTATCCCAGGTTGACCACGAGCTCCTGGAAAACCAGGCGTACCCACTAAACCTGGCGATCCTGTGCTTCCTTTCTCGCCAGGAATTCCATCCTTTCCCTGAGGACCTTGCGGACCTGATTCACCGGGTTGCCCTGGACGACCTGTTTCTCCTGTAGAATACAATATTTTATTCTTTACGAGAGTCTGAAAAATGTTTTGAGGTACTTTAGAAGAAAAATATTAATAAGATCTGCACGTACCTCGCGGACCTTGTAAACCTTGACTTCCCTTCGGCCCTTGAGCTCCCTGATCCCCTTTCATACCAGGACTACCAGGGTAACCGGGTGGACCCGATTTACCCACTGCACCCTAAAATAATCATTTTAATCACATATACGATCCGTTAATCGAATCATCTCAAATTTAACTTACAGGCTGTCCTGGAGGTCCTGGGATTCCATCCACTCCTCTGATGCCTGGAGGTCCTGGCGGACCCTCTCTACCCCGCTCACCACGTGGACCAGCAGGACCCTTCAGAGAATACAGAATATATTTTTCTGATTTTTAATGATTAAAAATTTATAATACTTGCCACTTGACCCATTGGACCCATTGGCCCAGGTCCACCCATGGATCCTTTTTCCCCTGACACACCCTGTTCACCTTTTGCTCCATCTAGTCCAGGAAAGCCACGATGTCCTTTAATTCCTGGAAGTCCAGACATTCCAGGAAGACCTCTTGGACCGACCGGGCCTGGAGATCCTTGGGGACCAGGCTCTCCATCTTCTCCAGTGCTACCCTAATTTTTTGGAGTGATATTTGTAAAAAAAAACAAATAGGAGTTAGGTATTAGTATCGAACTAATAATTAGAATATCATGATTGTACGTACATCTTTTCCGGACAAACCAGGCAGTCCTCGCGAACCTGGTGCACCTGGAGGACCAGAAGGTCCAGGTTCTCCAGGCTCGCCTCGTACTCCCTGGAAGCCTTGCGGGCCTGCTGGTCCAGGTGGGCCTAATTCGAGTATGACGTTATCAATTTTCTAGGTTCATCGATTATTTTCAGAATTAATAAAAAAAGTACCTCCTGGACCCCGTGGACCTACAGGACCCATTTGAGTTTGCACGTAAGGCTGTGCTGGTCCTGTAGGACCTTTATCTTCACTTCCTTGGGATAAAGCCAATTGTTGGTAGTACATCGACACCTATACATTAATTCAACAATATTAATCTTCGTAAATTTCTTTATCAATAATTTAACAAATACATACATCAGGCACAGACCCTGGTGGTCCTGGAGGACCTGGAATTCCAGGTGATCCAGGCTGACCAGGATATCCAGCGTCACCTGGACGTCCGGCGTCACCTGGCCGACCTGTTTCACCCTAATCGACACATATAATTAAAAACAATTCTATAGTTTACAAACGTGATAAATAAAAATTCAAATATGTAATGGTTCTTCTTTCAATGAGACGCTTTATTAATGCTAGTAAATTATTTACCCTGGGCCCAGGCATGGCGACTGCACTTATCAGACTACTTTCGCCTGGCGATATCTCTGTCGGTGGCTAACAAAATATTAAATTGTAATATTTCATTATAAATATTGTTTATTAGAAATACTTCATTCTTTTGCATTTTATTTAACATTTACCGGAGTATCTATATCCGAAGTCGCATTTATTTCATCTGGGAGTCCTGTAATAAGAGGAATATTGATTGGGAATCTGTAAACATTGTCATTACATTTTTATAGATATATTTTTATTAATAACATTTTGCATACCGTGATGAAAATAACGAGTTGGTGTTGGAACTGGTAGATCCGTAGGGAAAACTGGTCTATGACGAGTTACCAAATCCTTTGGCGATGAATCGTCCCTGTCTTTGTGTAGATTGATAATACAGATTAATAAGAAAAAGTTTACAAAATAAAGTATGGATGATGTAAGGTTTCCTTTTAATCGATTAACTCACCTATAGTGGCAGAATTAAATGCAGAGGTAGGCACCGAAGTAGATATCGGTTCTGTATCTATATTTTTACAAAAGTGTGAAAAGAAATGTATTAAAATTATGAACAATTTCAAATGAAAACAAGCTAGAAAAAAAAAGAAATCCCAGAAGTGTAAAGATACGATTGAACAATAGCAAACGACAACAATTACAATTTAGAAGAAAATCAAACCGGAAAAAGCATGTAAATATGCGCGTCTATTATTGGTGCGCGTATTAGTTAATAAGCTATGATAAGAACGGCAATTGTTGATTCTTATCAATTAACACAATTGATTAATTGCATTATACGAAGTGCTAAACAGAGCATCCGATTCAAGACTTCCGGTGTTAATTACGTTGATTATTAATCCTTCCTTTAATTGCTCTGCATTCGACACAACAAATGACCTTATACATTTTTCTATTCAATAAATTCCTTATCCTCCGAATAAATCTAGATTTTTCTCGGTTTTTATTCACTTCACCAAGAATAACATAATATTAATTATAACAGCACAATAGTTGGAAGTATGGCATCCAGTTATATTTAATATCTGTTCGTACATTGATTTTGCTATAAAATCAGACTTCAAAGGATGTGTACAGATTGTTGAAATCTTTGTTCATTACTCAAAATAACGTATATTTTTATTAAAAAATTAGGAACCTCTCCAAGTGAAAAATGAAAGCTCAATAAGAATAAGATATCCTGAAAAGTATCCGCCATGCGTGGGATCAAACTAATATTGCATATTACCGCAGTATTATTAGGAACTATTAAAATTAATGGGAGAAGGAGCAACTATCGATGCAACTCGCATCGGTTACGATCAGAGAATAATTTTCCACAGAGATCCGCAGTTTGTTAAAAAATAAAATTGATCTGGAAACTCACCGTTTCTGTCGTCGTACTCATCGTAAGTTTCGTAGTAATCGTAATCGTAATTCCCATTAGCGGCTTGTTGAGCTTGTACCGGCTTCGAGCGTTGTTTTCGGAGCTTGGTCCTGATGCAGTGCACCTGGAGCAGAAGAACCTGGAACACCAAGACCGCCGTGGCCAGTTGAAGGGCCTTCCGCCCCATGGTCCCCATGGAGAACCGCGGCGACCAAATTCGTCGGTGTGATCCTAGAGAGAACCCGCCTTCATCTGAAGCTGAGGGCGACTAGACTTATGACAACTGGTGTATCATCTATTTAGCAGATGCTTTGTAACTCAAGGGAGGTCATCATCCTCCGTTTTACGATGTAGATGCAATCCTCCCACTGCCTGGATGTTCGATCCCCCATCCCTTCCCTTTGATCCCTTTCTTTCCAACGCGATTTTTCCCATTTTATAAACGACCATTGCCTTCCCGCCTCCGTGCAACGCGCAAATGAGATCTCTCGATCCGCTCTTCATCAACTCAATCAACAAATTTACAAATTCGCGTTATCTGCCTACGAAATCGCTATTATAAACCGCCAGTCTTTTTATTTACATTGAAGATGATTTTCACTTCTCCATATAAATGATATTTATTTAATTCTTTAAAAGTTTAAATAAATATTCATCCCCTGAGAGTCCGGCTATAATGAGTACAACTTTCTATGAATAATCTTACAAAGACCATTGTTTAAAAAAATAATTATCGATTTCTGCATAGCGTCTGCAATAGTTTATTGCTGGCACTAGTTGCGAAAAAAGGTTGATAGAAACAGCTCGCGATGGATGTGTTGCGACTTCTTCAGCTGTAAATCCAATTCACAGAATACGCAAATGGTACATCGACCCAGTTCGTGTTTCTTCATTTTTATCAACTACTTCCAAGAGACTATTCTCGATACAGAGACGCGTCGTTCCAACTTAATAAGTTTATTAAATGACAATCATCGTTTTGGCCGCATTCCCGGAGTGCGACTTACTTTACAAAGCGTTAACCGTAATAGGCTACATTGACCCGCGTCTCTGCCTTCGTTAGAACCAACTATAAATCAGAGCTACCACTATATTTCTAATAGTGTAACTGGGCCAATCTACTATGTTGCTTTTCCAACACTTTTTATACAATCTCTTCGACCGCGTTAAAATTCATTGACTGGGGGTAGATGCAGGGTGCAATACGCCGTAGCTGATTCGTAGCCTTCAAAATAAAATGATCTATAAAATGAAAATATATTTCGAAAATACATTTTCATTTCGTTTAACAGAACAATGTTGTAATATGTGAATGACAGAGTCCAGTGCCGTGTGAAGCACTGGAAACAATAATATACAATTACAAATTATTGTCGTTTGTTATGTTTGCATTACAGTGAAACATAATATCGCTACAATTTGCCGTACAAATAATATTTGCTGATAATACATACTTAACAATAAACCTCTGTTGTCATGCATACGAATAATTTTTTAAGGGATGTCGCTTATTTAAACATAATTGTAATAAAGTTTTAAGTATGTCTTAATGAGAGTTGCAGATCGAGGTATGGTCGTTGCATCAGTTTAATCTCGACTGCAGTGTTAGTTAAGGGATCTCATGCAGTTAGGAAAAACATAGTGAACTTTGACAAAATTCTTGGGAGGAAGTTTATTTTTTATCTATAAATCGTGTAAAGTTGAATAAAAGAAAAGAAAATTAATATTTTCGAAACTGAACAAGTTCGACAGAAAAAGAAAACGTTAAAGAGATATATTTGAATAATTCATTCATGTTTTCATTTCGTTATTGTTGTTTTATTAATTACCATCCCTTTTCCGTCGCTTTTATACAATTACAAAAGTTAATCGATTTTTCATTGTTTCTATCTATGGATGTTACTTGCGTATTCGAGAAAAGTGAAAAACTTATGCACGCTGAAAACCTCCATGAACAATAACGTTTTGTAGTGTGTAACAATTATAATTCTATATTCGACATACTTAAAAATATTTTGATTTGTTTCCTTCTTTTATTTATTTATATTAATAATTTATTATAGAACTACAATTTCCTTTACAATGCCGAAGGCAACGTTTTTCCATTGTAAATTAAAAGTTAAGAATCCGTCAAATTGTCGTTCACTAATCTATTTATATAAAATAGAAAAGTATGTGTGCATGCAAGTATGTATATATGATCCCATCGATCTGATTCGGTGAGTCTGTCACGCGTGTTGTCCATCTGTCGGGGTTGGAGTTGTCGGAACGCGGTGGTCGTAAATAATCGGCCGGTTTGGAGCTGATCCGTGCGCGTCTTTTGTTTACTACAACTTTTTCAGGTATATCGTCAATGGTCGGGCGCAACTAGGCGCAACCTGCCAGAAGAGCCTAGCTGCGGAGGGTGTGCCTACGGCACGCCGCGAGCAGCTCTTATAATAATCACCACATAAAACAGAATCAAGTTTAATATGGATTTCTTCGAAAGAAAACACTATACCGAAGCAAATAGAAATTAAATACTTGTATCTTTTTTCAAATTTTCATTACAAATTTCAGCGATAGAAACCCGATCTATTTCGACATTGCCCGTAACACCTACTGTCTTTTTTTTGTAAATTAAAAATTACAATACAAAAGAAGATGCAATTGTAACAATTAATATTGAAATATATAAATATTAGATCTATAATATATTCATTAATTAATGTGCGTGGGATATACGGATAGATCAAGTGTTACTGCTTTACTTTCTAAGCACTCGCCAACCTGAAATTTAGAAGCGGATTAGATTTCATTACTAAAATGATTATTAAAAATGGCGAAATATACATGAGTAAGTACTTACATCAGGGCAAATACCGATCAACGCGTCAGCATGCGAATAAAACTCTTCCTTCAAGGATATAACAATGGTTTGCAAGGAACTTGTCTTGTCACGTATGTAACTTGCAACTTTTCCTATATTAGTGTTGTCCAGTGCAGCATCGATCTCATCCAATACAAAAAATGGTGCTGGTTGGAAACTGTGTAAACACAATTCATTTGTAACTTATACCTTCAAATAAACGAATAACTACACTAATGTAATTACCTATGAATTGCAAACAACAAAGCCAACGCTGCAACAGTTTTCTCTCCTCCAGACAAATTCGACATCGGTTGGAATCGTTTTCCCGGGGCAACACAATTATAATTAATACCATCCAGGTATGGTTCTTCGGGATTTTCTGGACCAAGGAACGCCTGGGCAGACTGATTTTTTGCTAAACTCTAGAATACCAACAATTTCAATTCATTAATCTTATGTAATTACAGAAAATAAAAAGGTAACACGAGTTGTTGACAAACAATAACCTTGTAAATCGGATCGATCTCGTTGGCCACGTGTTCGAAACATGACATGAATCTGTCGTGCCTTTCTTTCTTGATTTTCTCGAACTGTGTTTTCGCTTTCTTCGCCTTTTTCCGAGACTGCTCGAATTCTTCGTTTGTCTCTTGTAATTTCTCCTTGGCGAGATATAACTTTTGTATCGCCTGAGAACACCAGAAACATTTTCTTCACGTTTATCTCTTCGCTTAAGTATTAGTGCATTGCCAGATTTATTATTTATTACCTTCATATTGGGAGCTTGAATTCTTTGGATAGTACTCTGTAAATCGTTAATCGACTTGGTTAGTTTGTCGCTGGTTTTCTTGATTTCGTCATCGTCCACGTCCTTCAAATTTTCAGGGAGAAGACCATAATCGATGGTGATTCGTCTTTCTCGTTCGTATTGCTGTTGACTATTCAGAGTTGAGTCGATATTGGATTCTGTGTTGTTAACACTACCCGTCTCGTTAGCAATATCCTCCATATTCCCGTGGAGCATTGGGATTGCAATATCCTCCATCTTAAATATCATTCTTACTGTCGTTAACATTTTCTTACGATTTGTGTTGCTACTTAAAAATTATTCCTACAACCTACCTTGCACTGCATCAGTATAGCGTGGCGGTCAGCTTTCTTTTGTTCAATTTTCGTTTCGATACCGTTCAACTGTTTCTGGGCAGCTTGTATGTCTTTCGCGATTGCCCCAACTTCGCGTCTCGCTTTGCCGATTTCATCGTCCTTTTGGTCAACCTCCATTTTCTTCATGTTCCGTTCTGATTTCAACTGTTCCATTCGAGTCTCATCGTGATCTATCTCCATTTTCTGATTAGACTCGACCTGCCTTGCAGACTCTAGCTTATCTTCTGCATCTTGAACCGCTCGTTCCCAACGTAAAACGTTGCCTAACAAAAATAAGATAAATTGAGTATCTCTAGTCTACCAAAATGATCTCTGGAAAAAAATAAGAATATTGTTAAGAAATTTACTTACTCTCCGTGTCGCGTTGTCTCTCGAAATCTAATTGATTGTATATGCGGTTGCATTGGTTCTCAAATTCCATTCTCTTCTTTGCTCTTTCCTGTTGTGATCTATAATTCAATTATTTTTAATTAATTCATTTTATTTAAATTATTACGAATGATACACACCTTAACTCTCTTTCTTCGTACTGACGAATATTGGACACGCCGATTTGTTCGCAAAAACTGGCAAACACGTCATCCTCGACATTGTTCATCTTTTCTTTAATATTTTGAATTTCTTGGTCCCTTTCGGCCATAGTTTTCTCAATAGCAGTGATCGTTGGCTACACATACGAATTAGATGAATGCAATTGTCGTGTCGACTCAACTTAAATGAATGCAAAATAATATTTTTACTTACACCAAACATATTCAACTCATTCTGCAAACCTTCTAATTCTACCACGAGCGTTGAAATTTGCTTTTGCTGTAATACATATAATATTTAAGTACTCATTAACAAAAATAAGATAACATTACATTTTATTTTGTATACTCACAGTTTCAAGAAAATCATTCTTGCTATACTTTAGCCGTGTTTCTAATCCACGTATTTGCGATTCAACTGTGTTTAATTCGGATTCCTTCCGAGACTTCTTCAAAGACTCGCGTAACTCTTCCGTTAATTTTTCCTGAATAAATATTTGGAATATGTTATATCCTAACTCCGAGTGAGAAATAAATAATACGTTCATAAAATCTTACCTTCTGTGCTTTCAGTTGAGACATTTGTTTCTCGTCCCACCGTTTCGCTTTCTTCGCAAGATCCAAACTACCGCCAGACATAATTCCAGCTTTTTGATAAAATGTTCCGTCTAACGCAACACACTGTAATTGAAAATATACATACATTGATATCTATAACTAGACTCATATTTGAAACAAACAAATAAATAATGCACATACATCGTATCTTGCTTTTTTGTCTATTTCATAAGCTACTTTATTCGCATCCTCAGGCGTTTCACATACTAGAGCATTATTCGTAGCGAACAACACGGCCCTGTCAATATCCTTCGGAGAAAAATGCAAAATGTCGTACAACAGTTTTACATTTTTAGGTTCTTGAATGTTTCTGAAAACAGAATATCACTCAACACATGTTATGATTTTCTTAAATAAACAAACGTAATTAGTTCAGATAAACACCTGAGCCTTTCTTTCAACGGCTTTGCTTGAATATAATCGAGCGGAAGAAACGTTTCTGGTTCGAGATACTGTTCTTTGAGGTACTGAATACACTGTCTAGCTGTTTTCTCAGTATCGACAACAATCGCCTCCATGTATTTACCGAGAACTTTAGTAATTGCAACATTGTACCTCTTATGAATAGGTTCGCACATATTATACATACGGTCGTACTAGGAACAATAATAATAATAATAATTACAATAATACTCTTACAAGGATAATTAAATTATATACAGAAACTTGATCTGCAATATTTCTTACCACCCCAGGGAACAAACGTTTGAAATTTTCAACAATCTCGGTTTTCTTCTTAGTCCTTGACACTTCGTGCTTGTCAACCTTCGCATCGCCCAATTGCTCAGAAATGCTTTCCAATTCTCGTTGAAGGTTCTGTATTTTATCTTTGGAAATACCAACGTCCGACTGTAAATCAGATCTCAGCTTCTTCTGATCCTCCAAAGCAGCTTCCGACGTTTTAATGTGTTCCCCTAATTTCTCTACTCTCTTGGTAGCTTCGTCTTGCATGTGACCTTTCTGTTTGTGCTTGTTCTCTATCTCGGTTTTCTTCCGTCCTTCGTTATCGAGTCTGTCTTGGTCAGATTTTTGTTCGCGATTAATGGAGTCGAGGAGTTGCAGATACCTCGCCGACTGTTTGCCTGCTTCCTCTTTCAAACGATTGTACTCCTTCACCTTGGAATCATTTTATAATTATTATTAAGTACTACATTCATATTGTAATTTGGCCAATTTCATTGAAATTTATACCTGTTCGTCTTCAAGTTGCACGTCTCTCCCTTGCAGTTGCGATTGCCCAGCGATACTCGCTTCGTAGGCGGCTTTAGCTTCCTCCACTTGTCGCAATTCTTCCTGGAGCTCATTTATGTCTTTCTTATGAGCTTCGTCCGCGATGCGAGCTTGAGCCAACGACTTCCGTGCGGATTCTACCTTCTTCTGCATATGCGCAACGCGTTCCTTCGCTTTGATAAACGTTGGTCTCTTCTTTGTTATGTCTGCTTCTACCTCTCTGATGTCCTGTTCGATTTTAGCGAGATCCCTTCCCAACTTTCCAGCATCTTTCTTCTTCTCTTTCAACAACTCCTCCGCCTTCTCTTTCCTCTTTTCTATCTTCTCGATCTCATGTTGCTTTTTCTTTTGAGACACTTCTAAACTCTCCGTGTTCTTCTCATTATGAAACAAACGAAACAATTGCAATTCAACCTGCTTCTCTACGTATTCTTCCTTCAAACGTTGATATTTCTCGGCTTCTTCCTTCTCCAGTTTCGCTTCTTTTCTTTCAGCTGCAATCCCCTTTTTCTTTTGATAGGAGAACTGTGTCTCCTCTTCTGCTTTCAACATTTCTGTCCTCAATCTATAACATATGCCAAGACGCGATAATTACACACATTGTATTATTATTCCAGATTTAGTATGATTGTTTATGTACCTTTCGTACTCTGCTTTCAGTGCTCCCGAATTACTAATCTCCTCAAACAATGCAGTACGCTCTTTCGGATTTTTCATGGCGATCGACTCGACGGCTCCTTGGAATACAAGAAAATTCTTTGCTTTCACATTAATGCCAAGGTGTTCCAATTCGTTCAAGTATACTTGACTCGTGACAACCTATACAATGAACACATCAATAATGTACAAAAATTCTTCCCTCGAATTCAATGTATTCTAGTATGTTCACATAAAATCGTATACAAACGGTATTATTTATTCTATGCTCAGAGGAAGATCCTTGCACGGAACGTATGAAGCTTTTCTCGCTGCCATCTTCCAGTTGAAAGACGGCGGTTACAGATGCACTGTAAGTTAAAGAAACATCTTTAAAGTTCCTTAATCATCTTAAGAGAGTAATCTTGTTTCCAGGATTGCAAAGATCAATCTAGGCTACATGCTACAAATTACACCTCGTAAATGTAAAAATAGAACTTTCGAGGGCAACCGAGGCCCAGATTAATCTTAATCGTGCAAGTCTTGCAATATAGTATTATAGGGCGACTCATTTAAGTGGAACTTATAGCGTAATAATGTTTCAATGGTTTACAGTTACGTGTACATAACTACTGGATCGTTACAGTCTCGTACAAGTTTACATTCTAGCATACAGTGATGGAAATACCTGCGCGCAACTGGCATTCCTATCGATGCTCCATGGATCAGCTCGCTAAAACGTTTCACACGTAAACTACTTGTTTTCTCTCCCATCACGAAACTGATTGCGTCCATAAAATTGGACTTTCCTGTGTAAAAAGAGTACGTGTAAAGTGCGATGAACGAAAAGCTGAGAAACTTGCATTGGCAGAATCAAAAACATAACCTACCAGATCCATTTGGTCCGATAACAGCGGTAAACGATTTCAGGGGACCGATAATGAGTTTCCCCTTGTACGACTTAAAATTATCCACTTCGATATGCTTCAACAACGCCGGCATCTTTGCAGTTAATTAATAAAATTTCACACGTAACAGCAAAATGGCATAATTACCGCCATAAAGTTTTCAACACAAACAAGCACGATACAGCACGATATATCAACAATTGGTTTTTCGATGGCTACACTCTGAAATTGGTCACGTAAACCTGGTGGACAATTATTTAGACATTTTTTAATATTCCTTCATACGTAGCGGTTTTCGTGTTTTATAAATGTTATTTTGTTACGTGTAAAAGTCGTCCATTTTATAAATATTAACAAAATGACGCCTGGTATAAATAACGAGCACGGCGTCTCATTGGTCGATCTCGTTCCGGGCAAGAGCGTAGCCACTCTTCGTACAGTTGGGCGCGAAAGTTTGTTTCGGAAACTCATTTTTCTAATTATGTTCATTATTCATTATATTAACTATTGGACTACGGTTGTTAATGCAAAATAAAAATTGGTCCGCATCGATCGCAAGAAGTAGAAACTACATTTTTATGTTGTTCCTTCTCTTAATGATTTTAATACCGAATTTTTCAACAATTTTGAATTTCATCTACTCAACTTTGCTAGAAAAGCATAAAGATCCACAGTCAAATCAATAAAATCCATTGTATTTTGCAGGTTGCTAGATTTATTTTATAAATGCTTGACAACAATACATCAGGTTTGGTAAATTAACGTGCTATAACATTTATCATATTAAATCTACTACAGAACGCTCTGTATGCTTTTTTACACTTTAATATTATCAGCCAGAGAACAAGTAAGTCCAGTGTTGTCTGGTTCTACATTTAATTCTTTAACCACTCCGTTCTCGAGAAGCATGGAATATCGTTTGCTTCGCTTTCCACCCAATACAGCCAGATCTACGGATAGTCCTAACGCATCTGAAAACTTGGCTGCAGGGTCTGCTAACATTCTCACCTAATTGAACGAGAGTATAACGAATAAATAGAACAAGACACAAGGTATACATATTTGGGTGATTCCAGCAGAGCACCCAGTAAATTGAATTTTTTATAGTACCTTGCCCTCTGCTCCGTGCTCTTTACCCCAAGCAGCCATGACAAAGGGATCATTTACAGATACGCAAAAGATTTCTGCAATTCCTTTGTTCTTCAAGTCTCCTGACTTTTGTATATATCCTGGAAGATGCGTCTGAAATGATCAGATCGTGGATCTTTATGCTAACCAAAAATTGTGTAAATAATGAGAGATCAGATAATTCAAAGTGTAAATTACCTTTGAACAACCTGGCGTAAAAGCTCCCGGCACTGCGAAAACCACAATCTTCTTGCCAGATGCAATTTTGGCAAGATTCACCTTGTTAGCTGGTGTGTCCTCGAAAAGGTCGACTTCGGGAAGCTTGTCGCCGACCTTGACACATCAAAGTTTACGTTAAAACATGTTTCTCGAATGCATTGGTATTTATAATGATATAAATTATGAGAATTTCGAAGGAATTATGTAAATATATCGAAACTCACAGCGATAACCATGTTTTGAGCGGAGGTGCGAAATCCTTTCACGAGACAACTGAACGACGACCGTTCGCCGATGAGGATTGCTTTGTTTATGAGCTGTGTCATCTGTCTGTGTCTAGCGACCACGTAAAGCAATATTGAAAGTCTATAATCAATGTTCCTCAACAAAATTAATTACAACGGATTCGGCTTGGTTGAACTCGGTATCACTAGCCGGCGTGATCAGCGAAATGTATTGCGCAACCATCTCCAATCATTACATAAATATAATTTTTTGTTTTTCATGTATTGTTCATATTTTTAAGCTAATCTTATCGGCATAGTGGAAACGGTGAAGGCCATTAGTGGCTTACACTCATTATTATTTTATAATACTGTGAATGCAAAAGTTTCAGGGTTTGATGGATAATTGATTCGTCGTGTCATAGATGAACCTAGCCTTTCGTTGTAGCTCATTTCTAGCATAGACATATAAATAGCTGTTGGTTTCCAAGATTTAAAATATTCGAAGCAAAACTAAATCAAGAGTATTTATTTAAATAATTTTTACGTTAATACTGTATATTCAAGCGAATTATTTGCAGCTGCAGTGCATCTCCGAAAATCAGAAATTTTGTCCTCTTTTTTTATTGCCAAAAATCCAAGTTTCAATCCTAGGAGATCACTGATTCAAATGTTATGCGTGTTTAGAATTGACCAAATTCAAATATTTTTGCTGGTAAGAATTCTCGTCATGTTTGTATGTAATACAGGAGTTCGTATCACTCGAATATTTCGGTATTCTCTTACGCCCTCTAGAATGTATTCTGGCTGGAGTGAGAAACACAAGGCAGCCGACGGTATGGTAAGAACTGTAAGAAGGAGAATGAAGGCATGAAATGTTACATTCTCCGACGAACCGAACTGGTTTCTTTCTTATGCCAAAAATCCAACTTTCGAAACTAACAGATCAGTGATTTAAAGGTTATGCCCTTTTAGAGTTGGTCAATTTCAAATCTTTTTGTCGAACAAGAATACCTGTCAAGTTTGAATGAAATAACCGTTGCGCGCCACTTACTGAGCGGCGTCGCTAGGTGGCGCCACGAGAGGTCGGTTATTGCAAACTTTCAAACACGCAGTTTGAACCGCCATTTGCCGCCACAAACCGCTTAGGATCGTCACGCGTAGAAAGTTTATCGAATTTTGGTACGCAATCATTTTGATTCTCTATTCAAATTGTTTATTTGTTATTTATTCTGATTGTATGCTATTATTTCTGACTGTTTGCATGTATTATTTCTTTCTGTTACAGATTCCGTGAGGCAAAAATCCATCTATGGAAAACATCAATGCTAGGTCTAGTTTTCTGAGAAGAAATGTCCAGACGCCAACGGTCATTGCGAACATTCGTAAACAGCGGCGGACGTGTCTCCGTAAGTATCCGTTGTTTTTTCAATAATATATTGTATTGTTGATCATGATCCTTTTTGAACGAATTGGTGAACAATTAATAAATATTCAACTTGCACGATGTTTTTCTAATCAATTCAGAGTTTTTCGTATTTCGTAACGGTCAATTGTATTTGAAGTCGTTTCGTGCTGTAGAATTCTAATTTCTCAAATGTCCGTTAAAAATAATTTTGACTATATATTTCAACTAAATTATTTATTTATTGTTAATTTTGACTGATTTTCTGTGTGTTTTCGATTAAAAACTTGTATTTTACTCCTATTCTTACGGCATCAGCCAAATCCGCTCTTAACAATATCTCGTCGGTGCATCGGTGCTGTAGTATAAATCATTTACCATGTGGGGTTTCATGTCCCACGATCTGACTTACCGACATCCTTGATACAAAAATCAAATCAACTGTAATGTTGGTTTGTCACAGATGGCGCCCTCAGTCGCCAATTTAAATGGTATCGAGGAATTTTATTATTTACAAACTTTATATTTTAAATAACTATTAGGAGGCTCCGTCGCCTTCAGAAGACAACCCGCTCCTCAATTCTCGGTTTCCCTTCAGGAGGCAACCAGCTCGGCGTTTTAGCATGATATTTAAACTACAAAACTATTTTATAATAGAAAAGATTACATTACAATGAAAAGTACCAATCAAAGATAAAATCTAATAAAACATCAGAGAGAAAGAGAGAGAGAGAGAGAGAGAGAGAGAGAGGTTATTATTAACAATAAACGAGTTATTATCAACAATAAAAAAATATAGCACGATGCGTGGTACATTGCAATGAAAAGTATCGAATAAATACGGAACGATGCTATTTTTATTCTAAAAGAAAAAATCAAACTAAAGTTAAAACGGTGTACATTACGGACAAGGGCATATAATAATTTTCTTTACAAAAGAAATCGTGAAGGAATTGTCGTGGAGGATTTAATGTGGGGTTCTTACTTTTGGCCGGTTGATGATTTAGAGAAAAAGGGGCATAAGAGAAAAAAGAAAATAAAAGAGAAAAGTGAGTCGCAGACATCGGCGCTAGATCTCAAAGGTACGGTAATACGACACGTACATTTAAGGGTGGATAGAGGAGGGGTCAAAGAATCGGGAGGAGAATTACCTTGAGATTACGAAAAGTACAGAGAAAGCGAAGCAGGGAATTGAATACGACACTGCTAGGTGGAACCATTCGCATCCGGGTCATTAAAAGCGGTTCCTTCTGAACCCTACGGACACTGCCGTCACAATGCGTCGCAATGGGAATAATATACTCTATTTACAAATTAAAATATCCGATTTCAAAATATTCCGCGCGGTATTTTATCAATATTGGCCCCATCTGTGCCTCGCGCAGCCTTGCCGCATTATGTAATATCCCCTTCTACGATTTCTCTAATTATTTCCTGGCGCTTGCCGGTTAATTTTCTTTGGGAACCCGGCCATTATTGCTAATTATTCTATCAACATTCCTCTTCTTCGTAAACGATGTTCTACTAAGTCGAAATAATTGGAGATTTCGATTTCGCATTACCGAATTTTCTTATTCACCTTTCGATTGTTTGATGATCGAAAAACGGCTTTTAATTTTTGCGAAAATTGCGGTGGATTCAGTTTAAGAAGATTCGGCTACTTAACGAAAAAGGAAATTGTGCCCGGAGGAAGGGTGCCGCTCGTTTTTTCTGCACCAATTTTTTTTCGGCCAACCTGTCGTAAAACTCCGTAAACGTGCAGTTTTTTCCGTTACCGTGGAAATGCTAGTGGGACCGATTTTTTTCCGTTAGAAAATATCCCGTTAAAAAAGCCGCGGCCGAATAATTTACAGCGTTAACGTTTTTTTTCCCACTGCCGGGCGAAACCGAGAGAAACGACAGAAAACGAACCCTTTAGCCGGCAATTTTTATCGGCGTTATTAAGAAAAAATCGAAGCTGCAAACTAACAGCTAGGAAAAACCGTGTTTTCTCGAAAACAGACTGCGTAAACCAATGGTAAAAATCCGTTACTTAAAAAACTTGACTTTCCGACTGCGCCTTCGAGTACAGTTTTTTGGCCTCCTGAAAAATACTGGTCCGAACATTTTTCAAGCTGCGACTCTGTCGCTTTACGACAACCCTTTTACCGTAAAAATTCGAACGGTTTTTTCGATGGAAAAAACTATCGGGCAAAGGTTTAAAAAGGCACTCTAGCGTTTCGCATGTTTCTCCAATCGCTGCAGTAAGAAATATGGCACGTTTTTCTTTCGTTTCTGTAGAGAATATACAGTCGGACAAATTCTGTCAATAGTTTTCTACCATAAAAAGTATGAAATAATTTCTATTTCATTTATGTGAATACATATGAATTGTTAATGTGAACTAAAAAAAAAACAATTTTTTTTTCATTCTTTGCTGAGCAAACGCCGAAGAAGTCGGTTAATAATAAATGAAGCATTACGTTTTTTTTGCAATAAAAGTCGTTTCGAATGAAAAAATTTTTATAACGGGACCACCCCGGGGATATACTCTATAAGATGAAAAATGTTTCGTATCAATTAGTCCATCCATCTCGGCGTGATCGGTAAACATACATAGAAAAAAAGGGAGAAAGGCACATACAAGTCGAATCGAGTAACCTCCTTCTTTTTCAAAGTCGATTAAAAAATGAACGCGCGTACACGAAAGGACGTAGTACTAAATTGCCAGTTTTGCTTGCCAGCATATTCCTTTCCATCATTTTCCTCGCTACTTCCTGGTGCATATATTATTTCCGGTTCCTCCTGTGGTAGAGGCAGCAACGCCTCCTTTAACGAGATTAGAATGTCGAGAGATCTCTTGTGTCGAGGCGGCTCCACAATGTAATATGGAAACATTTATATACAGAGAGGCGCAAACTGAAACGGTTGTTACCGGTTTCCACGGGTGTTCGCCGTCGGTTTCCAACGAGTACGTGAGCCCGGATACGCCCTTTGGGAACGGTACTTTCAATAAATCCCCGGAAACTCAGAAATTTTCCGTTTATTATTTTAATTAGAGCCTTCGGGCCACGTTTAACGAGAGAGAGTCCCCGGCTCTGGCTGCGTTTACACTTTATATACCTACAAGCCCAGCCAGCCCAGCGCGGCGTGACAATGGAACATGATATTATCGACTTTCGTGTAGCGTAATCCGCGGTACAATCGTGCAACAGAGAGCTCCCCGTATTTCTTATTATCCGCTCCCGGTAACAAGCGACCCACGCCATTTTACCTTTTCTCTTTCAGGGAAAATTCATTATACGTCGGCACGCGGCTGCAATTCTCTCTCCCGCTTCTCAAATCAATTAGAAATATGCTACGCTCTCTTTTTCTTCGCTAACGCACGTTCGTCTAGTTGCAAGAAAAATTAGGTAAAAATATCACTGATAAAACTATACCTAATAAAAACATTTAGAACGTGTTCTTCTTTCAATGTGTTCCGATTATCGATCGTAATATTGTTAAAACAAAGGTTCGATCGGAAAATATAAATTAAAGCAATTTTGCTAGTTTATGATTTTAACTTTCATCGCGTTTCGATCCTAATATGGATCCTTTTCATTTATGAAATTTTTAAAAACGAAATTAAGATATATATATATATATATAAACACGTGTTGTTTCTATGCTGGTACACAAGTTCTTATTTAGTTGCTGTACGAGTAGAATCAAAAAATCGTTCACCGAAAGTGAAGTAATATTTTGTAGTCGCTTTTCACGGCAGAATTCTACTTTAGAAAAATAGTGGGCTATAGTTTGCGGCCCAACGCACCGGTCGGAGGGATTATGGTTGCACGAAGACGTCGGGCGAGGTATATAGCGTCGACAGGAAGGAAAGACGCCGGTCGGATGAAAATACTATTAAAGAGGAAATAAGGCCGAGAGAAACGGTGGATAGAGATAGAGAGAAAGGGAGTGACAAAAGAGAAATAGAGGGAAGAGGGAGTAACCACGAAGAGGGGTTGGCGTTTTCATCGGAAAGGAAGGTCGGTTCTGGCGTCTCGTTACAGCGGTTGGTTGCTGAAAGCGTTGGATGACGCGGAGGTGGCGTGAGGCGGTAGATGAAAACTCCCGGAGGGTGAAGCGGTCCTGCCGTGTTTTTCGCCGATTGAATCAATTAAAGAGGAAAAACTCCCAGGGTAAAATATTCGAGACGTGTCCTTTCAGTCTTGTGTCGCGGGTATAACCATACGTGTATGTGTGTGCGCGCGGGGCTCGTGTGCTCGCGCATCCGTACCAATCGAGACGCGCGCGACGATGATGGCCGGCTTTTAAAATTGTCGGACTTTGTGGACCCCGGCCGGAATTGGTTTTGCCTTCGCCCCTGGCTCCTGCAAGAAATATTGCAGATATTATTGCTCGGCTTTGTGTTGCAAACTCTCCGCTAACGAGATTTATAGTGACCCGCCGGTCAGAGAAACTCCTCCAAGCAATTTAGTAAATCGCAGAAACTCTGACAATTTTATCTAATCTGGATTTGCGTTTATAACCTGTTGTAAATTTTATTGCCGGATATACAGTAAACGTGCACCGTTTTATTGTTTTCATTCAGTCTTGTATTACCTTGAAACGGAGTTTATTTCCTTCCCTATTTACGGTTAGTGGCTCGACCATTTCTCATATTTTAAATTACACCGACTCATTCTCATGTCACGAATGCGTTAAATCCGCACGGTCTACTGGGTAAGCTTCGATTTTTGAGCGAGGCAAGAGGAAGCGAACTGGGCAGAGATAGAACATGCGAACAAGCGAAAGAAAGGAGAGAAGAGAGGGGGGCAGGGAAGTGTCAGGCAACAGGGTTTAATCTCTTAATTACCGAGGAATAGATTCGCGTGCAGTCGCTCTAAAGTCGTTGCAAAGATTATTGGTAACAGTAGTCTGGTAAGCTGTTCATCCGGCTTGTTTGTTAAATAATATCATCGCTATCTTGATACAGGAGTGCCATAATCTCTTCTGCTCCTGTACAAGGTGAACGGAACACTTTGCATCAGCCAATCTTTTGCACAGACGAAAATTTTCTACCTACTTTACTTCTTTCCTTAGATCGTCTAATTCCATTTGCAATTCTTATCTATTCGTAGAATTCAATGAAGTTCTTCGATATTACTAGATACGTTTGATACATCTACTACGGAGATATCTCGTGTGCGACGCGTTAATTCACGAGCAAACAACGAACGACTCTATCTAATCGTAAATTGTTCGCGAACGAAATTGTTTGTTCGACGCAGACGCGGCTGTTTCGAAGATTCCGCAACAATTACGTCTGACATTTCGCGAACGCTATCGGAAGGATCGATTCAGCAGATATTGAAAGCGACCAACAGATTCCTAATTGACAGTTTCGCACGGCGCTGCGTCGTTTCGATGACACGTTCATAGTTCCGCCGTTCCTGGAAGCGTCCGGCCAACTATAACTTCCGTGATACTACTCTTAACAGCACTCTATACATGGGTCCCATGGAAATCACCGACACAGATTTCCTCGAGACAGTTTTCACCGACAACATTTCACCGACTCCAGAGTTGACCGACAACGAATTTTATCGACAGCGGATTTCACCGACTTCAGATTTGACCGACAACGATTTTAGATTTATTGGCGGTCAAATTTGTTTTCGATCAAATCCGCTGTCGGTTAAAGGCGTTATCGGTTGAATTCGTTGTCGGGGAAATCTGTGTCGGCGATTTCCATGGGACCCGTATACATACGAATATCACTTGTCCACTGGAAATTTCCCGACTTGCAGCACCCTTTCATTTTGTTAATTACACAAATTCAGGCCTCTTTCTGATCTCGCCGTTCGTTCCACGGAAACACTAAAATAATTTAGAGGATAGCAGAAGGTTCATAGCAGTTTTACCAACCAATGAAAGAAACGTACCTGTATCAACAAGAGATGCTCTAATTCTTACCTCTCTTCTGTAACGAGTATCCATCAGACGGACATAATTCAAAAAGTACAACATTGTATCTTTGTGACCCAGTTCCTTTTCTTCGTATCTCGTCGTTACTCTGGGAAGTACCACGGTTTGCAAACTAAATTAATGGAACAATGCCGTAGAAGAAGAGCGAGTCCGATTTTATTTTACGATTCCCGATATTGTAACGACGGCCTCCCATTGTCTCGGTGAAACGCGTGATTCAATGAGACACCCTGTGTTCCAGTGTTCCACCCTGCAGTCTACGAGGTCGGTCAGTTTCGTGGAGACTTCTGGGGCTTTACGGTGAAACTCTACTACTTTCAAATTTATTGTTGTCGGTAGTATTTCTGTCCCTCGGACTGGCTTCACTATTTTCAAACCCCTGGCCCAAATGTCGGGCCGGACCCCAAGTCACCACTCTGGGTCATACAGTTTCGTAGTAAACAAGCGAGTTTGGCGAGAAGGATTACTGCTCGCTGCCGGGTTTTATGGAAATGGGTCGCCTATTAGCCATCCGTACCATAATTTTGAAACGCGACCTGGCGTATACAGGGTGTCTATAAATTATTTGTTACGGCCACCATAGCGTGATTCTACACCTACAGTTTAGTGGTAATTGACATAAAAAAACTCCCTGCAAAATTGACCTTGACTTTGAAAATCAAGGTTTTCTTTGTTTAACTTGGTTGAACCGTTCTCTTAAAAAATGATGTTGCATTTCTTATCATTTTTTCAACTTTATTTGGACAATTTTTACTTGCTCTACAATTTCGAACACTGGAGAAACACTGCAGAAGATGCAAGAAGGTAAAGAAGAAACCACGGGTCCTCTCACAAATCATTCGAGCACGTCAACATTTTTCGAAGCTACCGTAATATAACTTTTATAGAAGGCCACAAATGGCTACCGTGCCTTCTCTGTTCTGGTCGCTTCCTTTTTCTATTCTTCTTCATTTTTTTCTTCTCTTCCTCCGGCCGAACTTGTCGAGGTTCCTTCAAATTTTCGGAAACGTAAAAAGTTTTATGACACATGCGGTAAGCCAAGAATCGTTTCGCCACTCACCGCAGCTACGGACTTGGACGGTTTTTTTTTCTCTAAGCTCTCTGAGAAAATTCCAAAACCTTCGGCTAGGATAGTAAATCATCTTCGACTTTTTTCTCGGCACTTTGTTTTTACTTTTATTGCAGGCACCGGCTTTTATTCCAGCTACCACTAGTCGGTTGCGATCTCGAATCGAGAACCCATCTCTGGTTTTGCATCAATGGAGTTTCACTCGTTTCTTTTTCTTTGTTCCGCCCTCTTCTTCTTTTTTCGAATGACGAAAACATTGCTAGAGAAATATGATAGGTAAATAAAAATTCTCAGTATCGGTCAGAACGAACAGAAATCAAGAGTAGAATGTTATTTTTCCTCCCGAAATGATTTGAATTTTTTCATTTGATTGCTATAAACGTCTAAAGATCCACAGTCTAGTGATAGGTACAAACGAGAGTTTCGTGCTCTGGCTAACGTTACGTGTTATGACGTCGCGTAGACAAAAAAGGCTACGCTGGACGACGTAGGGGATGGATGATCTTCTATGGCATCGCTGATGGTCCATGCATATGTAAAGATTTCTCGAAAGGGCTTCCTCTGTGGCAGTTCTGCTACAGAGATGCAAGAAGGGCTTCCCGTTCGCGTGTTCCCTGCATTTATTTTATGTAATCGTGGTCGTGTCACCCTGCTCCGGCGGCATCAAGATCATCCGGCAATGTTTTATATAAATTTTTAACTTGATTACACACAAGAAGCTTGCACGCGCGAGAGCCCCTGTTACCGCACGCTGCCATTTCAAATCAGAGTTCTAGGGTACAGAAGAGAGAGAGAGAGAGAGAGAGAGAGAGAGAGAGAAAGTACTTATTTAGTACTTGGTTATTGTATTTATTTGACTTTACACAGTAGTCTTGAAAATCTCTGTAAATTGTAGAGATTGGCGATGGCGTGGCACGCTCGTGTTTAGACTGCGGATCTTTATCTATCTATATAATAAAAATGAAATGCTGTTTGAAAAGCTAGTGCAAAATAAAAGTATTCTGCATTTATAGTGGCAAGCAGGAATAAAGTAAAAAATTATTTCATCTTTCAATGGCTTTGTTACATTAAACCAATATACTTCTTCATCCGAAAGTTCGCTTAAATTGCTGAGATCGTGCAGGGGTGTGCCAAGGATTGTTTTCACCCCCTGAACAATTTCTATCAAAGATGTCCATCTCGGAAGGGTTAAAAGCGTAACAAAGACAGCACGGAAGTGAAAGGTAGACGGAGAAGGGAGGACGCAGAGTGTCTTCGAGAAGCGAAGGAAGGGATGGTGAGGACACGAAGGGTGGTAGCATAAGCAGCATGAATCCTGGTCGGCAGGCAAAGCGCGTGGCGAGACGCGTCCCGGACAGACCGGTACGTGTTTGGCTTGCTTTTAAGAGGGCACCGTAAATTTTGTGGCCCAACAGGGTCGTAAACTCGTACCCAACCGAACAAACGGCTCTCGCGAGGTAGGGGTGCCACCGACCCACAGGGGGTGCATTTGGTGCATCCTAGGCGCGCGCGAGCGCACGCCACCACTGTTGCTTGGTGTATCTTGCAGTAGGTACATCACGTTGCGCCGTCAACATGTCTGTCAACCTCTCTCCGGTTTCCTTGGAGAAAGTCCGCAATCGACTTTTGTCCCCGGTGATCACTGAAATCTCTCCCAGTTGGGTAGAGTGCAACTAAGCGCCGACGAGACATATTTTAATAGTAGAAACTCCAACGGAATCGTGTAAACAAATTCTGGCAAATTTTTCTACATCACTGACCACATATAACAGCATCGAACAATTTGTTAAAAGAGTAATGAATTCTAACGGAGAAACAATAAATTGGTTGAAAGTATGCTGGATGCATTTTTGGGAAATTAGCCATACAAAATTTTCTACGAGATATCAATGGATTTCATGTTTGTTTTTTAAGCCAAGAACGTTGAGCGGGGAGTGCCCGTGATAAACACGTAGACGGAAGAAATGCGAATTGTGGGCTCCCGTCTGTTGTGTGAGCTGAAAGATGGAGGAAGGACACAGGGCCCTTGGTCCTTGAACGTGTGGTTTTTTTTAGTGAGTATTGGGAACACCGACCACCTGTGTCCCTCGAACCCCACACTACCCCTTTTGGATTGTACGTAAATATATTGTTTTCCACACGGCTTTAATCTAAACAAGAAAAAAAGAAGGTAACGGTAGATTGTGGCTAAAAGTCCCGGTGGGTGAGCACAGTTCCGAGAAATTTTTCGAGATCAAAAGTTGAAAAAGAAAATGGTGTAATCGAATTCTTTCATGCTGGCTATATTGCAAAAATGTTTAATTCGTTTTTGAAACCGTCTCTCGGCCGTCCTTCAGTCGTCGCACGCACACCTGAACATATTTCCCTCGCTAAAATGCAACGCGACGCCTTCGACCTTCGCAACGCATCGCGGTGTCGACGATACGGACGACTATCGAAGATATCTTGATTATGAGTTTACTCTACGACAAGGAACAATAATGTGGGTTTGAATTTCGTTAAATACACGTATGATCGGTGTGTGCGATCCGCGAAAGTAACGTGTAGAAGGTGGCAGTGCGAGAACGAGTATATTATAGTTCATTGAATGAATGAGTGACATGACCTCATCTATCGTCAGCGTCTATGGTTCAGTTGATGATGTGGCATGGTTATGCACTATGCACTCTCAGTTGAATTCGAGTCGTCGACTGTGAAGCGTGGGCACTTGCAAGAAGGTATGTGATAAGATTCCTAGCTGATTCTGCAGCTGCACGCTATACGTACATCTGCAGAAGTCTGGATTACGTATACAGTTGATAACAGAAGTCCACGTACACTAGGTTAGTATTCGATCTCATTTTCTTTTCGAGAAATGTTGCAAATAACGATTTGTTTTTCAAGAATCGAGATGAAGAACTTGGAAGTCGACGAAACCGTTGTTCGGGAAGCATTGCGCAATCAGCTGTCCGACGAATCGGTGGAAATACTGAACATCGCACACCAATCTTTGTCGGAACAAGGATTGAACTTCTTCAGCGATCTTCGCAAAGTTACCGTGAGGTACAGGGGAATTTCCAAACATGGATCATCGAAGGAAGAGCGTTCAACAGTGTTCGTTGTGAAATTGGATCCGTTGGACGAATATGTAAAAAGCATGGCTCACCAACAGGACCTGTTCCCTGTCGAATCAAGGTTTTTGCGGGATGTTCTGCCGATGATAAGGGAGATGATCGATCATCCTGTAGGACCACGATTATGGTTCTGCTGCGACGAACGTCGCATGTTGATAATGGAGAATTTATGCGAACAGCGATTTTTAATGAAGAATCGCCAGGAGGGCTTGACTTTCGAACATTGCTGTTTAGTTTTGCGAACAATGGCGAAACTTCACGCGGCTTCTGTTGCCCTCTTCGAAAAGGTTCTTATTACTACATTTTTTTTCTAGTTGGAATGGATGTTGACCGTGAAAGGCTGTTTTACGCGACTATACTCGAGTGCATGCGAGGGTTCAGGTTTCCAACGAATTGTGTTAGGGTACCATTAACGTTCTGTATCTGCATAGAAGCCAAAACTGATGGAACCGTTCCGAGATGGTGGCATAGTATCAAAGAAATGTCCGAAAGTGTTCTTACGATTAATGGAAGTAAGTCTTCGGCGAATAGGCGAGCAGATAAAGGGTTGGTCGGACGAGAAATGTGTGAGAGTAGCGCCGAAGATAATCGAGATGGCAAAGTCGATCGGAAAGGAGAGCATTAACGCGTACGCATACGAGCCTGATGAGTTTTGCGTGTTAAACCATGGAGACTGTTGGGTGAACAACATTATGTTCAAAGAAAACGAGAGGGGCGAGCCGGTGGATTTGCGTTTGGTAATATTCATTCTTTCTATAATGAGAAAGTAATAATTTCTAACCTCTCAGTTCTTTAACCTCCGACACAGAATTATCATGTTATAAAAAAATTTTCAGGTCGACTATCAAATGGCCGTCTACGCTTCCCCAGCAATCGACTTGTTGTATTTTCTAAACATTTGCCCAGAACTCTCTTTAATCTATGACAACGACGATTATTTCGTCAAGCTGTACCTGAACACCTTGAAGGAGACCATGGAAAGAATAAACTGTAAAACGAACCCGCCAACGATGCAGCAGCTGAAACAAGCGTTGCACAAACGAAGAGCTTACGCAGTTTTCGCAGGTGTCGTGCTACATTTGCGAATGATAGCGAACAAGGAAGACACGGAGAATTTTACCGAGGTGTTGATGAAACTGAACGGCGAGACTAAAATGGACGTATTCAAGAATCCGGATGCGGTGAAGCTGGCGATGAAAATGATACCTGTGATGGACGAAAGGGGCTATTTCGATTGACGAAAAGAGATTCAACAAGAATCTATCTTAATAGTTATAAGTTGAAAGGTTATATCGACATCCCTACATTTAATTTCGTTACATTTCTAATGTTCGTTTATTTTCAGACATTCTGGGTTATTCTCGAGTGAGAATCCTAGTAGCACAAAAATATTAAATGGATATTTTTTTCAAATATTAGAAAAATATTTTTTAAACCACATTTTTTCATATGAGAAAAATATTCGACCTCTATATTATGAAAAAATATTCTATTTCTATTATTAAACAAAGATTTGTTTTATAATGAAAAAGAAATATTTTTTTCACAATATGAAAAAAATATTATTTGTATATTTGAATATTAAAAAAAGATTGAATCTCTTTTTAATATTATATAAATGTGTATACAATATTTTGTGCTACTAGGGAAGTTTCAGTATTGAATGTTTTAATGTGACTAGTCACAGAAGTATGTATTAAATATTATTGAAATAAGTTAAGAAATAAACCGAACTACAGCCTATTAATTTAAACACAAATTTATTTTAAACGCGAGCAAAGAAGGACGTCAAATTACATTGGCGGTTAGACTCGAAGTAAAGAGACGTTTCAGAGAAAAACAAAATGGAAACACACGTTGTTCACTCGGAATGTAAGATCCAACAAATCTATTAAATACATTTCTAACATAGTAAAATAGTTAGCAGCAGAGAGTATCAAGTATAAGTCTAAACTACAAATATATTTAAATATACTTGCGTTTATTTTTAGGTATAGATGTAAATCTGTAGGTGGTCGTTTCGTTTGGAATATTTTTTCATATCCATCTATAATTCTCCAGTAACGGAATTTCGTGAAGAAAACGTGCTTTCGAACGATGGCAGTGTGCTGTGTCCCAGCAGCATCCTGCTGGTTAAAGAAAACTGCCTAGCAGCTACCTCTCAGTTGATGAACTTTCGAAAAGCTGCTTCGAGGTCAAACGTGCGGATTCGGCGGTCTGCCGGTAGCAATTGATTTATTGTAGGGCAGTAAAGCACTAGGCTAAAAGGTCTCCAACAGCATCGTCTCGGTAACCTACATCGTGAACAGAGAAATTGTTGTGGCGAGCCTCGATGGGGAGGCTTTTGCGTCGATCTTTCATCTGTGAACGAAAAACACGGACAACGATGTCTTAGTCTCAGGAAAGAGAGAGAAAGAGAGAGAGAGTGAGAGAGAACGCTATCTTCTGGTTCAAGGTATTCCCCGTGTTGCTCTAGCTTTCTTACTCTTTTCATCTGTCGCTGCGAGACTCACTCGGTTAACGACACCCCTCGTTCTCTACGACGGAAGCTGACCTGGAGGATTCGTAAATCACAGTAGAAAGGCGAATACGAAAAATTCGGTAGCAGATCTAGCAACCTCGAGAAAGTCGGGTGCCGTAGAGAACAAATGTCGGAGAAACTGAGGGGATAATAGAAAAAATAGCCGGCCCGTGAAGTATTCGGATTACTCGGTCGTCAGCGAGCGAAAATTCCGGTAGCAGACCGCGATTAGTCACGAATCCGCTCCGGGAAAACGTCCACAGGGTGAAACTCGATTTTACTTCGCCCCCATTTTCGGCCAGGTTCCCAATCTTATGGTGAAACGCAACGGGGTGTACTCCTGATTGAGATTTCTAGGACGATTATATCCTTTCCCAACGTCTCTGAACCTTGGGAGATTGATAATTGATTGAACGGAAATGCTTTCAACTGATTTGAATAGTGGAATTAATTTACAAGATTACAGCGGTGTGTTACAGATTTCAGAACGGAGCGGAACGAATACGAAAGAATGACAGGATCTCCGGACCAAAGGATTGGATGAATCATTTGAAATTCTGAAAGGCGTTTACGAACTAATCCCACGATTTTTCACGTGCTCCGGTTAATATAGTTTTCACCCAGAATTCGTCAATGTCTCGCTCTTAAATAACGTTCGCTCTTTGTGTGGTTTGTCAAAGGCGATTTTTTCTGTGCCTGGGAAAATTCTTCGAGAGTTCTATTTTAAACTGTGAACAATTGAACGAATGTCTTCATCAGTTTAGAAATTATATTAAATTCAGATTCGAATAGGAATAAACAAAGAGAGATCCCACGGTTACAGACTTAAATAGGAACAAACAAATTTGTGAAAGATATTGTTGATACGGGGTAAATTGATCTGTCTGGAATCGATTAGGGAGATTCAGCTTCATATAGGGTTCGGTTGGAATCTTGGTCGAGAGATCCCACGACCACCCGAACAAGGCCCGCATCTTGACATCCGCCGGTACACCATTTAGCAATAATTTACTCGAGGTCGCTACGGAATACCGTCGAAAAATTGAGAACGGCGTGCGTGGTGTCGTTGACATCGAAATCGGGCTACAGATCCCACGGGTATATTGTTGTCCAATGACACGTTTGTATTTACACGTCGCGCGCCAAAATTCCATGTCCCGTCCCGGTGTAAATACGCCCGTATACACCGCGAGCCCGGAGAATAATATTGATAAGTGGTTCCTCTTTTCTTCTTGCAAGCCGTCCTCGTTTATGTAATACAATTCTCGATTGAATTCGATTCGAGATACGCTGCACGGAACAGGTTCGCGAATTTCAATGAAACGATCGGGGAACACTCAGAAATGCTTACGTCCAAAAAATTCGACCCAAAAAAGCATCGGAATGATCGAATTGCAAATGATTTACACGAATCGTCGGTTTTGATTAAAGATTTGTTAGAAGTTAGAATTGTAGAATAATTTTGACTAGAAATTAGAATTGGAAGAATCGTAGATTTAAAAGTCGTAATTGCAAAGACGATACTAAAAATTGTATCTTTAACAAAATTTCTTTTCGCATCCTGTAGTTCCAGTCGCTCTAGCTTCTTAAAAAAGTTGAATTCGTAATTCTAATATTAGAAGAATAAAGATTGCATTTGTCGATAACGTAGCTAGATTTCTGCAATGGATACGGAAACATGTGTTCGAGCAGATTTAAATGGACAAGCTTGAGGTCTGGGTTTTTCATAGATGAAAAGTTTCGCGTATTACGTAAAAATTAAGAAAAATTTATTGGGGGTAATACAGAAACAAAAAAATCGACCGCAAACCGTGGTACGAGAAAACTAAAAATCAGGGAACATCTGAGAATGCCGAGGTTCTACGATGTTTTGGAAATTTGCGGCCGCAGTAGCATTGACAGTCGACCGAATATTTTTCGACCGCGCTGTACATGAATTATGGTGTACGGATTTATGGGTCAATTCCGTGTGGCCGGAAGGTAAAGTTGCCCATTCCGAGAGCTTTCTCCTTGGTCGGTGGCTCTTTTACAGCGTCTTTGACCAGTATTCACAAGGTCCTTGCACAAATTGCTCGCCTGTACAGTTATGACACTATCCTTTCTCCCCAGCGGACAGTTTTCTGCCAGAAAATATGACCTGGCCACCAAATGCTGTACCCCGATGCACGTTTAGCACCGAAAAAATTTTCTAACATAGAATACGATGAATTTCACAACGATTTTTATCATTCACAATTATTGTATCTATCAAATACGATACATTAATATACGAATATAACGATACACAATCGAGTAAAATTTTTCCACAATTCATTTAGCACGTACGATCGGAAGCACGTTTATAGAAACGACATTATAAATGCTATTCGATAAAAACTGATGAAAAAATTCCAGTCTTAAACACGCGAATAATCTTCTAATTTATATTAATTCGCAACGAGACGAATTACACTCTTTGAAAAGAAAATAGCATAAATCGAGTGGAAACGACGAAAATCTCTGTAATTCTCGTTCGAAAAATACATTTCTATTTCGACGAACAATACCTGAATAAAATAAATACACGCGTGTCGAATCGAAACGCAGAGATATCGTTTTTCCCCCGGTGAAAATAAAAATAATGAAGACAATTATAAACAATGGTGTCGACGTGTGCGGAGTCGATTTTTTGCCACCGCGAGCTGTTTCAACGGTGTGTAGAAACGAGCGTGCGTAACGTGATTTCTGTGTTCGGACGTGATTTTTCTGTGAAAGGCAGAAGCCAAATGCGATTATGATCGCTAGGGACATGAACAAGGGTGAGCGAATTATAACAAAACGAGAGCGCTGTTATAGTACTCACGTCGCTCGACACGTGGCGAATCGCGTTCTGATATTGTATCACTGTCTGCCACGTGACCATCACTTTATAAGTATACATATACACCGTATCACGCTCGGTTGGTGGTATCGAGGAAAGGCTTTGAATCAAACATGACCCACGAGTATCACGGAACCCAAAACTTCGATCCAACGAGCCTTAAACAAATCTCTTCGTCTCAATTTTCAATTATTTTCTATTCACACTTTCTCAGATCTATTCTGCCCTTTGACACTGTAATAATTTATTTCAGATCTGCATGGTCTACTACCACTGGAAATAAGATTCGATTTTATTCCACGTTCTTTAAATTCGTCTACAAAAGTTGAAAATTGCATAGTCATTGCAGTCTACTCTATTGTTTGTTATCTCTTTCTACCTCCTCACTTGGATACTAGAAGTTGAAATAATTAGTAGAAACAATGAAAAGTATTATCACATGTTTTAATGTAGAAAGGCATTGTCCATTTTGATGAACTCAGCTCAATGTGGACACTGTCCGTTTTATTCTTGTTAAGTATTTGGTCAGTCGTCGGTCCAAAGTACGTCCAGCAAAGTGTCTATGTGTGGGTGTGTCGGAAGGATGCACCATTTGGTCCTTAAATAACTGAGAAAAGTGGATCAACATGTTGAAATTGTGAAAACAGGCGAGTCACAGTGCCGACGTCGTACGTGTCTGTTAGGGGTGTCAATTTGTCCACTGGAAGTGTAGTTTGTCCCTGTTTGTTTCCAGGAGAGCTTTATTTGCAGCACACAAGGACCACGAACGACAGCGTCAGTTCAAGGGGGTGGTGTGACGGGGTGTGAAGGGGGACAGGCGGGCGGGGGTTACTAGAGGGAGGGGTTTGCAGGGGTGGGCAAGAGGGTGAAGCCCATAGAGGACTGTGGAAAAGTGGACGCTTCGCGTTATAACGACGTCCTGATGCCAGCTTCTTGTTTCAGGACGGAGAAAAAAGATCGGTAACGAGGCGAGACTACGACAGAAACAGCTGTTTCACAAAAGCGCCGATCCGGGGAAACCGGGTCGCTCGGACGACTTAGTCTTTTTCGGGAAAATACTGGCCCGAACTTCGGTTTTCAATATTCCAATAAGCGTCGACTTCGAACGCTGGACATTTACATTTTGCTCGATCAACTTATATTTTTATTTTTGTAAGAAGTAGTTGTTTACTCGATTTTTAACAATTTCCTGAAATTAGGGTGGCCATTTACAGAATGGCCATTCGACCAGTTGATCCGTCTTTTATTTCCTCGAGAGGCCATCACGAGAGTCCCAATATTTTCCATGAATCGAGGACTCGACGAGATTAGCCCACAGAAATCAGTATTCGCGTATTCAGCATCGGCGGTGGTTATCACCGAGGATAATATGTACGCGTGACCGCAATTGCCCTTCGCAATGGTTAATTTCATTGTCGTTGAACAATGCTCGAGGATGACGAATAGTAATCATACGTGGATGAAGTTGTAACCAAAGTTGCTTTCGAAGCCGCAGGGACAAATCATTCGATGAAAGAGAGGGGCCGGAGAATTGTAGGAGAGAAATACATATAGAAAAGCCTATGGGGGAGAACGGTACGTAAGCAGAACTGCGACGGGGTGGTAGTTGCCACTACGATGGTAGGGGAATTATGTGCGTTTGACGCACGTGCGTCTGTTGCGCGCCGTATCGAGTGCAAACGGGGCACGAAAACCCTAACAACAAGGGTGAGAACATGCCGCACAGACAAAATGTGACATCCGGATCGGTCAATTCCCAAGGTTTCCGAGAGAGCATCGGATAGCCCACTACCCCCATGCTCGTCGTCCGACATCCTTGTCCGACGGGAAATTGATTTTTCTTCCGCAATCCTCTAGCAATTCTCCGATCCCCAAAAAATGTCGCCAGACTGTACGCAGACAACGGGACTTGATTCTCCAAATATTTTAGGCTGATTTTAATGATTTTTCGATATGTCACTCAATGTATTAAACAGCTTTTTCTTTTGCAGAGATATTTGTAAAAAAACTTGGATCTTGAAACAATCGTTTACCGAATATACACTGAGCTGATTATTTAAAAAAATACTCACTGATTTCTAGTCTTGGCGTATACGATTCCTTATAGTTTGTTTATTCTAGAACATATCGAAAAATCATGAAAATCGGTGAGAGTATCGCGCATGGAAAGGTTGACCTATTTCACATTGGACAGAGAAAAATAATTATGGGAGACTAATGATAGATTGAAAAAAGGGTAGAGGAGCGAATGACGAAGCAAATGACGGAGCAAATGGCAAAGACGGGTAGCAGATTCACAAGGTCCTCCATAGACGGTTACCATGGCGTTGTTTTCGTCGTGGAAAGGACAGGACAGAGAGTTTCACCGCGATTGCTGTAACAGCATCGCCGTGACGAGAGACGCGCGTATCGGTAATGTAACCAATCATCGGGGACGAGTCTGTCTGGTTTTAAAGCTTGGTAGCGTCGGTGTTGGGTCGTGTACCCTCGGCGCGAGGTTATACTCGGCGCGAGTTGGTTTAGGTTCGGGCTCCCCGTAACGAGGAGTTTAATGACATCGTCGACGTCCACGTCGGACACGTGAATGTCAGGGGAAAGTTTCTCTCTCTTCTCTATTTTGATGTATCTGTGTCCATCGACGTACAAAATTTACCTCCGCCCCGACGCGTTACCGTGCCGTTCATTTTCGGAACACGATTGCACTCTGTGTCTCGCACTTATGTTCGTACATTTACATACAGATTGTGTTTCATTTTTTTTTGTTTTTTTTTTTTGCTGCAGCCTCTGGCGAAGGAACGAGAAGAAAAATATCATTACAGCAGCCGCCGGAATTTGAGAGTAATGACGTGAGTTTTTCGAATTTTTCCACACAATTTTCACCAATATTCGGTTCGCCCGTTGTTTTTCCTTTCGTGTCTCTATTGTCTAGTGTTGCGTGCATCGACCTATCGCGCGCATTTATTTGTCACTGCTTTTTTATATGGCTCGGTGAGGGAACAAGATTTTTCAATATTTTTATTTTGGTAAAATTGTTCTAATTCGATCGTCGGATTATTTTTAAACAAATTTTCGATACCAATTACGTTCGTTCACTGGAGAGATCAGCGTGGATGGACCAGTCCCTAGCTCGAAAGGGATCGAAGCACGATGCAGAGATTTTTTAAGGGTAACTGCAGTTTCCCCGTAGCTGCAAATTGGTTAGAGATACACGCAACGACATTGGTGTAGAGAAAGGGGCACGTGGCCGACGTAACAATATTCCGGTCCCCCGCGGTTAAAACAGTAAAAAGATGGACGAGAGACACGCGGCTCTTACGACAGTTAAAATAGGCACACGAGCCAAGTGACACGAGTAGAGGATGCGAACCAATGGTGCGTGCTTGTCCTAGTCGTTAACGTTCGCGAGTACCCCCTTATTTTTATATTAAAATCACCTACTCTCTCTCTCTCTCTGCACAGCTTTCTTTATTACTGCCCTGACAACTGAGACTGCCACTGTAATTAAGTTCCACTTCCTCTTTGCTCCTCAATTTTAATAAAATGGAACCTTAAGGTGGGATCTTCTTTGCGCGTCTGAATGCAGCGTTTTGCGATGCATAGTCCATTCGTCGTAGCTCTTTTCTGAGCCTCTGGACGCACAGGTTTGCGGTACTATACCCGGACGAGACACAATTGTGAAATTCTATTGTAGAAATTCTATAAATTTTATACGTACACATGTTTCTGATTCGATAATCAACTTCTGATGTGAAGTATGACGAATGGAGTATAATGGGCACATGGATCGCAAACCGCTGCATTCCCACGCGCAAAGGAGATATCCTACATTTACTGCAATTTGAATTTGACGTAAAATTAGGAATTGTGGTGTTGATAACTTTTAGACGCGATGCTGTCACACGTGCGCAATAATTAACTGGTAACTCTATCCTCGGTATTAAAAATCCTATACATTATCTCGAATCGCTTTTACGACTGTACGGCCCACCCACGCTTTTAATGTTCGAGACATTTTAATGGGAGTTTGAAAGGTCAATTTTCACAACATTCTTGACCGAGCTGAAGCGTGAAACGAGCATTTATTTCAGCTGCTCGTGGTGACCCTTCTCGAAAGACTTAGGTGGGTGTGATTTTAACGAGCCTTAAATTAAAACGGAGTAACAACTCTATCAAGAAATATGTATAAATAATTTTTTTAAATACTCTGTTGTGTATTTTTCCACGAAATCCAGAAAACCCCAACGGAACAGCGCACAATGTCTTAGAATTGCGAGCGTTTACGACGTGTTTTCCGTGACTCTCTCGGTTATTTATGAGCCATTTTAAGGGTTCTTACAGTCCCAATAAATCAACGTCGTTCCAGTTATTTCCAGGCTAGCAGGGAATCGATCGTAAAATTTGATCCGAGATTCGAAAACGGCGGACATGCTCGCGGAAGCCCTGAAAATTCGATGCGTGTCACGAAATTCGATTTTATAGTTTCTCACGCATAATCCTGCCGCTAGTCGAACTCGAAAAATGTTCTTCGTCGAACGCGGGAAAGTCTTTCGACAATTAATGCTTCCGACAATTTTTCGTTAAAACTCGAGACTTTTCATGAAAAATATAATCAAACTCGGCCATTTCCGTGGCGCGCAGCTCGCACTTACGGTCGCCGTCGCGTCCCGCGAAATAAAAATGGAGCAGCACCGGAGGCGCGCAAATTAGTCGAAAGTTAAACGAGCGACAAAGTGCAGGTTTGAACCGGGGAGGAAAAAAAATATAATAAAAAAAAGGTCGAACCCGTGGCCCTCCCGTAAGTCCGCAAAGTCACGTACGATCGGCTCGCCGAAAATGATATTCACTTTATATTCAGCGGTGTTGGGGAAGAAACGGTTTTGCTCAAAGGCTCGTTAGTGGCGGGTCGGCCCGATGAGGATTGTTGTCGGACCGGGGGCAGGTGAAAAAAAGTCCAATCCACACCGTAAAAGTCCGTTTGTTACAGATCGCTCAAAGTCCGTTTGTTACAGATCGCTCAAAGCCCCCGAACAGATTTGCGTTGCCCGCGTATAATAATGGGGCGTGCGCGCACGTCCATTCTTGTCTATTCTTCGTTCTCCCACTCTCTTCTCTCCATCTCTCTCTCTCTCTCTTCGTGGTCCCCTATTTCGCTTCTTTTAAGAAGCGTGCCCGAAATCGTGGACGGAAAACGCAAAGGATCACACCCCGAGTTTTTAACACCGCCACCAATGACGTCTTAATAAACGGCACCAGGTGATGCGCTTTTCCGGGCCGCTTTCAAACGATTCTCACAATGCTTCGTCTCCCGGGTATTACTTTCACGTTAGAGTGACCATTCAGACCAATTCTGTCCGGGCAGGTTCCATTTTCAAGGTGTACAGCATTGCTTCGATATTAGGCCGTTTGGAAGTTAATCTCGTTTTTCGTATAGAAGTAGCATTGCTTCAATTTGTTATTACCGAAATTTTATTTTTATTTATTTTAGACACAAAAAGACTTGTATCGAGGCATTTCCTGCAAAATCAAAGTACGCATTTCCATCAGCTTTTTAACTAAAGAGCAAACAGTGGAGGCAGCATTGTTTTCCCTTTTGGAACAATTATCGTGAAATTGTACGTATCACCCGCCTAGCCGGTAAGGGTCGAATCGTGTAAGGGCTGAAATCGAATTTGTAGGAGTGAAAATACGACTACACGGGGGAGGGGAAGTTGGGTATTTAGATGGTGGATTCACGTGGCGAGGCATCTGTCGGACAACTTAACAACTACCCTCCCTTTGTCAGCACTCTCTCCTTTACATCCCCTTTTTATATTGTAGCACTGCAGGGTGATACACGCTTGAGACGCCCCGCGGCTCTTTCTTTACCTTTTTCCCTTTTTAGTTTTTTTCCTTCTCTCCTTCCGTCGACAAATAAGGGCTACTGCATTGGTATACATATTATTATGCTCCTAACGAGTCGTGTACCTACACCTCGCAACCGTACAGAGCACAGAATCTTTTTCATAGCAATTTGTTTCTTTTGTCCGTTAGGACAACGTCCTTCAATTTGTGGTTGTTTTAATAAATTTTTAAAGCGATCAAATGATGGTTTTGGTGGACAGAATAGGTGTAAAATTGTGCGATAAAATTTGTCTAATCTAAATACTGTGGTGCCCAAGGTGGTTCGGAACCCACCATTATTCTAAACTTTAGGTCCTGTCACGAAATAATTCTCAAATGAGAATTCAAAAAGCGACGTTAAATAATAATAAAAAAAAAGAATTTTGTGTAGACCGAGTCAGCGAAAAGGAAATTTTTTAAATTGAATCCCAGATTGTTGGTCGTTGTCGTCGGCGCGGCTGGGGACGATTTCAATGTATCTGTGAGATTCAGTGTCGCCGCAGGATTTCACCGGGTACTCTATTTAGCGCTTGTTAGCACCGACAATACGCTGCAGCTGATCCCCTTAACGAGACCGATGCTTACATTATGCGACGAGGGTGTAAGCTCACCACGTGGTCTCACTCCTCGACGAGAAATGCGAGCACGCGACACCGACGTCCACTAAATCGTTACTTCTCATCGGGAGCTTCCTCGAAACTGCGATTCAGAAGCTGTTCCTCGTAAGAATGCTTCTTTCACAGCTGGAAACTCTGTTTCATCCTTCCGCTTCGCGCCAACGACGCTCCTTAAATTTATTATTAAAAATAGAACGCCTACGATAGCGTAATTATAGGAAGTTTTAGAAAACACTGTCTAGAAAGCGACGATTCAAAACCAGTCACTCTATCGAACGATTCAGCCAGTCTATTAAAATTATTATTTATTAAAAACGGGTTGAAACCCTATTTTACATATAAGAGAGATACAGACTACTCCGATAAGTATAATAATATATAAAGAAGGGATATATGCACAGAAAAGTAAATTTTGATAGTGGTACAATCGATATGGTATTATTATAAATTTTAGTAATGAATTATTGAAAAAATCAAGACGATTATAAATAGTGCATGATTTTGCAATAATGCGATTCATTGGATTAATTAGTCCATAAGTCGATTTTGCTTTGACTTTGAAATTGATTTTAGCAGCCAATTAAACGAAAATAAATACGTAAAAGATCGAGTCTCGTCGGAACGGTCTTGGGTAAACTAATTAGTTTGCGCGGAGAGGCTGGAGTATTTATGTCGAAGCAACTTCAACATTCCTGCATGGTATTCTTGGTTTTTCCTTCTTGTCTCTTATTTGATACTTTTCGTATGAGCGTCTACAAACTTGTGGGTTCTGTGGCCAATTTGTAATATTTTTAATTAACACGTGCAATGGCATTTACGGGCTCTTACGGCCCAAAATACGTGACGAACGAGTTGGAAGAAATGTGTTAGAAGAGCGTCGCGCGAGACGCTAATAATAGTAAGAGAGGAATTAGTTGGAAGAGTTAGTAAACGTTGAACAGGGAAAGTGTATCCGAACGGTTCTCTCTCGGAAGGATTAGCCTCTTCGGTGTAAAAACTGCTGTCGAACCATGCGTCTCGTTTTCCACGCAAGGTGGAAAATGTCGTCCCAGTTACGGCTCGCTCGTAGATCTAAGGGATTTGTCGACATTCCGACGAAACGTGAAACACATTTCGGGGAGGGTTGATTATATATCGGTTCCGGTTCAGTTTACTTTCAACAAGAAGCTCAACGGAGACAAATTAGTCCTCCCTATTTACCACGAATTGGCTGCCTATCGGTGTTCACAAGTGTGTATATATTTTCATGGTAAAATTCGAATCGACACGCAACGATGTTCGATTACAAAATTATCAATCGATCGAATGCAGAAATTGTGCGAGGCTCGGAAAAATGGGAGCGAAAACGAATAAACATATTTCTCGAGTCTCTTTCCGCAGAGATGATGGATCATCGGGGTGATCCGTAGAAGAAGGGCCTCCACGGAAGAAACCGTGGGCATTGTGAGCGTGATTTGCATGCGAGGCTGGCATGAATGCGATGTGATTGCCTTTGAATCGAAGAATGTCTCCATCCTGGGAACAATCTAGCTGGTTTCTCGAAATATTGTTGTACGTACACGGTGAGAATCTTTCATTCTTGATTTTCTAGTTGTTGTCATCTTCTGTGGGAGAGTTCCACTTCTCTCTATTCAACTTGCTCTCTGAATTTCATCACACCCAGGAGGCACGCAACCAGCGAAATCTTCCCATAGAACTTTTCATCCCAATAATTATACAAGTAACACGAAAAACTTTTTAAGGATCCGCAGCAACATTTTTGGAGGAAGATTAAGGGTTACGTTTTTATGGTTATGTCGAACGATGGAAGGGTCGTGTCCTTGTCCATTTCCGGCAGTCCTCGCAGCAGGAAGAGCCGTCAGGATGCAATCTAGGCTGAAGCGTTCACGATGGTCATTGTGAGTGGGCGCGAGACGCTCATGTACCCTAAAATTGTGTATAACGTGACGGTTGAGGTTGGCCATTCGACTTGGTTCCCTTTGGTCCTGGTCCCTTCGGTTTCCCAGACTCTCGGCCCACCAGGATTCGCGCAGGACCAACTATAGACAAGATAGGAACACGCCTCTTCCTGCCCGACTGCTCGATTATTACACTTGACACGCGCCTTCTACCCTTTTTAATGCATGAAATAATCCTACCTAAAAAGACAAATTACTTTTTTTTTGCAATTTTAGCCCTTTGCACTCGAGTGGTGACTCTTTTTGTATTCACTGCATTAATAAACGTATTTAATATTTTAATGAACCACTGAAAACACTGTACGAGATACATTGTATCAGTTTTATATCGATAAAATTGAGACAATCATATGCAATGGAATTACTCGAGGCCAGAAGAAAAATTCGATTTTCGAATTAGAATAGCTCCGTGCGCAAAAGGTTAAAAACGCGATTCTTTCGCTTGGATCAATTTGAATCTGGAATGGGTAACGGTGGCAGGACCTCCGGGTCGCGTCTGACAGGTTCGCGCGCGTGTTCTTACAGTCCGGGAATTATCCCGGTGTTCATGAAGCAAGGATACGGTTCCAGTGGCATAGAATTGTAACAGTGAGCTGGAAGGCTCGCACAGTTGCGAGGCAGTAACGACATTGGTTCCGCAGCGGCGTTTCAGGAAGTCCCATTGAAACTTATCATCGCCAGGCTCTTCCGGAACAAATTTTTGGCGATGGCTCGCTCAGATGAAGCATCACGCTGAGCAGAATCACCAGGATCTCTTGAACGTCGTCTGTGGAACACGCGCTACCGACACGACTACATTTTCAACGCACACCATGACCGATTAACTTAAATAATCACTTGCCGTCTGGGAGCCTCGCTTTTGTTGCGCACCGGGCTTTTGGGAGTCACCGAACACACCCGGTACATTCATCCAGACAATTCCAAAAATTCTGAATGCGAATTTTGCAAGAATTTCCCTGTGATAAGAACATAGAAAACTGTTAGTAATCTACATTCGCATTTCCAGTAGAGTTTACTGTGTTTTAGGAATTCGTCTCGATCAGACGCACTCCAGAACCGTGTTTAGCAACGCCGTGTCAAACAATCGCGCAAGAAATATTCACAAAGCCGTCGATTTCCTCGTAAACGAGGATTTTCGCGCGAGCTGTTAGGCGGCGTCGATTATTCCTGGAATCGAAACCGTTCTAATTGTGTGATCCTATGTGGATCGGCGGATTCGACTGACTCGGTTCTCGCCTACTGGATTTAATCAACGGCGAGGCTTCAAAGATCCGAAGAAGTCGCCCCCTCGGTGTAGTTTGTTTATCGTCGGCCTCTTGCTCGATCATTTCCCTTTTTTCTCGCTCGGAGAATTCGTCCGATCCAATGACTGCTCGAGCTGTTTCCTGGAAGCTCGCCGAGCCGGTCTCTCTCTCTTCGCTCGCCTAACTGACAAGCACCAGCCCTCCTCTTCCGGGACAGCTTTTCTCGAAGCTTTTTTCGACGACGCGTCGTGTCGGGCCCTGTGCACGCCTTTCGGTAAACTTTAACACAACGATTTACCATACACTAGACTCGCTCGTAAATCTGTTACACCCTGCCACCGTTTTCAGAAAACTCTAGAAATTTATCGTTCTATAAACGATCGCGACTGTCAACATAGTCATCGCGTGGGCGAGTGATTCTCTCATTAGCGTTCTCTCTCGCTCCGTTCTTCGTAGACGTATAATTTAAAAGCTAATTCAACGAGGAACTTGTCGATAGATTTTTCTGGAGAGTAACATTGTATGTTTCACGCTGAGAAATGACAGAGGGATGACGTTCGGCTGCGACGTTCCACAGTCTCCCGAATAAAAAGATGCAAGAACTGTTGTTTTTGCATCGAGGAACCACTCGGATCTCCCGCGGCGGGCTCCTCCGTGCTGAGTAAACAGTAAATGGACGTCTAGTTAGTTTACACTTTGTTTTCGGAGATGTTAACGAAACACGCGGTTACTTTGAAGCGCCGCCACCAACCGCGAGTCACCAATGTAAACCTCGTCGCCATTTTAAGATCGACAAACAACTTGTACCCTTCTCCAATAACTTTCGAACAATTCCCAGAAATTGATTATATTATCCGAACTTTAGAAGTTTTTTCAATTGGCTATCGAACCGTTCGAAAGCTGATCAAGAAAAACCTCTCTGAGGTTTACAGGGTGAATTAGATCTTGCGTGCATTTTCCAGCCTCTGATATGTTTGAAAATTCGGGAAAAATGTGACACGTTTTGGATCCCGGGGCGAGCTTTCCAAGGCTAGGAGACCGTTCGTCAAATTCATTGAAAGTATTTTTGTGTGGCTTTTGAACGAGCAAAGAAACACTAGAGACGTCGTTCGCGTAAGCACACGCTTCGATCAAATAAACCAGTGTCTATGGTTTATTTACACGTTGTTGGCCTAAAGTGGCCGCAGTCGGTAAAGTGATAGTCGCCGACTGTTAGGCGAGCCAGATTTCGTAGAAGCAACGAGTCGACGGACGTAGATCTTATTCAACGAGATTAGAAGCCGAGTTATGAGTCGATTATGCGCCGGACGATTAGTTGATTCAGCCATTCATTATTCTATTACGGAAGCACGTTTACAAACACGGAATGCAAACCGTCGATTAACTTCTCGATTTAACTGCGCGCGGAATTTAGTGAAAGATTTTACAGCTAATTGCACCGTATAAACGTGAAAGCTTACGTCTTAAACCATGCAGGTACCGTTAACATAATAAATAATAATAATTTGTATTGTATTATATAAAGTATAATAATGTATTGAAAAAAGAAAATAATCTGAGATTACCCGCATATACAGTTACCGAGGGCTTTCTTCTCGCTGTAGCGTCCTACTGTACCGGATCTGTGTGTAAGGAAATGATCGGATTACAGACAAAGATCCATTGTGCTCGGGATATGGAGAAAAACAGAACTGTATCTTCCGAGACATCGTCCACCGTTTGTACAAGCGATATCGAATTACGACACAGTCTGAAGATTTCCAGCGGCAACAAAAAAAACCAGTACCAATCTTAGACCAACTTACAGACCCCTCCCCCATAGGTGTGGGATACGCTGTCGAAAAGAAAATTATCAAAAATAAAACAATTCATTTTCGAATACAATGTTGTTGCGGCAAAATCATCGTTTCTGTAATCGAGATCACCTAGTACATTCGCGAATATTCTCGATAAGACAACGAATGCAGTTTACTTGATCAGACTTCGCACCTTGGTTAACATACACACAGTCCAATCATTCGTTCTCACAGTTATACACACTCTCACTCTCATTATTGTTTTCGGGCATGCCCTGTCGAGCCAGTTAGTATTGTGACAATATTCAACGAGATCTCATTTACATGTTCGTTCCTTTTGAGTTCTCATAAAACAAATGTACATTATCATTATTTCAAGATCAAGCCAGTTAATCAAAATGATCCTAGCACCGGCAATAAGCCGGCAAGAAACCCCGATATTATTATATGGAACAGGAAATCCGGTTAATAAGATTTCATTCTGATAGGATTAGACTGGCATTTCGTCCAAGAAACACTGAAACGTTTTATGAATTCTGGCATTCAGTTCAGGTGTATCATTTTTATTATTATACTACTACTAAACCGTACCGGAGACTCCGAAATTTTAGAATGATCAAAAAAGTGCTTCTGCCCGTCTATAATAAATAATAATAATAATAATTCTTTTATGGGGATCGCATTGGGTTCCCGTGTGCTCCAATTAATCGAAGGAAAGTTATGCGAGCTTGTAACAGTTTATGCGACTCATCCTACACATCCTCGGGAATGCAGTAGCGAGCTCGCGTATTATAAGTATTGAGGAAAAGTGTCCGATGTCGAGACCGAAGCTGATCCGTGCGAGGATTAATGGTACGCTATAAATATTGACACCAGTTAGAAATGCAGCGATATACATAGCCATAAATCCCGAAAAATATGCCACCGGTATACTTTTATCGATGTAACCGAATGCCAATTATCGACGCCTCGAAGAAGAGAAAGGCGAAACCTTATAGCGCGAGGCACGGCGATCCGGATTCGTATTCGCATCCTAAGCACAGAAATTCTGAGTCAGTCGCAATATTTCTATAGTGTCGTATACATTTTCCACCCTACACTTTATTTCCCCGGGGAGCGGTGTTGTTTCACTTTCCTGCGAATCGAGTTGCGCCTAATTTAATCACATTGTGGTTACGTACACGGTATTAGAGTTTCGTTTAATTTAAATGGTAATTAAATGTACCAGTGTAATCGAAATGCAATATACAATAGTGTAATTCATAATTACACTGTACTTTATAATTGTATTTCAATTTTAATAATATTCGGGGGTTGAAGAACTTGGTCAGATCGAGAAACCTCGAGATCCATTCGATCAGTTTGTAGAAGAGTCAAGCGGATAAGCTGTCGGAAGTCATCAGATAAACTTGCTTCCATGGAGCTTATGGTTTCGATAGCCGCGTGAAATGCTGTTTCCACGGTTTTCCGATCCTTCGGCGGACAAGTCAAACGGATCATCTACCCCGGGAAACGGCGAGCAGAAACCTTGGAGCTTAAAACCCAGCGACGAAAACGCTACGAGAGTCGGTCACGTCTCAAGAATAAAAGACGGAAATGAGATAAAACCAGCTAATCTTCGACCGTTCCGAGGACAAACCTTCACACGGAGATGATCCCTTCGACGAACGGGTTCGGAGCTCGAAAAAAGAGTTTCTCGAAAAAGTCAAGCAGACTCGGAGAGCTCCGCGAAACCGAGGTGTGCGCTTTAATGCGATTTGCCGAATTTAAAAAGTTAAGACTCACCTGTCGAAAATAAACCGATCATCTGGCGTCCGTCTTGGATCTCCGGATTGAAAAATTTATTTTCAGCTGACACCTGTAACGGATACCTTGCAGAATCTTTTGGAATCAGTGACGCTAAATTCAACGTTTGCATGTGGGAGATTTTTCATGAGAAAAATCTCGGAAAATTGTCTGACAACTTTTGCAAGTTTTCCTTCGCAAAATAAATACTGTAAGATCCAGTCTGATCCATTTCGTTCCGGTGTTCTCTCGGCTTGACGACGACGACGACAACGTCGACTTTCAATGCATTCGCTGGACCTGGGATTAGCGTAGTCGGTTCTAGGTCTAATCGGGTTTAAGTTCAGCGAAGCGGAAGCCGCGGTCCAAGTGGTTTATAAAAATAATACGAGTCGAGGGTGGTGGTGACCACAAGGAATTTCGTGAATAGCACGGGGGTGGTCTGTTGTCTGGTTATTTCGGCTTGTCTCCTAAACATGGGGCGGCGTACACTTTTGACAGAATTAGAGAACTTTTATATTCGGGCTCGTTTTCATCGAGACTCTAGGAATCGCTTAGGGTCATGGGAACCCCTGTGCAAACGAAACCCTTTCGTTCAGAACGAATCTGTAACGTATTCACTGTGGCCCGGGATAAGCTGCTTGGAGTCAAAAAAACCTGTCCAAGTCAGCACGCTGACGTTTGTCAATCATCTTTTACTATCAAAGTGACCGAGGGAGATCGAAGGAGGCTATTCACCAGATTATTTTCACAGTAGCGACTCAATTTTTCTGTGATTTTATGCGTTCCTGACATAGATATACTTCTGTTTTTCTTTAATATTGTCGCTAAAATTCAATATTGTCACTCCAAATTCACCCGTTAAGAATATTGAAAATTAATCATTTATTCAGATTAAATTCATATAAATAGATATGTACTTTCATTGGAAAAATTACAATACAACTTTGGGTTTCTTAACAAGTGCTGTTCCAGCTACAATATATGATATTGGCGCACTGGTTCGATCAAAGTGCTGTTCCGTTCAGTTTCCAGGGGCAGCTGCGGAAAACTGGCTTTATTGCGTTCATCCTTCACATATTTATGACGAATACAGAGTCCGTTCTGTGGTTTCTGATGCGGCTAGCAACAGGACCGTCATAAAGAAGCGAGAACTTCGGAACGAAAATTTACGACGTTATTCCTTGGGGATGAAAAATATTTACAAGCCCATCGGGGCTCTCTCGCGGACCATTCTTTGCAACCCAAGATAGTTTTTCGAGTTTACCTGTTTCCGGGTAATGGCTCCGGCCACAAATGGCATCCGCCTTTCTCGTACCTGATTGAAGAATTTTTGGAAAAATCTGCGGAAAACGTATCACATCGACGAGAAGGCTCGACGAGGGTAAGGGTGCGATTATTATTAGGGTAAGGATCGATTAAAACTATCGACTAAAGCGATTAAATTGGTTGAATTTTACTATAAGCTAGAGGATATATTTTACGTGATGCGATGAACAGACTGAACAGTTTATTATAAATGTGTGAACATACAGAAGAAGGTTTTACGTCTGAACGGCAAGTCAGACGTATGTTATCGTTAATATTAAATGTGAAATGTTCTCGGCACTACGGTTTGATCAATTACTACTGAGAGATCAAAATACAATTTTGCAAACAAACAATCTCGCATTACATACAATTAATCGTATAAAATTCTTCCAATAAAACTTGAATGTTAAAAATTGAATTTACCGTTTTCGATATATTCACATAAATGGGCTAAAAGACATATTATGTTTTTCAAATTTACCGCCTAATATCGATTGGTATAAACTCGATCGTTTCGAACGTATTCAGTTTTGACAACGAGCATTCACGAGAGACGTATAATACGTGTATCACGATGTCCGATATTAAAGTATTAAATCACATCAAAAACAAGTGAGCTGGTTTTATGAACAACATTTAAAACAATTTTTGTTATTACACTTAAGAATTTTAATAGTATTTTTTGAAAATTGTAGAATACATATATATTTTTACAGACGCAATGCGAATACATCTTGAAAAGTATTCAAAATAGAATCGAAACGTCGATGATTATTTGATAATCTGCAATATTGTTCTTTTTATCTCTCAGTAGTAATTGATCGAGTAGTAGCACCGAGAACATTTAACATTTAATATTAACAACATTAGGATCGATATATAGAAACATATTTATGTATGGCATCGTTAATTGTACAATAGGTGTCGCTTCTAATTGTAATTAGTTCCTACCTTATCGACATCTATAGAGAACCTGCATGTTTGACATACCCGACACGGTTTTCACTGATACCAGATTTGACCGACGACCACTTTGGCCGACAATGAATCTAAAATCGTTGTTAAAATGTTGTCGACCAAAGTAGTCGTCATTCAACTTGTCGGTGATTTGCATGGAACCCATGTATGTATATAGTGGAGCGGTTGATTACATCGTTTTTTTTCGCCGTGCATCTCACCCCGCGTCGCTATCATCCATGCTCGCCGCACCACTATGACCACGCGCTAAGAAAGTAATTCATGATTGAAACATGTGATGAACGGGAGTGCACGGGTTACGTAGAAGCAGAAACACGTTGACGGACGAGACGCGATGAATTGTTGAAAATGAAAGGGACGCAAGAATGGCAAGTGAACACGGACAAATACGATGTTGCCGGACGTTGAGCGAATTGAATCACTTAGTCGGACGACATTCTATGATCCATCTTTTGTGCGTGCAAATATTGGCTTTCTTTAGTGAAGCCGGTTGGCTGCATTAGAATCAATCGTTTTATAGCCTCAACGAGATTCGTTTTAAGTGCTTTGTCTGTCAATAGAGTTCATCAGGGCTAAGCGTCTAGTGTGGCCCACAGACTAAAACTTCAACCAGTCCAGATGGAAGGCTGACGTTTCAGGATGTGAGAATTTGAGCGACTGCAAAAGGTGGTTGCGAAAGCAGAGCATCGTGCAGGATCCCTGGGTCGAAGGGAGTGTGCCTGCGAAAGAACGCGCCGCAGAAGGAGGCACGTGACAGTCGTGAAAAAGGGACAGCCGCCGTGTCGAGGATTTCCAAAAGGAGGCATCGGAAGAGAGGTAAAGTACGTTTTTCGGGTCGCCGGTGGGACATCTTTATACGGGCTGCTTGGCCCCCCATAGCGAAGACGTCGTCACCCCGTGGCGAACCATAGATTTAGTTGCATCCTTGCTTGCGCCCACCTTCGCGATGCACTCGTACTTTCCGTGGTCTCTCTAGGAACGGCTTTGAACAGCTCGCCGAACGAACAAGCCGATATACATTGTTCCATAAAAATTACAAGACTGAACTGATATAGTTCGTTCACAATTTTTATAATACGTTATATAAAAAGATTTATTGAATCGTTTCTGATTGAGGCACCTTTATAATGTGAATAATTAAAAACTGAAGTATTCTAATATTGCCTCCACAATTCTTAAATTCTCAGTTTTAAGGTTATTAGGGGAAGAAATGAATTTTTATTTGCTTCAATTATCGCATAATTGAAAAATATCCCAAATGGAGATTGTAACCAATATCTTTTTCTGCTCAGATTTGTATGAAGTTCGTTTTAAAGGACGACTATGCGCAAGTTCGTTCAGAGCCATCGCTAGACGGGAAGTTCGGCACAGGTTGGGCAAGCGTATCAAATCGTAGTCCCAGAACGTTCATTACTTCATTATCATAGAAGAAATTCGCATTCGTCACAGTTTCGAAAATGGGACCTCGACTTTTTCTGGGTGTCCGAAAACTCGAGCCTTCTATTTCCTCGAAATTCCTCAATAGTTGATCGCAAGTGATCGTCGACGAATGGTACATTCTCTCTTTTACAGATAGATGCATAAAAAAATTCGTTGAAAATCTACAAACGACAAAAATCGCGCTGGAAGAAGTTCCAAAAACTCCGGAGAATCGTTAAGTAGATGACGGAATCCAATCTGAGGAATTGTTTAAACGACTCCCCGAAAAGAATGCGATTCTGGACGGACATGGGCGAGCGGTAACCGGAACTTCCGTGTCGAATCAGGGTAGTCCGAGCACTCATTGCGTCATTATTGGCAGAGTGCGCCGCGGTGGGTGCATAGTGCATTCTTGTCGCGGGTGCACCAGGAGGGTACGGCGACTTCCAGCCGCGTGTTCCGGAGACCCCTTGGGCGCGGGGTCCCTTTTTCACGGGGTTAGGGAATCGGTTTTCCGGAGCGTTCCTATTATTTCATCCTCTTGTCACGCAGCCGCCTTTGGCAGAGGGGCACGCAGGTACCAGGAGTGGACCAACAAACGAGTCTATTTGCTCAACAAAGCGGGGCCCTGGACCTCGACGTCTCTCGCGAGTCACAGCCTTACACCTCGACGAATCGACGATTCCTACACGCGTCTCTCCTATTCTGTCTGTCCGTCTCTGCGCTATATTGCGGGGAAATGCAAGCTGATCGATGAAAGTCGCTGCTATTGTCAGCCGACGCCTCCCCTTTCCGCAGGGATGCACTTCTATGACGCTTGCACCGCTAACCGTGGCCTCGGATGCCACAAGAATCCATCAAAGAATTGATTCAACCATTTTTCTCGTGATTTCAACAAATTTAAACTAAAATATCCAAATTATGAAAAGGGTCTAGCCGGATAAGCATGGACCAGCGCTCCCCGCTCCGATTTTCCTGATTCCTGTCTTAAAGCATCGTTTTATGTCTAAAAAAAAATTGTGTAAAATTGCAAATGTCTATCCCCACGATAGGGGTGATATTGAGGTAAATTCCCCCGCATCATAGCAATATTTTAGAATATTTTGGTGGGTGTCAACCCAGGGGAAGATGGTTAAAAAAATTCCCAAAAAATTAATTATTTGTTTTCAACTATAAATAATTAGCAAAAAATTCTGAAAAAATCTGAAATATAGAGTGTATCTATATCTTTTGTTTGCCGTTTATTCTATGTCGATATCTTTTCTCGTTTTAGAGAAAATTGCAATTAAGTGCGGAAGAATTTACCCCAATATCACCCCTTATCGGTGGGGGTAGACATTTGAAATTTTGCACAATGTTTTTTTTAGACATACAACGATGTTTTAGGACAGGAATCAGGAAAATCGGAGCGGGGGCCGCTGCCCACGCTTATCCGGCTAGACCCTTTGTGAAATTGTTTCAACAACGAACTGCATGAATGGCTGGTGCATCTCCTGATTATTGTTTCGTTGTTAGATCGTGGCGAGGCCCCATAAATTAACATCGCGTTTAAAGCATCAATGTAGTCGCAGACAATCGCTTGCGTGGCTCAATTGAATCGTCTGGATGAGATAATAGCCACCTGCGAGTCAAATGCCCAGAGATGCGTTCAGCTATAATGGGGGGTCGGCGCGTTTGATGTGTATGTGTACGCCATTTTACGGACGTGGTAGCACGCACGCTTTCAGCTCGGAGCTCGTTAATCCTCCGGGAAAAGAAGGTAGCGACGTCTCTTCTTTTCGGGAAATAATGTTTTCCAGATCTCATCTATCGATGGGAGAACCACCGGGGTCTAGCATCGGAACACACAAGGTGTTTCTGCCTTTTGTCGGAGAGAAAAGACTCGACAGTGTCATTAAAATTTCGGAACTCATTCTCAAGAATTCTTACAAAATTCGTGCTTGTTTGAATTTAAGAAGTGTAGCTGGATCGTGGAAGGGATAGATTGTTCTTGAGCGACAAGCAATAGGTATAGCGAGTCAAAAGATGGTCAGTTTATTGTCAATAACTTAAACTTAAGCAGTAAAACCGAACAATTAGTAATAACTGAGTCCAGTGTAGGCTGGACTCTAAAAGGTCTAAGAAGCGCAGAGACCTTTCAAACGAGGTACAGCTCAAGTGAAGCTGCAGATTTTAACAAAGAAAAGATAGACGGTCAGAGAATGCAGACAGCAAATGACTTTTTGGCAGTGAGCTGTGTTCGAAGAGTCAGAACGACCAGGAGAGAGGTGTTAAGGTTTTTGTAACTCCGTTTACTGTAACTCTCCTGCTTTACAACATGCGCCGTAACGCACCATCGCGAACTGTATTTGTTCGGTATTTATTAGCCCTCGAGTTTACTACCTCCAGGCAAAATAGATATTTGCTAGAGTAGAAATATTGTTTCGAGGCTGTAAATGCTTTATGCGACCCACTAAAAGTTAACGGTAAACGGGTAGAGGCTTTTATTGGGACGCAAATTTTCCGAAATATATTACTTTTATGCCTGTACCTGCATATACAGCCCATATCATAAATTTCTCTCGAAAATCTTCTAATAATAAGTCCTGTAAAGTGAGCCCGGTTTAGGATATGAAGGGTTGTGAAACTACCTTCGGTTCTCGTAGTGGCATAGCCCCATAATAGAATTTCGATGACCGATACAATAAAGGTAGGAGGTAATTCGGGAATTACGGGAACCTTTCCCTTAGTTTCTTCAAGCGGCTAACACGCAAGAAGGTCCTCCAAATATATATAATAATAGAATCCTGGATGGGGAACGGGGGTAAGGGTCCTTGCAGGTGGCGGAAACGTCGAACGTCGTTTCAGTGCTAACCGATTGAATCCTGTTAGGTCACAATAGCGGGAAACAATGCCATGGGCGAAGTTTATCCGATTTACCCAGTCGGGATTACCCTACACCTCAGGCCCTACCATAAACCACCGTAAATACTAGTTATCCTCACCGTCGGCAATTATCCTTCCGAATTCCGTTATTTACCTTATCTGTGGGGAAGTCATTATTGGAGGTACTTAGAGCTATTTTCTGCAAATGCTGACCTGCGAGAATGTTGTTTGCCTGCTTGCATTGCTAATTTGTTTGACCTGAGTTTTCTGAGACTGATGCTAAAAGTATTCGAACCCCTAACCCTATTTCCGATTACTTTATGCGTTTGCGAAGGAATTGGCTGGGTGAAATACGAAATGGCAAAGAACTGAAAAAATTGAAGAAATTTTACAGTCATTTAGGGATGAAATTTCTTGTTTGTTTGTTTGTCTTTCTGTCCGTTGAGAAATTTCGCAATTGATTTTAAGCTAACTTCCTGATGAGCTAGAGACTTGAAATTGAATACATGTTTATTTTATTCCTGCTTTATTTTATGCATTTACGATAAAATTGAGTAGGTGTACTTGAACTCTGTGAAAAGATTCAAAGAATTTAAAACTAAAAAAAGGTCAGTGTATTCGCTGAAAATACTGTGGCTGTTGAATAGATGGCAGCACCACGATAGAAGCGAATGTAGAATGTCCGGCAAAAAGGGTGCGAAGCTGAAGGCGGAAATAAGGTTTGCCCTAGAACAATTCGAGATCGCTGGATCTTTACGGTTCGATCAAGTTCGGGCAAACAAGAGCGGTTAGGGCAGGAGGTAGCGTGAGCGGGAGCATCAACAAAGGGCATTTATCCCCTTTCGTTCATATGTGACCGAGCAAATCGGTCCCCGCGGAGTGAGACCGTCTCCGCGATCTAAGGGAGAGAAAAAGCGGTCTCTCGAGTTCGAAAGAGAACGAGTGGAAGAGAGAGAGAGAGAGAGAGAGAGAAGAGAGGGAGAGAGCGAGAGAGAGAAACAGGGAGTACCGTAAGAGGCGTAGAAATGCTGCAATCACGTTTGGATTTGTTTGTATACGCGGGCTCGCAGTTTCTCGGGGGTAGTTGCGGCTGCGCTCCCCACTACCACAGAATTCTCGATCGGCCACCTTCGAAATCCCTGCCCTCGCCTTAACCACGCGCTGTTTGCACTGTTTGCTGTCAAACATTGGCCGCAAAACATTATGGTGGGGGTCGGTCTTTCAGCCAGTGGAAAGCGTGCGATCTACCTTGCTATTGGCCAGTGTACCCCTACCATAGCTTGCCGGTAGCTCGATGGGCGTGACCCTACCGTGCCTATAAATACAGCCAGCGACGCTGATGACGGCACCTACGCGTCTCGTCTTCGTCGGAGTAACATCTATCGGAGCTCGTGAGATATGCAAACCATTTTTACGCGAGGACTTGTAAGCAGTTCTTTTTTTCTCGTGGATACAGTGCTGGTGTGATTCCCGTGAATAAACAAACCCCTTCTGTGAACAATTATCGATCAGTGCTCTTCGTTCGGTCACGCACCTTGGCAAGCGTATTGCAAGGTCCTATAAACTGAAGTGACTAAGAAAAGCATGGTGAACATGGAAGGTTCGGGTGAGCAGCGGACTGTTGCAGCCTCTTCGCCGCCGGCGACTCCTCTGAACAGCAGCTTCAGCATTCGCAGCATCCTGCCAGAAGCCTACGCGTCGTGCACTCCGGAACCAGCTAAAAGTGGATCAGCTTCACCAGCCGTGAGCCAAGCCGACAGCACAGACTCCAGCGATCTCGATGTGACCGGTGACGGTGGCACGGATACTCCGCCATTGGACTGCTCCACGACCGCAGCAGCTTCGGTCAACGCATCAACGGAATCCAAAGACTCGAAGGACGCCAAGGATCGCGAGAACGACGGCAAGAAGAAGAGCGAGAAGCCGCCGTATAGCTACAACGCGTTGATCATGATGGCGATCCGTCAGAGTCCTGAGAAACGTTTGACCCTGAACGGCATCTATGAGTACATCATGCGCCATTTCCCTTATTACGAGAACAACAAGCAAGGCTGGCAAAACTCGATCCGACACAATCTCTCGCTGAACAAATGCTTCGTCAAGGTGCCTCGTCACTACGACGACCCCGGCAAAGGCAACTACTGGATGCTGGACCCCAGCTCCGAGGATGTCTTCATCGGAGGAAGTACTGGCAAATTGCGCAGGAGGACTACGTCGAATCATAGAACCAGAATGGCTAGTCTGAAGAGGAACTTCGTGTTCGGAGGTTATCAACCGTCGATCTCCGCGTCGTCGTGGCAACCGTCGGCCTACACGATGTCGTATCTGCAGAGATATTCGACGTCTACCGCACCTTACACCATCCCCACAGGTTATACTCCTGGTTTGATATCGGGCGCTGGACCTAGCCCATCCAGCAACAGCCTACCCTGCAAACCGCAACCGCTGCCAGCAACCGCAGCACCCTCTGCACATGCACACTATCCTATGGACAGGCTTCTGCAACCACCCATCGCCGGATACGCCACCGGTATTCCAGTCTCCAGCCACTCGTACGACTTCTACGCAACGCTAAGGTCCCTCGCAGCTCATCAACAACATCACGGGGTCATCTTCGCCCACAATCAACACCTCAGATATCATCAACCCACCCTCCTCGGACAGATGCCAACGACTTCATCCCCCGGAAGCAGCCCAGAACGCTTGTCTCCGCACTCGCCGCCTATCACGATATGCAACTCCCCCCAGCAGCCCAGGTCCATGCAACACTCCACTCCTCAGCTTCTACTGAAGCCTATCACTGTGCTCACCGGGAGACATTGATTTCATGTGGTCCTGATTCGTTGGAGATTCGTTGGATCTCGAAAAAGCTGTGATCGTACAGCTGAAAATGAGTGAGAGGTCTTGTTCATTTCGGCAGTGTTGTACAGACTTGTATTGTATCAGTTTTAGACGAAACTTTGTTGCTCTGTTGTCAGTGTCACGTAACGTGGAAGACCCCCGACGGCACAAGGGCTAGGTGAGCGAGAAACTCTGAGTTCCTTGAGAATCCCACGTTATTTGACATTGACAATAAATTTGTGAGACCGCTTAATAAAGTCGTGTCTAGTCATACATCTCGGTAGCACCATAGGATCGCGTGTTTATTGTATATATTTCTTTAAAAGTTCATGCGTACTGTAGAGAACGATATGTAATGTTATGCGATCTTGAAAGATATATATGTATTTATCATTGTAAATATTTTGTCAATCTAAATGATCTCTCTGGTCGCCGATCGAAGGCCATTAACTATTATTATTATAATGAAAATACCTGATGTGTACTTGTATAACGTGCGATACGAGTATATCGCGAGGCCGACTTCTTTTCGCGGTCGGATATCGTCGGCTACTTTACGCTATCTTTACATTCGAGAAAGATTGTTAACTTGTACACGCCATGGTCTTTGTATATGTATATATTAATGTATATGTACATATGGCAAACGTGAATATGCGTAAGTGTACGAACGTCTAATAAATGTTCAGACCTTTCATAGAAAACTTTTCTGTACTTCAACACCGTTATTCGACACCCTTTTCTTCGCACCCCTCGCAATCCTTGACAAAACATTCTTTTCGTGGTCTCTTCTGGGAAGATCTATAAAAATTAGGTTTCAATCGGTCTTTTAATAACCATTACAAATTGCTGCATCGTTATATAAAAAAATATTGTTTACATTATTAAATATTTACAGCTTTATATGTATAAGATTCTAGGTCGGAAGAAATGTTTCGTTTCCCAGATTAAAATAGCTCCGAGTGGCAGACTTAATTTCTTGATTGAAACAATTTTGTTCGATACATAATATTTCAACGATCCTCTTAATCCTTCCGATCTTTCTCTGCCTGAAGTTTCTTTTCCATACTCGGGATGATCGATCAAAGAGGATGTAGACAGTTTTTGCGTAAAAAGATTGAAAGTACGCAGTCGTTGATCTCGATATTTCTCCACACGACTTCCTCGAGTTTCTTTTCTTGATTTACAAAGATCGATCACAGGTTTGCTGGATGGACTTCCTCTTTGAACCGTTGAAGTAAGCACGTTTCAACGAATGTTCTTCGTTTCTTTCCTACGACTTATTTTTGCATAGTAATGAACGAAGTGCCGATCGAGCCGCTGCTCCAAATTGTCATCGCCCACAGAGTCTTCTGAACACGAACAATTTTCGTCACGTCTATCCTTTATTCAAGAAGATCGATCGAAGGCTGTCTCGACAGTTTTTTTGTGTTCGCAAAACTGAGATACTCTCGCTGCCCCCAATTTTTCTGCTTGGAGTTTCTTTATTGAAGAAGATCGATCGAAGAACGTCTGGTTGGTTTTCCACAGAGAATTGCTCCAATTTTCTCGATCTCGTGTGGTTAATTGGATGTCTGTGATCGTTTTTCTCGACAGCGATCCGTGTATTGTTTCTCATCTTTAGTGGCCAGAACTTTGAACTCTGTCGGTGACAACATAATAAATTTCGGAAAACACGTAGCGCGAGGTCTTGTCGACGGCGATCGTAAAAGTAACAGGCAGAACCCGCCGGCTGTCAAAACACGGCCGAGAATAAAAGTTTCTCTCGGCAGAGTCAACGGATAATGGTGGACCGAAGCAAGCGAGGTCGGGCCCTTCGAAATAGGAAATTGCTTTACTGCTTCAATATAACCATAAACCATCTTTCGGCGGCCTTCACGAGCACCTTCGTCCTTTGGTATCATACAACCTTTTGCCAGCACCTACACTCTGCTCGTCGACTAAAACTGTCCTCGATCCGGACGTCTCTCTTCGGCCACCTTCTTCTTCAACCCTAACATGAATCTAGCGTTGCAGTGTTTGCCGAAGATTGGTTAGATGTCTAAATTGATATTTTCGGCGCGCATATTCGATACTATGTTACTAACTAAAAGTTTTTTCAACGTTCCGATCTATTTCAAGGCCATTATCAAGACATATATAATTGCGTCTGTAAAAATTAACCAATGTAAATGATATAGTTCAAGTTTACTTCCGTCTTAAAAAACAAAAGGAAAAACGAAAAACCATCGGTTTCATGGAGCAAATTTACTTGCTAAGTGAACAAATTATTTAAGTTATTATTAACACACGTTATGATATAAATTTTTATATCAATTTAGTTATTTACAAGTTGTCGATCGAGATAAAAAGAAACAGTTGTTGGTTAGATGGTAGTTTCAGGCGACATGGATATTGCACGATGGCTAACTCCATTTATAATTAATCGAAGACTTGATTTCAAAATTCGATAAATCGTATAAAATATGGATTCGATGTTATTGCATTTTTTGTCTGATTTTCTGCTGCTCGGTTAGATATCGAGGGGGTAAATGTTTGCACAGTTGGTGCACCGGCCGAAGGAGTTAGGCCAGTTTTTACGTGGGCCCGAATACAAAAGTGTGTGTGTTGTTGCCTCGGTACGAGGCGGCCGCTCGATATTGGTATGATGCATTGAGACAATGAGGCGTAAATAAGATAATGGCGTGCGCTCGCTCGCGTACGTCCAACGGGGGATTTAAGCGTTTGAAGGGCCGAGAAAAGCACACGGCAGAGAGACAGAGAGAACAATACCGATTAGGATCGGTAGATGAGATTGTGACCCGCGCAGCCTCTCCACTGACAGACGCGTTTTGCATTCTTATATCTTTAACCAACATCGACGCTGCGCTTCAATCACACGGAATTGCCACTACACCTCTTACACGCGCTCAACTGAACTAAATATTACAGTACGTTCCCTGTAACGTGATCAAAATCATCTTTCGAAACACTATGTATCTGCCTTTTACGTTTCAGTACGTGTACAGCATTTTTTAAAATAATTCTTTACACATTTACCGTGCACATTTACTGGCATATCAAACATATGTCCAACACTTTGCTGTTTTTACCACGCTTTCAAATTAAATTGCAGGATATAGAAAAATTATCTAATCTAATTGTCCGATGTTTGTTTTTTACTATTTAACGTCGCTGTTTGAATTCTTCCGTGAGAATTATTTCGCGACGGGACCTACAGTTTAGAATAAAGATGGGTTTCGAACCACCTTGGGCACCACAGTATTTAGATGGCACTTGGAATATTTCCAGAGGTGCCGGCGGTGGGATCCAATTGGCCGATGTTATTCGCATCGTTTCGATTAACGTGATTTTTTTTCGACGATTTGTTTTTGACATTGTGACACACTTAAGTGATCGGACTCACCAGTGTTCCGAATGCGTCGACTGACCGTGTTTCTTAATCGTAAGAATACGTCAGGCCCCGCAGGCTACTGCGCGTTATCATTGTACCGATAACAGATGACAGTGATACATAAAGCAAAACTAAACGAATATTGCATAGCATCACGTAGTCGAAGGGGACAGTAAACACTTGCGTGGTCAATTGCTCCAAGTGGCAAGTGGTGCTATGTGCGTGTAACTTCTCCGTGCGTGATAGATATTCTTCTCTAGTTATGTCGAGAAAATTGAATTCGTCGCTCGCCTTTCCCGTTCAATTGATCGCCTGACAAATCTATCGAACGTGGTTCCCCTTGATCTCCCCATCAAACTCGTACAAAATCATCTTGGTGAGAAATAGCGAAGATAAAAAATTGTTACATCGTTACAGGGGTTTAGTCGCGAATCTTCTTCAACTTTGATTTTCTTTCAGGGGAAATTGAACTGTGAATACTGGGTTGAATATTAAGAACAGCTTTTTACAATTTCGATAGTGGCGAGCACGTGCAATTGTCTGCGGAAGTTAGCATGATCTTTTTTTAATATGATCGGGCTCTGCGAAACGTGTAAAGATCGTAAGTGTTCGTAGCGTTTTAGTAAGTAGTCGGTAACTCGCTGAATCACTTTGCGCTATTACATTATTGTCGATGTCGTCAGCGTTATTCGCAGAGTCGCTGACTAGGGTTGCCGTGATGTCTTTCAGAGCCCTTGTAATACCATTTCACTAATGCCGCATGATTGCCGGGTTATCTATAACGGTTACGCTTTAAAATCGTCGTGTTCTTGTATCGCGACCATTGTCCTCTCTTCAAGATCCAACGTCAACCCCTTTGCAAACCGTGTCGAATCGTCTCTCACATCGACACATTCTTCATAAACAATTCCATTAGAAATTGTGCCGCTAGTTCGGGAATAATTTCAGAAAATATTTTCCATTTTGATTCTACCTGGATCGAGAATTTTCCATAATGACATTATTCCTAAGTAATTCCTTTAAAAATTGTGCTACTAGTTCGGGAATAATTTTAGAAAATATTTTCCATTTCGATGCAACCGGTCCAGGAAGGTTGAATGGTAAATTGAGAATTTTGGGGTACGGAAGCCGGATTGCTCTAAGAACGACGCTCTCCACCATAGCTACGACCACCTCCATACCACAAACGTTGCAGGCCCGGTTGCATGCAGCTTCATCTGCCCCCTCTTTCATTTCTTCCCTTGCTCTGCCGCGGACGTTTATGGAGAGAAAGGAATAGTCTGGTTTCGCAGAGCAGAGGGTTTCCTCTTACCACAGGGGTAGATGTGCCCACGGAGTAGGAGAGGTGGCTACCAGGCGAATATTCTGGCCTATGGGGGACCGCGCTTCAGCATCATGGTGGTTGATTTGCGGTTTATCCCGAGCACGTTCCGACATTTCGCTCGCTGTTCGCACCTTTGCTAGCCACGCATTCGAAGCTGTTGATCGCTTCAATTACTTCGTGAAGAGAGTGAACAATCATTTCTTACGTTGATTCGGGATTGTGATATGTTTTACATTAATAGTGATGGTGAATTTTCATAAATAACACAATTATCCTAATAAACGTACGTGTGATGTTTAGGAATCTGTTACAACGAGTATGAATGTTTTATTATCGGAGTTGAGCGAGCGCCGTCGAATGGGATCAGTTTCTCGGTACTTCAAATTCGAAATAGTACGATAGTAGGCATCGGTAATAGCGCGTAGGGTATGTTGACGTGGCACTTTGATTGCGGCCAATTTCGTGGAAGATTCAAGGATAGCACGAGTAGCAAAGCGGCAAAGTACGCTGTTGCTGTCGTCCACGCACACATGACGTAAGGCCCCGCGTACCTATAGTATGTAAGTAGAGGTATATACGTGCTGTCGTTCTGGATGACTCGGTTAATTTATTTAAGCGGGGAAGAAGGGTTACTCCAGAGGGGCAGAGAGAGAGAGAGAGAGAGAGAGAGAGAGAGAGAGAAGACGCTCGACCGCCAACAGTGCCATATTTCTCGCCACCTCCGCATAGTTGGTAGCAATTACGAGCTCGCGATTATTCGTCTGGAGTGAACCAGTTTGCGGGCTTTCAGTCGCGTCGCCTTTACTCGATGCGACGCCCACTTTTCGTCCAGCTACGTCTCTCGGCGAACCGTTTCTTCATCTCAATCGACGGGGATTACCTTCTCCGATCAAAATCTTGATCCTTTCGAAATCGAGCACTCCGAAAATACGAAAGCAAGCAGCTCTCGAGGTCGTATCCACCATTGCAAGAAATAAGATAATAATTGCATTGTACTTTACATTGTTCATTATTTACAATTTACTTCTGCAAACCGGTGGATGGATCGACAGAAAAAAGCGTCTTAAATTCTACCATGATTCTCTCGTGCCATTCTGCGATAAATAAGATAACGATTACATTTATTCTTTGCACGCGTTGGATCGCTACGATCTACATCTTGGAAAACGTGGATGGCTCGAAAGGAATTCCTCTTTAGGAAGAGTACAATTAAGAACACTATCGACTTTTTCCTCGTGAATGGTCGCCGCCAGCATTTAACAGCGTCGCTCCACCAATTCGCTCATCTTTCCTCGTTCCCTTCGTTCATTCTTTCCAGACTATCTTCCCTCCATGCAACAGCACACATAGTAGCCGCTCATTCATCCAACCATTCGATGACCGTGTACCATTCATTCATTCGTTTAATACTTTTGTGTCACACGAAGATACGGGTCTTCTGTCGTGGCTGGCCCGCGCGCCATGGGAACCTTCTAACTGTTTTGCATAACGTGATTAATCCAATCCCGTCGCCCACTTTTCCTATAGGGCCATGAATCATATTTTCGATGAATCAGTTCTTTTCGGACGGATCAAACATCTCGCGTTCCATAAACATATTGTAACGAGAGCACACATAAATTGTTATGTGTTTAATAAATATTTGCCATTGTTTATAATAATGTGTTCACCGGCAAGACAGCGCCGAAGCCTCCGCAACAATATTTAGCAGAAACACATGCGAGAAATTAGAAGGCAAACGAGTGTACTACCTCGACGAGATAATCCCGGAAAGCCGTAACTTAATTACACCGTCGAGCAAAATTGCACAGTGTTCAGCAGCATGAAACGGTGAATTAGCATAATGCCCATTGGTGGAGCGACGCGGAGCGACGACGTATCCATTGAAACGCAGAAAAGAGCAAACGATGCGCGTGATGAACGGGATAGACGGAAAACCGGGTTGCGGGGGATGGAGGAGGAGGATGAAAGAGAAGAGAAGACCGAAAGAGAGAAAAGAGAAGAGACGGAGAAGAGACGGTGTTTTTAAAAGGAGACACGCCGAGGAGGGGATAAACGATACACGGCCGGAAATGTGTCGTGTCGCAAAGGCCTAACGACAAAGACACGAGAAGACACACGAGGAAGATGTTCGTAGGCGCTTCATTCGGCTTTATTAGACGGTGGAAACGAGCAGTCCGCTCGTTTAGTTTACACACCAACGAAACCCGGCGAAACCGAGTTTACAGGGTTGCTTATACACACTCTTCGTCCGTCTCTCGCGTTCTCGTCCTGTACTGTTCTCGTCTCCTCCGCGTCGCACCAGCTGACACCGACACGCTCGCCATGATCTTGAATGGCTTCAATTAGCTTCGTTTAGGTTGGCAATTGTTTCTTGAGAATTCCCGTAGAAAGCTTCTTCTAGCTGTACGACGAGGAATTGCGGCCTTTTTTCGGCGACAAAGTGGGGGTGCGGTGGGGTGGAATATGAACGACTATGGAGGTGTGGCTAGAAGCCCGACACAGAGAAGAAATTGTCCTCGTAGAATGCGAAAAGCAGGTTAAGAGTACGAGGTCCTTTCGGCTCCTGGACAGCGGGTTTATAGTGGGTATTTCCTATCCTTAGCTTTATTTCGAATGAATCAGCCCAACGCTACTTGAAATTAAAAGTTTAGGATCGCAGCAACGTTCGTGAGGGCAATGGCCTGATAACCGGAGCTATGAGGGAAACAAAGGAATAAGGTAACGGACGCAATATAGGTAAATACAGGAGACGATGAAAAAAACTATCGAACGCGATCGGGTTTATTCCTCGCCGGTGTCGCTTGGAAGAAGTGTAAACATATATGTCAATACTCGGAATCGTGATGCCGTGAAAAACATATTTTAGGGTTTTGAACATGATACAAGGCGAACAGTTTTCATGTAGTTTGTTGACAAACGATCTTAGTATCTCGTATTTTTTTTTAACATAATCTTTGGGAAAAGATTGTTTACATTTGGTTTCCTCGGTAACTCTCTCCACGTTTGTGTTCTCTCTTTGCGATTTCTATGATCGCTTGAAAATACAGTACTCCGCAAAATCGAAACTCAGAGGTTCTTGAACTTTGAACTCATTGTAACTTTGTGTAAGAAGGTCTTAAAATATTCTATTTGTTCTACTCTTTAATTTCATTAAGACATCTCTTAAACCTAGATCATTTTTATTTAATGTTGTAATCGTTTAATCGATTAGCCTGTTTTCTCACGCTACGGTGGACGGGAAATAAAATTAATGGTGAATCGAAAGAAAGGAAGGAAGAGGGGGAAAAAGAATCCTGACGAAGACGGTGGCGAAGCAGTTAAATATTATGAGATTTAAGTAGTACTGAACGGGCTGCTGGCCTAAATGGGTGGGTCGTTAGAGGCGCGGGAGACAAAAAGGGAGAAAGTGAGAATACAAAGGCACACACCAGCCCTGATTGCACTTTAATTCACCTTCTCCTTTCTTCGTTGCCTGTGGTCTATTCCAGGGCTTGAGCACGAACGAGTCAGAGGTTTAAGCAGGAAGTTGTACCCTGAGGGAACGAGTCTCGGCTTTCATTGGCGAGAAAATTTTTTTTATTGTCTCGTTTGGTGCACTTAAATGTTCTACTACAGATTCAGCGTTCCTCTCGTTAAGAGAAACGCATTGCGGCTCACAGGAAGACTCGTAATCTTAAACCGTTTTACCAGCCGAGGATTCCGTTGTCTTTTCAATAAGAATTAAATACGAATTAAGTACCGGGCTTCTGTATAATGAACCGATTCGCCCGAGGATATTTGTTCTTTGAATTTATTGTTATTCCAATTGAAAAGATTCGATCGTAGTGTTTAACGGGTTCTGCTTGTTTCGTCGAAATCAAATATTAGTGGACATTGAAGGATCAAATAAAACGAGATAGAACGGAAGCCTAACGCTGCGCAAACAGCTCCGGCGTTGACCTATTGCGCCAAGTAATTAACCTCTCCCGCTTGGCGGCTCTTTTTAAGGTTTCCTCGTTTGAATGCTTGAATTGAAACACTTCCGACAACTGCAACGCGAAAGGAAAACACGATCACTATTACGGGCTTTCAGTTTCAAGCTTCACGGTCCAGCGGCGCCGAAAGTTCTCCTTAAAAAATGTTATTAGTAGTTATCCTCGTGTTATTAGGATACCCAGAATATGCTCATAGTTAGAAGATTTCTCCTGTTTCATGGCATAACGATCAAGAAGAAATATTCTAATCACAGAAACCGTAAAATAAATCGCAGGGCAAGGGGTTAAGGGTGAAGTTCGCCACGCCTGGTTCGGGGATGGGTCAAGGTAAAAGGGGGAGTCGGGAAAAATGGTCGTCGGAGAGAGAATGCTGTGGGTGGCACGCGCCCAATGCCGTTACTTCAATGTATAAATGCTTAACAGGCTCGGCGTAACACGAGACACACCGGAAGGGACGTCAGCCGAGTGTCACTCAGTCATTCAGTCGGCTCCACTCGTTTCGTGCTTGCTCCACGCTCTTTCTCTCTCTCTCTCTCTCTCCTGAGGTCCTCTCCTCTCTCGTGCAAAGCGGCAAAGCAAGGCGAAATGCTCTCTGTACGTGTACGCATGGCACCAATATATTCGCGCACACACATGGATCCCGAAGGATGAGATTAAGTTCCGCGCAAACCGCGATAAGAGGCTAGGGGACGAAGAACATGAGCCTTATCTATTCAACGCGACCCCTCCTCTGGCACACGCTTTCTCTCGAACCACCCCCGGCTTGTCAACACTTGGCGATTTTTATCCTGGATTGGCACAAGTAGCCCAGTCGCCAGGTACTTTTACCTGGAAAGTATTCCGAAATTGATGAAATTATGACACGTAATTTAGTGGTCGTACTCTGGGCTATTGAATCTGAGTTAACGACCTCGAGGACCCTAATTTGGGGAACGGGTAATAACTGCGTGTCATAATTTCCTAAAATCTGAAATACTGTCCAGGTATAAGTACCTGGTGACCGGACTACAGCTAGTAATAAACCGTCTAGTAAACAGGATCAGAGGCTTGTGGACGGCATTATTAACGGCGCATTAGTCCAATTCAGTGGAGTTCCGTGTTTTCCAGAAACATAAACCGCCGAAGGGTGGAAGGACAGCGAACAATGGATCTTGTAATTCCGTCCATGGGAAAGTTAGGGATCAGGACCTCTTTCGCTCCGATGCTTTGTCAAGTTTATTATCTACCGGGACCCACTAGTGACTCACGCTAGACTATGATTCTCGAGACTTGTCGACGTTTGTAGGATACCGAAAGCAGAATTGGTAAATTTTCGCGAACGAACGCGTGGCCGGTTCCAATTGAATCGGTCAATTCTGGAGAGAAAAACGGTGGCATCCGGCGCGCGCTGTGGGGTCAAGTAGACGACCTCGTATCCTGGGTCTTGGTTAGTCCCTTGCCTCATTGACGGCTGCGCCCACGGGTCAAACTCCTTGACTTGCGACCACTACCAGCTGCCCCCTAGACAACGTCCAACAATTATTCTTATCGCGACTGCGTGTATGTAGTACGTGTGCCAGCTTCATTCATGGATTCCGCGTTTCCGAGAATCACCGGCTCGAACTTCTCAATGAACGATGACTATGACTGTCGGCCGTGCTTCGAAGCGGAAGGATTCATGGCGACGGAATGCTTCGGCTGTCGAATCACAGCTGAATCTTTTTACCATGAAACTCTTACACACACGGATTATATTGCAAAATTTTATTTCGAACTCGTTCCCTTCTAGTGGCTGTTTGGGAATAATTTTGTTAAAGTTGGTACGAATGGAAAAACTGTGTACGACTGGGTATGATGTGAGACAGTTAGGTTAAAGAAGCGCACGTGTAATGAATAACGTAAAATCAAAGAACTGTAAAAATAAAGATAAAAACTTTATTAAAAGTAAAATCTTCAGCCAGTTACAGAGATTAAAAATAGTTTTTATCTCGACAAAAATGTACTGTTTATATGGCTGCATTTATTTTAATGTTTAAATATCGATTACAAACGAATCAAATTTGATTTCAGTTAAAAGAAAAGGCATAACATTCATATTTGTTGAACTCTGTTAAAATATTTAGGACGAGTACAGCTTATTTCGGAAAAACTATGCTAAATTGACAGGAGGGACGGACGAGGGTTAACGGCTGATTCGCTACCGGGTCGTGTTCCGTGTAAAAAGGGGTGCGCGGCACGATCATGAAAAACGTGTCCGCGGTATATAGTGGAGCGGTACAGTGAATGTGTTAACCCCGTTGCCCATTTGAACAGCTTTTGTGACCCTTTAAAACAAACAGGACGTCGTACGCGGGAACAAAGACCGGAGAAATGAAAACGAAAGAGAAAAAGACGGAACATGGTGCAGGACGAGAGAGCGAAAAAGAGATTTATCGGGTTTAACCCTCTCCCCCCGATGCTCGATTTCGTATAAGTGGCGCGTATTATACATACAAGTGGAGCACGCATCTGTGGAACAAAAAGACCCCTATTATTTTCAGGACTTATGCGACTCTTCACCGGAATTGTTCAAAAGGAACTGGCCACGTTCTTGTTCGACGACAATTACGCGTGATTAGGCGAGAGCCTGTTGTTCCTCTCGCGAAATGAACAACTAATAAGCGGGGAACGCGATCGATACTATCGCGATTCCCTTTCTATAGATGGTATTCCCACAAATTCATTCATTATAGTAAACGAGCTTGGCTATTGTTTATCGCGACGAATGACGAAGTTAAATTTCGATTCGAGTTAGAGGAGAGGGTGAAGGATCGACCGTGTCGTGATCGATTAGACACGGTACCCGCGCGAAGAGAAGGGTGACTTTAAGTTTCCTCCGGGCAGATTACTTTTCGCATTAGTTCTGTGGCTGATCGTGAACGGAGCGACACACCCCCGCACGTGGTGGCCACTCTCGAGGATCACAAACCGTAACGACTTCAAATTACTTCCCCTGTTGCAACTATTTTTCTTCATTCGCTTAAACAACCGATCATTCGCGGGATATCGCGTCGCAGAGTATGTATACGTTTCGTTGTACGAACGAACTCGTGAACGAGAATGTTCAGCGAAGATCGACAAGACTGATTCGTCTCGAATACAGAATCCAGCGACGAGAAAATCATGTCGATTAACCGCCCGTGAGTAATCGCATCGTTGATTCATCAATTAGTCTTCCGTGACAGGCTACATTGAGACCGTAGACGGTTATGCGAGTTTGCGAGTTCCGACGTTTGACGTGATGAAAAATTCAAGAAAATGGAGAATAACAAGGGAAACGAAGAAGAAGAAGTTGGGGCAACGTGGTGGCAGTGTCGCGCGTCTCGGCCATAGTATTCGAGCGCATTAAACAAGCCACTTGTGCCGCGGTCCCTCATTCTCATGAGACGCGCGGGCGCACGTGGACAAACGTCGGCCCGTGCATATCGCGTGGTTATGCACCGACAACAACAACGACAAACCGTCGATGACAACGACGCTTCGTATAATTGTGTGCGCACTACCAGTGACGTCGCACAGTGGGTAATCGCCCGATTTCAGCGGCCACAGCCAATTCAAAATTTGCTCAATATTAAATACTTAAAGCAAAATCGACTTATGGACTAATTAATTCAATGAATCGCATTATTGCAACAATCATGCACTATTTATAATTTTTAAAATTTGTAGTCATTTTTCAATTAAGCCATATTTTCGTAAATCAACTATAAAACACGGAGTCAGTTGTAGTCGGTTCCAATTTTTCTAGAATTTTAATCAGAAAACTTCGAAGAGTACAATGGTATAAAAATGAACACCGTTACTCACCGGGGAGTATAACAAAATCATTAGCAAAGTCTTGGAATCGTCAAGAAAGGGACTCATCGTTGGTTATCTTTAAATATTAATAATTAACGAATGATTTGAGATTGTTCCTCAGACATTCAACTAATTCGAGCCACAAAAATTTGACAATTTATGTAACATTTTCAAAATTGAATTTTGACTGCTGAAATCGGATAAATACCCCACTGTGCATCGTCGCGTGCGTCCTCTTCGTACGAGAACAAGCACACATTGCTTACTTACATACAGTGAACTATATGTATCTGTGTTTCCTGCGGCAGTGGCTCGCGAGTGGGCGCCCCTCCAGCAATTTCTGCGTACAAACAAAGCCTGCAGGACCACCGTAAAATGCGTCTCCGTGCTTAAACGGCCGATCAACGGCACGCCGAGGAAATTTGTATGGCCTTCGTTCTTGTCAAATTCGTTAACGTTTCCCTTTGCCAGCGGCTCGCCCCTGCTTTCTACTCGCGACGCCGCGCGTGCTGCGTTTCCGCTCGACCATACACTCTCCTCCTTCGTCAGCACTGCCATTGCCGAACGTAGAATTTCTGCAAATCCTCGCGTAAATGTAACAAAAATCTACAGAGACTACCATTAATATTTTTACATTCTTAAGAAGACAATAACTTTTTGTTAATATTCGGCCGTTTTGTTGTGTTTCCGTTTCCGTCCATTCTGAGAATTCGATGAAATTTTAGAAAATACTTCTATTAAATTCTTTTTTTACTAAACTCACGATTGTTGGCTACTGGAAAAAATTTTTATCGTTACAATGTCGCTCTCTACCTTACCGATTTAACGACTTTCTATATTATTATAATTTATTTATCCTATTAGTCTACCTTTGTAAAGAGCGACATTTTAGTAAAAGGAACTTATTTTCAAAATTTCATCGAATTCTGTGAATGGACGTAAACGTAAACTTCGCCGCAATTCGTTTACCGCATATAAATATTAAAAGATGCATTTCACAACTTGCAATTTTTTTCAATTTTGTTCACGTTCTGCGGCAGACCAGTTGTTCCAAGTTATCGTCTTTGTAAGGGTCCGTTCATTAATGGGAGACGCGGTACGTTCAGTGAATTAGCAATAAAGAATTCGATACAGGTTCGATAGAATCGGGTAATGAATTTTTCTACGAACACGTGTTTCTCGGTAAGAAACGTAGGAATCCAATTGGCGAGGTCGCCTGACACAATGAACGGGGCTTAAAGGTAGAGGACTGTGCATTCACGGGAGGAATTAGCGGTTGCTTTGGAAGCGCGGACACCCCATGGTGCCATCAAAAGAGTTACAGGCCTTTCGCACCTCGACACGGGGGATTACATGCCATAAAATAAATCCTCCTGCACCCCCCGACGACGTCGCTGCTCTTGTGACCTTAGATTATAATGTTTTGCTCACGCATGCTTCAACGTCCATGAAGAATCTCCTTCCACTTTTTTCTGTCCCGGTCTTTTTACTAGCCGGGGAATCGAAAGCGAGCATTCGTAATGGAACTTTTCGAGTAGGTATCCTGCCTGGATGATCGATTATGATTGGCGGGTCTCCAGACTATCATGCAAATTATTTTATTCCTTCCGAAAAACCACTCGTCAAAATTTGGAAATTATTCTTTGGCAAAACGTGAATGAATTTTCGAGAAAAATTCAAAGGCAAAATTAATCAGTTTGTCTTTTGTACATAAACGTTTTTCTCTCTCTCTCTATCTATCTTTAAGTCTATAAGTTAATTGAAGTTAGTTGTAGGTAAGATTAGGATAAGCAAAAATGGAAAGAAAGGGAAGCAAGAGATTTTGTGAAAAGAATTGTAAACCTGAGGAGATCAAATAAAAGTTATATACCTATAAGTAATTAGTTTGTTGGTGAAGGAACGATATGATTCTGCCGTTTGCGGGAAAAGAGACGACGATGGCGACCAACGGAATTCAGAGGGGGTCGTGACTTTTGTCGTTTTTAATTGATTAATCGCTCACGCTATTACGTGATTATCATGGCTTCTCGAGAAGTCTCCTAGAGGGGCGGGGGTGGGGGTGGGAGGGGGGCGTTTTTCGGCGGACAGAAGACCGTCTTCCTGTCGCGTGGCCCCCACGTTATCTTGCTTTCTCGTCTCCCTTCGCTAGAATTAACCTCTACATAGGGATTAAAAAGCGGATATATTAATTTGTCTGTTTCTTACTCGCTCTTCCTCGTGAAACGCCTCTATCCAGACCGCGCTCTCGAGGAATGCAAGCGCGAAGAAGAAACGAATGATCAAAACAGTTGATAAATTCAACGAATATAATGATCGAACATTGAAATTTGGTTTCTTCCTCCAACGATCGAAAGAAAAAAAACTCGTCGAATAATGTGGAATTTCGAAAATCGCTGTCCATATTGAGTCATCTGTTTCCTCGTACATTCGACGTAGAAAATCACAACAGACTTTGAGACGACGACAACTTAGAGATCAATCTCCATCGTTCCTCACAATGGAATGACACTTCTTCGAGCACGTTTGCGAGGGCACGGCTCGCACCGGTCTAACGTGAATTTGCATACGAATGTGTTCTCGCGATAAAGACAGAAAAGTTGGACGTCGTCCGTAACTAATCGTCTCGTTGCCTTCGGCTATTCGTCTCGACGAACTCTTTCTTCGGCGTTTCTTCTTTCTTCAATATCGTTTCCCGTTATAGTTTTGTTTCGGTCGCGTCGCGCGGACACCAAGTCGCTCTTCAACGCTTTCAACATTTCCTTACAGACGGATAATCACGTTACTAAACTTGAGTAATTACAATGAATTTAATTACATACACTCTTTATTCTTTTTCGTTTATTCTGTTAAACGGCGAATGTCACGAGCGAACGAATATTGTATCGAGTTTTAGTCCATCGTGGATGAAGTAGTAGATTAATCACAGTCTAGGTTTGCCCAGATATTCACAGGGCGAATAAACGAAGAATGTTTAGAACAACCAGCTTGAGAATCGTGAATGGGGATTGGTTCCCATTACGTGAATGGATCAACGAGGTCAGATCTCGTGGCATTTGACTTTTTCGTCGGGAGGTCGGTCCGGTTCGAGCTAAGAAAGTCATTTCTTGTGTCATTAATCGTTCCCCGAGAGCCCTTATCTAAATTGATTGAATAACCACCAGACGAGAACCGTCAGTATTACATTACAATTTGCTACTGATTCTCATCAATCATTCTTGGCCCGATCGAATTAGTCGACGGCGACAACTTCTTACGTTCCGTCTACGCGCGAATCGAGCTAAAAATCGTATATCTAATTGGAAAATCAATTTTCGAGTTTCATTGAAATGTAGAAAAATTTCCCCCAAATAATTTTTGTATATACTTTCTCCACCAAAAAATTAATTTCAATCTACGTTTAGCTCTAAGTTTGATATGTATATTTCTATAAGGCAATTTTTGGTAAATATTTATTGCCAGTGTTCGTCCAGTTGAAATGTTTATAAAATGTTGAACAAGGAGGGACACGAGGAAGGAGATTGGGCAATTTGCGAACGGTTCGAAGGAAACGGAGCGTCTGAGGTGTTCTCGAATGGCAGAGTGGGTCGAGACTGGCGAATCGAAAACGTCGAAGGGAGAATTTCGAGACGAACGATTTGCTTCGAGGTGAAAGGAATCCTTGACCGCGGGAGCCACTTGTTGCACAGCACTAGATTCCTGTTGATTGCTCTCCACGGGGAACGACTTACGCTACCGATTTCGAATGCCCTCGAGGACTGATTCCCTGTCGTCAAGCTGGGTACTGGCCTAATCGTCCCTTTATTCTTTGCCTAATCGATTCCACGACCGTTCGAATGGATCACCCCGAAATGTCTATTTCCTAGAGAACGCCGCTAAAGATCCTGTGAATCGGCTTCTGCTCGAATTCTCAATTCAACCCTGAACGCCGACCATTTTTCGTTTCTCATACTAATCTGCCCCGGTGATTTGAAAAATCGGGATCACTGTCGAAACGGAAGAGAACAGTTCTAAGTACAAAGTGAAATAAACATTTCCTACCTGAAATTCACATAGAAATTTATTTTCTCTGTTAAGCAACCAACGATAAATTTACTGATGGAAGTAGTAAAATGCATTGCAAAGTGTTCAAGAACGTCGAAGAGTGCATTATATTTATTTGCAGCCACGTTGCATTAAATGCAGCACGAAGGTAGAAAATTGTCAGCCGTATCTTTCTTAATTTTCGAAAGAAATTCTACGGAAAAAAGGCCGGCCGTTTAAGGGACATAAATTGGCGTGAGGAAAAGCAAGATCGGTGGATCAAAGAAGCGGTGTACACACAGCGACGTTTATTAGCTTGATTTAATTCAATTTAGGTAGCCAATAATGACTGAGGCGTTTAATTGGTCGAGTAAAGATGTCACACGGTATTTTTTGGATCGGTGACATGTAATGGCCGGTTACAGCGTAGCATCGGTATATCTATTACTTAATTTACACGTCTGCGCGCCTCTCGAAGACGGGAGATCTGTTCGCCCATTAGAAGTGTCCACGATCTACGATAATTAATGCGATGCTATTTGTCGCGCTTAATTGGTAATGTAACGTTATTAGCTGTCGTTTGATGTGTGCCGTGTATTAAACGGCAGCTACTTTGTAACTGTTGCACGCGGACAGAACTAAATCAGTCTCTTTTATTCGTCGCATGAGAATCTGATTAAAGAAAAGTATTGTTTAAATATTCGTCGAAACACGATATCCCTCCTTTACCGTTCACGGTCGATCGACAACGGTTGGCAGTCTCATGAAAAATTTATAAACGCGAACCATTAAACGTTTCCGGTCGGATGGATTTTCGAGATTGCGGTAACGGCTGTGAGAAAATCAGCGTCAACTGTTTTCCAACAATAAAGCGATCATGAACGGATGATTGGATATCAATGACGCCGGCGAATCGATCGAGAAACACATATCGATGTCGTGACTCCGAAACTACCCTCCGCTCCCTTTTCAAAAAGTGAAGAGAGCCTCTCGACGGGCATCGATCGGAAATACTTTCTTCACGATCATTTGCATTCGTATCGAGAGCTTCGACGAGCATTAGAAATCGTTGGGATCGTAATGTTTGTGGGAACCTGTCGAAAATTTTCAGTCGCAGCCACTTAGCAGCGAAATAACAAATGGTGGAGCATAGCTGGTTTCGCGTTCGCGGGACGAGATAAGGATCGCGGTCGCGTGATTGGCAACAAAGAGAGAAGAACAACAGACTCGAAGCCAAGATGATGAAGAAAAGCAAGAGTGGCGGTACGGTCTCGGCTGTCAGCGTTGTTGAATAAAGTGGTCACCGTGGATCGTGCGCTCTGGGGACGGGACAGTTAACGGTAAAACCGTGGACGAAGTTGGTTAAACGCGAGAGTTCCGGCCGTGGATAGCTGCATGTCAGAGTAGAATAGACGTAGAGTACGAGTGGCTCGCTCGGGCCACGTTTCGTTAACAGAATAAAATCACAATAACCGGGATATGTATAGAGTTATTCGTTGTCTGGCGAACTTGACTCGGGATCGCCTCTTTGACGAGACACGCCGTGCCGCGCGGTGATCCATCTTAGCTGCCAACCCTTGCTTCAGTCTTGCTCCGTCGCCATGGGACTGCAGCCAATGACTGCGATGCCACCGTCCGTTAGACCTGTCCTCCTCGATCATCTTTCGATCACACTGATTCCGCTCAGAGAATTTCCACTTGCCTCCTTCTCATTCGACACTGTCCTTCTCGACCGTCCGACTCTCTCTTCCAATCGATTCGAACCGAATCGCAAGCATATTTCCCTTGTAAATTGGTTAAATGCATCTATTACCCGAATCAACACCAGATTTACCAGACCAGTCATTTTCTGCATGTAACATTTGATTTCCGAAATGATGTTATCACTTTTCTAGCTATAAGTAGAGAATACATTTTATGAACTTAATGTTACTTTAAAACAGAAAGAAATATTAATGATTTCGACGCAGCGGTTCGATCAAATAAACACTATAAAATAATTTTACAAATTAATTTGAACTTTCAACGTTTCGATCCTTGTGTGGATCATTTCCAATCCAGCGTTAATAAATTTCTACAATTCAATCAGACTGTATTCTCGTTGGAGAGAAGCTTCGCTTCTTTGTTTGAATATTATTCAAATAAAGTACTAGACGGTGCAAGTTTATTGGGAGACCTCGTGGGGCCTGGATACCCGTATGGGACCCATGAAAGCTTACTCGTGGTAAATATTTTTCCATAAAATAAAACTAGCGAAGGTAACGGACACGCCCAGTTGTTTATTTTACTGGTCCCATTGTAGTCAGTACAGTTTGCAAACTGACAAAAGTTGGCGTCCCCAGCGAAGCTAAGCCGTCTAATCCAGGTCACTCATAATTAAACGTTATTATTCCAAGTGGTCGAGTATGGGGATCACGTATTTCCGCATCTTACAAGCTGGTGGCGGAACAGTAGACGGGGTATACTTCCGGTTCTACGAGAAAGCGAGCTCTCATAATGGCATCTGCTGTGCTGAAAAAGGGAAAATCCGCTTGTCCGGCAACCATCGGACGTCCGAATGCGATTATTCGAAGAAAAACCTCTTTCTCGAGAGGTAATTACAACAAATATTTAGCCAGCCGGTTAACCCTTCTTCCAACCGGGCAGCCACGCGAACCGGGGAGATTAGAAAAAGAGAGGAGAGTCGAAGAGAGAAACCGGCTTTGCTGAATAGTGGGGAAGAGAAAGAGGCTCCGAATGGAATCCCATAATACAAATATGCCCGCAGGATAATATCTTTACAGGAATCTAATCGGTTCTAATAGGTTGTCCACAGTTTATTGTACCGTGCAAATCCCATAAATATTTTTCTCTATATTTTCGAAAACACTATTCGGAGAAGTTCTCGAGCGGAGAAAAGCGGGTTTTCTACTGCTGGCTATTTAATGGAGACATCCTGCTGGCGGATTCAAAGGGAAATCGGTGAAAAGACTTTCTGGAGAGGCGGTAAATATATAGCGCACAGGCTTTGATGTGTCGGTACGAGTTCTTCGACTGATTGGGAGCTTAAAAACAAAATCCACCGAACAGAACGTGTACCACCAATGGTGTACAGGTGAAACTATCCATTTAGGCCGCGTGTAAAGAGCATATGTACATAATACTGCATAACGTGCAATATAATAAGTTTAAGACTGTGGAAAAGCACGTAAGTTTGCTCAATTGTCTTGATCGACTTGAAAAATTTCGTGAAAGTAAATGGTCGTTAAAATGAAGATTAGCGTATCAGATACGATGATTTCGGTCTGTACGAGAGGGTATAGCGCGGCGAAAAAAGCGCATAGGCGCGGCGCGGCGGTACGAACAGATAAATGGTTCGGTGAAGAAGGAAGGCGAGGGTGATGGCGCGCGTGTCAAGGAGGCAAAAGACGATCATTAGCTGGTTACGACGAGATTTACTAATAGGCAGCGGGGGGAAGGAGATGTCGTGACTCTCTTGGACCTGGTACGATGATACGACCCGGTCCCAAAGGCGGCTTCTTTGATGGGCCCTGATGCCTCTCCTTCGTCCGCTTCGCGGAGCCGAAAGCCGGAGTTACGACAGATACACAGAAAATCTTGGCGACTTATTACTTACACCGTCCCCCGGATACATATTTATAATTCATCCGCCGAAGTATGCCTCGGCCGTTCGTGACACGCTCCCTGACAGCGGACAAACGATCCATATTATCGGCTTGCGGCCGTTGCGAAACTACGGCGACGCTGTTTTGACGCGAATATTTAGGCAGTCGGTCGGGGGTTCTTCCGTAGAATTGCTTAATATTATTATCGAGCCAACGAAACCTTATCGAATCGCGAGAACAGTGTGGCTCGACGATGCTTTTAGTTTCAGCCGATCTGTATCGCGTTTTTCAGGGTATCGGTTTCGGAGTTCACCAGGGACCTTCCCCAAAGTTTTATCTTTCCGTGATCTGCGCCGGAGAAAGAGAAAAAGAAACAGGTACCCGAAAGATCCATCAAGAATCAGCCGTGTATCGATGACGAAAACTAAACACACGTGTCGAGAAATTCCTCGGGAAGTCCCATCGTTTTGACAGATCTTTCCTTTTAGGATCATTACGTGACAAACAACTCATCTTCGGCGGTACTGCCAGCTGCCGACACCGTCCCTGGAGAAACTCTGAATTTTCTGTCGAGACAATAGACTCGCTGGGTGAGAGCGATGATAATAGAAGTGAGGACAGAAACAGAAGAAATGGGGAGGGAAAGGGGGTATTCGGGGGGGCGTCCAGAAGAAGAAGAAGAAGAAGAAGAAGAGGGAGAGGAGGAACCCCCCGCGGTTGGTAAAGGGTTTACGGTCTGTCAGGTTCGCATACGCGCCGGTCGTTCTTCCTTCCACGTGAGCGTTTCAGCTGGTATCGGGCATGCAATCACACGGAGGATTAAAATGGAGGCGGCGTAAAAGAACGCTTGCTGGAGGAAAGGGAGAGCAACGTGTTCTCGCTCTCCTATATGCTCGCGTTTAGCTCCTCTCTCCGGCGTGGATCAGAGAGAGGAGACCCGCTGACGGATTATCCTTTCACGGCAAGTCGTGGACACGGACATTCTTCACGCACAAAAACCCTCAGACTCGGCTCCTCGGACGTGACAAAGAGGAGAAATTTGTTGTTTTCCGTTTCGCGCGCACCACGCCGCCCCGGAAAACCATACGTCTTCATTATTATTCGACGAGCCGAGCAATTAGAACTCCACTGACAACGGGTTGTTGGCATCGGCGACCTTACACAGGTGTTGCAACGTGCAAGATCAAAGTGCATCTTGCTTTTGTCTTAACACCAGAAGCGACATTATATTGGGCCGCTTGGAAAGTAATTTCGTTTCTTGTGTAACGAAATGAATTTTTATTTTACTCCTGAATCCCACGATCGATGCACAATCGATGCACAATATGATTCGCGACAAAAAAAAAATAAAAAACAGAAATTTCACAAGCATGGGATCTTCAAGTTGCCAGAAAAATCCCAAGAGATCGTAGAACAAAATTGTCATTGAGACTTCTTCGGAATGGTCGATAATCGGCTTTGACTTTTTTGAAATTGAACGGAATCATTTTTTTCCGTGAACTCGATCGGTTTCCCACGAAGAAAAAGAAGTTGCTCGACTCTGTCGGTGATCCGGAGTCGAGTCACAAGTGTCCAAATACTTCTGGACGTCGGTTGTCGAATGACTCGTTGGACAAGTGAGTCAAAGAGTACCGTCCTGATCGGGCCCGCTTACGAGGTACCGTAGGAAACACGCGATGCATACCAAGAGGACGCGATGTGTATTAAGCCTGGAGTATTGTGCGTCCCGAACAGGTTTTATCTGACAGTTTTATTGGAGCGTGAGCGAGTGTCACGCCCGTAATGGAGAGCATTGTAACGCCCGTGAACGAATAATGCTCTCCTCGAAGATCTACACGTGACGCAACCACCTCTGAAGATTCCTCTCGTTTCGTTTCGTTTCGTTTAGTTCTGTTAGGCTCGTTTTCACTTGTGCTCGTCCCCTCCTCGGCTCGTAGCCCGAGATCGGCCAACCTCCGCGTGCTCACAAAGAATGATGCGGGTGTCTGTCCCGTCTGATAATTCCATTAGCCTGATGTCGCTAACGCTGACAGAGCAGATTGATTCGGTATCGAGGCGATATCTCGTTCAGGGCCCCGAACAAGAAGTCGCACACTTTGACCATGCAGGCTCCGGGTCCGAAAGGATCGGCCACACAATACCTATTACGCCAATTTCCAAAGAGTCACGGTTGTTCGATAATATTGATTTAGGTGAATCATCCCGTTCGATAAGCATCGTTCGTCGCTAGGGGATAGCAAAACTCTTTTACGTCGATTGCAAATTCTAGAAATTCAACTGGCAACTCATCGAAAAATATAATAATCTAAAATTATTGTTGAAACTAAATTTAATATTATTCCTTCCCTGAATGATTTTAATTGAACTTTTTCATCTTCTAGGTGGTCCTGTAAACGCATAAAGATATCCTTGGTCTAATTACAAGTCATTGACGCTCCTCGCTCGATGAAACCAGGAACTTACTCCACGGGAATTCCAACTGCGACAGGAAAGAAAGGCAGTCTTCTGTGTACGCAAAGACGAACGTGAAACACCGGAGTTGGATCCTTGACACTGACACGATCTACTCGATGCCGGCAGTAAATCGTAGCTACATGTCTGATAATTGTAAGTACAGTTATGGCAAGTCATTGGAACTTTTGTGCCTCTGCCAGTTTGATCGTACAGGCCCATGGCCGATCGCCTCTCATACAAGCGTGCGTATATATTGTCGACTCACCGTGCGAGTCGGTTCTAGTGGCCTCATCTGTTGATAAAACAGATAAATACGTCGGCATATTGAAGCCTACTTGAATTCGAAGTATGTATACTCCCTCCTTGCACACACCGACGAAGCTCGGAACGGTTTCGTTTCTTACAAATCCTGTCTATTCAACTTCTCAATCATCTCGGAACAAAAAAAGATCAAATTGGTTGCACAAACAGAAACGAATATTTTTGCCGAAGAATTTTAATAAGATTCGGTAGATTTAATCCTCCGGAATGGAAGTCTACCGATTAGTATGCTGTTCGAGTCACCGATGTCGCCGAGAGACTTTGCAAATAAAGTCACAAGGTGAACAGCAGGTGTCCCGACACAGTTTCCGGCGATCTAGCCTCAGGATCCCGAAATCACGAGGATCCATTGTACGGCGAAGCGAGAGCTGTCGTGGGATCTTTTTGTCGGCGTCTTTCATCTTTTCCAACCCCCTTTCGGACACCTTGGACGCCCTCTTGTGCACATTATGCGACCAGACACCCTCGGCTCGGTGATCAAGCGATCACTCTACGTCGAGGACGATCGGCAAGAAAAATATGTTGACAAGATACCCACGGCTACATTATCCACGGCTTTCAAACCGACCCGATCCCATTCATTCTCACGATCCTAACCCGTTTCGATCGCTATTAGCGGACCACGCGGTTCCAATTACTAGACCGCGGTCGTTTATGCAATTTACAATTTTCGTAGACGAATTTCAAGACGGCAGAATAAAATACTTTAAATGTTAAAGGTCTAGGTCATCGGATCTGCCTCCCCTAAACATGAGTTTTACCCTTGAAAAATTTACTAAATTCTGTCGAATTTCATTTTCGTGAACGAGTACATTTGAAAAAATGTGTCTCCATTGCAGGTCAGGAAAGTGTGAAGATTTCTCCTCGAGACGAGAAAGACTTGCGGGGAACCTAAAGAGATGAAAACAGAATGGGGGGTGCTAAAATTTCCCGACAGGCAAGAGTTCGCTCGAATAAACTTGTATAAGGTTGGGTGTCAAAGGCACCGATCCTCTGCTACTTGGTTTTTTTCTTCATAGTGATTCACGTGCACCGTCTCAAAGAAACCGAGGTAGAATGCATCTCGTGAGGACACGTACGCCGTTTTCTTGTGAAAATATCTTGTTCACACTTCGTTCATCACGTACTCCATTGTACGGCACGCTATATATTTCTTTTTTATGCCGCACTGGCTCCGACAACTCATTTTTATCGCAGCTCCGCCATTAAAAATGTAACGAGAGGGGAAAAATGATAATTACGCGGTTGCGTTGCGTGGTTCTGGAATCAATATCAAACATCTCTCTCTCTATCCGGATTCGGATCAGAAATATTTCAGATCCCGATTTCAGTACAGATCTACTTCGACCGAGTGACAAGTGCCACGTTCGCTTTCTCCGGTCCGAGATCTCGCTACTTACATATGTAGATACCATAGATCGTGTTCGTAGATCATAGACAGCGGGTGGTGTCGCCGAGTTCCGATCTGCTTGTCGACATGTACGGAAAATGAATCTGTGAATTTATCGTCGGGTACAATCGCTTCTGAAGTGACTGATGATCGTTCTCCCAAGGAACCGTTTCTCTGACCAGGGAACACCACAGTTAGTATGCCGTTTCTCCATCTTGATCGTTTCCCGAACGATCGATTTTTCCGCTGACACTTCTTTCTCTCGTCTGTTCTTGTCGCACCTGATTTCCACGACTGTTCGTTTGTTTCTGGCCGAAGGTAGAGCAAACTCCTAGAGAATCTGGAGCGTCTAATGTTCCCCTCGCGTACCTCAATTAGCAGCGGATGATCCCGAAGGAAGTGCCTAGCTGCAGTTTCGTCTCGAAGAAAAAAAAGTTCGAAAAAGGGGGAAAAAGGATAAAAAGGCGGAGAAATAGAGAGCGGCATCCAAGGATCGTTCGGCCGCAGGACACCGTGTCCTGGCTCTCTCATTGTCCCGTCTAGGCCTCCCGAGTTCCTCTGGAACATTGTGCAGGCTAGAAGAGAAGTTCGCACGACGGTAACCTGATCGACTTATCAATAACCACGTAATTATAGTACCAAAGAGTTGGTAGAGCTCAAAACAAGCCATAATAAGACGTAGGCATCTTTCCCACAAGTAACCTTATATCCCTGACGAAGGAGACCCGTGCCGCGCTCCACGTCTTTTCAGCTTTCAGCCTTCAGCTCCGAGAGGTTCTTCAAGAAGATGGAGGCTAGGCCTCTTTCCTTTTTCCTCTATCATCTCCCTCGCGCATTCAGACTATTTCGGTTAGCCTCTCTCTCTCGCTCTCTTCTTCTCTCTATCGGAGTGGCTCTCGCTTGGTCGAGATCGTCGCAGTTTTTCGACGGGAGCGGTTTTATGCCATTGAAGGTCCGTCACCCCGTTATTCCCCGTTGTTTTGGTCGTCGGGGCCTTTGTCAGCGAATTAATTTATTACGACCCAATTATCAGCGCGTTAATTGCGCCCCTCGTTCGTTCTGCACACGCGTTCGAATTACCGGAACGCGGCTGGCGATGTTCGGAAGATGTTCGCTCGCCACGAACATCCGCAGTCACTCGTCAAAGCGATTATGGCTAGATTACGGATCTTTATGCATTTATTATGATTATCAATACGATTATAGAATGACATTGGATTATTTTGTTTGTATGAAAATTCAGGAATGTTATTCCTGTTTCCATTCTGTGGAAACACTACCTATCTTTTCCCGAGAACTATTGAACATTTTTAATAGCAAAACGTGGACTCAATCATTCTGATTCAAATCCGAATCGACACGTTTGGGTATGCTTAAAAATATTGCTAGACTTTGTAGTTTATAGAATTTGATCAAACCGTTGCGCCGCGAAAAATAAATTCCAATTAATTTAATTTTTATTTTGCATAAAAATCCGCGAGGTTTCTAATGATCCGATTAATACGAAAAATCATTCGGATTACACGGGACGAGGCTCGCGTCGAATAAAATCTTGGGAACCGCACAGTTCGATGGCTCATCCTTGTAGAGCTTGAGTGACAACCCATGAGCCTTCGAGGCATGAGAAGACCCATCTTCGAGTCCCGCGGCACATCAAAGACGTTAATGCTTGTTGCTCTTTCTTTTTTCCTTTTGTCTCTTTTCACCTCGTGTCCTTTCCCTGCTCGCACGCTGTTCCGCGGTCTTTCAGCTCCATTTAATATCCCCACTAGCATTCTTCGTCTCGCGTGCTGCTCCCCCCCTCTACCCGATCGAATTTAAAACCGTGTGGAACGCATGCCGATATCAGATTTGCGGCAACACCTAGTTTCAACCTGTTCCGGCGACGTGGAAATTGTTCGATTAATTGCAACCTGGTTTTATGGAAACGATTTGTATAATAGAGGAAGCAGGGAAACGTCGACGGCCAAGAGAAACTGTTTGAAAAAGAAAGAAGAAAATAGTCAAACCGGGAGGAGCAGAACGAAGTAGCGGGATGGAAAGGCCATTTCTGTGAGAGCCAATTACGACGCGACTTGGCGTGTAAAGGGCAATCCTATTTGCATAACGCGTCGCGCGAGTTACCGCCGCGAGAGCACGATATCTCCATTAAACCCCGGTGTGTGTGCTCCGCTTCGTCCCTTTTCTCTTTTTCCTTTTCTCATGATCTACCACTCGCCCCTTCCTCCTCTCTCGGGCCTGTGTTGCCCGTAGATCAAGTCCCGCTGGGCTTTTCGACTCACCGGTTATTTATTGAAACCGGCCGAGTCGGGGTTAGGTCTACACACGGTCTACTATTCCACGGCAGAATTTCTGCCGGGACACTTCGGCCTCTATTATTACCTGACAGGTGTTCTTGCAATTCTTTTTAACAAATTACTTTCCGCTCGAGCTGTGCGAAATACAATAGTTTCAGTCTAATTAGTAGACGGCGGACTTTACGCGCTTATGCCCTGAAAACGTGTAGGTGTGATTTCAGATGGCAAAACATTGGAAGAATTTTAAAATGCTATTATATTATTTTCAACCGGCAAAGTTCTATATCGCTGCACATCGTTACGATTCAAGTTATTCGAATGCTACAGTTTCGATATACGCGAAGAAAAATTGATACTTTCGGTCCTGCGACTAGAAAAACTTCCTCGAATCACCGTTATCTTCGCTTCTCGAATATGCCAGCCTCGAATCAGCCTTACCACGCATAACAGTCGTTCCAAGCTCGCGTGATCGATCTGATTTTACTCGCGCCAACGATCGATCGCCGGCGTCGATAGCTACGAACAGGTATTCCTTCGGTAGAAACGTTCGACAGTGTATTTCTCGGCTTTATATTTGGAAAGAACGACAATTGTGTGTGCAGCTAGTTTTTAATCGTGCTTCTCTATCCCACGTGCGCATAAATATTTCACTGGCGATCGTAAATTTCGACAGAATCGATAAGAGAATACGGAAGGTCCCATAGCGAGAGAGACCATTCGCTAAAACGCTTTCTGGACTTTTGTGTCGAGTACGTACATAGAACCGTATTAAATTCCATGAGATTCCCGGAGCCAATAAATCTGTTTGCAATTAGCGGGGATCTACACGCGAGCGTTGGTCGTTGGTGCGGGGCTAAGGATCGAGAATAAATGACGTCATAAGAAATGGGGTCCTTGATGATCGCGACCGCCCGTCGCGAAGAACGGGCTCGAGAACACGAATAAAAAAAATCCGGAAACGACCGGAGGAGTGGGAGAGCCTCGAACGACTACAAACAAAATGAATTTTTATAAAGTTCTGTTTCGAAAAAAATCGATCCGATAGAAAACAGAGAACCGAAGAAAATATTATCAGTGGCAAGAGCTCTCGGAGCAAACGAAGCGTTTAATTTATTTCTAATTACTTGGTCGAGAGTATCGGTGCGTGATAGTCGGATTGATAATGTGGTATTTCTAGAAACCGATAGGGAATAGTGTCGATAATTCGCTCGGCCATTAATCGTCCACGGAGGACCCGGCATAATTGCGTTCCCTGGGTTAATTGCGGGCCGGGTAGGAACTGCGATGTGGATCACGCAGGAACTTGCAGCGCGTGCAACTGCAACAGGAACACGGTGCACCAAGCGGGAATCCACACCGGATGCTGTTTCGTCCCCGAGAAAAATGTCCGGCGACCGCGGGAGCGAATCGGGATCCGCTAGTCATGCGTTCTAATTAAGATCTCACGGATCAAGCACACGCTATCCACCGCCTGATCCACCTATGCCTCGCTACGTCACATTTCATCCCTGTTAATCATTATCCGCAGGAAGTATCGCTATTGAGAACTCCGAGGTTGCGAGTTTATCCGGCGGTTGTTTATAATTCCTGGATAATTACATCCGCGCGATACAGAACCGGAAGCCGCGCGGAGAGAGAAATTTTCTGCATACGTTGCCTCGTTATACAACACTTTTTGTTTTTCAACAAGCAATTATTAACCTGCCCGAAATAATAAAACGTTCGAACGACGGTGAACGGATTTAGCACGTGTCGTTCGATCACGATGGCGTGAGGAGACTACGGGACACCTTTGCACCTCGATGCTGACTCTTAATTATCTTTCCGAGACTTTTAATCGATCGTCCGATTCCACAGCGTTGAAAGAAGAAATTTTACGACGAACCAGAGCCTCATTACGTGACCAGTCTCGTGTGTGTTCACCGTTTGGCCAGGTGCCGGTCCTTGTTCGCTATGGGGTCCCATGAGCTTCAACCATCGCCTAGATACTAGGACTCGACACTATTTCATTCCCCAGATCTTTTTTTCTTCATTTACGCGACCAAGCCTATAAAGAATCAGACCATATACAATAGCGCTCGCAATTATTCAAGCTACAACCCTTCGGTTTCAACCCTTAAGTACTCTAACACGTATGCGAGAGTGCTCAGAATTTTAATTCATCTCTGTACTATTATAGTTTAATTAATTTTCACTTGAATTTGTAACTAATGATTCTTTTGCATTGTACAATATGTAAGAGAGATTGAAAAACTTCGAGCATGGTGACATATTCTTTCTATCCACAGTTCTGAGAAATCGATAGCACCCACTCGTCACTGTGATTTTTTCAAACAGACAGTAGGGGAACATGTGGTGAGTACGTGCTCCGGGTGCGTTTTCTTTTCGAGTATTTTGATAAGGCAGCCGACTCTTAGTCTCCGCCGGCATTGTCGTTCGCTCGCGTAACGACAGGATTTACATAATTAGTCCTGGCGTTATTTGTTCAGATACCGTCCGAAACGGCGGGATTTGCGCTGGCCACGTGTACAGTGAAAACACCTTTCGCTTTGGCGACACGTGTTGCCAAGATTTTAAACGACGACACGCTAAATACCAAACCTATCTACAACAACGAAATAGTTTATACCAACACGAGCACTACGTTGAAATTAAATGAGAGAATTGCTTGCCTATACCGAGGGTTCAGGCTATTACTAGCCAGTCTTTTTTTGTTGTAAATAGTACTGTTTTTTATACGCCACAAATTGACATATTCATCTTTTTTTGTATTCACATTATCTTGATAGAAATCAACGCTTTTATCAAAATAATGTAAATACAACAAAAATGAATATGTCAATTTGTTGCGTATAAGAACAACAGTACTACTTTTTCCTCTATCATTTTTTTCTAATATTTACTATTTATAACAAAAAAGGCTGGCTAGTAATAGCCTGAACACCCTCTATATTACGAACAGACAGCAAATCTGTATGCAAAGTAAAAACGTCCTACCTGAACTCACTTGAACATCCGCGGTGTGGTCTCCGAGAACAATAGTGTACCATAGTGACACAGGATCCTTTATGATAAAACAAATCGAAGGGCACGAGGAAGAAATAGCGACAGAATAAGAGGTAGGGAGAGAGAGAGAGAGAGAGGGAAATAGCTCCCTTGGTGTTCCTCGGAGGGAACTGTCAGCGTGGAGGAGCCATAACGGCATCATATTCGATCTTTGACGGTCTTTCATGCGACACCACGTGCCTAAGTGGTACCACGGCAACGTATACCCTCTTCATGGTCCTCGTGGTTCACGTGCCAATCCGGAAACGGAAGCTGGCCCTCCTGAGGTGAGACGAGTGTGGAGGGACAGGAGGAACAAGAGGGATGCCCAACGCATAATACGTACACATATATGTATACTTAACCCTTCGAGACTGACAATGAAGAAGTCTAGGAGATAAAGGGAAAGCCAAACTGTGTATGTGTGCTCTGGCCTGGCATATGTAGAATTTATTCAGCATTCTTGAATGAACGCAACTTTATTCTCTCGCAAACGTGCACTTGCTGAATCTCAATATTCCGTTGATCAGTATTTTATTTACAAAAATTCTGGAGCATTGAATTCGACAGAATTCAGTATTGAATAACTGAATTGAGGTGTTTGAAAATGAATCGAGAATGAAATCACGAGTTTGCACAGTATTTGCGATATAAATCAAGGGTAAACCTCACGTTTAGGGGAGGCAGCTCCGATGACCTTGAATAGTTTTTCGCAAATATCTCGAAAACTAAGAGAGAGCGCCGGGTAGTTGTAATGACAAAAGTTGTTTATAATGTTGATCTCGACAACGTATGTCAAGGTCAAGGTCATCGGAGCTTCCTCCCCTGAACGTAACTTTTACCAAATCAAGCAGCCGGGGATATCCGTAGAATGAAATGACGTTGGTATACAAAAACATTACCGAGTTCGCGAAACTCGTTCGCGAAATTTCGTCGGGCTCGATCAAGTGCGGTGGTAGTTTGTCAGTTGTTGCCTCGTCTCGAACAATACAACACACATAATTCCCAGTTAGCTGGTGAATACGTTTGGCCACAGAACGTTGGCCGATGAAGGGTCGAACCGAAAGCGGATACACGTAATCGTTCTTTGCTCGACGTCAGCAGCTGTCACTGTTTGTTGGTTTGCGTCGGGGATTACTTGAAAATAGATCGCGGGGAGACCAGCCTGAAATCCAACACCAAACGTTATCCGTATTAATGATGACCCTCGATGTGTCCTGGATACGAGGAACGCGGATGAAAAAATATTTACCGAAATCCAGCGGAGACTTCAACGAGGAGAAAATACTGAAATACCTGTCCCGGGTGATCGATTAACCTGTTCATCTATGATCAAACAACATTACGAAGCTTTCAAAATTATTCTCCGTTCCTGAAGATCAACGAAGAACGGACTCGATCGATCGAAACTCGTGGATCCGCGCACAACAATCGGCAAAAATAGGATTCCAGTTACTCCCCCAAGCTGGACGACAATTTACGTCAGTTAATCCTTATCCCCGCGACGGTTCCGACGTAACCTTTCAGAACAGCCTGCACGGTAGCCGAAAAGAGTTTTTCCCGGAGGATTGTTGCGGTTGCACCAGCAATCCTTTTGATCCTGGAACGTGGATGGAGCGCGTTTCACGGGTTTTTGACTCGTTCGTTTTTTCACGTTCGTTAAATCGTTTTAGCTGTTGAACGTCGAGGATCAGCTGTGGCTCGGTGGCTACCGCAAAGAAAGAAGGAGGATCCTTTGACGGTGCACCGAGAAACCACCTGGCCGGTGTTCGGCTTTAACGCGCAATAAGATCGCCCCGTGAGATTACTGTGGCTATTATCTCGTTAATCGGAAAAGAGTTTGACGAGGAAACCGGCTTCGAGCCGGAACTACGTTCTGCGACGACGATACGACTGGCTGGAATCTGACCTTAGCCCGCAGGCTCGTTTAAAGGACATGCTTGCGAGGAACGCGCAGAAGACATAGAAATCGGAAATTTCAAATGACTCGTCCCGAAAATCCTACAGGATTAAGTGATAAAAATAAATTGGTGGCATACCTGGTTCGATAAGTAAATAAGAAGAATATATCTGAAATGCAAAATTCTTCAAATTCGCCTGTCTCGTGAAAAATAAAATCCACGGCCTCAATGAATGCCTCAACGAGCATTACAAATGTTCTCTGCTTTCTCAAAAATGTAGACCTATACTACAAAATCTAATTATATTTACACTCATGTATTATTGCGATAACAGCGAGGTCGCTAATGATGTTAATGCGACCTTTATAGATAAATAAAAATAAAAAAAAAATAAAATCCACAGCGACAAAACTAAAAAAGGTAGCTAGGATACAAGCTGCGTGAGAGGGTGCGCGTCCGGGAACAGATGCCGAGAAGACACGTTCGTGTCGAGTCTACGCACGGGGAGGGAAAAAATAGTAACAGGAAACGACGTGGGCCTCGGCGAGTGGCTAATCTTACTAGCAAATATTTGGATTGTCGCATCGATGGCATTGATACATCGAGTGCCGTGTAGGTAGCCACGGTCACGCTCACGGAGAGGGAAGCCAAGGGAAACTTGAAAGGCCCCGTATACACGCAGCCAGCCCCACGAACCTTCTGCCCCATGGACGTAGAGTAGAGGGAGAGAGAGAGAGAGAGAGAACCGGCGCGGTGCGCCGCTAACGCGTGTTTACACGGCGAACCATTCAATACGGATCCGAGAATTCCGGTATTAAGATGTTCAGATAGAGTTGTGCGGATCGCGACGGCTACCGGAGATAAGCTCCTTTCGAAATACCGATGATCAGCTAATATGCCTATGCTGTGCAACCCTCCCCTCTCTCCCCGTTGCACCCCATTGCACCCAGTTCCACCGGCAGATGCATTTTCGAATGGGGAACTGGATCTGCGTGCTCGAACTTAACCCGTTCGCTCGACGAACTGCTGTGTTCGACGTTCCCTTATCGTATATTAAGATTTCTCGCTTATATCAACAGGCAACAAATACTTTGTACGCATTGGTTTGAAATTATGGTAATATTAGGATTATAAAATCCGATCCAAGTCGATCCAGTCTATCACGAGAAAACTACGAAACGATTCGTACCAACGCATTCCTCGAGCGAGTCCTTTCTGAGCGACTCAGCACCCTTTTTTCTCCTCTCCGAGTCCTCTTGGTCCTACCACGAGCATTCCTCTTCGCCTAATCGTTCGCATTCTCCCTGTGCACGAAGATCGCCGAACGCATCGGCTGAACGAACCTGGCGCGAGACGAGGCTTCATATGAAACTGACTATGTGTCCATGTTTTATGAAAATTGAAAATTCAATTTTTAGGGTGTCGCCTTCCGTAAAATTTACTTTTTTCGACTTCGCCTGATCTAATTTTGACTGTGGAGTCAAGATCGATTTCGATGACGAATTCGATCTGTAGTTTACTTATGGTGAATCCCATAAAATCCGATACCAATCAGAGCTGTGGAACGCAAGTGGTGCGTGCGCGTCCGTGGATGATCGAGATCGAGCAATATCGGTAACAGGAAGTGTGTTCGATGACCGGTGGTTTGATGATCGAGGTTCCGTGACAAGGTTCCTTTACCTCCGGCAGCCAAGCTGGCTCTGAGAAAAACTGTCTGCCGATGTTACGGTTTCGTGACAATCGTGGCATCGGTCGTTCGTCTCCGGGATGAATCATTGATGAATTGGCGATGGGGTCGTGGGACTGGCGCAGCTGCGATCGGCGACTCTTCTATTGCAAGGTGCTCCTCAGGATTGCCCCACCTTCATCCTCCCTACCACAAAACTTCTCTTTTCCCTGTGTGTAGTCGCCACTCTTTCTCCTCTGATCGTCTATGCAAAACATGGGGAAATTACAGCCCATTACAACAGAGAGTGTGCCGATATCCAATATTGTGCTTACGTGAGAGATGCATAGTCAGAAATCGTTTGCGATATCCACCACCACTGCTAGCTCACTATCATTGGCAAAGCATGGAGGAGCCATGGCTCTGCCGTATGTCACCAGTTAATCGATACCTAACTATGGAACAATGAAACGTTGACACTGCGCCCGAGCCGCTGTCGACGACAGGATAAATGTTTAATCGATCCGACTCCGTGGAAATATATTTATTCCCACGGGGAAAATGCTTCGGGGCTCGAAAGAAACGGTTCCATCTAGCTGTAAACTTATTAATTCACCTATCTCGAGAGAAACATCCTGTAAACAGGAGCCAAGTTCTCTGGTTCAGCTCAAGCTCAAGTTCGGACTTACAAGCCTCTAAAAACGACAAAGTTTTAAAAAAGAAAAAATTTTTAAAAATTTTCTTTTTAGTTCTATTTTCTTTTCTTTTTATTCGTATAAAAGGAGGTTGTATGACAACTTAGCTGATACATTGGTCCTCTAATTTGTTTCTATAAATGCATAAAATCCAAAGTCTAGTTACGAACGATTCAGCTTCACAAACAAAGTTAAGATACGAATGGGATTTCAAAAAGAAAAGGTAAAACTGTGCGCCTCCCCTGGCTGTAATAATCGGAGACTTAATTTTTCTGCACCCCGTGGTCTCGTAGGGGGGTGCACGTGTACTTTGACGGCAACAGACACCGAGAAAGTGTCCTGACCGAGGAACGGAGACACGAAATTAGTCGGTGACATAACCAATGAACCATTCGACCGGTTGATTCAATAAATCCGTGCTACGGAGCAGAGTTGCGCGTCGCGACCACGCTTACGATTAATTCGACTGAATTAATGTGAACCGCTGACACCATGCCGGGAGGTTAAGTCGTTTGGTTAAAACCCTGCGGCTTAGATCAACCGAGGCTCCTCTGCGACGACCGTGTGTCGCTTCCCTGTCAATTTCCACCTCGTTCTACTCGAAAATTCCATTCGTAAACGGATTACACACGACGAACATCGAGCGTGAAACATTTTTTCGAACCGTGTGCTATTCGATCGTTTTTTTTCCTCGGGTATGTCAGAAATGCCATAAACTCGTGACGATTGGCGTAGGCCGCGAGGTCACTTGATCGCTTATTGACCATTGTTGACTCGTGTTGACACCACAGACCTTAGGTAGATAAATACACCGTTAAGACGCGGGTCAAGTGGATATCTGCGCCGCGGTCGCCCACATCGGGTTCAAACTGGCGCAGAGGACTACATGCCCTTCGGAGATTAGGCTTGTAACGCGGTTAGGATAGCTTCCGAAAATTGATTAACGCTTCTGATTACGCTGCGCTCGGATACAGAGACTGGGAATTGATTGCAACAAGTTCAAGTGGATCAAGTGGATGGGATCAATTGGATTGACAAATTGGAGAAACGCGCGACTCCCATTTTTTGGAGATCGCGCACCTGATGAATAACGTAAACAGTTTCTCCGATGATTCAAGAAAGATACGTAAATTATGTGTAATATAGTCTTCGATTAACGAATTGATTCTTGTTCGTCGATGGTTCGAAGGATCGCCTAGGATGGTCGTCCAAGCGGAAGAGAGAGAGAGAGAGAGAGCGAACGAGCAGAAAAGCATCAATTTATTTGGATGCTTAGCAAAGAAGCAGCAGCAATTATGATATTTGTCCCCATTAGGTGAATTGGGGTGGCGACTTGCGTGACCCCAACTGATCGCGGCGGTTTGTTAACTCGCGCAATGGGCCCGGGGTCAAATAAGAGCGCTTCTTCTCCTCTTCGTTCACTTGATATTTTTCCTTCTTCGCCCAAACCCCACCTTCTCCTTCCACTCCCCAACTCACGACCTCGGAAATCTTCGCGTTTTCCCGTGTCACACAAGCCCATTCGTCACGCCGTAATCGCGAGATTATAGTCTCCCTTTGGCGTCCACCGGGGAAGCGTTTTATCGCAATTTTTCACTCTTAAAACCGTACGGGAATTTTGTAACACCTTTACGAAATTATTATCACAGAAACAGGACAATTGGAAAGAATTTGTTTTAATAACTCTGTGTCTTTGATAGTGTTAGATAAATGACAATTCCTAAATCCACCTTTCAACTTCTTTGCTCATAGTGGCACCATTTTACTTCTTCTTTTTTGATTCCTTTTTTATTTTAATCTTTCGTTTTTTATTGAAGCTTTCCGAGACCCTTAAATGAGGTTTATACAGTTGAACGTAGTTGTTTATTAGAGTACATTGATCGAACAGAGGAATAACGAGTAAATTCATCGCGAACAGAGTTAAATAAATAAAAGTAGAAGAGCAAACCTGTTGGAACCATTTTCCCGGCACCTATACCGTGTCGAATTCACGAGACACCCGTGGCGCGGCATAACTCATTGATAAATTGGGTCAAACGAATTAACGAGTCGGTTAAGTGTGACGAAAGCAATCATTTAGACAGACAATTTTGAAAACACGTGGGATGTCATTAAACGTGGACATAGTTGGCAACAATTACTACTATTATACTTGTTCGCGCCTGGTATTCTCGCGAACACTGTCAAAGCAGTTCGCGGATACATAGACTCTCTCGTATCGATTCACAGTTGTTATCAGACGGACGGACTTTCTCCGCGAAGAGACCGGAGAGACATGTGTGTAGACGAGCACAGCACACGATCACAAAAAACTTTTATAGTATCCATGATAGCCTATTTATTGCCTGCACTTTTAACTTTCGTAACCGTCATCTGCCTCCGGTGTGTCGATTTGCTATAAATGTGAAATGGCAGTATGTCATGCACGCTGGTGTTTTATTCAACGACGATCACTGCGATCTTATGTCTGAATGCAGTTTTCAGAATTGTAGTCCTCGGAGAGGCGCAGTGTGGTGACTGTGCGACTCTACGAATTTTTAGCAAAGAATAGTAACAGATTTAACATCCCAGGAAATCTTAGCAAAACTCTAAATAGCGAAAATATGAAATTAATTACGTTGTCCGTTGTGTAACCCGCATAAACCTATGCAGTGGAATATAAGTATAACACGAATTTGACCGGCAAAGATTTTAGATTAGTTGTCGGTCAAAATCGTTGTCGGTGAAATGTTGCCGGTGAAAACCGTGTCAGGGGGAAATTTTTGTCGGTGATTTCCATGGGACCCAATAAACCACTGCAATGTTAAATAATCTAACAAAAAAAGAGTCTATCTCGAATTAGAATTCAGATAGTTAAATAGCAATTACAGAAGAAAACTTAATTTTTCTGATAAACCCATAAAATCCGCCGTCCGTAACGAACGTGGAATTTTGTGGGAGACTGTACGTGGTCTGCGAGGTGTTTCGCAAAGTGCTGAGACCCGCGAACCGATAGGAACGCTATAGTTCGCCTGCGGGCTGCGTTTTCAAGATCGAGGAGGGAGAGCCAGCGCGAAAGACGCGGAGCAGGACTATAGTCGGAAGAGGAGATTGCCAAGGAGTGAACCTGAAGAGAAGGGAGAGAGGTTGAAATCAAGAGAGAAAGAGAAAGAGAGAGAGAGAGGAAGTGAAAGAGCGGAAAAGAGAGAGAAAACGAGAGAAAGAGAGACCGGAAGAAAAGAAGAGAAGGGTGGAAAGTGGTCCCGCCCGATTTGTGCACCTCGCCAGGGAGATACGCGTCTGATTCGTCGGTCGGAATTGACGGAGGCGGTGCAGACAGGTACCATATCCGGTATGGGTTGGGTTACCGTTGCTCTCCTGCTCACCCTCATCCTCTTCATTGTCTTCTTAACTCGGATAGAACCGCGCACGCATACACACGTTCAACGTTTGTCGCTGTCCCCAGGTATTTCTCGGACGCCTCGCTCCAATTCCAATTTCATTCGATCGAAGTCTCCGGGATTTTAATTGTGTGTCCTGAACAGCTCGTTTTTTAAACACTTATTTATACATCGCGCGAGGCTGCAAATTTAAAGCAGAGGATAAACAGAAAAACTCGAATGATAACTCTGAGAGAGACGTCACGAAAAATTGCTGCACCATTATTCAAAAAAATATTGTTCGCATTATTAAATATATCGATACGTGATCAAAAAATGCTGGAGCATTAAATTGAACAGAGCTGTTACCGGTAAAAATAGAAATTTATTTATTAAAATGATCTGCTACTCAAAAATTGTCCACTAATCGGTTACTAAACATTTAGCTATTGTACAAGGTATTGTAGCAATTTCATATATCGAAGAAATATTGAATTTTTCGAGTTAAAATAGTTAGCTCTGAGTGGTAAGGGTTCAGCTGTATCGTCGACAAGGTTCGAATAACTGCCAGTCCCTGTTTGCGGTATTTAACGCGGATAATCCCTTTAACGAAAAGAGATGGCGTGTTATCCGAAGGGTGAAGGGACTACAGTGAACCATACCGTCCGCCTCGCCGTCCATTGAATAAGAATCAGGGCGGAGCAGCATTGTGGTTGAATACATTAGCGCCTGCGCGTACAACACTCATTAGCGGATTTATTACCCGTTTTCTCGTTAAAAGTCCATAGACCGTGCGGGGCAGTAAACCACGCCTTTCTGCGTTACCTGCGAAAATCTCTTTAGCCATCGTGACCGGACAAGTCTTCCACGGTAACCACAAAATAAACCGAATTATCCTCGATTCGTTCCATGCCCACTATTTCCGCATTCTACCTCCTTCCTGGAAGCCTTGACAACTTTACACAACAACGATCACATTCTTTTGTATACACTCCCTCGACGAACACACCCTCCACCGCGCAGTAGTCAACAAACTTTCCAGCTGATTCTCTTTTACTTGATAGTAGAATTTGCTTTCTCGCAAGAATACTTTGATTTCGAATTTTGCGCATTAATTCGCAACTAAAGGTGGGTTATGATGCGATTTGGTATGTCTTTCCTCAAAAGCAAAGAACAGGAATGGCATAAGTTACCATGTATCTGGCAGTATGCGAAGAGCGGGTCCCGGATACATGGTAACATAGAAGTGGTGATAGAAAGAGGTTGGACGAATGTCCGTTACTCTGGGTGTGGAGGTTTACGGCATCCCGGGATCTCGACAGTGGTGTTAGGCCGTTGAGGCACGCCACCGAGAATCACGGGCTCTGCCGGTTCCTCTACATCCTTAAAAAAAAAGTATGTCTTTCCTTGCTTTTCACTTGCGAAGAAAAGCGAAGAGCATCGCCCAAACTCAAACACGTGCATCGATCGATTTACGGTATGTGTTCGGCACACACGCACGCGTTTGTTTTTTCGCTTCGAGACCTCTGAATGTTGCACTAAGGGTACTTGCGAGGCAGTATAGATTCTGAGCCATACGTTTTCTTGACCCTTGCTTCAGTATACTATGTTAACAACAGAACAGTGTGGCTGGTGCAGGTCTGAGGTGAAGTGTGACGAATTGGAGTATAACTGGATCGCAAAACCCTGCTTTGGACACGCAAAGGAAATCCCACCTTAACGGAACTTTTGCCTCCATAATTCCTGTCCTCAACAATTGGTGTTCACTTCAGGTATAGTCTTAGACACTGCACATCTGCCTAGGCAATCGATGGTATTCCCCTTAAAAGGTTGTTGGAGAAAGGAACCCTTACGGGGGTGAAGCGTGGTCAACGAAGGCAATAAATCTCGCTTGTGGTTTAGAACGTCACACTTGTTTGCCAGAACGATGAAATCGTGTATCGCCGAGACTGTAGGAGTGTCTGGAGGTCCTCTTAATCCGTCTAATTGCAAACTCGTCGAATCTTTTGCAGTCTCTGGTCGTTGTTAAAATTTACTGCCGCCTCTTTTTCCCCTTTCGTTCCACCGCATATTCAGCTTGTCCGTTGTTCGCCGACCTGTGGATAATTCTGTATAACTGTAATTTACGGGTGCGGTTTCCAACGAAAGGATCTCGTTCGGTCGCTGTGAGACTTCCGGCGAAATCATAATTCCAATCCTCACGCCTACTTAACCAGTTCTTCATTGTCTTTGGATCCGTGCCAGATTAGAGAAGTACGGAAAGGTGCAAACGATTATTTAGTACGTCAAGCGTGTCTGAAATGTACGAGATATCTCTTGAAGAATGAAAGGAAGAAATGTTTCATCCCTCATTGAACCCATGAAAAATTCGTGTCCCGTCAAAAATTAAACGCACGTCTCTTCGATCCCTTCGAGCGTGTTTTCAAAGTAAAGACGTTATATCCGTGATTGTACAGTTGTCATTCCGAGGCAACGTGAACGACGAAGAAGCCGATCGAATGAAGGGATGAGTTCACAGAAGTAAAATCCAGGCCGACGTTCTTCTATAATATTTCCACCCTTCGTATATTCTCTACGCTATACATATTATTCCCCCCTGGTTCGGCACTATCAAAATGCTGCTATTATGCTGTGAACGCTTCGCCGTCCTTTTGCATTAGAGACGCGAATATCGTTCGCTGAAACACCTTGCGTTCGAAATTCTTCGGCAATGTCTTCGAAACAATTATATAATTAATTTATATATAATAATTATACATAAAAAATTACAACAAAGTTTCAGAGCTGTATTTAATATAATTAGTAAAGAAAATTGTTTAGAATAAAGTAGCAGTCCAGGAATTGTCCTTTGAAGTAAATTTCAAATAAAGTATTTGGCAAGCTTTTGCAGTTGAGAATATTGTTAATAATTTTGGAAGGGTGCAATTAATGGGATATACCCGCAAGTAATCCCCTCGGGTGTGGGTAATTCCATTAGAGCGATCTTGAGCAGCCAAGAGAGCGTGCGGTCCTCGGGGGAAACGTTTCCTCGGCTGAAAAGAGAGATCCGCGCGAGATTTGCTACCTGCGAACCAGAAAAGTCCCACGATCCACGGCACTGCAGAAGCCAGGGCCCGTGAAGAATCGCTTCAGGTAACTAGCCCTGCGAGACTTGAAAACGCACGGCGAGCCATCAAGGTGTTAACACGAGGATAATTGATTAATTTGAATTCACCGCTGCGCGAGACGAAATTACGCCCGATTGAACGCGCCGCTTGTCAACGCCACGGAGGAAACGTGTTCCCCGATTAAACTGTGAATTCGAAATCCTGTCTTGAATCGCAATCTTGCTGGAAACGCGCAAGCACCACTTTGCGTATTCTTCTGTGAATCGAGTGCCTATAATAATTCCCTATTGTCCTCGTGCTCGGTAAAATTGCGGTAGAGAAATTGAAGGAACACGAATCAGTATTAAATATAAAATTTCAAGTTCCTAGCTGATCAGGAAGTTAGTTTAAAATCAATTGCAAAATTTCTCACCGGACAGACAAAGAAACAAACAAGGAAGCGAGCTAATAAAAACGTGGTAAAATGTTGAAATAGAAAATTTAGGGCAATTTTCTGACGATGGTCGGCATCGGAGAAAAAGGTGGGAGGGTGGTTCTATTATATCTGCAAGGTGGCAGAAAATCTAGAGTTTCTCCTAAAAATCTGATCTCCCGAAAGTCTGAGTCAATTCAATGAGATTACATTGGTTAAACCTATTCTCCGCGTGATCCTTTCACAAGGTTTCCGAGCACAATGCTGGTAAAAAAAGCAAATCTATTATAGGAAAGAAAATAGCCGAAGCTAGTAAGGCGTAGAATTATATTTCTATGCGTTCCGTGGAACGTGTGTCTATAACCCTTCAGGAAATCCGATTTATCAAAAATAAATACCATACACGTTTCACGTTACCAGGCTCGAGGTGTAAATCTCTCATTGAAAAGCTTCAAAGAAGCCCTTCTGTCCATGTATCTCATGGTCCACGTAAGTTCATAGTTAAAATTAAACCTTGGAGGAAACGGTCCGTGCAGAAACGATAGTTTCGTTGTTGTTAACAACGAAGGACTATTATAGTTGACAGCGCATATGTTGCGTAGAAACTTCGCACGGAAAACTTCTGCGCGAAGCAATCATGAAATCGATATGGAAGTACGACATCCGGGTGTGGAAAATGTACGCGCAATAAAACATTCGCACTAGACCGCAGAGATTTTTGTATTTATAGCATAATCCTACTTCGTCAGATATAATTAACCTTTTACACTCCGAATTATTTTTCAATTTTGTTGCCAAAAACTTCCTACCATTTTAAATACTTTATTTGAAAACTTCAAAGGACAGTTCGTGGACTGATACTTATTCTAAACATGTTCTTTTTTAGCAGTGGGAAGTGACACTGCACAATCAAATATTCACAGTTAATTATTTTTTTATTATTATCTTAGTACATATTTATGTTGAAATTATTCGTAGCGAGGAAGATTTTGTTTAGTTCTACATTCTTTTCGAGCAGTGGAATATTTATGCATTCGGATCGGTAACCGGGGTTGCAACAATTTCCGGATGAATATCTAATTTAATTACAGAGAAAGTCTCGCCTCTGCGAGAGCAACCGAAGAGCGAGAGAGACGGACGTACACATACGTACAAGTATAATAAAGCAGCAGCAGCTGCTCCCTCGGTGGCTCGCGTGTTGATAGCGTACAGTGCGAACCAGTCGGTGGTATAGCACCGCGGTATCATAACACCGAGCGTCTATTTGTTACACGATAAATATGTAACTGTAACACAATGTCCCTCGCCCCCGGTTCGAGGTTGACGGGGCCCCCCTCTGGCCCCTGCGGCCAGTCGGGGGGTTGCTCGCGAAGTGTTGGCCCCGACTACAATGATGACTGGGGGGCGCGGCGCGTAACATTAAATCATACACGCTTTTCGATGGCTGGTATACACGTTTTCCACCGTGTCGCATCGACGATCCACGTACGTGTATCTATACAGGGTGTCTCGCCTAACTTCGGCGACCCTAATGCAGCAACAATTCCATCAATGTTTGTACATTGTTTAATCCGGATGTCAATAACGAACATCTTCTACAATGATAAAACAGTAACGGATTAGAAAGATTGAAGAATATTTTTTTAACAATGTTCCGAACGTAACAAAATTGTTAAGGGATGAAATTAATTTTCATTCTATCTATCAGAATGTTTTTATTTTCGTACATACATATGAAATATGAAGTCATGAGAAAATGAAGTGCTGTGTCGCTTCAGATTTATCTCCATGAATCATTTTCTGATGCTTAATTTTGGTGGGACACACCCTGTATGTCTTTTAGATCAGAAAGCTGCTCCAGGAGACCCACGGGTTCGGGCAAGTGGGGACAGATGGCCTCCGCGGAGTCAAAAGCTCCGAAATAAGGGCCCAACTACGAAAACAGACGGGGATGCTGGAAATTGGCGAGCGATTGTTCTCAAGACGCTTCCGTTTCACCCCTCTTATGGATTAGAATCCTTTTGTTTGATTCTTTTTTGCGTTATCCTATCTGCCACTCGAGGCCGACCCTAATTTCGTAAACGATCGAGGGGGCTGCTTCTGCAAAAGTGTTTTCTTCGACGATGCAGAAGGGAAATTGTTCACCTACCGTCCAGGATAGATTCCCAAAATTTAATTAAACAGTTACGTAAATATTCTTGAATAAGTCGAACGGAATGTTTGAACGTGTGTCTCAGCATTTATCAATTCCTTCGGCACAGCGACGGTTGTGTATGCACGTATGCATCTACTTGAACGCTATTGTTCTCGTAACTATTCTTACATCGCCCGTGAACTTTTTATTCACACCGTCGTATCGATATCGATCGAAAAGTTCGCATGTGCTAGCTATAGAAACTAAAGTGTCCGTACATAAAGGGATTTATGTACACCTATTGATTGTATAACAATTTGACAACAAAGGGAAGAGCATAGCAGATACTTTGTCATTACCGTGCTTCCGAACGGTACCATACGTTTCCTGTCGAGCTTATACTTATCCGTACAGAGAAATAACGCCGAAATATTTTCCAATTTCCAGCGCGCGTCGAGTAGAAACTTTATTTAACCAAGAACCTATCGCGTGTTTGGTAACTCGCAGAAATAATAAATTGCACGTTCGAAACCCGCGGCAACTTGCCCAGACCCGAAACAACACCGATTGCACGTTGCAATTTGCAACCGGCGGGCACCGACAAGAACACCGAAATGACAGTAATCCATCGCCGAAACAGTGCAAACAAACTTCCGTCGCTGCACGATAGCTATGGAAAAACGCGTCCAGCAAGAAATCAGCACGCCGCACAGTCTAACGTTTCGATCATTTAGGGTCGTTTATTTCTTAATGATACATAATGAACTATAGAACATTGATACATAATGAAAAGTTCTTCGAGTTTGTATGATTATTAATCACAATAGATTATATGTTTAATATTTAAGAACAAAAAATATTGAAAACACACTACAAAGGATTGAGTAATCGCTAAAATAAATATTATAAAAATTGAAGTTCAAGTACACATACTTTTATATAGGTAAGGCATCAGTGCCGATTAATGTATTTTCCTATCTGGAAAATATATTGCTTTCAAGGTAAGAGTAAATGCGGAATTTTTAAAAAATGTTCAATTTCGGAATTAAACGACCCTAAATGATCGAAACGTCACACTGTGCGCCGATTTCTTTTCTTGATCGCATATGGCGCACGGTGGTTTTCAGGGTGAATTCTCGTGACACAGGCTGTTACAGCTGTGAGAGAGCGGTATTTACAATAGCGTCGTCTCGGTCGTTGTTTATTCGCGATCGATGATGAAAGAAGAACTAAAGTTGAAGAAGCGTGTACCGTACATCAACGACACTGTTTCCGGTCTGTTATTTGATCGGCAATTGGCAAGAATGCACCGCGGTTTCGTGCAACATGGAGGCGGTGATCCCCGCGTGTTCTGGCTGTGGGAAACCCCCACCTGCATTTGCAACTGAATCGTCCAGGTAATAACGACTTATCTTTAAACGCAACGTTACCGCGTTACTCAGCCGGCTCGCATCACGCCACCCGGAGTATATGTAAATATCTAATACGATAATAGATCAACTACCCGTCGGTCACACCCTTCCGCATCGCGGCCAAGGAGGGTGCGCAACACCCTTAATTAACTCTCCCGCATGTCGACGTTTTTAAGCACTTTGTATTTAGCGGCTTCACGCGAAAATAATCGCGGTTCTTCACACCTCAACCCTTTGCGCTGGAATGGCGACTCAGAGTCGCCGGAAAATGTTGCCGTACCATTCATTATTCACATCGCAAATTTACGAATCGTAAAAAAGATTGCATAGAATGGAACCCAAGAAAAACATTCTTCGTTCCTTCTGGACTATCTTTTATAATTTTGTGCTAAATATGACCCTGTGGATATGGAATTAGTATTAGAATTCTATTACTCTGCGCAACACTATGAGAGATTATTATTATTTATTATTACAAAATACTGGATTCATGGATTCCTCAATTGATTATTAGTTATCGTTAATGGTTGGACCACCGGACGTGACGCGTATAGAAGGTTGTAGTGCGAGAACTTGGCTGGTGCACGGTAAGTGCACCTAGATATCCAAAGGGTTAACTTTGGACAGAACTTTCCCTCGAACGTAAATTTTTCCAACGCCCGACTCTCGCATACTTTCGCCGCAACTCCTGATTGTACGTGAGCGCATCGAAGGAACGCTGAAATATAGCGCGACAAACCGCTAAAACTATTCGCTCGTGTTTCGCGGGTGCAAGGTAACGATGCGTATTCTTCGGCCAACGGGGACACCGGATAAAGACATCAATTACGAATTAATGGTCGAAAAGGGTAGGAGACCAACGGACATTCCTCCCCCGGCCGCTTCATAAATCCAAGTTCGGGATTCGGCACGGTTCACGATCCCGGTCAGCCTCTCCGAGTTAATAACATCTCTATCGGACGGGACCAGGCTAGAGCCTGGCGGTACCTTTGCATCATTTAATATTTAAAAACAAGCCATAAATATGTCGCCTCCGCGTGCTGGTCGTTTAAAACGCGACCGCTGGATTATAGGTGCGAACGGAAAGCAAGATGAATGCTATGTTGAAACCGGCGAGGTGTTAATGACACCGTTCTGTCCCCGAAGAACCTGCACACAAAGATTTCTCTCCTCCGCTCGAAGTGGAGAAGAAAATTTTTAATTGTCTTTAGACCAGCAGTTTAACCCTCCGACCCAAGACCATTCGCTATTATTTACGGTTATTTATTGTACCAGACTTTCCACTCGTATTTCCATAGATTGGTCGCTTCTGCAGAAGTTTGGCAGTCGAGAGCGAGCTTCTATCTCGCCGAAAGAAGACATCAATTTGTTGCCGGTGGAGGGGGGTCAGCGGAGAAGTTAGGGTTCCTACGACGCGCACCCCGCTCTACAAATGGTGGAATTATTTAGTGTTGGAAAACCGTGTATGGACTGTACCCACCGTGAAACCGCCCCGCCTAAACAGTGCGTTAACCGATGATTTACGAGGCGCTAGTTCCTGTCCGTGGCCCTGTTTCTCTGGCACCCTTAAAACCCGAGGCTAGAACCCGCCGAAAAAACCCTTTCTCGATCCGCTCCATATACTAACGCGCCCATTGTTGGGATCGCCCCTGCTATCGTTACACAGATGCCCTGTATTTATTAAAAGTCGACCTAGGCCAAGATTTCCCTGCAAATGATCGTAAATCGTCGCCAACTTTAACAGTGGGATTACTATCCTACCGTACCTGCGTTACCGTTGGCCCAACTGCGATTCTCGACCTGGGAAGTTTTCGCAAAGTAAGAATTCTGTCGAAAACACCTGCACCTGCAGTAAGTAACCCGACCCCTAATTTCTACGTTACCGGTGATTTTCCTTATGATCCGGTAAAAGGGAAAAAGGAAAACTGTATTTCACAGAGAAAGATAATAGAAAGGGTGACGACCATTTTTCTGAAACTTACCGTGGCAATTAATCCTCCAAATTTACGTTACTGGCACGCAAAACGTGTGCTAGGAAATTGTTGCCGAGTTCGACAGGGAAAATTAAGTGTGATAGGTTAAGAGAGATCCTAATAGAGAGGGGGGACAGGGAAGAATAGGAGGAGGGGTGGGAAAGGGGAAGGTTCGCGAGGGGGATGTGGCTCGGCACGACAATAAAAAGAAGGGCGGTAATAATATATTGTCATTGGGCAACGTCTTGATGCTGCGAGGAGAGGACGTATATATTATAACAACCCGTAGATACATACGCCCCTGTACTTGCATCTTATATGCAATTCTACGCTGCACATATCATCCGGTCTCTCCTCTGCTTTCTCGTTCTTCTCTCGCGCTTCGTTCTTCGTAAAGCTCTCTTACGGCCGATAATGCCACTCATAAGTCATAATGATGTATTTTTGTACGCGCCTCCGCGTGTAACGTTCTTTTATGGGGCCCCATCCGAGTCCGCATCACACCTGCACGCGGGTCTCTTCTTCTTTTACGCTACGATTCATAATTTTCTCTATCCAATCTCTTTTTTGCCCGCTTTCCTCTCACCACCGATAAACTGATCATTAGACTGCGGATCTCTGGAAAATAAAAATTATCTTCATCAATTGCAAGCCATAGAAGCCGTATAAAACTTTCTCTCTATTTTCAATAATTATTAGGAAACCAAGAATAACCGAGAAAATTACATCCACCGATTTTTCTAATAAATCCATAAAGTCTCGACTACAAAATATCAATCAGTGGACAGGAAAAAAAGAAAAACACTGTCCCAAATATTTCAGAAGTCACACCATTGACTATACCGAACGTCCTGACTTCACCGTACGAAATGTCTCCCATTAAACGACGTACGTATTATTTTATTAATGCGTCAATTAATAATTCATTCGTAGCGGACACGAGATCAACAGCTGTTCACCGTTCCATCATTGCGTATTCGCAAGCACGAGACAGGCCTCGGTAGATTTCACAAAGGTACGAGATTATGGTACCTGTATTCGCTAAGCGTACACTTACGCAATAATAGAATAGATAGTAATCTAGATATCGGCAGGAAGTAAAGAAAAGAAACGGGGCAGAAGAGAGGGGAAAAAGAATGAAAGTGCGCCGGTGAAAAGAGCAACGTTGTATCATTCGAGAAGCAGGGTCTGATGGTCTAATCGGTTATTGTTACCATTATGCCGGCATTATAGTGCGCCTCGCATTATACCTGCAATTTTCAACCCCTTATCTGAGGATCCGATCGCCTTAACTTGGAACTCGAGTCCTGTGAGAGGCGAAGAACTTGCCGTGACCACTATTCTAAATACATAATGACCATCCACCGGTGGACAGTTTTTCCAAACGAGACCCACGGACAAGTATAGTCCTCTGCTCGAACTAGTTGAAGAACAAATTAGAAAATATGCCATTATTTCGTAACTTTCTTTTGCCAGACTGTGTCGCGCGTCTTCTCTCCCCTATTTAATACATAGAATTCAATAAGATTTTCTACCTGAATTTGCAACATACTTGGAAGAAAACAGAAATTTATATATTTTTAATTTAATTCTTAGGTAAACGGAGCTGCCTACCCTGAACGTAAGTTTTGCCCATTTTTAAATTCATCTAATGTTTTTACCGTTTTAAATTACACCTACCCGCGTTCCTTCGAAATTCTATTACAACATGTTCGTCTTTCGCTTCTTTCCCAAAATTACAAAGAAATTGTTAAAATAATGAAGCCGTTTTATCGTAGAACACTCGAAAGAGCAGAACAGTTGTTAGTCCCATAAAGAACAATTTCAAAGGACACTTTTCTGAACGTGTCTGCCAAACTGTCTTCGTAGCAGTTAGGGTGTTCGGAAGCCGTGTGTTTACCTGGTTGGAATTATGTATCGGTAGACGCACACGCGGCCGAAGGGAAAACAAAACGAGAAACTGTCTGGGTATTTGTTACAGGATCTCGTAAAGCATCCCGGCGATCAATGAACAGTTTGTTTTGCCGCGCGAAGAAAGCATAAAGTGCATTTTGTCGGCGCGCTCCGGAATCGACGCGTTAAGGATCTTCGGGGGGGACTTTTCAGGATCGCTACCTTGGAAAAAGATACACTTTACGACACGGAGAACGGAAAAAGCTATGTCGCATTATCCGGCACATTGCTCGCATTGTGCCAGTTTGCTTTACGAGACAGCTACGAGCCGTGGAGAACTCGGTCTCGATTACTTCCAGCTCCTTGGCCGCATTTAACGTTTGTTTCTGCTCGCGGTCTGACCTTACCTTTCGAGCGAACGTCAGTTTTTTTAGGGGATGCTGCCACAGGGGTGTGTCGATCGCTGGAAGAACGAGACAAGGCTTTGCCTGAGTTGGACGAAACGTAATCCGGTTGACGATTGAACATTACGATTAATAGAAAATCCAATTATTAATTATTATTAATAATAATAATACTTCCTTTTATTTGGATATGGTATGGTTGCGAAGTTGCATAACTTCCGGACGATTTCTACAGTTTACATAGAAGCAGTAGGCTTTTGCCTGGGCGGTGGGGTTTTTTAGCGGGTATGGGTCAGGGATTTAGTCTCACACTCTTCCTCCGGAAACGCATTTTCCCCACACCACCTTGTAAAACAAAAACAAAAAAAGGGGTTGAATGATGCTAATTAAATTGTTTATTTAAATTTACAAGGAATGTTAGCTGGCAGACAGCAAGGCTAAGGCGTAAAAAATAATGCATCGTCTGCGGGTGGGTAGATAAAGCACAAGTTGTACGACGCGAGGGTACAAGTATCGACGAAGGGAAAGACATGTGTTAGACGTACGAGCACTCAAAGGCGGGATGCGTTTGCACGCGCAGCGAATGTAATCGAAAACGAGGTGTGTGCTCTATCTGTGTTTGATCTTTCCGCTTAGGAACCTTCCGAGAGAATACATAAACGTTTAACGTGTCATGTAGATCATCTCACAGATTAATTCGCATTGCGGCAGTCGTGGCAAACATTATCGAAAGATGGAATAAGATCGCGTAGCAACGGAGCGTAAACATCTCAAGAGAATATTCTCGAGTTCGAAGCGTAATCTCCCCGGGGGATATGAGCAAGCTTTCGCGAAGATAGGCGGTCCAGAATTCAGAGGAGACCAGCCTCCGGATCCACAGTCCGCCATTGTGGCGAATTGTTCCGTATAAACGGCGCGGACATCACAATAAGGATCGAGCCTGGCAATGATCGAGGGTGATGTATGGATCCTCGTCCGTGCCACGCGTTCAGCTTCGAAACTCCTCCGCGCACACCTCCTACTCCTCCCTTTTCTTTTTTCGCTTTCCACGGCCTTCGAAATTTATAAGTTCGATCTGGAATAGAAGCATCGATCCCAAGGGGCGCATCGATCGAGACGACGTTGTTCGACTTGGAGGATCTCCGAACACAGCTAGAGATTAACTGGAAAATTTCCCTTGGAAACACGAAGGGTTGAAAAAAGTTCGTTGAACAGTGCCCTTAATTCCTTTTACAAGTTTGAAGGTAACGAAATCAAAAGATGGCTGACCCCAGAGCGTCCTCGAATGTTCCCCGCGGGACTAAAAGTATTGCTCGACCGAACGAGAAGATGTTTGCACAACTCGTGGCTGGTAACGACCCTTCCTTCGGCCATTTAATTAAGCAGCGTTTCTCGTCCGGTTGAGTACTGTTCACAGTAGAAGCGGGGCACGGTTGTCATAAGTATGACACGGGAAACAAAAAGTGATGCTTCGAACGGATACGCGTGTCAGGATAATGAGACTCGAGCGGTTTCAATGTAGCCTACCGGTTAATACGTATGCAAAAGGAACTGGTCAGCATGGCCGCGTTTCCTGTACACCTCTATTCAATTTCTAAGCAGCAAAATGCCGGGTACGCTAGAATCGAAGCGTAATCATTGCCTGGTGGAGACAGGGGACGAGTTAATTCTAGCCTGTCTTTCTGTCTGTCTCGAATTAAAAAAGGTAACACCTCCCTCCCACGACCACGCTATATCGCTCCTCGCTACAAACGCAGGAAGCCATCCGCTAGCCACCATTCTTTCAGCGCAATGAAAATAGGCGAGGCGATGGTAAACACGATGGGCGAGCATTCGTTTCGTCACCACCATCGTGTGGTAATGGGAATGAGTTTCTTCGAGTTCATTAATTCGTTAGACAATGTCGTACGAGAACACACCGCTATTTCTCTTCCAGCTGACTATAGCGACAGAGATGATCCATCGATCATCGACGAGTTATTTCGATGGACAATGCTGTCAAGGTTGTTTTGGCAGTGGCACCGTAGGCGGGTTCCACGAATGAATAGACACCAGCAAGACGGAGGTGTAACCAATCTTGTCTAGCAGGATAACCCATTATGCTCGTCTAAGTATGCATATACCAATCCCACAGCTTCGTCCAACCCCTTCGTTCGAAGATACTGGACACTTGATGGATCAGCGATCTGATTCTTAAGAACACGGATCTACGTGATCTCCGTGAGGAACTCGGCTGAAAAGAGTAAGTGTGCGAAGAACAGACGATGATCCGTCTTTGCAATTTCTACCTATTGATCGTTTAAGAATTTGTACAACAAATTTTCCCTTGCTCGCCTTCTCCCAGGCTTCTATAAAAAAAATATTCAGCGGAAGAATCTAATTTGGCACTCGATCCTTCGGCATACCAGTTGAAAACGACTCCTCGAGAATTTTGGAGAGAGTTCGGTCCGAGAAAACAACGAGAGAGAATAAAAGGACGTGTCTGGCCCCTGTCACTACGGGTGTCAAGACCTGGACCACGATTCGACGGAACTTTCATTTATGTTTGACAAGGCCTGAGATATTATCCTGCGGTATAATCCTGCAGGATGACAATATTTTTAATTCCGGGCAGGATGTAACAGGATCAGCGAAAGCCGGGTAATGTTATATCGAACTTACCGCTAATCTACTTTGAGTCTCTCTCGGCGACGGCGAACGGGACATGGTTAACTTTTAATCTCCTTAAGTTTTAGGCATGAGAAGATGAACCATTTTGTCTTCTCCTCGAATTCGCGGGTAATAACGTAAGCCTCTTAGAAACGTCAGGTATCAAGTAATACCTACAGCCCAGGTACGTTTCCTGAATTCTTTCGCAGCCGGCGGATATAATCCAGCCTGCCACCTTCGTTTAACAATATTTCTTCACGAGTTTGTCGTAAACAAAATTTCGACAGGTCAGATTTGCAAAGAAAAACAAAATTCACGATCAACTCAAAAATTCAACTCAACTTAGACGAATATTTCGAAATGAAAAATTCTGTGGAGGGTGTCGCATAAATCCTGAACGCGTGACGAACGCTATGGACGAATGAAAAATCACGGAATCGGTTCCCGGGGTTGCTCTCTGTGCCTGTGTTTAGCGGAGCCGGTGCGTTTCATATTGGATCAGCTGAAATATGAGAATCTTTGGTCGAAGACTTAATCGTTGTCCACAGCAAATAGATTCGACCGATGCCGGTGCAAACAAAAACCGAGAAAATAGGGGGACGAAGAGAGGAGAAGAGAGAGGGTGTTGGAGGTATGCAGGATAATCGATCGTCATTAGCGGCCTACGGACATGCACGAATATACACACAAGGGGAAGCCGACTAAAAAACCACGGTTTCTTTCGTCGGGCTAAAAAGAACCTACACTTTCGGCTTTCCCGTGTCAGGGAAGCATTAATCCAGGACAAACCGCTGACAAAATGGTCCGGGACCTGTCCGACCACCCGCACGATACAAATGTGGGAGTCGATGCCGAGGACTTTTGATGTTGAGGATTTTCTCGATGGATCGCTGCTCTTCATCATTCTCTGGCTTCTATGGTGTTCCAGTTCCCTACAAACGTCTACTTTAAATTAATGTAAGTCTAGACACCAGTTGTTCAACCATCAATAGCATTTTCACAGTATCTGCATTCCGTAAAATGTAGAAAGCTCAAATATTCTATGAGGAAAACAGATTCGATATATAAAAAAAAATTATGTAGAACATAACTGATCTGGGATGAAAGAAATATCTTGCTGAAGGGGTTGAAGAATTTTTCACAGAAAAAATCCGTTTCCGAGCAAAAGATCACAGGTAGCCTCGTACAAGGGGTGGCCTTTCGGAAATTTATTATCGGAAAACGGTTCGACCTTCGACATCAATGGGTTGCCAAATCGATCATAAATGCGTTTCAGGTTCGCCGGGGTTGCGGGATGCCCGTAATTTCGAATAATTCGATTGAACAGCTGCGTCAGGTAAACCGTATATCGGAATTACGTATTGTGCCCCAGAAAAAAGATCGGAACTACGGGGCCAGTCAGCCGTTTGATTACACTTAATGATCGACATTTGATTCCGGGTTCGAATACGGTGGATCTCGCCAGGTAACCCCTACGACCACGACCTGTTTTCCAGTTTTTTCACTGACGTGTAATTTTTCCTGACATTTTTCCCCCCTACCTATTCGAACCTTTCGAAAAGTTTGGAGAACCCGGTAACGATAAACTGTCGCGAACTATTTTTTAATTGGGAAATGCGCGACTCCGTTGCAAATGCCATTAACAGACCGGTGGACAACGAAACAGGGAAATAAATGCAACAATTTTGATTAATAGACAAATTGCAAGAAACTGGAGTTGAAATGAAAATTGATTATGTTTCTTAATCTGAAAATTAAATGCATAGAATTCACCGTTGGATGTCGAAAGAAATAAAATGTGCTGTTCGTGGCAACGAAGATGGCGTCGGAGGGTGCCGAAGTGATTTAAGAAGTCGTTTCGAGGAACGGGAGCCGGTCTAGTTGACACTTTTCGAGAATCCACCGTATTCGGTAGCGCCCTAAGATTTTAAAGAACAATGGCGGCTCTGATGATGACAAACGTCTTGTAACACGATACAGGAACATATGTCGTCGGAAACTACCCTCCCAGTATTAATCGCGGGCGAACCCAATCTCTCTCTCTCTCTCTCTCTTTCTCTCTATGTGAACACTACGCACAGACACGCAGGCGATGCTTGTGGAACCTTGCGGCCAATAACGAAACGAAACAACATGATCGAGCAACAAAAGAGGCCGTGGCCTGAAACCCTACAGCTCGATACAAATGTGCAGATATGCAGGGTTATAGAGTTACACAACGGGACCGAAGCCCTCGAGGGATGGAAAGGGCACGGCTTCTTGCGCACTGAACTTTTCCTAATCTCTATTCGGTCTTGTCGCATCGTAATTCAATTTCTGATAGGGCCCAGACATCGTGCATTTAGCAACAATTATGTTGATCCTCGTGGTCCTTGATGCAACGTTGTTCGCACACTCTGGAAAAGAAACTAATTCAAGGAGGTAGCCCCACCCCTTGACCATTTAGAAATTAATAAGTTAAATGAACAGAAAAGATTTTGCGCAGAAAATCACCGACAAGAGTGGATAAACTTTGGCGACACGCTGCTCTCTCAATCTAACCCAGAAAAGTTTACTTGGAATTAAAGTTTTATGTAAATAATGGACTGCTCTCGTTTCCTAGATTATGTTTAAAAGTTGCTTGTCGACGCAAGCTTTTCCATACACATTGTCGATTACAGTCATTGATTTCCTGCAGACTGCACGGTTAAATATAGATTAAGCGAGGCTTGTGTTCCGAGGACGCTTAAATTACTAGATAAGAGTAAATTATCGTATTCGCTGCGTCTGGTTGCACATTTCCGTTGCAATTTATTTAAGAGATTCGTAGTATCAAGAATTTAAACGAAACTTCTTCTTATCGAATTTGCACGTTTTCCGTTGAAACGTGCGTGCGTTTACAAAAAGGAATTACGTCACGTGCCCACAACATGAGCGATTAATTTACCATAACGAAAGGGGGTGGGGAGCAGATGCGGGAAACACAATTGCTTAATCATTATAAGGCTACGCGGTGAATTAAGAAGGCGAGAGAAGAAACGTTCGTGCTGATCAAGTTTTGACAGGTAGGGTAAGCGTGCTCGAGTAAAAATACAATTTATTAATTACCGCGTCTGTCTGTCCGTCCGCTGTCAGGGTACAGTCCTTAACGATCCGATAATTACAGATTTCATGCGATCGAGCCGCCACAGCTGTTCAACGTTGAGCTGACAAGCTCGTTCCAAGGAATCTTCCTTTGGACAGCTTTATACTCGGCTTTGTGTGCTACCACTGCACGCGTCATCCTCTGCCATTTCTATTAGGAGTATGCGCTATGCCAATGGCTGCCTCTGTTCGCACAATCTTGACGAAATATTCGCCGGCTACCGCGGTAATCGTTCTTCGACTCTTTTGTCGAATGAACTTGTTGTTTGAACGAGTGCGTCGCCTGTAGCGAAACATTACTCTCGATTCAATTAGTGTGGGTTCGCTTAACACAGTTCTTTGTGCTCGGACCTAAAATAACACGCGCAGCCTGTCGTATCTTGTTATTCGCTCGTCCGAAACTGTTCGAACGTGTACCGGGTCTCGAGCGGAATCGCATCATCACCGTTCTTAATAAAATACGCATTGTGATGAACAAAGCGATCCGGAAATTAGTAGTCTTTTGCCTTTCGAGAGGACTTCGCTGCGCCGCTCTCAAGACCTTTTCTGTCTAGTGTTGGTTGAAAAAATTTAAAGTGTTACGTTGCACGTCTTGCTTCTAGTTTCCTCAAATCTTATTGTTCGCATTCTTGCTCGCTTACTAACTACAAGAAAACATGCTTATCGACACGCATTCTCGTGAAAATGGAAACGCAGCTAGACGAGCATGGCACCCCATCGAGAATGATGCTTGATTTATGGAGGAAGCATAGAGCGGCGAGGCTCGCAAAACAAATGCATCTGTTTCTCAACACTCGTTTATCCGCTGAAATACGATAGAAACGTATTCATCGCGAGATCTACGAGTCGGGCATAAATTTCCTTGTAAGCGCGCAGCAAGAGCAACAGGACACGCGTGGAGACTTAGCTTGGATAGAGAGCTCGTTGCACCGTGGTGCAAGGATACCTATCCCCGTGTCGCCATATTGAATCGTATAGCTCGGAAATCTTTGCCGATTGCGTTAATAACGACGTCCGGCGGATTCGTCGAGGCTATAGCCGCATCTTAGGACATGCATAACGTCTCGGGTCACCGTGACTAAAACGGCTAATCATGACAAATGCAACCGTTACTGCCTCCTCAGAGGTCCAAGAAGACTTGAGAACCGCCTCGACCGACGCGCGAGCAACTTCGTTCCCAGGATCGCACAGTGTAACGTTTCAATCATTTAGGATCGTTTAATTCTTAATGATGTCGTTTCTTTTTTTAACATGTATTTGGTAACACTACTCAAGATATAATGATTTCTAGTCACTTTAACAATACTTTTGTTGTATTGAAAATAATTATTATTAGTATTAGGAAGATGAACAACGAGGATGGTCGAGGTAGAAAAGTTAGGTGACTTCTTTTCGGTGTCTACCATGTTGAGCCGTGAACCAGACTCGAATTATCGTAACTGTAGCTTCGAAGGGTCTCCATTGTTTCCCTGAAAATTTCGTGTGTCCTTCGGACCAGCAGGAGCAACAGATGACGATCCTGGCCTTCGGAGGAGGTGCATCTGTGCTCGGAAATTCGATCCTCGCACCCTTCTGAAATTATGTTGGTAATTATTTATTAGACCGCGTAGATTCGATATCGTGCAGTTTTCCACAAATTCACTGATAAAATTGAGGATTCGTCGTCATCGAGGAAAAGCGAGTATCTCTTTGGACAAGGGGATTCGCAGAGCCATCGAGGAAAGAATGAAAGAAAGTTCGTTGCTACTGTCGGGACCGGTTGTTTGCGAGAAACTGCCCTTATTGATTTGTTTTGTATTCCGTATTCATCGAAACAACCGGGAAACACGACACCTAGCCGCTTTGTGACGGGGCCGTCCGCTCTTTCCGATTCTGAAAAGGCCAAGTCGCCCATTGTAACATTTTCGAGGCACGACGAAAATCGATCGCGAGCAAAAAGGAACTAGAGAGTAAAAAATAGGAAGAGGGAACACGTTGGGGTCTTCATTATGAAATTACGCAACTGTAAATTGAGCAAATACAAACGGCCCGTGTGCCCCTGGCGCTCTCTCGTTCGGGTCTGCACCTTTTTCTCTTCGTCTTTTCGGCTACCCTAATCTAGATATCGAGTTACCAGCAACCAAAGTAACTGCTATCTGACGAGACATCTATCAGAGCGAAAAGATTCGAATGGTCACTTTTTCTTTCTCTCGACAAAGAAACGTTTTCCATCGCGCCAAATCAATCGGCCAATCCCAACTGAAATCGGCAGACGTATGAAATAAATATTTCGCTCGCAGTTAACAATACAGGGTGTCTCAAAATTCCCTCAACATCCGGAACGAATTAATCGACAACGATTTTATGGCGGGAAAATCTGTGTTGATGATTTTCATGGGACCCCATAGTTCACCGCCTGTAATTTACCCATCTAGGTAGACACTTGAAAAGGCGTGCAAGGACAAGGCCAAATAGAGTACGTTTACACTTGAAATTCGCATCGTGCCGCGCCATTGAAGTCAGATTATCCTGATCCAGGATTACAGAGGCCCTGTCCCTCGAAGGTGAAGGACATTGTTGGACGGCTATCTAATTCTGCAAATCCACAATATCATCGACGCCCATGAAGAACCGCACAATGCTCCATTTAAAGCTAGCAATACCCTCGATGCAGATAATCTTCCGGCCTTTCTCCGATTCTCTGCACAATTAATTCCGACGGTGAGTGCACTTTCGCTGCAACTCGAGCGAAAAATCAGGGAATCCCCCGATCTCACGCAGCGTGCCTTCCATTCGTTTATTTATTTATTTATACGTTATTCGGAATAATCACCTTAATCGCACACACATTCTAATTGAATTACATTTAAATAATTCGAAACTGAATTACTTTTGACGAATGGTCTTGTATCTTTCTCTTGTTATTTTTTTGTTATTGTAAATATTACGTAAAAGGGCTTCAGTTAGTTTATAATAAATAATAATAATAACTTTCAATTAAAGTGTGAACAATGTGATCAAGGTAAAAATATTTGCGACCCAGTTAAATAAAAATCATCCGTAGCGGCAAGTTTAATAAATAATTAAAGATCGATGACTAAATGAAACTCTGGAAGGTTGCTAATAATGTAGCTGTCGCACAAAGGATGAATATACAATATCAAAGAACGGAAACCTAGAACGGGAGGTCGGTGGGGTTTCGTATGACAGCGTTTCTTTCGGCATTGTCCTCGTAACTAGGAATGACATGCGACCGCGTCCCCCAAGACTCGTCGCTGGACCCTGAGCGACTAATTTACCGAACGGCAGTGTAGGATAGCCTTATTGTTGGATACAATTGTCCTTGGTATTGTATCGGCACTGTGACGGGTGACAATTGAGCCGCGTCCCTTTGTTTGCTTGTTTGCGGCTTGTTCAGAGATCCGAGATCCAAACGTTCGCGCAATCTGTGAATGAAACGAGCAACAGGATACGTGTCGCGGTTGTTAAAGTCACTTGTTCCATGCTAACATTCCTAATCCCGCTATTTCAATTCCGAGCGATAATGGCGGAGCGGTCCGATTCAAAACTAGATATCTCACCTTTCGTCGGAATCATGGGAATTACACTGTCCAACAAATTTTAACTTTTTTTTTTGTTTTCACATAATTATTGGGTGCCCCCCTCTCAAGATTAAATCCTGGGTGCGCCATTCACCTAGTTTTCGAGAGCAACGAACAAAACGAAGAAAGAGCTACGAGTCATTAGTGTATAAATCAGCGAGAGGAATTTTCCGATTTTCACAGGATCATTCAAGAAAAATAAAAGAATCCTGTCGACACGGTAGCAGCATAAATTTCCCTAATGCGACAGGATGTCGTCGTTAATAGAGGTATAAAAACCGTGGGTTTACCGTCAGAAAATTGATTGTCAAAGCAGAGAAGGAATAGGGCTGGATTAATTGATTCAGCGGCGCGATGCATCTTATTATCGACGCGGCTACCAGGAGAATGCGAAAAGCAATAAAAAAAAGAAAAGAAGAAAAAAAGAAGTGTAGCTGACGGCGTTGAATGGAGAAGGTGAACACCTCCGTGAACATGTTCGCTGGCATGGGCCGCCTCTAACTCAGGATTGCTGTGAATGCCTCATTAATCACACGGTGGGTACCCCGAGTCTCTGCCACGTCAAAGTTGAAAGAGGGCAGAAATAAAGGCGGAAAGAGATCGTGGCAAGCGGCGCGGCGGCAGCTAAAAGACGAGTTTCCATACCAACGGCCACCATAATAGAGATGTAACCGTGAGCGAGCTCTCCCGACTAATGGCAATAATGTTAGAAGCTGTGTTGTAAACCGCACGACACGTCTCTAGACTGACAGAAAGGAGCCGCGTGTACTATCAACAGAATTCGAAGCTCGACAAGCGTGGGCGATCGTATAGATTATTCCATCGGCCGACTATCGATCTTTCGGGAACGAGGAAAGTCGCGGTGGATCCTTGAAAATTTGGTAATTATTTACTTTGCAATCAGCATAGTTGATTGCTCAACGGCGTTTCTAACCAAACAGAAAATTAATAACACAGGTATACAATATACATAAAAGGATTTTCGTATGCGACTGCGGTAACATGTATAGGAAAAAGTTGTTCAATGATGAAAATCGATGAGGAGGCCCTCACAGTAAATAATTACCAAAACTGTACATATTTGCGTGAACAACGGCAACGTGCAAAAAAGAATTCCCGGGTGTGAGAACCTTTTTTGGGGCGAGAGATAAAAATGAATTCGCCACGGCCGAATGGGGTGAAGCTCGAGGAGGAAGATCGAGAACTGTGTCGATGGATCGAGACGTCCTGAAGGAGAAATAATTCGGATTTATCGAACGATAGGGCAACGCGCGGTTGACAGAAGAGGACGACTGCCAGGTGCGAAGAGTGAGCCGGCCAGCCTCGACCTAATGGAGCCACAAATCAGTGACACGATGGGCCATCATTACATTCGCTAACAGAACGTGTTTACCACACAGAAAACCGATGCCAGCCCGACAGACACTGATCCACCACTCATCCCCTCACGCTCAATCGCTCGTATTGTGCCGCCCCATGTAACGCCGAACAAAAATCATTTGGCGCTTTCTGTTTGCTCCTTCATGCTAATCGAACGAGACTAAAGCTGACCCCTGCTTTCTCCTATAGACACGTCTGCGCGCTGTATCCACGGAGAGAGCAATAATAACGCTCTCGCAGTAACGTCGAACAGCCAAAGGAACATTTCACCTTTCACATTTTCATGCAAATCTAAGATGTCGATTGTGCAAGCCAAATGACTCTGGAACCCCCCGTCATCAACATCTAAATGTACAACTAAAATGATGTACAGTAATATAGAATTTTCAGCCTTTTAATAATTGTGAAAGTTAAATGCAACTTTCGATCATTATATGTGCTCTAACTTAGCGTTAGATCGCTTTCATGATTATCGGAACACGTATGGGTTCGCCCATCCTCGGAAATGAATTTTCACGAGAACACCAGAGGAAGATGTAATTATCGCACTGATCGAGACTCATTGTAGTCAGGGTTCTCAGGGTGTTCAGAAAAGAGCCGAACTCTCCGGCGTAACGTTACAGGACACAATGTCGTTGAAAGGAGAAGAAGGAGAGAAGGGTCCAGATGCAGCTAATTTCAATGATTCACCGTGACATCCGGAAAGCAACCTTCTAGCCATTTTTCCAAGAGTTTCTTCGGATACGCCATTGAGCCTGCCGCCAGGAGTCGGTCACACTTGTTACGCGAACGTGTTTCCGAAGAAAGCTTCGTGCAAGTTGTACAACAGAAATGTTCATTACAAACTGAATTCCTTGAACACTTAAGTTTATTCTTCGGTAAAGTAAACTCACGAATTTTGCAAGGATAATTCATTCTTTGATTCCGGCATAGAAAGGCTGCACTTTTAGCATCCAGGCGAAACCGAACGCTACCGTAGTTTAGCTGGGACAACTGAACCAACAGATCAACGCTGGATACAATGCGATCGTCTTTGCTCAATGAAAACAAGCCCTTTCGATGGACTAACTTGGGGATGACGCGTGGTATTCAGACGTTTCGCTACAAAAGAGGCAAATACATACTTGGCCAAATACTTTGAATATTTATCAATGAAATTTGTCAAGGCTGTGGAATCAACTAGACAATTCAGTGTTAAACAATTTCTTGAATAGAGAAATCGATTGGAGAATTTAGAGACATCGAGGTACAGAACTCGCATCGAGACGCGAATAAACATGTCAAGGGGGTTCCGCTAAATGGCCACACGGTGGGCCCCCGGTGTCTTTTTTTCGGTCCCCGTGTCTCCGCAGACACCCCATAATCCGAAAATGGCCTCTACCTGCGCGTACAGGCTTCTGGCGGCAGCTGTTCTCTAATTGAATTATCTAGTTTCCAATTCGACGCGGAGATTCCGGAGCCGAAAGGCCCCGACGAAAAGTCATGATGACTAAATATTGAAAAACATGCCAGAGTATTGTCGGCGTTTGGCCCCCAGCTCCTTTCTTCACGGGGGCGGGGCTGTCGATTTGTGAGCGCTTTTGTTTGTGGTGGTCTCGGACCCTTTATCCCGGATCCAGATGCTCGCTCTCGGAAAACCGGCGATTTCGATGACGGCGGCAGAGATGATGACGGCGGCGCGGCGAAATATTCGCGTCAGAGTCGGTTCGACGCTTTTCAGAAAACTCACCGTGGAGAACAGGCTTTGAATGGCCCGGCTTTTCACCCGACAGACTTCTTATTTAGCCTCGGATTGAAACGTTCTTGCGTGGAACGACTTCTGACACTGAACGATTTGCTCCGAATCATGACAATGTTCGCCTCCTACAAGTTAGCCACCCCCACTTGTTGATTTACATATTTTCAACAGTTGTGCTGAATTGTTCTAGGTTTGTGCTATATTGTGCTCGAATAGTATAACTATAATATAAAAAATAAGATGAAAGATGAAGAAAAACGATTTTTTCAGTAGTCCCCCACTTTTCATTTTTTTTCAATTTTTCCAATTGTGCTAAGTTGTGCTGAAAGTATTACTTAAAAAATTAATAAATAAAGAAGTTATAGTAAATAATCGTTTTGGACATCTAATTAAATTATCCAAACACCATATAATCATATATCTGAGTTGTGCTAGCCTAACACAAGCCAACGCAACTTCCAACTTCTCCAGCACAATTATAGAAAGGGCAAATTACATTCGGACACTTTTGTGAAATATTCTTTTTAGATGAAATAGATTTTCTTTTCTTTTCTACGTCATTTTTCGAAAAAGAACATGATACGGCAAGGGGTTAATATAACAATTAGAACTCGAGAGACAAATGTTTAAAATAATTACAGAGAGAATGCTAGAAATTCGGAGCGATCTTCGAATTTTCCGGAAAGCGAAGAGCTGCAAAGATGCAACAAGGTCTCGCAAAGTGGATAGAGAACCGGAGACACGCGGAGCTTGGAGTCCGGAAAAGTCGGAAGAAGTCAACGGGTGGTCAAAGACTGGGGTTGTAAATTACTGATGTTCATTGCGTCACGGTTAAACGTCCCGGATCTATGGAGACTCGCTCTGGAAATGGAAGACTACCGGCTGTCGGGGGTGGGGGAGGCGAGACGCAGAGTTTCCTGGCCCCTTTGGAATATCCCGGGGGAACAATGGCGGACTAGATCAATAGCGATCTCTCTTGTAAACGACAAAGTCGCATTTTTTTTTTCTCTTCGGGAGAAGAGACGTCGCATGGCATGGCAAACACCGTGGAATCGTTGCACATTGCCGTGGCACAGACGGAAATGGATTTTGAGTGACGACCGTGACGACACGGATAATGAAATGTCGTAAAACACTAATGCCCTATCATGACGTGACTTTCTGCTCTCGGGATCTCCGTCCTCGGGAATTCCCATTGTCGGATGCAGCTACGGATCCCGTGTCTAATTTAACGATCCGTTACAATTACACGTACAGGACGAAAATCTGTACCGGCGACGATGGCGCACAGTGGGGCATTTTGACCAAAAAACTGGCCAAAATTATTTCATAGTAGAAAACAAGCCAACTGGTGTTGTTTCGTTACAAAATTACATTTCTCCACTTGCAACAGAAAACAAAATTGAGTCCAGCTTTTTGGTTAATTAAAATGGTTAATTGAAAGTAGAATTTCATTTTTACGATTAAACCGGTACTCATCCGGTACAAAATTTTTTCGGTTTTCACTTTCCTGAAATAATGCAACCAGCTATCGCTAAACAATAGCGTCATTCAAACAGTATGCTGTAACACAATGTAAATTAATTACGGTCCGGCTGTGTAGATCCCACTCAGAGATCTGCGCAAGCTTAAATAATATTTTTAAAACAAGAACCACTGTTAAAGAACAACTCCACCAGCGTCCGAGAGAGCCTCTCAAGATACATCGAGCGATTAGCTATGCCACCGCCGTCGTTTCCTCGTTTGTTTAACGTTCAAGTGGCGATAATAACCAGAAGCACCGAGAGCCGGTAGGAAGCGTTCTGTTTCCCAACAGAGGGAAATTCGGAAAGAAAATATTTGAGGGCTAGGTTCTTTTCGGTGTTCTAGAAAAAGAGAGAAAGAGGGAGGGGGATACGTTCCCCGAAAGAGGATCGGTGTCGGCAAAAAGGAAGAGAAAGAGAGGAGAGTTTTGGTGGTCTGGGTGAGGGGGCACGTCGGCGTTCTCTGTAGTTCGATCGTGGGCGGAGCGTCGCGGCGCGCGGCGTCGTGTGTGAAGCAGAAATTGTCAATGGACGGTATTGTTAGCGGGCCGGTGCGTGGCGGGAAATAATAAATGGCCGGGCTGCCATGTTCCGGGGGCCCGCCGTTAAAAACGCACGACATTGGGCGGCACCCTACCTTTTTTTCCCCCGTCGATACTGTTAATGGGCAAAATCTTTGCACCGGCGCGAGCCTCTCCCTTCTTTCCTGTCGGCCAACCTACCGACACCTCCGCATGCTCGATCAAAATGGAATCTATTCAACGGATTAGCCTCGGGAAAACCGATCTCGATCATCCCGAGCGTCCTTTCAACCCGTCCGACACCCTTTTTTCTCGATCCTTTAGCCTCGATCACGGATAATTCGCCGCTGTTCGATAGTTAAGTGCACTCAGGATGTAACTTTTTCAAAATTTTGTAAATTCAACAGCTCGAGTTTCTTTCAGACGTTGCAAGAATTAGTTTACCAGCTGATCGGTTGATTAGATTATAAAGGGGTAGTTAGTAGTGTCGAAAATTCAAGGCTTAGGACGCAAGTACAATGCTAGAGGCAAGACCTCGGCCAGAAGAGACTGTCCACCTCGCCACGGAGATCGACGCAACCTCGCAAAATAAACGGTCGTCGTAAATCACGAGCACGGTCCCGGTACTTTCACGGTATTTTCTTACTCGATCGTTGAGTCACCTTCATGCATTGTGATCGTTTACGACTTGTTTGTTGATAGACTCATTGTCGGAACTCAGTTAACGTATTTATTACTTTACGACAAGCGAACGTAACGAGGACACCACGCGACACTCTTCACGGAAAATACAACCTCGATGTTTTCACCATTAACAAACCGAATCGTCCTCCTCTCTGTTGCTTGAAAATGGCTTGGACGGTAAAGCCTTGGAGGTCGACTCGTCTTTCAGTCTGCTACTTTGTGCGTTCTTGTTGTCGCAACGTCGTGCAAGTGTTTACGGTTATTTCAGAAATCAATGGCTCCTTGAAACTTGAAACTCAACGAATGAATATGTCTCCGTCAGTCAAGGTTCAATATTGACGCCGCGACACTTTGCTTGTCAACGAGCATACAGGCTTCGCGAATTAATAGAGACGTTGCGAATTAGCAGACACGGATTTTCTACCAACTATTTTTTACTCTGCGTTCGGCTTTCAGCATTTAACAAAAGTGCGAGTCTACCGAGAAACATTGTGGAGCCGGGATTGTCTCGTGAAATATTAGAAGAATATAAGGGTGTTGAAGGTGGATGTGTCTGAAAGGAGGACGGATTTTCAGCGATGTTTTATTTTATACTACTTAAACAACGATGTGCAGAGAGCGGTGTTGGCGGATGAAAGGTTTCGCGGAACACACGAAGAACCCTTGCACCTCGCTCGTGCTAAGGACAATGGCGCCATATTGTGAAAATATTGATTACGATTCGCCAACAATGGAGACAATGCCGTCGACTTCGCTGCCGTGGCGACACTTGAAAAAAGAGCTTCTCGAGTACGTCTTGTATACCTCACGGCGTCGTGTTTCGCTGAAGTCGAATCGCCCTCTACACCGAATATATGTATATGTAATAACAAACTATGTACAAGTTTCGTACAGCTGTCGCAAAATACTTCAAATTACAAGCTCGGAGAATATCAAGCTAAAATTTTCGCTCTCCTCTCCTTGGATACTTTCAAACGAATCAAGAATATGGAACCATTATCTGCAAACAAGAATAATATCCGACCAGAGCTTTATTTTTCATTTAATTAATAATCATGTGTATTGTTCCTCTCTACTTGAGCAAATCAATTTTTATGTACCGGAACATGAACTGAAAAAGAGCTGGTTGTTCAAACACTTAAAGCGAAATCTAATTATGGATTAATTAATCCATTAAATCACATTATTGCAAATTCTTGCACTATTTATAATCGTGTTGATTTTGTTCACCAATTCTTTATTAAGAATATTTCTTTATTAATAAATAAATAATAATAATAATAATAATAATAGATAATTCGTTTCAACCGTCTAATGTAAGAAGAGTGCAATCGAACGATCTCTAAACACGTTTTCACTTTGTTGTCTGTTTGGCTGAGGAGGAATTTCGCAGCATCCCGCTCTGCTCGTTTTCTAAACGTTCAAGGATGCCCGCGGGCTCGTCAGCAATTTTAAGTTGGACACGTACAACCACGTGAACAATTCTTCAAGCACCTGAACGGCTTATTGGCGGGCACGAAGCGAACCGCCCACCTATCTATTTGATCTCTCGAGAGTGAAAAATATTTAAATGCTGTCGCTGCTCCTTTATATTCGATGCGCGTTTCTCGACACACACCTTGCACCGAAATCTCCAGTGCTTTATTTATTGCTTCATACGTCCAACACTTTCAACTTTTTCTCGACCGTTCGAAGAAGTTTACCAGCATTATTTTGTACGTTAAAGGGCTGAAACGAATGATCTGCTATCTTAACAAATATTCGAGGAACGTGGTAATAAGCAATCAGTTTGGCCGGGGTGAGAATGCAAGAGGAAGGATGATGTCCGCGTGTGTTGTACAGTGCGTGTATGAAAAGTCTGACGAACACGCTAACCACCGGAAAATAAAGGGCTGCTGAATAATGGGTGACGAATGATGCATGTACGATTTTTTTTACGTCGATTCTCTCGAGTGAACGAGCCATTACGAAAACGGTCGGCCTCCTCTCCTCCCCATTGCCGACAACAAAACGCCTCTCCTGGGCTAGCGAAATGCTTCTGAATCGAGCGAATTTCGAGCGATCCGTGCTCGTGCATTCGCAAACCGACGCACACGAGCTGGAACCCAGGAGAATGTTATACGCGCTCGCTCGAGAGACTAAATTGATCGAGGCCCCGGTTTTGTTTGTGGTCACTCTTAAAAACTCGAGTGACAAAGAGAATACATGCCCCCCTCGCGCCGATATGTTCGTTTTCGAGGCTTTCGATTTTTTTTCTCTCGGCCCGCTGCGCGCCCCACCCTTTTGTTAACTTGCCTACAACTCTTCCGCGCATTTCGAAAACCGGCGAACCATTGTTTAACGATCCTTCTAGCCGCCGAACCATTTCTTTCTCTCTCTCTTCCCCAACGAGGATCCGTGCGTCGCGCATTAAACGTTTATTAATGTTTTGCTCCTCGAGGATGTTCGGTGAGGTATTTTTTTGAAAAATTATACGGGTCAGACGATAGGGGAAGATTTTTTTAAAATATTACTAGGACCAATCTACCAGTGAATCCTTCAAAATTCTAATAACAATTTTCAATTGATTCTGCCAAAAATTAATCGGGTTTTATTCGTTCCTTGGCATGGTTGCAATCAGTCGAGAAATCAGTATGTATTGCATTATATATTTGCTCTTCCTCAACGTCCGTATAGCGTGGATAGCGTTTTTCTGCCATCCCAGGTGCGGCGATTAGAATATACGTCCTATTTTACGGTTGGAAATTATTTACAGATATTTATGCAACCTCCAAGAATATTCTAACGCACGTGCAGCACGTTACGTCAACTGTCAAAATCAGACAAATACATTTTGTCGTGGAGCGCACCAAGCTGACGCGTGTCATTGACAGGTGACGGTGAATGGTTAAATATTCAATGAAATTGTTGTTCAAGGGCTAAAGCAAATAGTCGGGAGTGTACTAGAGAATCCTCTGAGTCTGTATCATACAATGAGGACAATTTATTTATGCAAAATAGGAAATATTGAATATTTTGTTACAGCAGCAAATGATTCGTGCCGCTTTTCCCATAAGACGCAATGTAAATTCCCGCACGATTATTTGCTCATCCGAAACATCCGTACAGCGCCATTTCGTGCAGCGGCAAAACGCTCAAACTGCTAAACAAAGTTAGTTCCTAATCTACCGCTTAGATGGCGCTGTACGAACGATTGTGTTCCGTGTTATTCCGCGGCAGGGTAAGTGGGCGCAATGGGCGGGGTGGTAACAGTGAAATTTACAGTGAACTGAAATACCACGTTGCTAAAAGTTCCACCACCGACGTGAGTAGTATCAAAATAGTGCAACCGATTATTGGTCGGTGCTTTTATTGCAAATACGTCTAATCGTAATATTTATTTAAATAGTATAAGAGACTATTCGTCGATGCTTTTATTGCAAATGTATATTCTACAATTGTGAATATCGCCATCTGGCGGCGGATTAAGAACTAAATTTGTTTAACAGTTTGAGCGTTTTGCCGCTGCACGAAACGGCGCTGTACGGATGTTTCGGATGAGCAAATAATCGTGCGGGAATTTACATTGCGTCTTATAGGAAAAGCGGCACGAATCATTTGCTGCTGTAACAAAATATTCAATATTTTTCATTTTGCATGAATAAATTATCTTTATTGTATAATACAAACACAAAAAATTCTCCAGTACACTCCCACCTATTTGTTTTAGCCCTTGAATAACAATTTCATTGAATATTTAATCATCCACAGTTACCTGTCAATGACTCGCGTCAGCTTGGTGCAGCTTGGTGCGCTTCACGACAAAATGTATTCATCTGATTTTGACAGTTGACGTAATGTGATGCACGTGCGTTAGAACATTCTTGGAGGTTGCATAAATATCTGTAAATAATTTCCAACCGTAAAATAGGACGTATATTCTAATCACTGCACCTGGGATGGCAGAAAAACCTGATTGCTCAGTGAAACAGACCTCTCACACCGCCAGCGAGGTTACGAACGATAAAGAGGCCGATATCAGTCGTTATTTCGAGAATGGATCGAGAACGATCTTCGACGAGATCGTTCCTTCGAAAAAGAATGATTTTTCCGAGGTACAGATGAGCGTTTCCCGAATCCCGGAATTCGAGCTAATGGGTGATCGTGCAAACGAGTTCTTAAAAACTAGCACATTGTTCGACAATGAATTGCTCGATCACAGTACAACAAATGATACTCACAGGGACATTTGGATCCCTTCCGAAAAGACTAGGAAAGTTTTACGTAGTATCGCTACGTCAACCAACGGAAGTAATTCTCTCGAAAGAGAGAACCTAACGATGCCAGGCTTGGCGATACAAGGAGACATGCAAGATTTAATAAAAATTGCTGCGATTCGCTTCCTAGGAGAAGACGAGAATATTCACAGAAACGTGCGTACAGCTTCGGATGTAACACAGGACGAACGTGGTTTGAGAAGCTTGATACAAGCCGGTTGTTACAAAGCAGCTATAAACTTGTCGGGGAAACTTCTAGCGGTGTACGCGCAAGGGTATGGCAAGATAAACCAGCCCAGCAAACATACTCCGCATTCTCTGCAGTTATGGTACACCAGGCTAGCATTATTGGCCAAACTCAGACAGATCGATGTTCTCGAGAATGAATCAAAGCCGTTCGGTAATCTGGACAAACCAGATATGTATTTCACGTTTTATCCTGATTTGTACGGCACCAGGCCAGGCTCCATGGCCTCGTTCTCCTTCCGATTACTTTTAGCGGAGACACCTTTGTACTGTGGTAGACCCAAAGAGGCACTGGATAATCTGTACAAAGTTCTAGCCACTGTGAATCAGATTATAGGAAATTTTAATGCTGGTTACAGTGGAGATGGATCTCGCGTTACCGTGAACTCGGTAGAACAGGAGGATGCTACGCGCTTATGGAAAGGAAGGCAGTCTAGAGTCCTAATATCCATTACCAACTGCGCAGTTAGTATGAGGAATTATGTACTGGCTATAGACATTTTAGAAAAATTATGCGACTCTCCAGATTGGACTCCCGAGCAGTTAGAAGCGCTAAAAGCTAGCATAGGAAGGCTACATCTGTTCTTGGGAGATGTTGCGACTGCGGAGAAGCTGCTTATCAAGGAGCGCAAACAGAACGATAGTCTGACTGTGAGGGAATGGATGGACAGGGGTCTAATGGCTGTAGCTAACAATTCCTTTCAGGAAGCGTACAAATGCTTCCAGGAGGCAGCTATGTTGGATCCTTCCAACGTCGCGTTAATTAATAATATGGCTGTTTGTCTTTTGTACACAGGCCAGTTGAAGGAAGCCGTGCATTTATACGAAAGTGTGATTACCAAGAATCCTGCGAAAAGCTTGCAGGAATCTATACTGTTGAATATATGCAGCGCTTACGAACTGCATATGCACTGCGAACAACCGAAATTGCAACTGTTGAGTCAACTGAATAGGTATAAAGGAGATGCTGTGGATATACAGTGTCTGAAGCTTGCTCTATAAAATTAATGCTAATATTATTCGTCCATGTGTAATGTGTGATAAGAGACTGGAGAGATTAAAACTTGTTATTTAATTGCAATAACGATTGCATCGAACAGCATGTAAAGTTTATCGAATAAAAGGTAATTTCAATCGAGTTAAACAAACATAACGTTGCTTCATTTCGTACTTGTTTTCATCCCGAACGTGATGAATATTATTCTAATAATAATAATAATAAAGTATACTAATGAGCAGAAGATGTCTGTTTATCTAGTGATATACATATATTTATTTCGAGATTTATCTTGTAACTTTGTATAACAGTTAAAATATACATAATTGAACACATTTAAAATTTTTGATCGGACAGACAATGCTAATAAATTAAATGTGGTACAATCGCTACAGAATCAATCTGTAACTGCACTTGTAGGCTGTTGAATAATGTTTACACACTATATTGGTTAACAGAAGATTACTTCTCAAGGAACAATTGTTTTTCGATGAATGAACACTATTAAAACGATGGCACAATCTGCGTTATTAAATTACTCCATTGATCGCTGTGTATCAAAAGATCGTTCAGCAGTTGACACAGTTGTTACTCGTTCCTAAATGATTCATTAACTTCTTCAACTTCTCAAGGATTATCACATTTACTTAATGCAATTAAAAAAACGTGTGTGTGTATATATATTCATTTAGGCTGTCGAAGTCTAAAATATTTAATACCAAATAAAATCTAAATTAATAATAGTAACGTTAGATCTTGCACACGTGTGTCAACCGCTCAACAATTTCAGATACGTAACGCAACACCAACGATATAGTAAAAAAGAAACTGCTTAAAATATCGACTAAAAATAGAATACGAATATTATAAAAGGTTGTCCACCGTTCGGACTGCATCGGGCAAAAATTACGTTAAAAAATGGATTCTTAAAATACAATAAGAGAAGAGTCTTAAAATACGTATACATAATAAGAATACAAGTACTTCCGATATCACGAACTAGTGGCAATTATGTTTGCTAATCTATTACAAGTTGATCCTATAGTGACATGGAATGAGCTTCTTCTTTCGCTTCTCTCCCTCGCATGTTTTACACCCATAATTGTGTGAGAATGATTGGAAATGAAATCGTGCTTAATATTTTTCTTCGTACAATGCTTTCTTGTAGCATGGTAACGACCAGAAGTTCTGATCTTTTCCAAAGTCTTCACCTTGGTCAATGGTCTGAGGAAGATCGTGACCGAGGGTTTCCGGCAGGAAAACAACAGACATGGCGCCAAAGAAGGCTACCGTACAGATTATCAACATTGGGAAACCGTCCCATAATTTAGCCTGTTGAACGAACAATTAGACAATATCAAAATAACTTCTGTATTAATCTCTTAAAAACTGTATTGAAAAGTGCCGCTTACCGTATCGATGATGTACGGGGCCAAAGTATGCGCAACAATTCCGACAGTATGAATTAGCGACACACCTTGCGATCGAACAGGTGTCGGCAGTAATTCGACGGCGTATTGAAGGCCAATATTGGCAGCCATATTCAGACAAAATCGCGCCAGCACGGACATTGTTAATTTGGCAATCGCTGCAAAGGAAAATATAAAAAATAGACAAAAGGGTCTAGCCGGATAAGTATGGGCCAGCGGGCCCCGCTCCGATTTTCCTGATTCTTGTCTTGGAACATCGTTTTAAGTCTAAAAAAACATTGTGTAAATTTCAAATGTCTATCCTCACCGACCAGGGTGATGTTGGGGTAAATTCCCCAGCACTTAAATGCAATACAATGTTTTTTTAAGACATAAAACGACAAGAATCAGGAAAATCGGAGCGGGGAAAATCTAGACTCTTTCATGAAAACGCTTCGGAGTAATTTTATAATACATACTGGAAGGTAGCATTAATTCAGCGATGCTTAGAAAACAGGTCGCCGACAAACTGAGGAATCCGCAAAGTCTGCGACCCCATCGATCCAAGAGAAGTGTTAATAACAACCCGGCCGGAAGTTCCGTGGCACACGCGAAGGAAAATGACACGAATACCGAGCTCTGGAGAAGTTTCAATGAATAAACGTGGCCGTCGAATGCGATCAGGGTGAAACACCTGCAAGACAATCTTGGTCAGTCGTGTTTAGCTCTCAATTTTTCTTCGATGATACGAGATACTTGCCAAAACAGAACCAGAAGAATGGTGTTCTTCGCTAGTCTGGGCGATTTGAAGAGATCGAACACGGTTGCTGTTTCGCGTTCTTTCATTACGTTCACGTTCGCCTGAAATAACAATCGGATTTACACGGATCGAACCAGCGGAAAGCCGGAGATTTTTCTTAAACAATATATACTTACGGATTTAAAGGCTTCGTATATACGCGGATCTGGCTTCTTACGATTTATCCGGGCTATCCTCTGCAGTTTCTCGATAACATTGTCCATTCGCCCGTTGGAAACGTACCATCTTGAAGAAGAAATTACGTGCTCGTATTTATCGATGCAAAAAAAGTCCGTTGACATTAATAGAAACAATTTACCGAGCGCTTTCGGGAAGAATCCACGGCGTGATGAACACAGACAACAAAGGCACCGCGCTGACGTACGCGAAAATCCTCCAGTCTGCAATATAGTAAGCCATCCATGGCAGAATGGTACTGGCTGCGGCGAAATATATACCAAAGGCTACATTGACGACTATGGTGCGTTTAGACACTGCCATGTACTCGAGGACTGAAATACACCAAACATTCGATTATTTCTATCATTCATTACGAAGAATTACTCGAACATTAGAACAAGTCTGCAAGAATGATGTAAACAACGATTACCGGATGTGCGCATTGAACTCGATTTAATTTTAGCCATTATCTCTTACGTAACAGAGACTGATTAATCGTCTGTTGAACTTATCTGCGAGACCGTTCGCTACTTTCACGGATAATTTCATTCAAGCTCACCGATTATAAGCGGAATATCGATGCAGTTGTCGAAGGCCCATCCGGTGAAGAATCTGCTCATCGCGAACGTCCAGAAACTGTTGGCGTTCGCGGTCGCGATCGATCCGAAAAGAGCTAGGGTGTTGCACACCATCAACGCAGGTATTCTTCCTTTGTGATCGGCGATCCATCCGATCACGAAACCGCCGCAGATCGATCCGCAGAAGAAGATCGCCTGGGCTGTTGACACGAGGTATCCTTGGTCGCATACCCAATCTAGCTAATCACGAAGCGCGAGGAGTCATTGACGGAGAGAAGCACTGGAAAATTATTGTCTATGGGTTCTTTCAACTCTATTTGCCTCTCTACTTTTCTTTTTTCGGTCTTGTGACTGACATCTGGATCGGCATGGAGGATCTACTATGAACCAGTTCGCGGGCTCAATTTCGCGAAGAAACTCGAACTTTTTCATTTTATCTTTTTACCGATTCTATTTTCTCGCAGAGTTATTATGCGAATAGATAAGGATAATGTAAAAGGTAATTTACCTCAGTACCGATGCTAGAATATGGAATCTGCGTGTAATTGTATTCCCAGCTGGAACATTCGACAGTTCGATTGTTCCATAGTTGATAGGACCGTGGATCATCGCCGGATTGCAATATTTTCGTGAAGTTTAGGTCCTTCCGATGACAACGATCGTAATAAGGGTACTCGTTCGACGATGGAATTGCTATTTGCACCCTAAACATTCCATATTGTATATTAATGTACATGCCTTTATTGTATATTCTATATTATTCGCCCTGTTTTGTGCACACAAAAATAAAATAATTTTGTACAATTTGAGAGAGGGAGGGAGAGACAGAGAGAGAGAAGGAGAGAAAGAGAGAAAGAACTACACAGCAACATGAAAAGCGAAATGGAATTGAACGAAATAGAGTATCACAAACACCAGTTCAGAAAAATTACATGCTTTTAAAAAATACTGTGCCACAGTAACGCGTGGCGGGGGAAAGCTAGTATAATATAATATAAATAAACAAGCTGATCTAATCTGAAACTAGGCCCGGTCTGATAAACGATTAGAGCGTATAACGTTCGAACGATGAATGATGTGGAGTTAACAAGATGAATAAACATTTCATCATTTTTTTTATAGTAAGTTCGATTAGGTGGAATTTATACCTGTCTTCCTGAGTGAAATTCGAAGTTATCAACTCGTCTATCTTGCACCAGTGTTCCGCGGGAATGATGCTGATGAAGAATTGCGAAAAATACAGGCAAGCGTAGATAACACCATAAGGCAGCAATGCCAGTAAAAGCAGCCACTGGTATCTCCCATAATCGCCGACGTGTGGCAAAACATCGTCGAACGTTTTCAATGTCGGCCTTAGCGCTGTCGTCTCGGTCGGTCCTATGGAATTTGAATTCCTCGAATTCTTCATTCTTCTGAAAGATTAACGTGTATCACTTTCAGGAATTATTTAGGAAGTATGCGAGAAGAACGATAAGCAACCGTAAACACAATAGTTTTGATTATTCCGTGACGAAAGTCTGGACGTAAAAAAATCATGTAGCATTAATTGAATATTAATTCTGCAATCGAGAACCGATTAATGATATTTCGCTGCAACAATTACATTGTCCAACAGTAAAAATGTTTTCATATAACTGTTGGGTGGATCTTATAGAATTTTTTGCGCTGATTTCGAAGCTGGCCTTAATTTTTCCCTACACGCACAGTTTTCGAAAAACACGACTTTGAAAAAAAACCTATTTATCAACTTTAAACAATTATTGTGATGTTATTATAATAGATATTGAATTTTTCTTTGCACCCAACAATTATATGAAAACAAAAAAAAGGTTTAAATTTATTGGACAGTGTTATAACTGCACAATGTGGAACAGTCCGTTCAAATCTAGATCGGTTTATTGAACCAATAAAATAGATTATTATGCTGGTGCAGTGTGTGCGTGTGTGTGCAACAATGTAGACTTCGAGATAACAGAAAATATAATGAGAAGACAAAATTGAATGTCTTCGTATGCTTTTCTGTTATTAATCTTCTATATATTTATTTTTGATTATACCATTCTGGGAAACTGACTACGCGTGGGAAACGAATAAAACAGTATTGTATATATTTAAAAATAAAGAAAAACTAGTCGTGCTGAAGAGATCACTCGCGCGCGCTTTTCTCTCGAATGCGTCGTCTTCGTTAAAAGAAAACGCGTCAAACTCGCACTTTCCTTACACACGCGCAATCAGAGTTCCTTAAAACTAAAAGATCCAATGCTGTATCTTAATCTAAACAGTCGAATCGTTTGATACAATATGCTAGAATAATTACGGCAATAATCAGCAGATCGTCGATGTTCACTCGTTGAACGCGTTCAGCTCGAGAATACGAAACGAAGTGGTTCGACGCGAACCAATTTGGTCAATTGTGCTTAACAGAAGATAAATGTTCGTGCGACGTGTGTCTAGATCACTAACACTGTTGTCAAGAAATCGCGAGTTTTTCATGGGAAATAAAATTTGTACGCATCATTGCCAAGAATAGGAAGTTACGCGGAAATTTCTATTAGAACTCCTATTGGAACAACAGCGAAACGAATAACAACCCTAAGATAATACTCGAGACATTCTTTACACGACAAATCAAATATTCTTCAACATGTCATTCATGGTAACAAACATTTCACATTTATACTCTACTCGCAACGAAGAAAAACAAATATACAAAAACCAGTGTTTACATAGAAACTCGTTCGATTACCTTCAGAAAATATCAGCTCGAAAAGTCAGCGACACCACGAATTCCAAACAATTCGACACAAGTTCGAATTAAACTATAACGGTATAAACGATCAACGAACAGAAGGAAAAACTGTAACAGCTGCCGTTCGCGAACCGGCACTGTTCGACTCTCTCCGAAACGACTGGCATTCGACGATCGGTAGACAGAAGAACCTAATCACCCCGGTTGAAATCGGAAATCATGTGACGCGGACTAATCAAGGTTGAAGTACAAGAGAGAACATTGAAAAGCTCTGCAAACCTGACGATCCTAAGTCAGAAAAATCCACCGACGAATCCTCCTCCAGTGTTGTGCGACTGTTAACGATTAGGCTTCCTCGGGCGTCGTTCCAAGCTCGACAAACACTGAGTTATGTAACGAACGGTGGGAAAACATTCACGATCACGATGGTGCGCGCCGGCTTTCTTCGAAAGATGGCAGTCCGAGAAAGGCGTCGCTTTCAATCGGTGTCAATTGGATCAACGAAAGGTCCTTCAACGATCGACTTCGCTTCGATTGATACTCTCGTGGAATATTTTTCGAGCCGTCTTCCCTCTTTCGAGATTTGAATTTCTAATTGAGCCGGATGATACTCGCGCGTTAATAGAAAAAAATGTATATGATTCACGAGGCCCGTCGCGACTGTTACGACGTCTTAGACGGATATGAAAGGGAAAGCAGCTCGAGTATCGTTAATATACGAGCTTGCTTCGAAGACGGATACTCGACGCCACGTGTTTGCAAATACAGAAGCCAACCGGGAAAGAGAAGCCAACGACAAGAAATAGAGAATAAGAGACACACAGCCAGAGACAGAGAGAGAGAGAGAAAGAGTATGTGTGTGTGTCTATATTCTGATTGGCCGACCGGCACAAGGAATTTCGCACGCTTCTCATATCGCGGTCCGCGAGGACACGTGCTCACCAATGCCACCGTTCTTCTCAATTTGACTTCTAGCAAGCAAATCGGTTTCGTTTCTTCCTATACGATCTTTTCACGATCCCTCAACAATGGAGCTAGTAGGATCCCGCAGGATCTCGCGTGTTTTTTTTGATCCTGCATTTCGGAAATAAATTGTTGATAAGAAAACTCGCGAATTTTGCGGAACTATAATCATTGGTATTAACTATTCGAACTACGAGTGGAGAGGCTCTCTCTGAACGAGCTTTCTCAAAGGGTACCAAAGAGACCGTATGGGCTGTAAAATTCCTTCGGCCACAAATCGGACACAAGCTGTCTTCGGCCCAAACCGAGATCAAGCTATCTTTGAACCGATGGTCTCGTTTTCTGCCCTATTTTAAGTGGGAGCGAGATATAGGTGCTTGCTGCCCCCTTACAGTCTCGGACTTACGTAAAATAGGGCAGAAAACGAGACCGTCGGTCCGAAGACAGCTTATTCTCGGTTTGGGCCGAAGAAATTTTACGAGCCCAAACGGTCATATTGTGTCTCTGTCAGTTTTCAGTAAACTTGCTCCTCAAGCACGTTCAAGCGACCTTCGTCCCGTATAATTCCCGATACCTGCCTTTGGCACGACGGTCTCGATTTCAGTTTGATAGTCGCTTGGTTATCTGGGTTAGAAAAATTAATAGTCTATCCTTCTAATAGTAGTATCCCAAGAAAAACATCCTGTAAACAGGAGCCAAGTTCTCTATGGCCGTGAAAAGTTGTTTGGTGTAAAAGGCTGGTAAATGCGAGAACTTGGCTGGCGCACTACACCTTGTACCTAGATACATTTGATCTTTTTCTTCTACGAAATATGGTCCCTACCCGATTCACCCCATTAATAAATTTGATTAAAACGATACTTCTTGGTAGCGATAAAAGTTTAGTGGCCACCGACACTGATAACACAGAGAGACACGGTTACGGAACCGCTGCCGAGTATTATTTCAGCAAGTTTGGCTCCGATACTTGTGACATTGACGAGCAACTCAGATATACGATCACATTGTTCCGTGTCTATAAATAATTTAGCAACTAGATAGAACCAGAGACACGCCGTGCTATTTTCATCGACGTTCTCGCGCGTCCCACGCGCTATCAAATTTTCGAAATCGTAATTTGCCAGTTCTTTTTGGCTCGTTGACCTTTTCCCACAGTGTATATTTTACTCGCAGATAATGTTGCTAATGTCGTTACCGATTTTTCTGTGTAAAAATAGTTTGTAATCGGACGAAGGTTCGTCAGTTTTCCAGTATTTCAAGTTACTTTCTCAGAAATACGAAAACTTAACGGAAGATACTGTACGTCCCCTGATACGTATGAGAATAGCCCAACGTTTATGCAAAATCTATTCATCGTTTACGACTAGGACTTTCATGCCATAAGAGGATATCGATACATTCGAAAAGCTGGTCTAGATAATTAAGATATGCAAATGCACAAACTTCGCGGGATAAACTTCCGACGGTTCTTCTCGATTGAATATTCATACCGGATTGTAATGGCAGTGGAAAAGCTAAAGGAAAATGAAGAACGATATTGAAATATTGTAGAAAATAGCTAGCAGCTTCTGTGCATGTCTGGTTTGGGGCAGGTGTCAGACAGATCGTCAGCTGCTCGAATAATTTTCGTCGCTTTTATTACAAAAATAGCCGTGAATGGGCTTACAGTAACATGAAAAATATTCGCTACTTCACGTGGAGAGTTCGTGTACACTGAAACCTACTAACAGTAAACCTAACAATGTTCGCGGAGATAAACATATACATACATATATACAAAATCTACTATCCAGAGCGTTTATCCTTCGATTTACAGAAACGTAAGTTTCGTAATTACCGATTCTTTTTACACGTCTAGAATGTATATAATACTATAAACAATTAGACATAAAATACTCGTACAAAATCTACGTACACGGACTATCTACAATACAGGTAAACATCTTGATAATTCAATATTACGAACACCAAAAATACATTCGTCTCCGACTTTACGAGACATCTTTATCGACGATTCAACTATCACACGTCTATGGCATCTCGTCGTCGTTTCACGTAATTTCACACGAGGTGCTCGCGCCTCGATAATTCGAACGGGAACGGTTCCACGCGACTTTCGAAGGTGATAGATCTCCTGATGGGCACCATAGTGACTGTAACGTCACTGGCAACGTTTCGCTATAATCTTTCCACTTCCGTTCCCGGATTGGTGCTCTCCGTCCTCGACTTCACGCTTGACCTTCGAATCATGCTACTCCTCAAAGTCTCGCCCCGAAGAGACGCTCTCATCGAGTTCCTCACGCTGCCTCGGGAGAAGGTTTTGAAGGACGGCGGTGGAACCTCCACTTCCGGTTTCCTGAAAGAAAATTTCCTAATTAATTTCTTTGCGTATCAATTTAGCCTGGGCGTTGATGAGTGAACGAGTGAGTGAGTGAGTCAGGACTTTGTTTTTATATACATATATAGATAGAAGATAGCGACTCACTGTCTAGTAATCAATTACCTTCGAAGGCAAGGAACATCCCACATTTTCTGATCTCTGCCGAAGTTCTCGCCATCCTGCAATGTCTGAGGAAGATCCTTGTCCAGCGTTTCCGGTAGAAACAACGTTAAAAGTCCTCCGGTAATTCCGATAATGCCCAACAGTAGAAGCGGTAGAATCGAAGAGACCACGTCGAGGTAGACGACAAAGGGAGCTAAGATACTAGCGACGTATCCCATAATGTGAATCAAAGCCACACCCTGTCCCCTAACCACCGTTGGTAGCACTTCCGCGGCGTATTGAAGTCCTATGTTGTAGGATATGTTTATCCAAAATCGTCCCAAAATGGCCAACGTGGCTGAGTATATATCTGGCGAAAGGAGACGTCGTTGAAGATGTGTAACGATATACAAATTATAGGAAATTAAACGCATGTCAGACACGAACTATTCGAAACGGCGCAAGCCCAAATACTGAAGATTCCGGAAATCACTAGCGAACCGCATGCTAGCCATCTTCTGCCCCATCTGTCAAGAACGACAGTGAGAAATGTGTCAGCGGGCAGCTCTGTCGCTGCCGCGATCGTGAATGTCACGAACACGTTCAAACCTAAATTACCAACGTTCCGCACGTGGCCATCGAACACCAGAGAGATCGCCATCCTGAGAACAAAATTATTGTTAAACCCTTTGCGAAATTTTGCTTCATCTTATGGATATGAGATTGATACAACATCGCATATACTATTTAAACATTTGTAAAGGAACGAATAATTTAACGGACGTTAGAAATCGAGTGTTTTAAAATATCTGGACGAATACCATATAACAATAAACAAGATGGTGATGTTCCGCAGCCGCGGAGTCTTAAACAAATCCAGCACCGAGTACGTCCTCTCGGCTTCCTCTTCTTTGCATATCTTCGCACAGGTTTCCTGTTACACATACAAAATATTATCTTTCTATTATACAATGTAAAACAGTTTTCTACTTTCTGCCACGCAGAAACGCCGAGCGGGTTGCCTTCTGAAGGGGAACCGAAATTCAGCGACGTGACAATGTGTATTTTTTTCAGAGACAGAGAGTAGTAATATATGTATAATACTTTTAAGTATGAAAATAATTTTTCACACACCCTGAATCGTTTGTACACGTCGTCGGGTACCTTGGTACCGTTTATTCGCTCAAATTTCCCCAAGATAGTGATGGCTCTGTCAATTTTATTTTGACTGACAAGCCATCGAGCGCTCTCTGGTATCAACCACGGCGTTGCCACTGCCAAAACGAGAGGAACCGATGTCGCTATGCAAGTCATTCGCCAGTCTGCTAGAAAATATGCGATCCAGGGTAGCACGCATGCGGCAAACGTGAAGAACATTGCAATGGACATGTTCGCAACGAATGTCCGCCATTTTGGTCCCACGTATTCGAGCACTGCACAGAAAATTTCAATATTGTGTCGGTATATTATATTATATACTTAGTTTATTATTAGGTATGTACAGGTACAAAGTAATAATAGAAAACTCATTATTGACGACCGAAGACAACAACAAAAGAAATTTCTTTCACAGTTTCCCCACTTCTCAATCTAAAGTCCTTCCGACACACCCCTGTCCAATAAACAGACGCTACGTTTCCCCACCCTTAACCATTCATAAACAACCGAGGGGACAACCGCAGTTTTATTTTGACCATGGTGAAAGTTCGACCCGTTTGTTGTCACATTGTTACACATATTAAGACGCGCAAATGGCAGTGTCCTGTTGATCGGGCGGAGAAACAGAAGATTCTACAAAATTTGTAAGTACCTAACTAAACTTGACATTATTATTTTGCATATAAGAAGAACAAATTTTCTAGGCGGTCCTTGTTTTTGGCAATTGATGTAGAAATCTTTTATTTCGCATAATGATTCGCAGTCTATTTATTATACATTTCGCGTATCGTGTTATAGTAATCGACAAAGACGCGATTAAACGTTTCGATCTTCTCTTATCTACTTCTTCGCGCGCCTTCTGTGTGATTCTGTGTGAGTCGTGTGATTGACGTCAGGAATTGCTGATCATTTTCTCTCGATGACTGCGAAACGATTACTCGACGACTATCGACGGTAAATAATTGACAAGTATCGGCAATATTTCGTGTCTAAGGATCTTCATCTCAAGGCGGAGAGGTACACATTACCTTCGATCGTTATTCCGGAAGGAAGCGAGGCCAAGACTGCTTTAATGATAACCTTGAACGATTAAAAGTAATCGAGTGACTTTCACGTGTCGATACTATAATGGCACGTGACCTAGCCGCCTCGTGGTTTCAATTCGACGGATTGTGTAATGCCTCGGGCATTACAGGAAACACAAAGAAATTTCATGTCACGGAATCGCACGTCTATTTATACTCCCCAGAAAATAGAGAATAATTGTTCTTAACGAAGCCGCAGTCTTGGACACTTAACGAAGCCTTGTTCTGTAATTCAGAATTACCTTTAATACGTCGTAAGTGCATCGTTTATTGCGAACATTGTTTCTCTCGTATCATGTAACAAACTTCGCGGTTTCTGTTTTGAGAATTAAGGGGGATTAGGCGCGTTAGAATACAAGCTCGTCCCGGTATTCATTTTCGCGGATCAACTGTTTACAGGATGTTTTTCTCGGGATATTGTTTGCCGCTTTTGCCACACTAGTACAGAAGAAAAACGATAAAAAAAACAATCTCGTTGGAACGAACGGAGTACCTTCTCCCGTCGCGTTCGCTTGATTCATCATACGCTATCAAGGTTTATTGCCTCCGAGGCAATACGTAACTCTTTCAGAAGCAGGACTCGCTTTCCTCGCGGTCGTTTCCTTCGCCATTTGCGGTAAATATTCCGCTGCAAGCGGTTCTTGTCGATCAAAGGAGCGTTCGTTAATCGATCATTTATCAAGCCCGAGATGAATGCACACGACGACAACAACGTGTTACACCTTGTTAATAATATCCATAGAAGACAAAGCGAGTTCGATCGATCAACGTTCATGACGGTCGACGCAAGGACGCCGGTTTATGTTTCGAAATGATGTGCTACCCGACAGTAAAAAGAACGTCGCTCTAAAGTTCACGTTGCAGCTCTAGAGTATCATTGTTGAAATAAAAAAAAAATAATTACGGTATTTAACGTTATATGAGATCCACGTGGAAACATTTCGAAAACGATGAAAGGAGTTTGCCAGGCTGGCGGCGGAGAATAGTCGTGCCGCGAAAGAGATTAATTAGAAGAGATCTAGATGGAAGGTTTGGAAACTCGTTTCCTTGTTCCCCGCGGCAAATTCGCCTGCGAACAAACATTCCATCGATGAAAAACGGAGCGAAACGCTCCCATGAACCGTGACTCGGTGACTCAAATCCGGAGACCCGGAAAAATTGGCGACAGACTCGACTGATTCCAATGGGAACTAGGCCAAGTTGACGGTGGCCGCGTTAATTGTCAAGTACTCCGGTTTCTTAATTGTCAAGGCGACTTGTGCGAACGCGATCGATCGCTCGCTCTTCCTCTTGGGAAAATGAAAAACAACTGTCTCTTTGTGACATTTCCACTAAAATCATTTCTAAATTATTCTGATCTACTTTATTACCGAAAAATGTTTTTCCTTTTTTAACTTGCGGAACTTATTTCTTCTCGATTGTACGAGGTTCGCGGTACAATTTTTTTTGTTTGCTTTGACTGGGTAAAATAAATTAAAATTAAATTAAATATTAAACTGTGCAAAATAAAAGTGTTTTCTGCGTCGACTTGAGGAAACGGAAACCAAACAATTGTATGGGGGGGGGCCGGAATTAGGGCCTGACACCTATTTGGTCCCTAGTTTTTGCCCCTCCAGGAGGGGTCGCTAAGTAAGGGGAGCGCTGTTTTCCTATGTAAACAAAACGTGAAACGTCCAGCGAAAATCGGTGTACTTTTTCAATAGCGAAATCAGTCGTTAATTCACTCGCGACGGGACATTTTGAACGCTGAACGAAGAAGTAAGCGTGTAACGAGACCGCGTCACGGAAGGACAAGGGGGGGGGGAGAGATTTTCAGATAATCAACCGGGTACAGCTATTTTTTAATAAAATCCTCGTGAATGTTCCTGTTACAAGTGTTAACTGCACCCGGTGTTAGTGCAAATCAAAGGAAATAGAAAGTTTTCGGAGGCAGTTAGCGAGAAACTGAAAAGCAGAATTACCTAATATGTACATCATGGTGAAGCAATTGTCGAAAGCGAATCCAACGAAGAAACGGCATAACGTGAACTGCCAGAAGCTTTGGGAAAATGCAGTTGCGACTCCAGCTAAAAATCCCATCATATTGGCTCCGATCAAAGCTGGGATTCTGCCGTATTGGTCAGCTATCCAGCCGAAGACTAATCCGCCAAAGATGGCGCCGATGAAGAAGATGCTCTGCGCTGCGGTTGGCAGAGCACTGTACTCGCAGACCCATCCTAACTGCAGAAAATATGTGCTTGGAAGAGTTGTATAGAGAAAATAGAGGACTGTCGAAGGAAGTGCATTCGGTTCCTCACCTCGGTCGCTACGGTTGCATAAGGGATATCGGAGTAATCGAATTCCCAGCCATGTTGGCAGCTTTTCGTCGGCCACGAAGTATCGGCCACGTGGTCTCCATTTAGCAGGATCTGCGTGTAATTAACGTCGTACATGCTGCATCTCGAGTAACCTTCGGCGGTGATTGGCACTGCCAACGATCGTCTGAAATGAGAGAAAATGGGCTGGCAACTGGGAAAATAATTAACTGTGCATCTTCGTGCGAAATAAAAGTGTTCTGCGTCGATACGAAGAAACGGAAACCAAAAAAACAATCCATTGTTTCTCCTGAAACTGTGAAATCTCGTTTTCTTTTGTCGAACTTGATTTAACCAAGCATTTATACACACGATGCAGTCGGTTTTCGTCGTGTATTTCCATTGGCGCATGCAGATCGCAGCTATTTATGTTAATTTCACATTATCGTCGACTACCTTGTAAGGTCAGTAGTGATGTATGTGCATACTGATTTCTAGACAGTGTATCTGGTACTACAAAAAAATGCCATTACAGATAATTGAACTGTGAATCTTTATGCAAAATAAATATATTCTCTATCGAACGTAAGAAACGAAAAAATATTTTTCGATCGGTATCTCGCCTGTTCGTCTTTATCAGGAACGCGTGAAATCCCAGAAAGAACTGCATTCCGTTGCACCATTGATAAATCGAGCTGGTAGCTGCATAACTTTCATTCGATTTCTTAACGTCGATTAGCCTAGTTTATGCGACGTTTACTTTTACACACGCTATTAACCATACAGTATATCTTTCCACCGGTTACGCTATAAATTATCGTAATGAAACAATCAATATTATATCTGCCGAGCCGGCAGATCGATTTCGCAACCTGTGCAGACGTAATTTCCACGATATAGTAGAAGCCGAATTCGCAATTCCGATCGCAATGACTGATAATAAATACTGCGTGTTGAAATCGTCCTTATTACCGAGGAGCGTAATTAAGGTAATTATCAGCAGGAGATCATTATCCCGGTTTCAGGTATATATCCTTAATTTCAATGGAATAGCAAGGTGATGTCATAGAGATCGTCGCTGGCTGATTCGAACCGACTCAAACCACTTACGTTCTACCGTAAAATTAAGAGAATGCTTTCTCGAGTTACACGCGTCTATGTTTTCGTCGTTGCGCAATGAAAATGAAACACGGGGTAGCGTTAACGACAATAGCCGCGCAGCAACAAACGCAATTACAAACATCCGGCGCAGTCAGATTTGCTTTCTGATATTTTTAATGTCCACCCGCTGTACTCGAGAGGTTCCCGATCTTTCGGCTGGGGATCTTTACGCGAAATAAAAACTAAATTCAATGGTATATTTCTTCCCTTCACGATTTTAATAGTCTCCATCGCAGTCTAGTTATTAACAATGAAATTAGGATTTCACGTGGTCCCACTTTCCCTAACAAAATTTTCTAAATTGCATCAACATTGTTCGAGTGTTTATTTATTTATTATTATTATTTATTTATTATTAATTTATAATTACAATCGACATGGTACCATCATACAATCCTGCTAGGTTGTATTTGGAAATTTAATAAAGAATTGGTGAACAAAATCAACACGATTATAAATAGTGCAAGAATTTCGCTTTAAGTGTTTGAATAAGCCACTCTTTTTCTCAGTTCACGTTCCGGTACATAAAAATTGATTTGTTCAAGTAGAAAGGAACAATCCACATGATTATTAATTAAATGAAAAATAAAGTTTAGCGATTGTATCAGGAGCACGGTGACACCCTGCACTTGTTTATGGCAGCAAGCTCGTGCAGGATCGAGTGGTTACGTGGATAATTTTTCACGTTCACGCTCTCATTATTTGTACGAAGGCTCCGCGCATAGATTCGTTGCATATTTTCTGGTGAATGGCCGTGCTGTGGACGACAGCGATACACTATCGCATAGAACGAACACTGTTGCAAACATTCTAACGTTGAAGAGGAGGCGGAAGAATTTTCATTTCGAAATCAGGAACGACGGTATCCGAAAGCCACCGGGAATATCGTGCATAGAATCTTGCCCTCGTTTTCCCAATAAGGTAAATCGACGAGTATGAAAATTGATCACCATAATGCTGATGAAAAATGCAGTTACATTGCATCTGTCTCGCTAGACCAGTTCTGTTACATTCATGAATAAAATTGCATCGGATTATAACAATTCCAGCTGACTGACAATGGATGCTCAAATTAATCGCGATTCTTCTCTCCGTGAATTTATCATACATTGTCTTCGTCCATTGTTGTCATCGATATACCAGTAATGCTTTAATGGCAACATTCGCGAACTTGATAAAGAATTCAAAAAGATACACAGTGGGAACGAAAACAGTTTTATCCAGCGGCAATCTTCTCTCGGCTAGCATCGAAATTAATCTGAAGTATGTTATTCAGAAATTACATCATGCTCGAACACAAAACTCGGACAAATTAACATTTGTGTGATCATACGTTATTAACAAATGTGATAAACTTTGGTCTTTCCTGGAAAAATCTTCTGTGAAGTTTATGCGCAAAAAGTTTGCATCACATAAATAACATTAATATTTATTATTAGCAATATTTATATATAACTCTCCGCATGATGCCGTGACTCCGAACGTGTGAACATTATTCTCCTGTCGACCGAAAGGGTTGAGCTAGGAAAAAAACAAGGGCAGCACGAGGGTCTGGAGAAGAATTTCGATTTAAATTGCGTAGCTGAGAGTTGAATTCGAATTGAAATTTCAATGTAATGTTTGAAAGTTGAATTTCGATTTGCAATGGATCGCTGGGAGTTGAATTTTAATTATGATCGGACCACGTCGGCGGATCAAGTTAAATGGCTCGTCTCGATCATGCGAGCACCCAGTTATGCATAACCGGGAGAGACCGTTGTTGTTCCCGTGCTCGCACGTTTAATTCCCAGCAATCTGTATCGATTGCATTGTTCTGGCAGGTCGAAACTGGCGCAAGAGCATCGGCAAAAACGGACATCGGCAACTATCTGGGAAAGTTGTGGAAACACTGTGTGACGAAACGAAAGTGTAACCCGATTGCAGAGCTTCGCGTTTGGTTACGCGCACTGTCGTAAGCCGCAGGTTAAGAACCTCGCTGTTATTCAAATAATGTAACACCTCGATCGAAGAAACCGCGTTTCGCTGTAGCGGGTGCGCACCGTTCGTTCCTTTCCTTTTTCATTTTTTTCTTCTCGCTCGAAATCTCGTTTCGTAATGCATTATAAGTGATCGCCGTTCATTTTCGCGGGACTAGCGCGCCGCGCCGTTTCAAAACCGAGGAGGATCACACTGATTCGTCAGCAGGAAAAACATGAATCTCACCGATTCCACGCTCGTGCATATTCATTTCGAGCCGCAAAAAAATCATGCGCTCCTGGTAAACATTATTCTTCAACACTTTCTTGTTAACGAATGTGATTATTGTAATTAGCAAGCCGAGAACTGGATTTCAATTGCATTTTTCATTAGCATCCTGGCGACACACCGTTCGCGCATCTGTTCATTTCTCGATTTGTGCGATTGCACGAGAAACAAAAAATACCGCGGAATGATTCATAGCGAGACAGACGTTCGTGTCTTCCAGTAATCTAGAAACTATATGTTAACGTTCAAATTGTTTAATAATTGACTGTAATGATTCGCCAATTTCCCATGGGAAGCAACAATGATCCAGGAGTAATTGACAGTAGAATTTCGTGATCAAAGATGATAGAGACTTTTTTGTGCGAGTATATATATGTTTTTTTTATATCGTAAACGCATAAAATCCGCTGTCTAGTAATTTAGCGTTCAATGGATGCAGTTTCTCTATTTAAAATGTCATTCGGATTGCCAAATCCGGAATATAGGAAAGCGACATTCCTTTTGCGCTATCAAGGGAGTAATCAGTGTACGCGGACGCTCGATAAACTGTCATTGACGTCAGAAATAAGTTTAAATTAAACAAAAACCGCTCCGCTAATTGTTTGAACAGAAATCCCGCGAGCTAACAATAAGATTAATCATAAAAAAATAGGAATGTTGCACGGACATCCGCGCGGTTCAATCGACACGACAAATCTTTAGCTATTTAATACTGCATATTAATTTCAATCTTCGATTCTCGAAAACGACGTTCCGTAACATCCTGCATCAACTTTAATTGGCTCTTCTCAAAATCAATGCTGTCTAATATCGCGCGTTAATCTTAATTGGTGAACGCAATAACGACCGGTGAAAAAGATTGATTCTTCCGAGAACTTACGTGGCTGTAACTACTCGTGAAAAACGCACGAACGAGATACAATCATATAGAAAATTTAATATTATTGGGGATAGCATTAAATAATGATGTAAATAAATTCTTATATCGAAATTTATATAGAAAATTTAATATTATTGAGGATTATTAAATTATTATGTAAAAAATTACTTGTAATTTTGTTTTTTAATACGATTTGTAATTGTTGGACAATTTTTATTTTGCATAAAGAGCCGACGGTCTGCAAATATAAACAAGCGAAAACGACTCGAATAAAAGTGAACGGAACGCAGCGATTGGAAATGCAGCAGGTGTTCATAGACTTTCGTGACCGACTCCGTATCTGCGAGAGCGATCACATTGTGAGGATTTTTACTAGATCATTGCACACGATAGACGTTGTCTTTCATAGCGCGAACTGGTATTTGATAATCCGCGGCAATCAAAGAAAAATGCGTATCTTGACACCGATATTATTATAAAGTCTTGCAGGAGAAACGTTGATCTCGAACTAAAAAATACCAACGAAAGATGACGAATGAGAAAAACGTACCTCTGATCTACAGTAAGATTTTCGAGTTCGGGTACCCAGCACCAGTGTTCATCGGGAATCAGAGTGATGAAGATCTGGGAGAAGTAGACCCAGGCGACGAAGGAGGCGAAGGGTATCATCAAGATGAAAAGGATCCTCTGGTAGATCCCGAATTCGCCAACGTAGGGTAAGAGTTCATCGAAATCCATGTCCCTTGGTTCATCCTTCTCCTTGCTCTGCTGTCCAGGGACCTCCAAGTTGATGGAACTTTGGCAAGCCGCGACACCCTCGCCTTTATCCAGCTGGGTCTGAAACTTTTCCTGAGGAGGCATCTCGATCCTAGGCTCCAGGACTCCGGCAACCAACCAGAGAAAACTCTGGAGACCTCGTCGAACCTCTCTCGGCACCCTAACAGAGACGCTACTTTTTTCACTGTACACCGATCACTGTTCCTCGGCGAAGTCTATCACGCGGCTGAGCATCGTCGAATGCATCTTCGCACTTCTTCCGAGCTTCGAGGTAAGTTGCGAGAGGTCTGTGTTGACAGAACGCATTCGACGCTCCTTATCTGATCGTTCCACAGAGATCCAGACAATGCCGATCTATCTCTCAGATGTTCATTCGTTCGGCATCGCGAGATTAGACGATCGGCAAGAGAGTCTCGGGACTCGATCGTTGATCAGGGGTAAAAGTGGACAAAGATCCTAAGAGAGGACTTCGAAACTGAAATGATCGGCCCCGTAGCCGGCTATATAGTTACGCAGGCACTCCCTCTCTTTTCCTTTGCGAGCAGAATTCACCGGTCTGCGAGTGGCATTGAGCTGAGCGCGGATCGTGTCAATCATCTTCGTCCACGGCGAATTTCTTTCTATCTAGCTGGCTTTTCTTTCTCGAGTTATGCTTGTGTTATCAAACGGTTCGCATGTGTGAACCTGTTGCCTTCCTAAACTGTTGTGATCCACCACGAGAAGATACAAACGGTGCTGTGTTGTCGCATCGGGCTTCGGGAGATCGCGCGCAGATCGGCCAGGTTTAAATTTAGCGCTAATCGATTGAGGGAAACGAGCCGTGCGATAAAGAACGGATCTCTGGCACAGCGACGAATTTTCCAGCTTCCAGGAAATTTTGATGGTCAGAGTCGAAAGGATCAGGAAGTCTGATTATAGTCCAGTCGACAGGTCGAAAAAAAGACGTCTATCTGGAAAGTATTCTGAACATAATGAAATTTCTCAAGATAAAAGTCTGCTTGTTGTTGAACAGTGTAATTTGCTCTCTTTTCCTACATTCGTCAGTTGCCACTTAATTTCCTAATTTCGAACGTCCGTTAGCACAACAGGGTCTTCGAGGTCGAAAACTCAGTTTCGACAGGCCAGAGTACCCCTAAACGACGTGTGAAAATTTCATTAAGTTCGGAATACTTTCCAAATAAAAGTACCTGAACTATTATGTTCGTTTGAACGTTTTCCTTGAAGGAACGCATATTCCGATTCTTCGAGGACAGTCCAGCGCGAATTATTTTCCTACAAACGTATTTTTCAGTCTCAAACGAACGGGATCAATGCCAAAGGATCGATCAATCGGGATTGTCTTTTTTTGTTCAAAATTACCTGGGGGAAATGGTCGATGCATTTTTATGCGGAGGACGCGTCCAGTTGCGCTTTTCCGTCATTGAGACTGAAACGATCCGGCAGACTTCCTGATCCCCTACCAGCAATAAACCAAAACCCCTTTTCTTAGCAGCTAAGCCGAGTCATTCTCGTAATTCGATGGACGAACTCGGTGCCACTGACGTTTCGTCTTAACGCATCGATGATACGCAATAACAAAAGATAATTGCGAACATTCCGATCCTCTGTGTAAAAACGATTAACTAGCAAAATACATAGATCACTGGATCACATCTCGCGTACATATTTGTTGGGAACGTCGCGCGTTAAATGTCTGTGGTGATCAGGTAAAAAGTGACCTTGAAACATGAGAAAATGCAACCTCGAGGAAAAAGTTCATATGCGTTCGATATGAAATAATAATAATAAACATTTTCTCCTAATGTAATGCCAATAAAATCCGCTGTCTAATAATAATCGATCGGAGAAAAACGCTCTCAGTAATTAATCAACGGGTACGTCTGTTCCTTCCTCGTATGCGATTTATTTTGAATAATTTTTACTCTGACATTTTAACAATAGACTGATACATTTAACATTGTGTTACATTCCTATAATAACATGTACAATCTATATACTTAAAATTTACGAAGTTTCTTCAATGTACATAGTTCGTAAACTGTGTTCTATGTATAGGTAGGTGGCCCACTCGATCGTTAGGAGTGGAACCATGATAGAGATACGTTTTACATATACATAGCCAGTTTTGTCAACGTAACACAGACACATGCATACCCCTTTTCTTTTCTTTTCTTTTCGTTTCTCTCCTCCTATGCGACTGTATTCGTTTCACCTAGTTATACGAGCCGCGAACGATTATAATAGCAATTTCCATTTCCCACGGGATACAACGTGTTCTGTCGTGAAATCTATTCCGACATTTATTCTATCGAGTACAGTCTGTACGAATCGAAATGAATATTAAAAAAAAAACATCGAAATTAATTATGCGCTCGCATTTCCGTTAGATTAAGCATACAAACGTCGCGAATTCATTAAAAATAGTCTACATTAAAATTCATTAAAAATAGTTAAAATCTTAATTACGTCCACTGCCTAGCGGTACAATTCAAGTGTTACGGTAATAATGATTGTAACTGGGTAGTATCGGTTAATTAAATAATTACGTTCGTTCAGCCACGGCCGCTTATTTTGGTACATAGACTCTAGTCGATATTCTCATGTATATTAACAAATCATTGTGGAATACTGAAAACACACGGTTCCATTCGCAAAAAAGTACTCGCAAATATAAATGTTAAGAAAACGAAACAGTCATTTGTGTTCATGGTAAAAAACTTACAAAATCGACTCGGTTAGTTTTTCTATTTAAATATATATACCTGACTGAACAACACTATGGTTAAAAGTATAATAGTGTATATTCCTCCTATCTTTATCATAAATAAAATTTCAGTTGAAGAACAAAGTTCGTGCTTATCCGGTCCGGCGACGATTTGATAATTACATTAATTGTTAGTCGAAATAATTCAAGTCATTCGAGTCTCGTCGTATACTGAACATTAAGGGAACCAACTCGCGTGACTGTCATGATTTTCAATGGAAAATTGATTGTACAATTCATAAAGTAGTTACAGTTATCAGACTGTGGATCTTTATGCAAATTCCCGTTTCCACGCTTAGTTCGACGAAATAAGAAAAATATTTCTAGTGGTCTAGATATTATTAATTTTTAACAATATATACTTTTTCTTGTGGTGTAGACATTTTTTAATATCCTAAAAATGCACGAAGATTCGCAGCCTAATCATTATGTAATTCATAGCATACTCTAAAAGTTTAAAAAAAAATGTGATACACAGTTCTAAAAAAAACTTGCATATAGATCACTTTCTATTGAATCTGTCACACGAATCACCCCTTTTGGAGTGATAGTTTATTCGGTTTAAAGAAAAGATCTGAAATTCAGTGATAGTTGCAGTTGGCAATGAATTTGATAGTGATTGTGAGAAATTCTATGAACATCGCGTCTCTTCTTTCGAAGAATATGATGATATAATTACCCGTGATCATTGCAAGTCAGTACATTTTCTTCGAAAACTATTAAACAGTTCCGATTTCGCTACGGTTCATTCGTAAAACGATAATATCGTGAAACTGATCAATTCACTTTTTGTGTCCGGATAATGGAGATTCGGTACAAATAGATTTGATTGCAGCTTCCTACGTTTCAGTGTCGGTTTTGATTACATTACGATCTAAATAACTTTTTTTACAATACGGTAATGCAATATACTGTACAGTACAGTGAATGAATATCTTCTACAACAGTTTTCAGTGTTTGTAGTTCGTTCGAACTAGTTTTATATCCTTTGCGAGACGAGTTTCCAAATGGACAAGTTTCGATAGAATTTTCTTGGGAACAAACCGACCTGTACATGTACACTGCCAGAAAATCTGCGTTTCGGAACGTGATATTATATAGAAAATAGTCGATCCATTTAATTTGAGTAATTTATAACTATATATCTGACTTAGTTTCGCTAATTAGGCTGAACAGAGGTGTTAATTGAATGGTCTCTCGATTTTGTTAAACTTAATGGTGGCTGCGTGTTATATCGTTCCTCATCTAATGATACACTCAGAAAATCACGTAAACACGATACTTACTGCTAACTCGACGCGTCGAGAACGTCTCTCCCGATCGCGCTAATGTTCTTTTTCTTTCAGTATAAAAATCAAGGGCATTTATCAGATATCTTCTCTTTGAAAAGGCATCTATGTCGTTTGTACAAAAAAAACAAGTAAAAATAGTCCGTTTCTTTTTCTCTTTTCTTTTTTTCGCTCCTTTCTCATTCATTTTCGAGTTTGCAAATACACTTGGTGAAGGTAGTTTCTTTATGTAAGTGTTGAGAGAACGGAGTCGAATGAATTATTGATCTCGGATTACAAAATTACACTGCTTATAGTTAACGTATTGCTGAAAATAATTCTATGTAATACTACTGCATAGTTTTGTATACATACTGCATAGTACTATATATATACATATATATATATATATATATATATAACTATGCTGATATATACAAGGATAGTACACAGTAGCATCACATAGCGTACTGAGAAGAGTATGTATTCAGTTTAGTTATACTTACTCTTTAGAATTTTTCTACGGTATTTGTTTATTTGTTCATTATGCTCCTTCGATTTCTGAACCTGACTCTCGACAATTTTCTTTGCGTTATTAAAAGCCCGCTTTACCCTATCCTTTAAGAAAAACATCGGCGTTCAATTTCAAAGAAGAAGAAACGAAATACGTTGCCTCGATCACTAGAATCATCAACGAAAAATCTCGTGAAACTATTTTTTATAGATACACATCCGTAGAATTATTCAGATACACGTTTTTTAAAAAGCTCGTTTAATATAAAAACTTGTGAAAAATTTTACATAGCCTCGCAGAGAGCTTACTTATATATCAATATGTAGTGTTTAACAATTTCAAAATTATTAAAATACGTTCAGTGTATATATGACTTTATATTGATATAGCACCCAGTAGAATTGAATAACACATGGATAAAATACTTTTGCATGAATTCTTATTAGTTTACGTTCTTTGTTTCTTTCCCTTTCGTAATTGAAACAAATCCTCTCCTCGTTATCACGCGCAATAAAACAGCGACCGACGTAACTCTCGAGATTGAAAAGAATAAAATAATACAAAATTTGAATATTACAATTAAACGCACATATTATCATTAATACCCACGAGAACGGATGCAAGGATAAAATATTGTTTAAACGAAAAAACCTCTCTCGCCTACTGCTCCAGGAACTTAGTTCTGTTCAGTTATCGATATTTTTGATTATTCACAGTAAAATTGGTTACAACCAACATTCATAGTAGCGTCAGAGAAGAAATGGGTTACCCATGGATAGGATTAATCTTAAAAGTGTTGTTTTCTTCTTCTTCATTAAAAAAATGCTAATATTACCTGCTCGTATTTAAAACTGAAAATAGGTGGGTAAAATCGACCTTAAACTATGCGGTAGCGGCAAGCTCCTTGGGTAGAAAAGTTTCAATATCCACCCGACATATAGGACAGCGTTTGTTAGTGCGCAACCACTGATCGACGCAGTCTATGTGAAATAAATGCATGCATGGAAGCCTCCTACGGAAAACAGATACAAAAATAATTTATATAAATATTGTAGTTTGCGCGAATAACATTGTAAACAATGTTACATAAGAAAATATAGGATGTACCTGACACATTCGCAGTCTTCGAATTCGGACAAACATATAGTACATTTTTCAAGAGCACTTTCGTCATTCTCAACTTTCTTAACCTGCGGACAAGAACCGGCAACCAATTAACAAATCCTATGGCACACATCTTCTACAACACTTAATTTAAAGTAAATATTTTTTAAAAAGAAAAATTTTCTGAAAAAAAAGAAACAGAATACTGTAAGTTTACAGCATGGGTCTAGGACACCCTGTATACGCAGTAATTTGAGCATTACTAATCTTGGAGAACCACGTGTACGGACATATGAAATGATTGATTACCCGTTTGTACTTGTGAGGGAATGTATGCCTTTCGATAGACTCCTGTGTCGCTCCGCAACTAGTATGACCCATTCGTCGTAAATCAACGAGGCGTATGTAATCTTCGAGACTCGGTAAAGGTGAAACGTGCGACACCCAAGGTGACAATGGCATCAGCATGTCAGGTGGCCTTTGCTGAGATGTTGAAGAAATACGCGTGTATGCATATCATGAAAACATAAAATAATCTTTGCTGACCAATATATTTACGAAAGTTTTACCATATCGTGAAGTTGAGGATGAAGACTCAAATCAATATGTTGCACATCGTCATGTTGCTGGAACATTTGACTCTGAAAGGCGCGTTCAGGATGAGATGGATGAAGAGACATCGGCGGCAGTATTTCTCGTCGTCTTTGTTCCACCGCAACAAGCTCCTAGAACAAGGAAATTCACGTGTCCTGATTTCTGTAAAGTTTCCTAAAGAAATAATTCAAGTACCATTGCTCGTAGCAAAGGACAATTCGGACGAGCTCCTGGGTCGGTATAAACGGCTCGTCGTGGTGATGCTGGTGAAAGCGAGGCTGGTGAAAGGTATGGAAGATAATTTCGTAGATTCGAGATGTATGAAAAGTAATAATCTCGAAATGCCCCACTTTCCGATACGTTGCAGCGATTGTTCGAAGGATTGGCATTCCCGTTGTTGCATATATGTTGTGGGTAGGCCGGATGACGCATGTGTCGGCCACACGGCATGGTGTTTCTACAAAATTATTACAAGAATTAAATTATTACAATAATTATAGAAGAATTGAATTTTGATCATCGTTATACTAACGTGTGATGCGACGAAGATCCTGCGTAAAAGTATCGCCTGCGCATCTCTTGAATGTCCTGTTGAATCCTCCATAGTTTTTCTTGTCGAGGATGCATGCGTCTCCTTCGTATCCCACTGATACCGGGTGGCATTTGGCTATGTATTACAGGTATAACCGGTGGTCCGTGTCTACAATAGAAGTTGTTCTCGTTATGTACATAATCTGCTGGTCGTGGATTTACTACGGGAGTTGTTGACGTAGACGGAGCGTGTTCCTCGTCAGATTCCACCGTCAAATCAACCACGGTTACCGGACGATTGTTCTCTTCGTTATTTTGTACAGAATTCTTATTACTGTGATTCACCGTTCCAAGAACTTCCACCGAACCATCTTCGTCGTCGGTGCTAGAGGACCAATCTAATTGCAAGTCCGGTGCTGACGGTGCATCATCGGTACTTATTGGCCGAGCAGCATATTGTTGAGAAATCGCGTTTGGCAAAATTTGATGATAATACGAGCTCGCTTCGTTGGCACTATCGTTTTCAATATTTTGCGGAACTCGATTTAATATATTCCCGATATTCGTCGTCGATCTAATTGTGCTATTAGGAACACCGTCCGACAATCTAGATGGGCCAGCTATACTTAAACTATCGGCATGTGGATCGCTTATTGACTTATGCATCTCGCTTATCGATTTGGGTGAGTTCTGCTTGTGTAAAAATCTTTTATAAAAATCTCCGCAAGCTCTCCCAATATTTCTTAACTGTTGTCTATGACATTCCTGATGCTTTGTGCTTCTATCGTGCCTATTCTGGCATATATCGTAATTCATATGGTCAGGATTGATAGGAGTCACTTCAGATTCTTCTATATCACTTTCCGCGAATAAATGTTCGTACTCCATTTCATTTCCTGTAACCGATAGAAATCAATGATAAGGCATACCGCTGTGTGTGTCTGTGTGTGTGTGTATGTTCAGTGATTCATAGACTGGATCTTTATGCATTTATAGCAAAATTGAGAAAATGAAATTAAAATATGACTTCTAGTCTATTAAAATCATTAAGAGAAGAAATAACGTTCGATTAAGTTTCCGTTTTTTGCAATCGATACAGATAATTTTTATTTTGCATAAAGATCCACAGCCTAGTGATTCATTATGTTCAATAGAAACGGTATAAACCTGTACTAAATCTTGGTTGAGGAGACGGATCGACTGTAGATGTAAATGCTGTATCAAATATATCTGCTAAAGAAGTGGAGTTGGCTTCCATTGATTGCGTAGCAGATTCCCCAGGATACAAGCCGCTCTGCTCTTCCACTTTGGTCTTACACCAAACTTTTTCTGAGCTTGCACTTTCCTCCATCCTATTTAAAACAATGAATTTATTCGATGATCTCGTTTAAACAGACGTGAATTTCATTTAATTCACTGATATCATAATAGAAATCAATGTAAATAATTAATATATAATATATAGAAAGTGTTACAAATATAGGATGTTGGAACAGGACGAAAACGAAGAAGAATATGTCCTAAATACTACATACAACGCGTATATATGTATATAGGTACGTACATATCACGTAACGTATAATAATATATAGAAAAATTCTTTTTATCACGCGAGTCGAATAACTCGAATCTCGAGTGATATAAAAATGTACGTTTCCTCTCTGGTGTTTCTTTCGGAACGATTGACGATCCAGGGAAATTTTCCTGTTCGTTGCTCGAACACTTTTGACGCAATATGAAAATGAAGGGTTAAGAAAGCGCAAGTAGGTACTTACCTTGCAATTCCTTCGATGGTTTCGTAAAACGATAAAGGCTTTCTTCACCACGTCATTTTTCTCGAGACATTTATTTTCTGTACATCACACTGTCATTATGCAGCACTATCTATGCACGTCAATATCAGCTAAATAATCGTATCACTTGAGAATTTTTCTTCTCGCGAACGTTATGATATAATATAAAAAATTTCACGATACAATTAAAATTCTTTTTCTCTCGGGTAATAAGAATAAAATCGAAGAAGAGTTTACGTAGACTTTCTTTCGGTAATCTACATTTGACAACTATGATACCATCAATCGTAACTTTCATTAACTACGCTCAATTTTGGCCAGTCTCCGTTGATTATATAGTATGCTACCTTTCCGAGACACAGAACAATCGTTACGTTAGTTCCGAAATATTCTACTAACTGTGTAACATCCTCATTTCGTCACGTTCGCCGCACTCCACTCCTTTCTTCACGGAATCATTTCAATTCTAACACTGCATGCTTTTATTGAAAAAATAAAAATCTTCTCAATGAATCTACGTTACGTTTCATCTGTACAGGGTGTCCCAAAAATCGCGTACTTCCATCGAAGAGACGATCCTTGAGTTATTAACGAAAAACATGGACCAATCGGAACGCAGCTTCGTTTCAGCTGATAAACATTTCTTGATATTCGTTATTTTATGCTGATTTTTTCGATTAGGTAATCGAACAGACATGAAATGTAGACATTTTCTCTAGCTCGCAGAGAGTTCTTGATCGTTTATCAGGCTGTTATCTGTTATTTATCTATAATCTATGAAAAATGTGTTCATTGAGAACGGGATCGAAGGAAGAGGTTCGCACTCCGACCGACCAATCGGTTTCGTGGTCAATGTTCCTGTCACTTGACAAGCTCGTAACGAATTCATGGAAGCAGATCGTACATGCGATAACTACACTTCGTCCGGGTATTTTCTGTCGGACTAAGCCTTCTCGTTAGTCCACAGAAGTTAGTCCTCTTAATGGTTGTCCTCCAGTAATTTAATATTGTGCGTTAACAATTTTTAACCGATACATCAATTAAAACCATGGCTGTGGCTGTCAGAACATTTTCGAAATTCACAGGTAATATCCGGACGATTTTCTTGTGCCCTGCGACCCTAAGATTACGCCCCTCTCGATTTTTAAATCTACAACTACATATTTGTGAAAATACACTGAGATTTCACTACTGCACACGTGATTTCTGTCGTTATTTCGGAAACTAAAAATACACCTGATATCCCGCGTTTACGTTCATACTCCATTATGTAAGGACACGAATAATTATTCTCAATCTTCGCAGGGAAGCGTGGCTTTTAATTGACTGGCTTATCAATGTAAATTTGTTCCAATTGAAAAATTAACGAACGATCCGACAATTCGCAATCGAAATCTTCCTCTTTCCAAACATCTGTTACTGAAATGCAAATTTCATTTCCGAATATATTCAATCCTTTTCTTCTTATTTGATCTTTATCATATACATCGTTCAAGTTCTCCTTGGGAAAACGACTTTTTGTTCTTGCATCGTGTACAATGATTTCTACGCATATTTCTGTGACTATTAGTTTCTGCATCTGTCATACCAAATGTCATGTTGATCGATCAGAGATCATTGGATGATGTATATTCAATGAACCTTGACCCAAAAGAAAAGATATTTGATATTGTCGCTATAAATAAACATCTGGCTTAAACAATACTCGTGCGAAATATGTCTATGTCATAAACTAATATGAAGTATACATCACTTTCTAATAAACTTCTTTATATTTCTAAATAATTGATTCTGGTCGTTTTTATTTCCAGTCAGAAATTGTGGAAACTTGTTACGTACTCAAGTAAGATTCAATTATTCAGAAACTAGGCAAAATTTAAAAATCGATTCCAATACCAAAGTTATATGTCAAGGATTCACCGGTAAACAAGGAACATTTCATAGTCAACAGGCTATTGATTATGGTACCAAAGTAGTAGGAGGTGTTAATCCTAAAAAAGCTGGTCAAGAACACCTTGGGAAGCCAGTTTTTAAATCTGTAAAAGAGGTTTGTCGCCGATATACTTTTGTACATTTAGATTTTTATTTTAAAATTACTCTCCTGCTTTGTTTCTATTTCAACCTTTTTGGACACCTCGTATATTGTAACATGGAATAGCGGAGGTATAAAACATCCATGATCGAGGAATTCAATTAAACTAACATTTTAGGCTAAAGAGGCGACTGGAGCTACCGCGACGGTGATCTATGTGCCTCCACCAGGTGCAGCGGCAGCTATCATGGAGGCCCTCGATGCTGAAATGCCACTTATCGTATGCATCACAGAAGGTATTCCACAACATGATATGGTAAAAGTGAAAAGGCGACTTCTAGAGCAGAATAAATGTCGTCTTATCGGACCAAATTGTCCAGGAATCATAGCTCCCGAACAGGTATGGATATTTGAAATTCGTGTAACCAAACCAATATACATTTACTATACTTTTTTAGTTTTCGTTATCCATTCTTTCAGTGTAAAATAGGTATTATGCCGGGGCATATACATCAGAAAGGAAAAATTGGTATTGTGTCAAGATCTGGAACTTTGACATACGAAGCTGTGAATCAGACTACCCTTGTAAGCAACTAACATTTCCTCCAAGTATAGATTGTTTTCTAATTAATTGAAAAACCGTAATTAATCGAAACATATGGATTTCCAGGCTGGTCTTGGGCAAACGCTCTGTATTGGAATCGGCGGAGACCCGTTTAATGGGACTGACTTCATTGATTGCCTAGACGTGTTTCTTAGAGATCCGGACTGCGATGGCATCATAATGATTGGTGAAATTGGTGGAAGCGCAGAAGAGAAAGCAGCTGAATACCTCATCGAAAAGAATACTGTTGGTTGCTGTTCCGAATTATTGGTACCCAAATCCCGTCCTATCTTAATAACCAGAGGTGCGCGGGAGCCCGTTGAGATCGAGACGGGTTCTCATACACCTCCTCCGCTAACAACCTGTTGATCCATTCACCTAGCACTCCAGAAAAACCTACCAAACTGTTGAAAGTAAAAATTGTAGAACTACTGACGTCTGCGAAAATATGTTAACTTTTCCACGTTATTTCAGGGTTCTAAAGTGAAACCAGTTGTGTCATTTATTGCTGGTATTACTGCCCCACCTGGACGAAGAATGGGACATGCTGGAGCTATCATTTCGGGAGGAAAAGGTGGCGCGCAAGATAAAATCAATGCACTCGAAAAGGTACTATTTTTCGTTTTTTGTACTACACGTTGTATCGGGTTTATTATTTCATGGGGAAAACGTTGATTTGCAGGCTGGTGTAATAGTGACAAAGAGTCCTGCACAAATGGGAAACGAGCTCTTGAAAGAAATGACTCGTCTTGGTTTGGTCTGTAATTAAAAACACATGCCACTATAAACATATGTAGTTTGCCTCATGTGCATGTATCTTCATAAAATAAATTGAAAGTATGATTAATTCGTCGATAAACTAAAACAAATCAAGAAAAAACAAAAAATAACGAAGTCAAATAATGCGGTAAAGCATAAGAAAATTATTTGATCGCTACGACGAAACTGGTCGTAAAAAATGCCAAGCTGTTTTGTTCCCGAAGAAATTCAACGGGAAGACTCACGAACATTGTTTTAACGAACTGAACGAATCTTAACACTGTACAGTGTTTATAAAAATATTTGTATCGATGTAGCTTTTATTTCAAGAGCAGCAATATCCCAGAGATCACATAGAAAGGAAATATTAACTGCCGTTATTTTCTCACGATTTTCCTTTCCCTGAAACGATACATTTTTCTATGCCATAACGCCATAATTTTACGAAAGAGTTATTTAAGCAAATCCTATTACTGTAAATTATATTGAAGCTATATCTGTTATAATTAATGATGGAAAACAGTTATAATATATAAAAGTATTGTAAGAGTCATGTTTAAAAATTGAAATACATCAAATTATATTAATTGTTTATTTAACGTTCTTGTTTCTAACGAAATAAAATGTCGTACAGTTAAATCGTAATGTAGTTCGCGTATTTCAAGCATCATTTCCTCTTTGAGAATCCCATTATTTCATTTATGTATTCAGCGATATGTTCGCTTTTGTTATTAACATAAGGTCTCAACTGAGAGAAATCCATGGTTTTGATAACGTCGAAGACAGTGTCACAGGAACCATAATATAAATGTTTATCCAAATGAAGTTGCTCGGCTAATTCTAGCTGATGATTGTGCATCAGGCTATTATTTGCAACTACAATCAGATTTTTTCCATTTTCAAGAGCGTCCAGAATGCTTCCTGCTCCTGCATGACTTATAATAAGATCCGCATCTTTCACATACTCCAGTATGCTCGGATTCAAATTGAAATACTCTATTCTAACAAAACCATTGCGCGGCGTGCAATCTGGTTCAAGGGTAGACTTGCCAATTTGCAAAATTAGCTCATTGTACCCTTTCAATGATAATGCCTAAAATAAGAATGCATATACATATATATATATATATGCATATATAAAGTGCTCCATATAAAAGAATACAGCGCATACAGCAGTGTATGTTCTAAAAATCAATAGAAATAAAATTGAACAGAATGTTTATGCGTTTTACCTCCAAAATATCTGAACTTAGAACAATTTCGATCAATTCATCAAACTTGGTTGTGCCAACGGTAACAAATACTTTCTTTCTGGATAGCGTCATTTTGAATAGACATTGCAAGCCTTGTTAATTAACGATGAGAATAACACTTTCGATTTACGTTTACATTACAAGAAGTTTGGTTAAGTAAACAGTAATACTGTGACGTCAGATTCCATGCTTCCCACATGTTATGTATGTAAATAGTTGGTTTACTGTCATGAACAGTGATGCCAGAAACGTGGTATTTGGGTTTTTATTCCCCTCTACTGCTGCCGGCTGGGTTCCCCCACTCTTACGTCTACTGCGCACGCGCTACACACTACGTACCTCTACTCTGCCCATGTGAGTCTCACGTGGTCTCACGGTGAGTAGAGATACGTCGCGTGTAGCGCGTGCGCCGTAGACGCGTGAGTGGGGGAACCTAGCCGGCAGTAGTAGAGGAGAAGAAAAACCCAAATACTCACGTTTCTGGCATCACTGGTCACGGATTCGAATACAACATGCCAGCTAAAGCGAAGAACAAGATATTAACTTATGAAGGTTGCAATTATATGCGCCACCGTTTACTATTATCTACGCTTTCGGGAAAACCTATGCGAATAACAGAGATTCGAATTAAAGATGACGATCCTGGAGTTAGAGGTTAGTATGCATATCTTAGTGAAAAATTATTGTTCTTAAATTGCCATTAATACTCAGCTTATCATTTATTAGAATACGAAGTAAGCTTCATACGTCTATTGGACAAGATTACAAACGGATCGAGGATAGAATTGAACGAGACCGGAACCAATTTGTACTATAATCCTGGTATACTGCATGGCGGCGATGTGGAACACGATTGCAGTTTACAAAGAGGAATTGGATATTATTTAGAAGGTGTCATGATACTAGCTCCATTCTGCAAAACACCAATTAACATAAAATTGAGGGGAGTGACCAATAACACAACAGGTAACTAAATAATTATAAAATACAGTTCTGAAATTATAACAATAACACAGTTTTACTTTTCAGATCCATGTGTCGATAGAATCAAGGCAACCGCTGTACCTATTCTAAAGAGATTTCTATCTGGTGACACCGAAGTTATATTTAATATCCCTAAAAGAGGAGCAGCCCCTTTAGGTGGAGGAGAAGTTGTTTTCAAATGTCCAGCTAGTCGTAATCTTAGAACTGTACAAGTTAGTCTTGTTGCATTAGTATTTAGTTTAATGTACACTGCTGTGAAAAAAAGAAAGAAGCATCGAGTGCTGCTTTCTTTTGCACAGTAGTGTATATCTAATGGTTTCAATTTACTTGGAACAGAGTTTCTTTAGTTTCAGAATAGTGGAATGGTGAAACGAATACGAGGAACAGCATGTAGTATACGAGTCTCTCCTGCTATCGCTAACCGGATGGTAGAATCCGCTAAAGGTGTTTTACTGAAATTCCTACCGGATGTCTACATTCATACAGATCATTGCAAAGGAGCGTCCAGTGGGAAATCGCCAGGTGCTGGTCCAGAATCATGAAATTAAATCTTTCTTTTTCTTTATTATTAAATAATCTTTAATATTAAATAACACATCAGGTTTTGGATTGAGCTTGTCAGCTCTAACAACCACCGATGCAGTTTTCGGCGGAGAAGCATTTTCACCTCTGAAAACACCAAATTCTGCGCCGTGTGTGCCAGAAGATATTGGCAAAGAAGCAGCTTTGAAGCTGGTCGACGAAGTGTACAGGTAAACATATCCCGTATAAAATGTATGAATTTTTTAAGCCTACTAAGAATTCGTAATTTCAGAAACGGATGCATAGATTCACCTTTTCAAAGCATGACTGCAATGTTTATGGCGTTAGGCAAGAAAGACGTTTCCAAAGTTGTAACAGGGCCCTTAACACAAACAATGTAAGCATTTGTTTGTTTATCGTAATATTATAATTTTTAAACATCGTGTGGATGAGAGAAAAAGCTATTTTTACAGGATACAATTTTTACGCGACATGAAAGATTTTTTCGGTGTAGTCTTTAAAATTGAACCGCACAAAGAAGAAGATGAGATATTGGATCAAGTTGTCCTAACTTGTGTAGGCGTGGGATATACCAATATAAGTAAACGGACCTTATAAAATATTGTACTTTATTTAAAATTTGTTATAGCTATTTTATACTTTAAGACAATAAAAAGAAAAGGAACGTATATTTTAAGAATACTCAATGATTTATAACACAAATCTTTGCAAGCGAATCGGTTTTGTTGTCCAACCACGGAAAGTATTCGCTTTTAACGCGCTCCACGAAGTTTCGTATTTCTTCGACCATCTTTTGCAGTCTAGATAGGTAATTTTTTTCGGATACCGTATGGAAGAATCAGAGATTTGATATTTATCACACGTCTTTAAAAATGCTTCAAAAAGTGCTCGTCTCGTTACAAGCAATGAGCTGCCTTTCTTTCTTTTAGTAGCTCCTTGCTTTCTACCTTCGACTGCTATTTCCGTGTTCCTATACAATTATTAATTAGAAAATAGATTATCAAAGATATTAAGAATAAATTGAAAAGATTTTATATAACACCTACCGATGTCTCACGGCACACCATATAATACTCGACGGACACGGGTGTGTTCTTTCGTTACTTTTTCGCTGTTTGAACGATACTTGACTTTGCATAATTTTTAATTCGTGCATATTTTCTTTGAATCGCTTATACAACCCTCGTTCCATCGCGTCTAAAGAAAAAGGGCATCCCCCTCCAATTATCACACTCTCCAATTTTATCGGAGGTATTATCAGGGATAGAAGTGCACCTTGTAATCCAATTATGTTCCACCTAGGAAAGATACAAATTCTATTTATCACTCGTACACATTGTGTGCAAGAAGAATCATAGATTTTTGTAGTTTCTTGTACTTTGCTATTTTATCTGAACAAGACATGCTAAGAGTAGGATTACCCCTTCCCGGTTTAGTTCGTAGAGGTCCCACTACATGATAATTTACTCCAGGCTGACGAGGATCTTGGTATTCTCCAGTTTCAACACATTTCGCACCTGTTCTATAAATATCTTTAATGTTTCTTTGTCTCTCTGTGATTACATCACCGACATCACTGTAATCGTATCTTCTAGTTTTGTTAGGTGGTACATCGTTTTCATAATAGTCTTCTTTCGAGAATATAGAGCAATCTCCGCAAGGTGTCTGGCTTGTGAAAAAGTGAAACGATATCCCATCGTTTAGATTAATTTTCTTTTTCTCGTCTAAAGAGAAGACTTCGGTTCCAGCACCACTGAGCAATAAATCTATTTGTTCGTACAGAAATCGTACAAAAGCACGTCTTGCTAGGACTTCTGCATGAGAATCGTGCAATCTGGAACCTTCCTCGTATAATTTCGTATTCTCTAGATCCGCTTCTCCTAAACACTTTGTCCCTGTAGCAAGAGCTGCTAAAGATAGCGAACCATTCTGTTTTCTCAAGACTATACCGGCTAATACAGTCCATTCTTTTTCAATTGGCTTCCCATTTTTACCGAGCGTCATGTATTTCTCTATACAAAGCCTTGCAACTTGATCTGCAAAATCTGCCATGCTATCTTCATCCCTGTACACTTCAGCTGTGTTTATGCTAAATAATAATACATTGAAATCTTTTATAGCATACATATGTCATACCCTGTATGTTCCTGAATAAAATGGCTTATGTTTACCAATAGATCGGTAACTTTCTTTCAAACTTTTATCAATAACTTGATAGACCATATCTCTTCCTTGAATCACGAAAGTTCCATTTAAATAAAACATTAAATGATAACGTCAAATCCTATCCTAACTTGTAGAAGGAGAGTCCGCGGACCCGTTATTTTCGGACCGAAAACCCTAATAGCACCTCTTGCTCTGCGATAATTGCTCGACGTACTTGCGTAACTTAGTATAAGTCCGATGTTGTAAGAAAAGGAGCCAGAAAAAATATTGTATTAGTTCTGATTCCCTTTGCGGGACTCCTGTCAGTCTCTTGCACAGCAATCTCCTCATGGTGAGACCTGGGCAATCGACATTATCCTGTATTCGTTTCTGAATATCTGTAATCTGAATCCTGTAATCATCGTGTGCTAATTGTGTTCCTTTCTGTTGCTAGTCCTCCAGTACGGAACAACTTACACTCGTCTTTGGTGCAAAATGTCACGTGTATTACACTGATTCAAGTAAAAATTAGGTGACATTGCCTGGGAAGCAGCCACCTGTATAGGTTAGGTTACGTATGTAGCCGAACATTTACGTATTCGCATGGACATTCGTAGCTACGTTATTGCAATCCTGCAATCCTGGACTCGTTTCTTCTCGTCACAATACACATGTAATATAGTGTAATTTTTTGGTGAAAAATAAAGAATATTAGTTACAACTTTTATGTGTTCTTTCTTCACACCCTGTACGCTATTAATCTCTTATACAGTCAAAGTCAAGCTGAGTTTCGAGAATTCGAAAAATTTTCGGCCGACTCATTTTTCGTTGATTTGTACTTCTGAATTTACTGCCACCTCCTTTCACATCATGTTCTCCTAATACGAAAGTCAATTTTCGAGATTTTTGAAAATTTTCGGCAGTCTGACTTATCGTTGACTCGTACTACTGAATCTCGAAAATTTTCGGGCGTCTGATTTATCGTTGACTTGTACTACTGAAACGAAAAAATTCGTGAAATTTGTCGAAAACTATGAAAAGTAGTACAAGTAAACGATAAGTCAGACGGCCGAAAATTTTCGGGCGTCTGATTTATCGTTGACTTGTACTACTGAAACGAAAAATTCGTGAAATTTGTCGAAAACTTTGAAAAGTAGTACAAGTAAACGATAAGTCAGACGGCCGAAAATTTTCAAAATTCAGTAGTACAACTCAACGACAAGTCAGACGGTCGAAAAATAGCGAAAATTTTCGCAAACCTCAGAAATTGAACTTTGTATTAGGAGAATATGATATCGAAAGAGGTATCCGGATTTTCAGTAGTACAACTCAACGGCAATCGGATGTTCGGGAAGAGATTGGGATTCAACAAATAAAATCGCAAATACGTTTACCACACTCTCTTTATTTATTCATTTCATATACATGCAACAAATGATTGTGTTTACATATACATATAAATTATATTCTAATAATTTATAACACGTCTGGTCGAGTTGCTCCTTGAGGCCCGTCACACCGTCAGACTTCTACTACTGTACTGCAATATCTCGATTGTGCTCAATTGTGCTGCAGAAACCGATAAATCTGAAATAACAATATATTCTATTAAATAAATGTGCTACACACAAAGATAAAAATGTCAAGTTGTTAATAAATAAAGCTATTGTACTTTCGTATTTATGGAAATTATATACAAGTTGTAAATATTCGGAAAATATGCGGGAAACTAGAAGTCTCAAAACTTCCGATAGAAAGTCCCTCCACCTTCTGATTTTCTACTCTATGGTTAAACTCGGCATTCGAATTCGAATCAATTCGAATCAGCTTTATCGCTGGTCTAGGAGCTGATTGGAGCTGATTGGAGCTGATCCAGGCTAGGGGGGCAGCACTTGCCTATGTCGCTGAATACACAGGGGTTAGCAATCTTGAATAGTATCTCGTCGGTGGTTTCAGGTCGATAAAGCAGCTCATCGAAGCAAGTTCTCAATCTCATACGTATCTCATTTATACGTGTTTATTATAGTTTATACGTGAAGCGTTGCCGTTGCCAGTTGTTATCGGGAACAATCTTGGGAATTTACACTAATTTACACATTGTACAATTGTTTGTTTCCCCTCATATGACAATAAAAGCTACGTAAAAGATGCCGCGTATTATGATAAAAGGCGGTGTTTGGCGGAACACCGAGGTAATATAAAAATTCTAACCTGGAATTTACATTTTCATTAAAAAACATATTCACATTAATTGACATGGTGTGTGTGCGTTTGCAGGATGAAATCCTGAAAGCCGCTGTGATGAAATATGGCAAGAACCAATGGAGTCGAATAGCATCTCTATTACATAGAAAATCTGCCAAACAATGTAAAGCACGATGGTTCGAGTGGTTGGATCCAAGTATCAAGAAGACCGAATGGAGTAGAGAAGAAGACGAGAAGTTGTTACATCTAGCTAAATTGATGCCGACCCAATGGAGAACCATCGCTCCGATTATCGGACGTACTGCGGCTCAATGTTTGGAGCGTTATGAATATTTACTGTGAGCTATCTTTGTAATCGTAGACAATTTTATTGGGTTAGCACGAAAGCAAAATACAGAAATTACTTTCTTGCCAACCTAGTAGTACAATCTGCATTCGCTATGTATTCACAATACGTTTTCTTCGTCAGCGATCAAGCTCAGAAGAAAGAAGAAGGAGACGATGCAGCCGACGACCCTCGCAAGCTCAAACCAGGAGAAATCGATCCAAATCCGGAAACAAAACCAGCTAGACCCGACCCTAAAGACATGGATGAAGATGGTAGAATCTATTTTATAAACCGTTACTTCTTTTTCCATGTAAAAAGTATAAAAGTGGTTATTTTTAGAATTGGAGATGTTGTCCGAGGCACGTGCCAGGCTGGCGAATACTCAGGGCAAAAAGGCAAAGCGTAAAGCTAGGGAGAAGCAGCTGGAAGAAGCCCGCAGATTGGCTGCCTTACAAAAGCGTAGAGAATTGAGGGCTGCCGGTATTACTGTCTCGCAGAAGAATAAACGGAAACGCGGCGTTAATTACAACTCTGAAATTCCGTTCGAGAAACGGCCTGCAACGGGATTTTACGATACGTCCAACGAGCATGTGGATCCATTGGCTATCGACTTCTCTAGAATGCGACAGCAACATTTAGATGGGGAGTTGAGGCAAGAGAAGGAAGAGATGGAACGTAGGAAAGACAAGCAGAAATTAAAACAGCGCAAAGAGAACGATATCCCTATGGGAATGCTTAACAACGAAGAGCCTCTGAAGAAAAGGAGTAAACTGGTTCTGCCCGAGCCACAGATATCTGACCAAGAATTACAACAAGTTGTTAAGCTTGGACGAGCGTCGGAGGTATAGCCTGAAATTACACGTGCACTCGAACTTACGAAGCAGTTATTTAAGAGTGATTTTCATTTCTCGATAATGAAAGGATAAAGTTTGTTCAGCAGCGAAAAGCAACTAGATAAAAATATTAATCTAGGCTGCCAATTACCCTGAAAAGTCCTATTTTCACGTTTACAAGGCGTAATTGCATGCTGAAAACCCCCCCGTCTATGCATTATCGAGAAACGAGAAGGCGCATTCCTTACCGTTGCAATTCTAGAAACGTGTCTATCCCCTTAAACTTCTACTTTTTACAACAGGTCGCCCGTGAAGTAGCAACCGAAAGTGGAATCACATTATCGGACGGTTTACTGGCCGATTATTCTTTACCAACGAACGCGGCTGTAACCCCTCGTACTCCAGCTGCTACAGATAGAATCCTTCAAGAAGCCCAGAACGTTATGGCTCTTACTCACGTTGATACTCCGCTGAAAGGTGCGTAATCTTTATGCAAAATAAAAATGTTTTATATGAAATAACACACTGAAGATACACCAACGCACTTCCACTTTCTCGTTTATAGGCGGACTAAACACTCCCTTAACCAATTCCGACTTCACCGGAGTTGTTCCTACCGCGAATGCTGTGGCGACACCGAACACAATTTTGGCTACACCTTTCCGTTCGCAACGCAGCGATGAGACTCCGGCGAATTCGTTCAACACACCGGCGTCTATAAGAACGCAAAACGGAGTTTTGGCTGCCACGCCTGTTCGCGACAAGTTCAGCATCAACCCGGACGAAAATCTGGACGGATCGGAGACTCCGTTGATTCAGAAACAAGCCAAAGAAAAATTGCACGCCGAACTCGACACTCTTCCAACGCCGATCAACAATTACGAGTTAGTAGTCCCCGAAGGAGATACGAGAGACGAAAATACATCCGCGCCTGTAGCCGAAATCGTTGAGGATCAAGCTGACATCGATGCCAGGCAACAGCAAGAATTAATGGAGCAGAGTGCGTAACCGATATCGATGCAAACACTCTCGTATCTAATGTAAAATACTTCGTTCACGATTATTCTATTATACTTTGCAGGGAAGAGAGAATTGTCGCGTAGATCGCAAGTCATACAGCGAGACTTGCCACGGCCGATCGACGTGAACATGAACATTTTGAGGCCGTTTATGGACACTTCGTTGACAGACCTGCAAAGGGTGCGTGGTCACAGAATTTATTATCGTTCGACTGCGGATCTTTATGTCAAATAAAAATATTGTTTTACATCGATCGTAAAAAGCAGGAATAACATAAAAATCGATTTCATCTCTTAACACGACTTTGTTACATTAGAAACACCCAACAAATTTCTTCATAAATATACAAAGATCCGCAGTCGAATTATTGTCTAATGCAGCTGCTGTACAGTATTGTTGTTAATGGGTATTTGATTTTAGGCCGAGGAACTGATCAAAAGAGAAATGATCACGATGATGCAATACGATTCACTGCAGAATCCATTACAACAGAATCGCAAAGGTGCCTCGAGTTCTGTAGCCCAAGCTTATTTAGAACAGCATCCGTACATTAATTTTGAAGAAGAAGAGCTTACTTCCGTAAGTGTAGAAGCAACAGAACTAGAAGTAGAAGTTAAGAAAAATATTTGTCATTGTTAAACACGTATTCTGATTTAGGCGAAGAAACTTCTGACCGATGAGATGTTGGTCGTGAAGGAAGGTATGGCGCACGGGGAGCTTAGTTTGGATTCCTATACGACTGTGTGGGAGGAGTGCTTGTCCCAGATATTGTATCTGGAAACTCAGAAACGTTATACGCGAGCAACGTTGGCCTCGAAGAAAGACCGAGTGGAAGCGTGCGAGAGAAAATTAGAAGAAAATCGAATGCACATGACTGGGGAAGCCAAGCGAGCTGCCAGAATGGAAAAGAAATTGAAAGTTCTCACCGGAGGCTATCAGGTATTTTCTAGACTTCCAAACAGTATTCCAGAAATTAATATCAAATTTCGTTGCTCACCGATATAATTTTCTGTATTACACAGACTAGAGCACAAGTATTAACGAAACAGCTACACGACCTGTGGGAGCAAATAGAGCAGGCACATTTAGAACTTTCGACGTTTAAATTCTTGCAAACTCAGGAGGAAGCGGCGGTGCCAAGACGAGTGAACGCGCTCATGGAAGATGTTAATAGGCAAACAGAGCGAGAACGTGTGCTACAAGTGCGATATGCGCAATTACAAGATCAGTTGCAATAATGTTGAATACCATTCCGATGGTTCACTGTAATATACGTGTTTCGAATACTGAAAAACGTTTTGTGAAATATAGACCTTACTTTGTATACTTAAACGAACGATGTTTAGGGACATTTCGTGTTGAATTGTTCATGTTCTTGCTACTTTTACTTTTCGCCTGTTCTACATTCTATTTCATTCGATCGTTTACTCGATAGTAGAAAGTGATCGATTTATAATGACTCTATTTACCCGAATAAATCGAAGATTCGTTCAAATAGCAATTTTATAGAAATAAACGCAATTCCTTTCACATTATGCATGACTGACGCGATTCAGTCTTTCTAGACTGAACGAATTCAATGTGAATATAATTTATTGTATGCAAAAAAGAGTTCATTAAATGTAATATAGCTGTTAAGTGAAGAAAAGTATAAAGAATAAATCTTGAAACCAACTGGAAGTTTTGTATAATTTGTCTATCTGTTTCATTCAGAATTTTCCGTTTAAAATGTACGATAATGCCGAAGTAATCTATACGAAATTACTTGCTTTATTGCAATTAGTAAAAATCGGTGTTGTGTATAAAATATATTATGTTCCTAAAACTTCAGGTAAGAGTATCAGTAATCGTAAATATTCCTACGCTCAAACGATTCAAAGCCATGGTCGCCAGCCTCCGTATGTGCGGCCTAGAATATTTAAGTCAGTTGCTTGATCCAGCAAGCAGTCAATCTAAAAATTTCATTAATATCATGATTATTAATATAACGATAAAGATAATTTTCTACAAAGAATTACCTGTTCCTCGGGACTGAGAGAATCATTCTTCATCGATGCTCGGGGTCGTTTAATATCATCTTCTCCGTTTAGTATCACGTGATATCGATCAAGATATTTTCCCTCGTGTTGCTCTTTTAATTGCTCCAGGATAATCGAAGACGGTTTAATCCCGTTCAATTTCTTGGTAACGGCTTTGATCTTTTTCTTCGGTATCCATTTCACGTCCGAGACATCATCTTCATTTTCCCGTTGCTTCTTGTTGACGTGTTCGGTCCAATTTAGGGGCTCGTGAACGAAAACATCCATGCAAGATAGGATAGGGCCCGACTCGTTTCTGAGTGCTCTCAACGTGTGCACCATAATCGCTCGTAGAAGATCCTTCTCGGTGAAAGGTCTGAGCAAGCCAAGAATTTGATGCGTTAAACGGAACGGCATCAATTCAGGAATTCTGAGATCAACCCCGGCGTCGAATGCTAATCCGAAATCGATGCCTAAACAACGACCCGATGCAACGACGATCAATAGATTGCCAAGATGTCGATCGCCAATACCCAAAATCCAATGAGCGATGCACATGGTGGCGTAAGTGGTAACAAAGTTCCGTCGCATCACGACGAAGCTTTCTACAGAGGGGCATAATACTGTGAACGTTTTGCGCAAACTGTCCCAGCCGACTTTACGTATGAATTCGCCCATTTTAGCATTCACTTTCGCTGCGCTGTATTTCACTACCGCCTCTTTGTATCGCTCGACTTGTTTCTTGGAGGGCGCAGCGCTTTGAATCCACTGTTCGTATTGCTCGCCAATCGACTCGCAACGTTTCTCTTCTTCCTTGGAGAATGCGAAGCATATAAACTCCTGCAGAGACCTTGTGTTGTCTATCCATTGTATCAGCCCCACCGTTTTCGACAAAGGGATCACCTGTGCAGAAGCAAAATGTTTTTAATCATTAATAAATAAAATTTAAAAAGAAAAACGATTTTAATCAAACCTACCTGATAAGTATCGATAGACAGCTGCCTCTGCTTACAAGCAGTGTCGATGCGCAACGTCTTGTTCATAACAGTGAACAGCTGTTGCAGTCTTTGGTCCTGTCTCAAATCCTCGCCGAACTTCACTAGGAAGGGATACTCCTTTGCGTCGTTGCCGATCACAACTATTTGAATGGGTTTCCGCAAGGATTTGAGCACCTTTACGGAAGGTTCTATCTTCATGATCTTGGTGTGGTACTGTGGCATAGGCTTCCTGTCGCCAGTGTACTGTCCAGGAATCTCTATATCTTTCCCAGAGAATCTGTGCAACCAAGGACTGTAATCCTGCAAATGTGATTTATCTTTGCGCTTTCCAAAAGAGTTCCTCAGTTTATCGATCACCTTGGAAACATCTTGCTTAATCTTTTCGGGCTTCCACGACTCCCATCTTTTTATTTGATTCTCATAGGCTCTAATCTCATTGAATATCGTCCCTGGTCTTAGATCGTGCTCGATCTCTCTTTTATTCGGATACACTTTCTTCAGAAGGGTGCTCACAGCTGTAGCAGGCCCCAGCGACAAGTTTTTCAACAGTTCGAGCAGATAATACTGCAAATATAATTCCGGCTGAACGAGGTATTGCATTGCCAGTAGAAAATGATCGATTTCAGATCTCTGGTAGAGTATTTGCCGAATCTCGTAGGTTCTGGCCTCGTTGAGAAGCGCAGGGTTGGTCTCCACTGTCAAACGGAATGTATACATCACGGCATTTGGATAAGTTTCCACGATGCGTTTCAGGATTGGTATGATCAACGGTGCAATGGCGGTTCCTAGATGCGAGAACAGCTGGGCTTGCCAAGACAGGAACAACCAAGTTTGGATCCCCTCGCACTCTTTCAAGAAAATATCTTTCGTCGGTTCGTCCTCGAAGTATTCAGATTTCAGCAGGCAAGGGAAATAGTGAGCTGCCTCCAGAGACCCGTAGCTCATCGCTTTCAATGTGGAACGCACAAATTGTTTACTTATTTCAGCATCGCTGCTGTCACATGATAATTTTTCGTAGCAATACTTCGAAAGAGTGTAGTAACACTCTCTAATGCTCAGAGATTGCACAGCACAACACTCTTTCAGCTGATTCAAGCAATAACCGTTCAATGATTCTCGAATAGCAGGTGCATCGTCATTTGAAACATTGATCGTATCCAAGATCGCAGTGCTCCTCGTTAGCAAATCAGAGAATGTTGTATCTTTCTGACTGAACTGAGCTATCTCCGAAGCTATCTTACTAATTTGATGCCGGACATGCACATTTAACATTGGATCGAGATTAGTCTTCCGCAGGAGATCGTGACAGTGAACCCAGGAAGAGGTGTAGTTGGACAGTTTCTTCTTCGTGTCTGTTTCAATCTCGCCGTTTAAGTACTTCGTCCTCGCAACAGCCAACAAGAATTGGTGCTCCATGTCTGCGGAATAATCCGTTATAGTACTCTCCAACTGGCGCAAGTATTTTTTCGCTATGTATTTATTCTTCTGACCCAATGCTGTCTCGATCATTTTCAGTCGCATGTTGAAAGCTGCTGTAGACAATTGCTGAACAATTCCTACTTCCTCTCGGTCCGGAACACTTTCTGAATCTTGTTGAGTTTCGTCTGCATCCCATTTCGCCATTGTGTTTCTTAGCGGTCCGCTGAGGAACTCGATTCTATAGGATGTTAATTTCTCCCATGGGACGATGGCGTCTTGAATGGACGGTAAACTGTTGTTCCAGAACTTCAGGATGTCTTGCAAGTCGTCCGGACGCTCCGCTGTTTTCAGAACTTTTATATACCAGTTCACATCATTGATTATTCGCAATCTCTGCAGCATGTGAACCCGCAATTGTATAGAGAGCGGATGAAGTCTGATCCACTGTTCCCTCATCTCGTCCAACGTGCTGAACGTTAAGTTACGAGCAACTTCTAATTGATCGTACAGCCAGAACATGGACAGTTCACTGCCAAAGGAACGTTTAATATACTTCACTTTCGTGTTGTCTCCTAGCCATGTCTCGATAAGGTCTTTCGTCTCGAGAAGCGAGTCGCTAGCTTTCGCGTCTATCAATCTTCTAACATAAACCTCGAACAACCATGGCAGCATCCAATCTTTCCACGGATCGTTCCAAATGTTCTCTACGCTTCCGTTTGATCTCTTTTGTATATGCTCGCCCATTTTGTCCCAGCGACACATATGGCTTAGACACTCAAATAAGCCTTGAAGACAATGCTCTTTGACCAAGACTGAATCTGTTTCGTAGGCTTTCTCGTAAGCAGCTTTCGCTACACACCAATTGTTAGCTGTTTGAGCAAATGATGCGTCCCGCATATCCTCGTTCGTAATATGATTCTGAAAGATGCTGAGGACCATGTCAACGTCATTGATAGACTCGTACAGATTCGCTAACTGCAACCATTCTTCCTGCAGACACGGTTGCATCGTCGTGTCCTGTGAATCATAATTTCTCGCTCTCTTCTTAGGCGGTTCGACATCGTTTCTACGGTAGATTAAATTTTCTTCGATAACAAGCGGGCCGAGGAAATTCAAACTATTCAATCTCGCGGCCCTTGCGACCACCTCCGGCGAACAGTTAACCACGCGAGTAGTCTGCAGTATCTCCAAACACACAGCTATCATGGAATTGCTGGCACGTTCACTTTCGACGATCAGCTTCAAACTATCAGCGACGTTCTTCGCGAACTTGTTGTCTCTGCATTCTTTCAGAAACGCGCACACAATGGAAACTGTCAAGTCCTTACAAATCTGCGAGTCCTTCTTCGCCAGCTGCTGCAACGGTTCGATCAATGCCGAGTGGAATATTTCAATGTCTGGAAAATCGCCTATTCTATATTTTCTATACAATTTCACGGTGCTTCTTTGGCGAACAGCATCCTCTTTTATCATTTCCGCGCGTCGTATATTCTTTTTGATCTGTTTCTGTCGAATGTCTGACACGATCTCGGTATAGCTGCTCAACATTCGTTTGGATTTCTTGTTGTGAGCAGGTTCCGGCACCGCCGGCACTTTGAACGTGTCGTCGAAGTTGTAATTGTCCGACATCGATGCAGACGCTTCATCGGCGAAGGTCGGTTCAAATTCTAGATCCTGAGTGGCCTGAAGATCGAACCCTGCATTCGAATTGTACGGTCTCGTGTACGAAGACTCGAACGAACCTGTAAGAGTAGCGGTCATTTGGGTAAACGTCTGATTCATTTTACTAGCTAAAGACGGGACGAAAAGCGGCGCTTTCGATCCCAGATTCTTCGTTCTCCACGAGGGTGTTATCTTGTAATCTCTGTAAGTAGAATCTTCGTACAACGGTTCGTCGAATATCTTCTGCATATAGTTCTTCGACTTCTTAGCGAGGTCCAGGATCATGAGAAGCAGAAACGGTAGAAAATTGCTGGAAGCACCGGGTGCGTACGTATTTAAAGTTTCCAGCAATCTCTGTTCGCAAGTACTCCTCGAGTGTGCATCTTGAGTCCAGAAGTCTAGAATCTTTTCCTGCAGCTGTTCAGCGGGATCTAATATTCCATCGAACAACATCTCTTTGCTGATGTGCATCAGTTTTCTCACATCTTCTTCGTCAGACGTGTCTTCGATATACTTCTTATAAACGCCTATAAAAATGTTGTAGGCGCAGTCTCTGTACTCGGAGGCATCGTGTTTCGTGTACGAGGTCACCAGGACGACCAGAGACAACAAATACGACGGAGAGAGAATCGGGACTAAAGCGTGAATAATCTGTAAAACTATCTTCTCGTAAGGTAGAACTTTGTTCTTCAAGAGATCGCGAAATTTTAAATATTCCAGTTCCTTCAGTACCTGTTCCGGATTGAACTTCGGTATGCATTGCAGGAATATCTCCAAGCAATACGACTGCTCCTTTCTGTCCACTCTGTTTATGTTCGTAGCGACAAACTCGAAATACGTGATTCCAGCGTCCGGGTAATTCTTGCAGAGCGCGCGAATGCATATAATTTGTCTGGCCGCGAACGACGTTTGCATCTGCCTCAACACGCTCCTGATCTGTTCGATGATCAACCCTATTCTGCTCGAGAGACTATCGTGCTCGTTCAAGTGCTTCAAAGCCAGACCGAAGCATTCGCAACATTGCACGACAGTCGTCTCGTCGTCCTTCCAGTTTGCCAGAGATTTCTCGAGAAACTCAAAGATCTCCCTCCTCTCGATCATCTTGTCGATCATTCCGTTCACCATGCAGATCAATATCAAGTATACCGTGGCCCCGGGCGCGGTTTTCATTTTGCTATCCAAGTTTTGCGGTAATTCCAAGAAATCATTCCACATCTCGAGAATCACTTTGATCATGTACAGATTATATTTGTAAACAGCTTCGGGAATATCGTTCGTCTTGTTCACGACAGCTGTCTCGATAATGATTTCCCACAACTTCTGCGCGATCGCTTTCTCTTTGGTCGTTCTTGGCGTTGCTACGCTCCGCCAGTCTATCAGCATCTCTACAACGTCAGCGATCACGTAGTTCAACGGATTCCGTATTAAATAGGAGTAAGCGGCATGTATTATTACCTGAAGACAATATCTCGCGTACGGCTTGAACACGGTTTGCATGTTCAGCAGAATTTTTAGCTTGAACAGTTTGGCATTGTCGTTGCCGATTGGGCTGCAGAAATATTCCAACCATTTCGGTATCACGATATCGTCCTGATCAGCGTCGTCGTCGGGCGGCGTAGAGATTTTGCTCGATATCATGTGATTCAACACACCGCAAATGGTTGCCATGCATTCGTGGTTATTCAGATCGTCGCTCTCGAGCAACACGCTCATGCTCTCTTCCTTGTTGTCCGTGTTGCTGTCGCGCACAGCGGCTTCGTTATAATCGTAAGCGTGTATGTCTTCGTTCAAGGTGCAGTTGGACAGATCGTAACTGTAGACGTAAGAGTAGTTCCGGCCAGAATTCGTCTGGTTTCTTATGCTTTTTCTTATGTTAACCAGCTTCTTGTAGTGCTTCGGATACTCCTTGAAGGTCTGCCGAAGATCGTACCGCTTCTGGCAGTCCACAATGTTCTCCCAAATCAGCTGCTCCTTCTTCCGGTTCTCAGCGAAAATGCTCTTGTAGGTGTCCTCGTCCGTTTTTAAGGACACGATTGCTATGGATAGATTGTACGCGGAACAGTGCAACAGTCTCATCGTCTCTTTCTGTGCCGGATCAGGTGTTTTCAGTTTACGCACCTCCAGCGTGTTCTTGTATAAATTTCTCAGCAGTTCTTTACCAGTTTCCACTTCGTCGATGGCGTTTCTTGTAATCACGCTGTCAGGATCATCGATGTCGTTGATGTCGACCTTAGCGAACATGACCGCGACGAGATCGTAGCAGCCTATCTTCGATACGATCAGTTGACTCAAGTCCGAACTGCTCCCAACGATTGCTCGTTCGATTATGGTGTATATCTCACGGATATTTCTCTCGAAAAATTCCTTGATCTCGGCAGTCTCGCAGAATTGAAACGACGGTAGAAGAAATCGCCGCAGTATATCGAATCTCTCGTTTATCGGCATGTTCAAGCTCAAGAACAACTTGTACGCTGCCTCCATAGAAGCTAAAGCATTCGCAGGACCGATAGAATGGAAATATCTCTTCAGGCTCTCTTCCGTTTTATCGTCCCATAAGTGCTCAACGATCCCAGCAGCGAATAATATGATGGATTTGAATATTACGACCGATTTAGTCACTGGTAGGAACGATAACAGCGTTTGGAAACAGTTGATCACTTTCAAGGCTTGTACGTCCCTCTGCGAGAAATTGTTTGGACACAGGGCTATTCTGTCGCTTCGCAGCGTACGTAGAATGGCGAGCAATTCCGGCTGAGAATCGGACGTTTCGTCGGTCAAACATACAAGAAAATTCTGGAGAATCTTGATCTTTTGATTCACGTCGTCGTGACCCGTTAATTGATCGAGTATCCACGCGTGAAAGTCCTTGTTCAAAGACTGCACCTCGATCGGCCTTTCCTTCAAGTACACGACCACTCCGTAAATGCTTATCAGCTTCTCTTTTCTATCCTGTTGATCGTTCACGGCTCGTTCGAAAACTGAGAATCTCTTAATCATAGCGTCCGCTAAAGCTTCTCTGTGCTCGTGTAACTCGTTTCGGTGTCGTTGCACGAACAGGAATAGTTGCTCCATCATTGTCAGCAGAAGAGACGAGTTTGCTCGCAACAACGAGTCGAGTGCTTCCACACTCTTCTCCGCATCCTTCAGCATGTATTTAAATATCTCGTTTTTAAACAGACGTAGGAAGTACATGCCCAAACGATCTTCTGGGGCGAAGTCCCATACCATCGTATCGTTCCCAATTAGCGTGACAAGCGTTTTCGTTATCGATGTCTGCAAAGAATTTCACGTTTCCACGATTAAGTATTTTCATTTGCCAATTCTGATCATTTAGACTCTGGATGTTTATGCAAAATGTGACAACGTACCTCGTAACGACTGAGCAGCAATTCCATCAGAATTTGCAAATACTCCATTACCGGCATCTTGATATTTACACAAACAGTTTCGCCTATTTCTTCTCGTGCTAGAACACCAAAGACTCGCGTAATTTTATCATCCGGTTGATCGATCGAATAAATTCCCTAAAAAACATAGTAATCAATGTGTGTCTCAGTGATGCGAAAGATAAACGAGAAAAGATTATTAACGAAGATTACATTGTACATCTGACGGAGGATATCATGTCGCTCTAGAAACCTTAAACCGCGAACATATTGTTTCAGCTCACTGCAACCATACGCGCTGGAAACAATCTTATCTAAATCAATGAAATCGTTTGTATGTTTCTCCAAGTGCACGGATAGTTCACGTTTTATAGAATCTAGTATGGCGTCGTCACCCTTTCGTATTATCGATTCCATTAGATCGTGCAGAATTAACGAAAGCGATTCGGTGCTTTCGAAATTGATCGTCTTGAACCCTACAACTTGAGGACACATTATACATTTTGAGATTAGCTCGAACAGATCTTTGCACAGGAAGAAATCTGGCACATAGTTCTCCTGAAATGTGAAAAGAATTGTTTGAACACGAAAATCTCGAGAGGATATATATCAAGAAACAATTTACTTACTCCGGAGTCGAGAAGAATTCGGAAGAAATCGAATATAGTTACTATCAGCTTGCACTGTAAATTCTGCAATTCGTCGAACTCTTTCGACAGCATCACCGCGCTGTCGTCGTCCGATTCACGTTTCAAGATCTTGTTGACTACAAAAATGAAATTCTTCGCGGTATTAAAAAGTATTTCGGTCTCCGCGCTCGAATTCGAGAATAAATACTCCAGCTTCAACAGATCGTCTTTTATCAGCCAAATGTAGCAGTCCAAACTCCTCAGGAGAGGCAAAACAGTGCTGCAAGTAAGACTCTCCATCTTCGAGTCTAGATCGTTAAATATTATTGCATTGAACTCTTTGTTTCCGTAGACACCAATGAAATTATCTATCATCGTTGCAACCGAGTCGCAACCATTTATATGTTCAGAAACTTTCACCACTAGGTCCATGCATTTCGCCCTGCAAGCAGAGTTTACGGAACCACATTGGGTGAGCAGCCAGTACGCTGCATCTGTCAGAGTAGCTCCTTTAAATTCTGTCGGCAATCTACGCTTACTGTGATTCGCATTTAATAAATTCTTCTTTGCGATCAGCACTCTTTCAACATGATCGAGCGCAGCGACGATCGTGGGATCGTCGCAACCGTCTAAACTCTTCACGAAGCAATACAAAAGTTCTAGCCAGTATATGGAAACAATTGTTTCGTCTTCCCGTAGGATAGTGTAAAGATGATTGAAAGCTGTTGCAGCTGCTATTCGTTTGTACGTGGACGGATGAACCGCGAAATTCATAATTTTGTTTAGAACCTCGTCGATGTTCACTCGAGTTCCTCCTCCCCTGTCGTTGTCAGACTGTTTTATAGACCAATGAGTAAATTCGGCTAAACACGCTCCGGAGAATTCCCTGAGCGAAGAATTCGAGTCGTTGCTCAAAGCTTCGAACACCGAATCTATGAAGCACGCGGTCGCCAGAGATTTCAGCATGAACTTCGAGCTCAACCAATGCATCAGTTGCAGCATCAAAGGCTGGAAGAGTTGCCTAGCTGTTTCATCGAAATCACAGCCTAAGCTCAGTAAAGCTGGGCATATTACATTGTAAAGAGGTGCGAATTTATCGAGATTCGATTTCGATGTTTTTCCTAAGATCAACATTATCATAGAATGAAGCACTTCGCAGGCGATGATTTTCGTTCGCCTGTCCCCAGAGTTTCGCGCTAATTGAGTCAGCCTCGGTAGGATTTTGTCGAAATAAATATCCACCCCTTCGTCGGACAGAGACATCGAATACTTGAGCAAATCTTTCTTGTCCCAAGTGGCTCCTATGTTCATGGACTTCTTGTAGACGAAACTCATCAATGCATCGGTGTCGAGCGATGCGATGAACAATAGAACTCTCATCTGAAATTTCTCCAACGTTTTCTCGTTCTCTCGGAGCACGATACGTTTGACAACTTTCCTATCGGATTTAATTATATCCTGCGACATCTCCACGTAGCTCTCTCCGCTGTTTAAATACGGCTCCAAGAATGGTACGATCTCTAACAGAAATTTACTCTTCTGTTGATCGTTCGAACAGCTCGACCATCTCTCCAACGCGTTCAACGCAGTCCAAGCTACTTCGGAATCGCTTAATCCCACAGTTAAAGCTATCTTGAAAGTTGGGATCGAACTGTCCACTATGCGTTCTATATACATCTCTGGTACGTTTAGAATTAGGGATAAACAAGTGGTCAACAATTCGCCTGTGAACGTGGGCATCAAGTTCAGTATGTTAACGAAGTACTTGTACAACAACTCCAGTGTTTCTGTTTCACTCTGGTCTTCGGTTAAAGTGGGAATATGTTTGAACGTTGCGTACACTAATTTGTAAAATCCTGATACAAGAGGCCGCTTGTAAGACATATCGATGAACTTTAATAGGAATCTGTGCAACGTTCTCGTCAACAACGAGGACTCTAATTGATCGATTATATCGACATATAAATCGACGATATTGACGAACATTCGAAAGTCTGCCGCGTTCTCGGCAATTTGAGAAAAGCTCGCGTCCGATAATATGCTATCGTCGATCGCTCTCGTGTTTAGATTTAATTTCGTGATTAGCGTGATGCATATGTGTATCGCTGAATCAACCACGTCTTGTACAATATACTCGTGTGGTTTATACCACTCTCGTTTCAAAAGCTGTGACCACAAAGGTAAATAATTTTTGTAGCACATTAGTAGCTCGTCGAGATGCTTCAATTCTCGTTCTAATTCTGCGTCGACGAGTAGAGTATGCGAACAGGTCCATATTATTCCGTTATAAACTACGTAAAAAAAAGAAATGTGTTATCTATGTTTGAATAGTTCGAAATCATACAAATGTACGTACTTAAATTGTATAGAAACTCTTCTAACAAGGCTTTGCTAGCTGTACGAATATTCACGATCGTTTTCGTCAGCGAGTGAATCGCAAAATTTCTATTCACTATGGGAAGTTCGGGAAACCTTTTGATTAAAATAATACTGAGCTTAGAAATTCTGTTGATCTGATCGATCGACAGCTCTGACATATGCAATATTATCTCGGACAAGGCTTCTAGATAATCGCAAATGCTGTACAGGTCTAATCGTCCCAAATTTTCTCTGAAAACATTTAATTTATTAATGTACGGACATAATTACTTAGATCATTCAAGTATTAATCCTTTGCACTCGGAGCTATTTTAACTCGAAAATTAAACATTTCCTTCCGACCTAGAATATTTTCGTTCTCAATGATTTTTAAAATTTTTAGTCACCACTCGAGTGCAAAGGGTTAAAGCTTGTCAAGGCTCGTACCTGGAACAAAGTGGCATAGCGCAATGGGCTATCAAAGAAAACATTTCTCTCACATCGTTACGCGTAAGATACCTTTTACACGGAGCAGCCATCTGACTGAAACCATATACTACAAAACGTGTGTTCGCATTTACTTCTTGATTATTTTTCAATTGTTTTTCGAAAGAGTTTTTAAAATACTAAAACATAAAGACCACGATTATCACAATCATTCTATCAATTAGAATAATATAAATATTATAAATATTTCAATACGAATGTACCAAAAATACAGTTTTGTCTTCCTCGGAAGTTTTCTCTTTCAACATGTCCCCGATCAATTTATAGAAGCGTCTCAAAGCGCGAAGTCCGCATTCACTGACTTCCGTATTCTTGTCTTGAGCAAGATTGATTAATAGTTTATACCAATAGTCATAATCAGAGTAAATGGAATCACGGAACAGCTTGATATGATGGGACAACAAGTAGACCGCGGATCTCATAGCAACTCTCTTAACTTGATATCTCTCTGGACGACTGAAGTCTTTAATCCAGCTATATAGTTCTTTGTAATGTTTTGGTTCCAGCATTTCCCAAAATTCTCTCAACAAGTCCGAGAAGACATCAAAATATATTTGAAATATATCGGTCGAGCGATCTGTGTTTTTTGGATTATTCTATAATCATAAACCTACGAATAAAAATTTATACATTACAGTTATTCTTTAGTATTGCGTACCTGCTTTGTAAAGTCGTTTCTTAATTGCCGGAAAATCGTAGTTGCATTTTCTTGTACTTCCGGCAAATCTGGTCTATGCCTTATGATCTTGGCAATCACGCAGAACCATACACCTCTCTCTGGAATAATGTACGAACAATATTTACATAAATGTTTCTGGTACGATCGAATTGAGCAGTCAACCTTTACCTTTTATATCCACTATCGTGAACAAAGATACCAATTTGTTTATAGTCTCGCCTAATCCCATTTCGTGTCCCTCGAATAATTTGATTAACTTAATGAAAGCACTGCAAGCTGATTTTTTAATGAATGCAGAGCATTTTATTTCGAGCACCTTCTGACATACATTCTGTAAAAAATTATATTTATAATATATCTGAATTATATTGTTTACTATATGAAACGTGATACGGTACTTTAGTATCAACGACGTATGGCAAAAATATCTCGGAAAATTGTTCTATAACAAATTCGAGGAGACATAACGCTTTCCTGATCGCTGTATCAAAGTTTTTCTGAGGTTTCAATTTGTTCAATTCATTTTCAAGGAAACAGAGGATACCTTCCTGTTTATCGAAAAATATGGATAACGCCAATTCTGGAAAAGAATAATGAGAAACATTAGTAAACGTTATTTTCAAGATAAAATACTATGAGCAGAACGTTCAGTACCAAAGATTAATTAATTAATGATTCATACATACCACTGTCATCCTTCGATAATCTATCAAAATACGATTTACTGTCCTCCAAGATTTCTATAAGATTTTTGCTGTTTCTTTCTCTCACAGCTCTGGTGAAAATGTCCATAAACGTTCGAAACGAATCCATATTTGACTGCTCCTAAAGATTACTTATGCGAATACAAAAATTACAAACATAGCTCCATAGTGTAAGAATAATCTATGATTATTTAACAATATTCTCGATAGTATCGTTTGAACGATTCACCGACTTGTTTACAAAGTTGCGGCGCATTCAAACGCATTCTTATTTTGCAGTGAACTTGACTAGAAACGAAACCCTAGCTGGCATTCTTGCCCTTTCTGCTAAAACAAAATTTCAGTCGACTAAAAACTATCGACCAAATATTCGATAGTATGTAGCAACTAAATAGTCATTAGTCGATAGTTGAATTTAGTCGATGGTGCCCATCACTATTTCCCATGTTTTTACTTTTTTGAATGCGGCGTCGGTCTCCGTTTTATCGATCGGTCTCGGATAGTTGATCGGTAAAAAAGCAGCAACAGAGAACAGAAAGTTTCGCTTCTGATCGAATATTTACTTCGTGCTTGAATTTTCTGTGTTTTGGAGAAACAGATAAGCGAGAATTTTAAATGATGAGACTTGTTTATGAACTCCTCAGAGATAAGAAACATTTTATTATATGATCTAGATTTATCCGGTAGACGTATCACGTGTCAGAAGCCAGTCGAATAACCTGTTTTCATAACCCGGAGATAAGACATTGCGGGGGGTATGCTATCAGCGCGTGCAGACTTATCATTTCCTAATGACAGTAATATCTTCCTTACCACTGAAACCATAAATACAAGAATTTCTACATTTTGCGTAGGATAATAATGCCTTTCGTTCGCTATACGGCAGTACAGCGAAACAGGAAATAACAATGTGTTTACTACAATTATTCTCAATTGTCTTTATTACCCACTTGATAAAAGTCTTCGCGCGTATTATAATTTTTACGGGTTCGAATCTTTCGACTGGAATTAACGAACGATCGATTAATGGGCCACCTAGAAAAAAATTGTTCTTTTAATTATATCTTATACAGTTGAAACTAATGCACTGATATCCTTAAGTATGTTCAATACGTTCACTGTTTTAAATTGTGCGTAACTATTTTTGTCATAAGTGCATCAAATCCGTAGTCTAATTATAATTAAAGTAAATATTTCAAGTTTCGCGGCTCGATAACAGAATGATCTGACGGAACGGCCAATCGATATATTGTGGTGTCCAAACCTGCTCAACAAGTGTCTTGTATACATCAAACAAAACAGATTGAAATAACATACCGAGCGGTTAGAGATTGGTATTGATCACATGGCGTGAGTGATTTTTATTCTCTTCCCGGTTACATAAAGAGATTATTAGCGAAGCGATTATTGGCAAGAGAAAGTGAAAGAGACGGTGAACGGGGAGAGAGAAATATTTTCCCGGAACGGTCTATGTACGATTAAATAGATCGATTGGAAATCGCAATTATTCGTGAACACGTTGCAACATACGTTAACAGAGGGGGAAGAATCTGTAGAAGATAAAGTTGAGACATTCACGAAGAAGATAACGAGACTTGAATCGAAAATTCTTTTCTGTATTGGATCTACAGATCAGTCTCTTCGCGTCAGCCGCCGGGAACGGTAACAGCGTTTTACGATGGCCAATCAAAGTACGAACCCCGTCATTAATTTCGGAGCCGGACCAGCCAAACTTCCACACGAGGTACCGCGAATGATTTACTTTAGTTATTAATTAATTTATCTTAATTTTCTTTAAAACGAAATCGTATTAAATTACTCCGTTTCTCGAATGTACACAAATTTGATAAAGTATACCAGAGAGGTGGTATTTTCTCAGAGTGGAACCAGTCTAGAGGTCAAACTCGTTAGTTCATCCATCGCGTGCGCCACTTAAGATGTCAATTAACGATAAATATTTGTAGGTATTAAAAGAAGTACAGACGGAACTTCTCGCCTTTGGAAACACGCGGATCAGCATTTTGGAGTTGAGTCATCGATCTAACGATTTCAAAAATGTTATCGAGAATGCTCAGGCGGCTGTGCGGGAAATATTGTAAGTTACGATGAAGAATAAATTCGAATTTCGTTAGAAATCGAAATTGACTGGTTCGATTTTTCAGGCAAGTTCCCGACGATTATAAAATCCTGTTTATGCAAGGGGGAGGTACAGGACAATTTGCGGCCATTCCTTTGAACATGATGACTACCGGTACCGCAGACTACATAGTGACTGGTAAATTCCGCAATTTTAGTTATTTAATATATTCATCTATTAATAGGATTCTCGATAATCTTACTATATCGTAACGGGAATTTAAATGTTGGAAACAGTTTAAATTTGCCGTTACATTAGTAACGGTACTAATGTTGGAGAATTAATTATTTTATTCCACCTGCCTCCAGTTCGGAGTTACAATCCTCTAAAAAACGGCTAAGTTGTTTCGGACCGATTAATTAGATTAAAAAATTTTCAAGGATCATGGTCGGCCAAGGCGGCAAAGGAAGCAGCGAAGTATGGAAAAGTGAACTTGGTTCTTCCAAAAACAACGAAATACACCGAGGTGCCGGATCCGTCCACTTGGAATTTAGACCCAAATGCATCGTACGTTTACTATTGTGCGAACGAGACGGTTCACGGTAAATCGATAATAATATGATAAGCATAGTACGCGTGATCCACGATTTATTTATGCAGAATCATTATTTCAGGAGTCGAATTCAATTACGTTCCCGAGACAAATGGGGTACCTCTTGTTGCCGACATGTCGTCGAACATTCTAACGAGACCTTTAGATATCTCGAAAGTACGTGTCTTCTAGAAAATCCTAAATCTTTTGTCAGGAAGTGTAATATTAATATTGTATTTAGTTTGCAGTTATATACGCTGGTGCCCAAAAGAACATTGGTCCGGCGGGTGTGACGCTGGTAATAGTGCGTGATGATGTTCTTAATCATGCTATGAAGATCTGCCCACTAGTACTGGATTACACTGTTATGGCAGCTGATAACTCCTTGCACAATACACCGCCAGTATTTCAGTAAGCGTTCACGATAAAATCATTTTATCGACGATATTTACGTCTCAGCAACAAAAAGAATTATTTTTAATTGCATAGAATATACACTGTGGGACTGGTATTCCAATGGATCAAAGAGCACGGGGGTGTTGAGGGAATGGAGAAGCTGGCAATCATAAAGAGTCAGAAAATATACGAGGTGATCGATCAGTCTAAAGGATTCTATACCTGTCCGGTGAAGCCTGATGTAAGGAGTAGGATGAATGTGCCGTTTAGAATAGGCAAAAATGATGAGGAGCTCGAGAAGAAATTCCTCGAAGGTGCAAGCGCGCGCGGAATGCTTCAGCTGAAAGGTCACAGGTCAGCGTGACTTAAAAAATACTGCAACAATAAGGCCATTGATTTCTTATCTCAATATGCTATATATACCTGTTATTATTTATTGCAGATCTGTTGGCGGGATTCGAGCATCTTTGTACAATGCTGTTACTGTAAGGGAGGCAGATACACTCGCGGAATACATGAAGCTGTTCCAGCAAGAGTATTGTAACAAAAATTAGGTATAATTTATAAAAAATATTCTGTACATATATGCACCTGGTACATAATATTCTTGCAAGCTTCATATGTAATCATTTTTTTAATAACGTTCGTTATATTATCGAGTATTATACAATATCGAATTGCTGTAAATTGTTTGAAAGACAGGTTTTCTTTTTTGTATGCTTATTAAACGAACTTTTGATGTATCAATTAACAGACTACTCATAGTCTGACAGTGAAAATCTTTTACATCCACACATTTCCCTCTCTCTAGCTACTCGATTTGCATATATTAGATCTAACTCTCTTTCTAGACTGAAATTAGTCCTACGACATCCATCTATCACAGCTTTGGCCCACTGTAATTCAATATTTGGTTTAAGTTTGTTTGAATGCAGAAGAAGATCAGACCTTACCTTGAAATATTCTTTCACTCTTTTCTGTGTCCAATCTTTCGGCGTGGACTTCTCGAGATCTCTCAAGTTATACAGTTTATCTGCTAACGTAACTAGCTTAGCTTTGTAACTTTTCTTAGGAGCATTTTCTATTTGCAGCCGTTTACGTTCTGCCTTTGGCAAACTTTTGTCATCTGTTACTTCTTTAACAATATCGCAGACTTCTTTACCAAACTCAGCTTCTAATAGATCGAACGTTGTGTCTGTGTCTTCCACAGTATCATGTAACAGAGCAGCTAGAATAACAGCTGGATCATGGATGTTACCTTCTTGAACCAAAATGTTTGCAACACCTAAACATCAATTGTTCTATAATCCATGTGAAAGATGTGTCAAAAAATTGATAGGAGAAATTCGTGAGAATTAAAGGAACACAAACCTATAGGATGATTGATGTATGGCGTTTCTGCCGGGTCTTTCCTTCTTTGATCCTTGTGTTTTACCGCTGCAAAATTTACGCATTTCACGAGCATCGTTAACAATTCGGAATTCGGAATTTCTGCGACACATGTTTTACAAGGTCCAACTCGACTGAACAGGTTTTCGTCGGAGATTTCCAAAATATTATCGTCCATTTCTAATTCGCTCAGCAACACGAGAAACCTTTACAATGAACGCAACAGACGCAACATGATATTTGTTGTTGTCAGATCTCAGCTGATACAAACGCTTATACTAGTCCCAAAGTTTCAATGAAGGGTGCACAACATTCGCGTTGCACGTTGCATGTATGTATATAGTGCACCCGAAACATAACCTGGAACCGAATAAGTGCATTTGTGATTTGGGTGTACAATTTTCGCCTGAAAATGTCACTAAAACGGAAATTAACGCAAGATGATCTGCGTAAAGCGATGAGCGAGCACAAAAAGAAATTGGGCGTTGTTAAAAAAATTGAATCGCCGTTAGCAAAATATCCTTTTCGTTATTTTTCTTCGCGTATTTTTAGGTTAAGAGCTGCATCTTGTTTCTTATGTCGGTACGAAATATGTCATGCGTTTCTTCGATGAATAATCGAAATATTAATTGTTAACGAGAGATGTGTATATTCTAAAAAATCCTTAACCATGGTAAATACGTATACAGAGGCAGGACAGCTGATGTGTATTCTATGTAAAGCTGTCGTGCGAAACGAAACAGTTTGGCCGGTTCATGTGAACTCAAAGAGTCACAAAGAGAACATAGAGTTAGCAAAGAAGACTAAGCTAGAAGCATCAACGAACACTGCGACGCACACGTTCAAAAGGCCTGCATCTCCTTCCCAGGAGTCTGCGGTCAATAAAAAAGTAAGAGGGATATTGAAGAACCCTCTACCACAGTCGGCACAGATAGCGTCGAGTTTACCAGCAGACTTCTTCGATAATCCTAAGCAATCCAATGGTTCTGTACCCACAAATGCATTGGTAACAACTAGTAAGTTAGAAAACAAAGACATTGCGAATGATAAGGATACGAAACACACAAATGCAGAGGAAAAGGAAAAGGATAAAAATAAGGATGCAAATCAAGCTCTCCTACCGGAAGGATTCTTCGACGATCCAGTCTTAGATGCCAAAGTAATTGAGAATTATGAAATAAGGAATTATAAAGCCGACTCTGTTATATTCTGTAGTTAACGTGATATTTTTAATCCTTCTGGTTTTAGGTTCGCAACGTTGAGTACAAAAATCCCATAGAAGAAGAATGGGAGAAGTTCCAGAAAGAAATTAAAGAAGAAACCGCACAGTCTGCACAAATTATTGCAGACGATCAGGAGGAGGCGACTACGGAAAGACAGTTGGATGAAATTGAAGAACAAATACGGCATTGGTCTAGGTAATTAAATACAAAATTAAGTTTCACTCGGCATCACTAGCGAACGATTTCTGTTTCAACAGGGTAATGGATCTCGTGAAACGTAAGGAACAAGTACAAGCAACAGATAGGAAACAAATGAACACAGATGAGGACGTCTCGAGCGACGACGACTCCGATTTCGACGAGTTCCTCGACTGGAGAGCTAAAAACTCTTACAAGTAGACCTAGACTTTATCCTGTACAGTGTTTACAGACTGTAAATATGTTGAAGCCATACCGTTTAAGAGTATTTTACATTTAGAAGTGTCGATATGAATTCCATAGAGAATTTTCAGTGTTTTCGTATTATAAAAAGACAAAACGTTATTTAATTTTGTGTAAGATCATTTATATTGGACCAGTTTTCGTGTTAACTCTTCCGCATAATATATTGAATTGTATTCTTGAAATTACCGAAAAGCGTTTGCACACGGATGAAATTGATCTAGTTTGATTTTATCGAGCAGTCATGTTAAATCAGTGGAAGAGCATGAAAAATTTCATTGGGAAAATTTCATCGTATGTTCCCGACTTTCATTTCCTTTCGATAGAGACAGCAAATATAAAATTGTTTGAAAAAACTTACACTGTTTTGCCTTACAGCCATTTCTTCCCCTTTTCCCTAAAATCGGTGGGGGAGCATTAAGCGACCGGCTACAGTGTAATAAGTTTATTAAAATGAATTCGAAGAGTTAGAATATAATGAAGTTTCAAATACAATCGTAATAGATCATTAATTATCCATTATAAGCTATAATATGAAATGTATAATATAAAGGTTACAAGGTAGGCTAAGCCGCTAATAAAATAGTGTGGGTAGTATATCGCTAAAAGTTCAATGATATTAATATATAACGTACGTGCCTATACATACCGTAAACAAATACGATACGTATACGATACGTACATACACTTTCGTCGCATACCGGACACGTTATAAAATATTGAAAATTGAAAAAATCAGAGACTCGCATACAATCTTACCCGCACCCATCCACGCGATTATCTAGGATACTCTAATCGCTACGCGGTATCCTCGCGTTTGAAGTTTTCTCTAAATATGTTCGTCTCGATACGTTAATAATCTCTGAAAAGTATATATATATAATATATGTATATATGTATATATAATCTCCATAGATTCCAAGTTGCTGGCTAAAAATCGTATCATTATATAATAATAATAATCTTAAAAGTTATATATATAATATCAACGTAGCGCAGTAATTGATAGAGCTTAATCCTTACGAAGTTACGCCTTAGAGTCGAAAGCGGAGCTACAGTTTTCACGAATTGCATCGTAGTTTTCCATGGTACATATATATACGTATGCCTATATATGTGTCCGTGTCTCCTGCAACTGTGTGTGAGAACCATTATGCATATATATATATATATATAGATGTATCAATCATTTAATATCATTTGACGCTATAGTCGAATCACAATGTTTCACCGACCCGCCAGTCGAAACAAAGAGGACGGATCGGAATCCCATAAAACAAGCGGAGTACAACGGGAACGTGACCTATACTAGTCCCCGGAGAATCCTATAATAAATATCTTCGAAGCCGTTTTGAGTTATCATAAAAAGCAAGCGATGTGAATGAGATTAATAACAAACTCGTTAATGCTACGTGGAGATGTGAATACTCGATCTCTCGAAGGTCAAAGGGTTTGATACGGTGTGAAACATGTAGGATATATATATACAAAAACAAAAAAAAAGAAAAATCCTGCGGAGCCTGTGGATCGCTATCGATCATCAGATTCACGGGCTCGCGCTCCTCGAGATTGAATTATCTCGTCGATGATGATCGTCTCTGTCTAATCATTGTCTTCGGGAACATCGAATCCCCGTGGATCCTGTAAAATCTACATGTCGCAAGTGTGTCGAGGGAAATCCTCGCGGGATCGACGACGGTAATCCAAACACTTCCCCATACTTGGATTACCATGTCGTGCGATCCACGCTGCGTCCTTGAAACGAACCCTACGATCCCATGGGCGAGCACGAAGGAAGGAGAGACTCTACTGGAGAGCAAAAGTAAGGTCGAACAAAACCGAGTTTGCGCCTGACTTCCGGTATAATGCGCTACGAGGTACCGGGCCACTACGGCACGGTAGAATATTTAGAGGCGTAGAAAAAGTGAACGAGCGTCTTTCTTTTGATGAAGACGAGGCACCCTGCTTGTTTCAATTGTGTGTGTGTGTGTGGTTTACTTTTGTTCGTCCTATTCGTAAAGGGTGGAGGGAAAACTAACGACACGAAGCGTCTTAAAATCGACATTTTACGAACCTAGCGCGGTTACTTTAACGTTAATTCTAGTTTTGTTTCTTTAAAGCGGACGATTACTTTCCACAGCTGAGTGTGATGGTCTTTGACGACCCGTTGTCGAGAACGAAGAACTGACCATCCGGAGGGAACGTTCTATCCGAAAACCGAAACCTTCCCCGAATTTCGTTCGCGGATCAGACCGATTCCTCCAAGTTTCATTCTTCCCTCTCTCTTTCCTTTACGCTAGATTTCTTAGAGCTTGTTACTGGAGCTTACGGCGATTATTCACTAGGCGTAATCGTTGGAAAAAAGAAGGAGACTCCTCTCCCGTGTGCTATACAAAATCGGCAAGGTGCGAACAGGGAGAGAGGATGGGCTTTCCATTTGGTGCGGGACGATATAGTAAACTAAAGCGAAGTCGCTTGTACACGATCCTCGAACGCCTAATTACCCTAGATATCGGTTAAGAATATAATATATCGGTAACAACGACGGTAGCAAGAAGAATGCTTGTTTTTTTTTTGTTCGTAGCTGTACGTTGCACATAGATCACAGAGTGGATACGATCGCTAGGCGTTCTCGAGAAAAGTAATCCTACAAATAGTGCAAATAGTCGTGAGACCCTAGTTCGTCGTCATGTATATGCGTGTATACATGTATATATATATAATAGATTCTTCTTTGGTATCTCTCTTGTACTGATAGTCATATATATATAAGATCTGCTCTTTATATACATATACAATACGTCTGATCTCCGTTTTCCTTGCATAAAACGCTATACACGCGAGAGCGCAGGCACTAAATTGCTGAGATACAATCGTACCGGAATATCGATGATCCTCCGTTTCTTAACGGCCGCGTGTCCGTCTGTCTCTGTGTGTTTCTATGTGTTTATTACTCCCGTGAGACTCGAAGAGCACGAATTTCGATGTGTAACATATATATGTATATATATATCAGTGCGCGGTATGAGTTTCTCGGTATTGAGTATGTGTGTACAACAGATCGATCGAAGCTTCTGAATAAACGTGTGATCTTGTGCGATTCGATAGAGACGCTGGCGCGTCTTGGACGCGCGGTTTCAGAGCATAGAACCGAGAACCTGTTTCCGAATCAGCCCACTAAGTGGAATATATCGGTTTCATCGACCAGTCTCCGATGAAAGATCCTTAGAATGAGAATCGTTGAAAGCGTCGCGCCGTATTACGGTCTAATCGAAGTATACGAGTGAGCGAGTCTCCTTAGGTTAACCCTTCCGTCGGGCGCGTTGCTCGAGATGGGCGTACGTTCAGACAAACATAATCAACATCTAACAAAGTTTGTTTAAATCGCTGTTAGGGAAATATTGCGTTTGGCGCCGTCTATACTCGAAGAAGTTCCCTTTTGGGTCCTCCCCAAAGAGGCAGCGAGCGACTGGGACCACCAAGCGCGCGATGCTTTACAGAAAACATGAAGAACACCTAATCAAGTTTGTTTATACCGGGTGTTAGGGAAATATTGCCCTTTCGGGTCCTCCCTCGAAGAGACTACTGGGACCGCCGAAGTGCCAAGGTGCCTAAATGCTAAGTGTTGGATCGCCTGTGCCCGACGGAAGGCTAATTAGCAAAACGAGAGCCTACGAGGTTCATCGTTGAATGAGATCGAGACGGTCGATCGCGAAGCGACAATGGAAAAGAGTCGATCTAATCTATCGTGAAGCTATCCTCCCCGTTGTTGCCTAGATTTAACGCGGCGGTTTACCGATCGATCATCAATATATCGTGGATTCTACAGATATAAAGCTACGGTGCTTAAGAAAAAATCGTGAGTTGGTCGCTACGTTATACTCCCAGGATGTCGGTTCAAACGCGTTTTTGTCGTCTGGTCCCTGTCGTGTTGGCTTCTCGAGCAAAAAAAGCGGCGCGGATCTATGAGAACGTGGATCGATCCGTATAGAGAGGATCCATAACCGCGATTCGATCGAACACGCGCCATCCCCCGAAGATTTTCTTCCTGTTTCGCGCGTCGGCTCTCGCTATCAGACCAGCTGACGCACGACCGTTTCATTTAATCGTCTAACCACAGCTTCCGGGACCTTCTTCAAGGTCTGACACGACCTTCGAGTCGTCCCTTCTGCTAGAACCAGCTCGATCTTTCTCTCTCGAGCCCGGAGGCTTCCCGTAAGATTTTTAACACAAAGATTACAGGCCAACGCCATTCTCGCCGGGCGTAGAACGACCGATTGAACTCCGTTGTGCATCGTTGCAGGATACGAATCGTTTTATTTTCTTTATTACGTACTTAGAAGAATCAGCTTTGAAGCGCGAGATTTCGTTTTGGTCCGAAACTGTGTCACAAACGATTTTGGCGAACAAGTCTCGCCCGCGATCGTTCCCCACGACGGAATTCCAGAACAGCGAACGAATCGTTCGTAATAGATTTTAATTAAGCTTCCCTTCTCTTCTTCATACTTCTTTTTTTTTGTCGTAGAAAACTGTACGGGTTTTTCTTTCTCTTTTTTTCTAGAAGACAGCGAAAATCTGCGACGATCTACCGAGTTCAAGGTTTTCCTAGCTCTCGAACACACTCGAGTCGAGCCTCGATTTGTATAATAATGTTAAAATTAGCCGAGCTTCCGGCGCATCCTGATCCGTTGCTCTCCGTTTAACAGTGGTTCGGTTAAAGAGTGATTATCTCGGTAAAGAATGATTATCTGAACGTGACACGGTCTCCCTCGATTATCGTCCGGATGATATATCGTTGTCGCGACCGAAGCTCTATCGGGTTCGCTGTATAGCAGCTTATCGTGTTGTCGCGATTTAGAGGAGGTTAGAGGAGATTCGTGTAGAAACGATGAACCGGAAATCTCGCTGGAATAGAAAAAAAGAAAGGAATGAGAGGGGGTTAGGTGAACGTTTTATACGAATAGAGAGGTTCCTGAACGAGGGTCGGGATATTTGGTGTTCTCTTTTTCTTTTTGTTTTCTCGTTAGCCTATCTCGGGTTCTACGCCTTCGCCTCGAGAATTTCCACGGTGACGTTATCCAGAACAGTTTCCGTCATATTACTCGGCTGGTTGTTCGGTGGTGACTTGTTCGACTTTGTTGAGACGGCCGACGCGTTTCCGCTACTGCCGCGGCTCCCGCGTCGTGATCCTGTTCGTGACCCTGGCGACAGAGAGTTTTTCGCTAAAGTATCGCGTGCTTTGGCTCGACAGCGAGTCGACATCACACGAAAAGCCAAAGTAAAAGTTCAGAAGCGTTTGTAGAAACCGTTATCGTGCCGAGCAGGCGCTTCGTCGCGGGTCCGAAACGCTGCAACGGCGGCCGCGATTTTAGACAATTCAAATTCAACCTCTCTCGGCAGAAGCCAATTTTCATTGAAATTCAAATTCAACTTCCACGAAACTCAAAGTTTCGTTATTGATAGAAGATTCGCGACGTTCGTGGTGCATTATTCCCAGCCGCCATTGCGTGCACGTGGCATGCAGTCGAGTAACTTCAACAAAGTGCTCGATAAGTGGAATTTCAGAGTATATGAAATCCCGCTGTCAGGGTTCGCCGGGTTCCTCTCGATCGAGTAACAAGTAACAAGCCGCGTGTTGTTTATCGAGTATGTATACTAGGATGGAACCTTTTTCGACTATCGAATTTTTTGTGGGGCAACCCCTAGAAAACAACTCCTAAAATAATCTGTGCAATACTTGATATTGATCGAATAATGGGAAATGGTGGCAAGTCGACCTCGAAAATTTTTTAATTTTATAACTCGGTCTTCTCCACTGCAGTATATGAGTTCAGTATATGAGTTACAAAATTTAAAAAATTTCAAAGTCGACTTGCCACCATATCCCGTTATTCGATCCATTTCAAATTTTGCACAGATTATTTTTTCGTCCAGTGGCATCATTCTAGGGGTTGTCCCACAACAAAAATCTGCAAAATAATTTGCGTGCCAAGTACAACGAAGGTCCAGCCTAATGTATACGTGTTAGCGTATCGGCAAATAGTACGTATTGCGTGGGCATGCGAGGCTTATTATTCATTTCCGGCGAACCCGATCGATAGTCTAGCTTACCGTGTAATCGAGTCAATTGACCGAGTTGCATTCCATCGAGTGCAACCCGGTCCGTTTAGAAACTACTTCAGAACTCCGTGCGATAATGGAAATATGTACTCGAGAGTGCGTGTTTATCCATTCTCATCGCCGCAACTCGTGTCTCGCAACGCTAATTACTAGTTGCTCATACTACACGGAGGAAATAAAAAAATCTATACGAGACCCAGCTGGTCGATAACCGCGTCGAACAGCACAATCCTGGGATCCATGTTGCAACCGTTCGACGCAATCGTTTTCGATATATCTCGATCGCTTCGTCCGCACTTCGCGAATCACAAAGTGCAAGCTTGCAACAAGTTTCTCTCATGGTCAAGCGAAGAAGCTCGTGCAACAGTAAATGATTCGCAACAGCTACAGTGACTCCCTGACTAATATTCGAACACTCTTAAAGAGTGTTTTCGATTTCAACTTTTCTGGGAAGTTAAAGAATTCAGTCTACCGCACGATGTGGAAAGAAATGTTTTCAGAATATTCCACCAATGAAAGTGACTGTAATGAAACAGAAAAATTGGTTCTACGATGGACACAGAGAAGATGGCTTTACGATCGTTGATTTCTGCGCAGATGATTTGTCAAAGCGAAAACGGTGTGAAGACTGACGAAACGATCGGATAACAACTTTCTTATTCCCTCCCGGGTTGATCTACCGAATTGATGTATGTTACGTATCTATAGTCAGGATCGACTATGATTCGAACGCAATCTCTCTACGATAGAGACACAAGCAATGTTCTTTTACTGTAGCAAGCAACTATAGTCGTGATCCTCGAATACGCTGGGTTAGAGGAAACTCTCTGGTCTAGAATGTTCGACAAGTATATTCAACAGGCTCGTATAAACAAAGAGAAAATATAAATAAAAGAACAAACAACAGACCGACAAAAACAGTGAAACAACACTCGAAGTTCTGACGTATCCGAAAGAGGGTAAGTACCATCGGTGCTATGAACAAGAACACAACAGAACACGCTACACGATACACCGTAAGTACAATAATATTAATATTAATATATATGTATATATGTATATAAAGAGTAAAAAGTAATGTCTGGTAAGTATTATACGAAACTTACCCTCTTCGAAAGACGCGTCAAGTTTGAAAAGTGTTTTTTTTTTGTTTTTATAATAGAGCACCTCATAGGTCCACAGTACAGTATGATAATCAAGATTTAACGGTCACAGACGGGATCATTAAACAGACTACTGCTATAGATGGTCGACTGCAAAGAGAGTCAAATTAATTGACTTAACCATTAAACGAGAAACATGATTATGGCGAGAGGGATGCATCGTTCTGGTGATCTTTCGATCATGATCCAATTAGCCGCGACGTTCCCTCGAAATTTTCATTCCATTGTCTATCCTATTCAGACTGATCCCCTGATCGTTCATTTAAGATTAAATAACATTCGACATTATTTAAAATTAAACGAAACATTTCCGATAAAAGTAGCTGGATATCAAGACGGTCACACGATGAAACGATTCGTTATTTATTATTTCTATGAAACGATCAACTATTCTAAAAAAAAATGAATGATCCCCCATCGCGTAACCAGCTCGATAACCGAACGAACTTTGATTTTGAAACATTATCTCCGAGTAATTTGAAGCGTTCGCGTTAGGAGACTGTACGACTGTTCTAGCGATATTACTTGGGGGGAGGATGGTTCGAGATAGTCATTCACTTACTAATTAACGCAAGGTGCAATTGGTTATTTACATTTCTCCTGTTACAGGTATATCTACTGTCTTTACTATACAATGTTCCCCAATGAACTTACGGTTTCTGGGCGCGATACTTGATCCTGTAATTTCTGTTTCTGAAAAATTAACTGACTGTAGGAACAGCTTTTCCAAGGTTTACCGATATAGTTTTTAAAGAGATCTACGGAATTTCTTTTTCTATTGATGTTTCGCTTCGAATGCTACGGCACACCGTGAAACTGGTTTTCAGTCACAACGATGCATCCGAAATATGTGACACATCGATTCTCGATGCACGCTCGCATTGTAAATAGGATGTGTTAGCAGAATTATTGTTATATCTACCCTCTTGGCAGGCAATTGTGCATGCGAGAAATTCAGAAGGATTCTGCGCTGAACAGAAGGTCTAAAGTAAAGATAGCAAGAGTAGGTAAGTCACCTACTTTTATGTACTCGTATCTAGATATCGTACATATATGGGATGTTCTACGGAAATCGATAGAATGGGAGACAGCTATTTTCTACGCCGGCTGATCAGTGGAATGCTTCGTCGCCGTTTAATCGACTTTCATTTAACAAACTTAGTTTAGTTATCGTACAGAAATCGAAAATATTAATCACAAAAACGGTGCCGTTAACATCTCGTTAAAGAAAAAGCACAACTTTCTCTTATCGATCTTCGTTTAAAATTCTACGCTTTCCAATTGTTTATTGAAACAGTTCATCGAACTCACGTTCACCCTGAGAAGTTCACTGCGAACACTTTGTCACCGATATTAAAGTTAACTAACAAGGTTACTTAACAAAGTGAACTAAATGCGAGAACCGCGCGAAGCATTGCGGATCATTGAAAGAAATTGAATGCATATCTGCGAGAATTAGATTTCGATCGTTCTTGGAAATTTCAACTAGTTTTTCTATAGATTAACAATTTTGGAGTAATTCTTAGAAAATGTCGACTGTTTCAAGAAGCGTCTACGCCTCGCTTTGATTGGTCTGTGTTTTTCGTTAATAACTCCTTAACAAAACCGTAGCTTTTTGCTTTTCGTAACTCACGTGAAATTTGATGATTACGCTCTGTGTGGACGGACATCATTATTTTACATTGATCGCAGCACTGAATCGTGCAGCAATCGACAATTGACGCTCCCTGTACGGGGGGCCTAACTGTTCGTGTACGTTTACGCAAGAAAATTGCAAACTACATCCAAAGATACTTGTGATAAACAATATTCTCTATGCTACGCGCATTCAGATCATTTAATCATGCTAGTTGCATTCATTGAAGGAGATGTTCCTGGATACACATACAATTTCTCCAATCGACCACAATGCATTTCTACGCTGCCTTGAAACTTCGAACTACCCCTACTTCTCTTGCTGAAAAAGCTGTTTTGACAAAACGAACGAAATGGTTACGAAAGAAAAGTGATAAATATACTTTTGAATGAATAAATATATAAGAAACGCTATTAAAGAGAATTTGGTTTTATGGTCCCTTGTGATTATGGTCGGTGGGCGACGAGGGCGCCTCGATTTCCATCGAACACCCGATATACACCGGCTTGTAAAAGAGTTGCTTGTTTCGTTTTTCAACGGGACACTGTATAACAAGTTGCTTGCTTAGTAAGTGAATGAATAAAAACCCGTACGGCTCACTCTGTGCTGTGAGTGCTGAGAGTGTTTCGCACCTTGCGAGGCGTTCGGCGAGTAGGGGCGTAAGGAGGCCATCGAGGGTTGCCTCGAGGGAACCCGTACGCTCGACCTTGAACCACGTCTCTCTTGCGGGTGCAACAGTTTATTCTCCCTCAGCAACGAGACGTTCATCAGACGGGCGTTAGGCGTGTTGAAGATCGTACGATTGTCGCGCCAGCGAGCCCTGCAAAGGAAACAACATTCGAAATCAACCCCATCCCCGGTAGACTCTTCTTCTCCTTCGACTTCGGTTTTGGCTGCTGATCCTGCTTTTTTCTATCTGAGTTATGCCAACTACTTAATATTAAATAGTGCAACGCAAGTGCAAGGGATGCCATCGTCTGATTGGACGTGAAACCACTTTTTTTTCCATTTGCCGTCGTGGTGTGTTGCAATTATCGATCGACCGAACGCGAATGCGAAAAGAAGAAAAATAGTGAAAAGGTCGCTGCGACGAGCTTCTATATCTATTGAGAATTGTGGTTTTGAAATACATCCTCATGTTAATTCGTATAATTTTTAACGTCCACTTAAAACTCGAGAGAAGTCTAGTCGTCGCTTATAAATAAAAAAATTTAAACAATGATTTTCATTTATGGTCTCGTAATTTGTACACCCACATTTTGCTTTCGAAGATTAGTAACTGTATATCCGTTGCTACACGTATTATTCAGGTACAGAGCAGCTGTTCCGTTGAAACGACAAATAACCACTATATAAATCCGAATAAATTTGTTCGGATCGAAAGCAGAGCCACAGGGGACGTAACATTTTTCTCCGCGCGAGGTATGGAAGGTGGAAACATTAAATTCACATTAGATACGCGACAGTGGGGAGTCCATTTTCCGGTGGAAATGGTTTTCTCGGGGAAGTAGGTCGGCTAAGTTTCGTCGATGAATTTTCAGGAATTGCTCAAGTTCGGAATTACTACGGGGAAGGATAAGCAAACGGATGACTTACTTGCTGAAAAGCCTAAGAACCACACAGATGATGATGAACATAAGGGCCATACCAACGAGGACGCCAATCATCGTCGCGTCGACATACTGCAGATTGGGTTCCTCTCTCTGCTCGGCTGAAACAGTGTTCCGTATTGTTGATTCGATCGTTAAAAGTGATTTCCTTATGCATTTATGAGAAAAATTGGATTAGAAGAATTTTAAACTACTGTTACATTATTTCAATTTCCTTGACAACATATGCCAAGGTCAAGGTCATCGGAACTGCCTCCCCTAAACGTAAGTTTTACCAAACTGTTTCATATAATAGAAAGATATTTAAGGTGCGATCTCTTTTGCGCGTCTGGACAAAAAAACGCGTGCGTTTGAATCCAGCGAAACATTCAGAGGACTGGAATCCAGAATACAAACGCAAACGTGTGTTTCCGGACGCGCAAAGGAGATCCCACCTTAAAAGATACTTGTTTCAATCTACAGTATTCTACAGCATGTTTAATTAAAATACTCTTACAGTGATTCGTTTTTCAGAAGGTGTACGAATACTTTGTAGAATCGGAAATTCAGTTTGTCAATACTCTGCGGAGGTGTATATCTTTATTTGCCGGGCCAGAAGGGAGCATTATCTGCTCGGCAAAACTGTCGGAAAACCGAGGTCGAATTTTCGCTTGAAATTCCGCGTTTTCCCCGCGCCAGCGGCGGCGTTTCGATTGTTTAATCGAATTCTGCAGTTCGAGCGTCCAAGTTCGCCGCGTGCGTGGCCGCTTTAATTGATCACAAGAGACAGCTGACGAAGTAATGAAGTCTGCGAAATTGTAGGCCGGAATTCCATTAACAGAGAACACGTCTCATTCTCGCGTCCCCTGGCACGCCGCTGGAATCTCATTAAAAAGTGCACAGAACTTGCTGTGCTACCATCCCCTAGCTCTACAGTTCTATCTATCTATTCCTGCTCTCTCATCCCTCTTTGTTTTTTTTTTGTTTTACCGCATCCTTACCGACGCATACTGTCAGGCCGTCCGGCTGTGTTACCGGGATCTTCTCGAAGATGCAAATGCACCGGCCGTCCCTGCACTCGGTCTGGATCACTCTCGCCTCGCATTGTTCGTTAAAAAAGCACGACTCGTTCACGTTCACCGCTGCAACATCAAACAATCATTAAAGGCGACTCGCCTCGCGCCGAAGCCAAACGTTATACTTCCAAATTATTCCTCCGACTAGTGAACGCAGACCTTAAAATAGAGTCTCCTTATCGCGGAAAGGCGTGTCGTTGTTTCAGCGATCGTCGATACGTCGATCAATTATCGCGCGATGCCCCCGATGTCCTACCATAACTTCGGCGTCATTCGATTAATTCTAAGAAAGATTCTCTCCATGTTTGAATTCGTCCAAAAACAACCCTCGAGTGTTTCGAGCTGGTTGTTCGCTATGACCCAGTTTTGGAAAATAGTCAAACACCAGCTATACTAATTAATTCGAAATGATAAAATGTTTTAGAAATCGACACAAAATAGTTATAAATAGTTATGTTTTTAGAATGTTATATTATATAGAATAAAATGTTGAAAATGTTTCAAACGCGTCGATCAAGCGATGGGAAATTCCTCACAAAATGGGGTGACAGCCGTAAGCTTGTGGTGGACAGCGTGCAGCCAGTATTGGCATAGCGAGTCTGATCGACTGATTATATATACTCGCCCACGCTGTCCTCGATATATCAACCACGAGCTCGCAATTAGGAGAGTGGCTTAATAGCGACCAGCCCTTAATCCTGGGTCGAGTTTGCTCTAGCCGGGAGATTTTTCTCGCTGTCGTTGACCGACGTGTACTACACACCGCGTTAATAAACTACCAACACCGTGGTGCGTCGTGAACGATCTCGCAAAATTCTGTTCCGCGTTTACTTTTCTTAATTTTACGTTTCCCGACTTATGTTTCTCGGAGAAATCTCGTGTGTATCGCGAATACAGGATCACGCTGGAAGACGGACCGAAAATGATGGCATGAATTATGAATCGGAGAATACTGGCACGTATAATTTGATTCATCGAACACTCCTCCTCGGATGTCATTTATATTCTCGCTCGTTTAAATTCTGCAGGGGATGCTATAAGCTGCGATCCTTCGGCTTCCATATTGCTCCGATCGTAAAACTCGTCTCGAAGGGAGAAACCTCGCGCCTCGAACGTGACTAGAACCGAATCGTTCGGGCCTACATAAAACCATCCGCGAACCTGCTATTTATCGTCGCGCCATGTCGACATTGTCAATTCGCTACGAAACGACCGGTCATTCTAGAAGGGACAACCACATCTTATCATCCACCCGCGCAGCAAATATTAGCAGCAAATTTGTACTCTGTCTTTACACGGTTTAAACACCGTGTCGTGAAACTTTCTCAATTGTAAATTGAAGTAATACTCTGATCATTTATAGACTAACAGCAAGTTTGCAAATTAATTTAACTCGACTCGATTTTTGCGTCTGACAAATAATACGTTTTCAGTGAATTTCGAAAACCTATATTGCAGCACAGCTGTGTAAAAATTAACTCGGAAGAAAGAAATTATAACACGTGCTTGTTTATAAATGCGCTGTACATAATTCCGTTTGGTTTCGGCGAACCTGGAAGTATACTAACTTACGGTGTCCACACTTGTCGATATGATTCGTAGCCTCGAACTCCTCCTTGCACGTGCATTTGTTCTTCTTTGGCTCGCAGTACGAGCCCGCGAATCCGCAATCCCGATCCTCCGCGCATTGATCACCGAACTTCTTCGATCCCCTCCCGCTCAAATCTGAAACACAAAAGCAACTTGTTAGACGAAGCAGGAAGTTGGCAGTGGACGATGCGCTACACGAAAATTAGAACAGTTCGAACACCATCGATCTTTCGCGGAACTAGGAAGTAAGGAAATTTATTGTTCCAATATTTTTTGGAGCGACTGTATATCACGGTACAGTGTTTGATCAGGCCGAAACGCTTCGTCATAGGCGAGAGAGGTGGTCGAACCCTCGTCAAGTGATATATTTGCCTAGCGTACGAGGTGAATTACGGTCTGGTTACGGGATGTGAATCCGTCGTGAGCTGGTGGTCAATTAATTCGCCCGGAATTCAATACTCGATTACACCGTCTTCTGCTAGATATCTAATCGAGCAGAACGAGCTGGAACAATCCGCTTTGTATCGGTAGCTTCTCGATTTCCTTCAACGCTAATTCCTTTTTTTCTGTCTCCATCCAATGAAATCCTCGCCGCACAATTTCCCACGTTAGCTCTAGTGTCTTTATCTCGCACTCGTGTTAAGACGCTTTTTTAATATTGGACCATACGACTTGATATGTTTACGATTATTATTTTTTGAAATTTTTCACAAAAATTTCTCGAGGATGTTCAAATCGTTTTAGTCAAATATGAAAAAAAGTTGTTGTTTCTTCAGCGTCCGAATATTAATTGAACCGTATCCACTGTATATTGTTCGCACGCGAATTGTGTGTCGAGGCGTACGAAACTGTTCGGGACAAGTCCCCTCGATTTTTTTTCTATCGCTAAATTAACACCCGGCCGAAGCGGTGGCTCTCGAAAGTTCAACAGACCGAGTTCCGTCGTCGTTGGGGGCCGTAAAAGAATTTTGAGAGACGGCCGTTCGCAAAGTCACGGAAGCAATCCTTTTTTACAAGGCAAAGAGACCCGGCTTGATTACTGCATTGTCGTTGCATAATGGCCGTCTACTCGAATACGATCGTATTCATCCCCGGAGAAGACGAGCCACCGGCTTTTCAACCTCGAGCGAGCAACGATGACGATCCCCCCTCCCCGTGAAAGACGACGCTTTCCACAGCTCGTTTTGTACGTTTGCCCGACCAAACGAATCGCAAAAATAACGTGGAACGATTGCTGTCATCGTTTCAAGCGCTGAAATCAATTTGGAGAAGTGCAAAACAGGAGAGAGCAGCTGGATTTTGGACCAGTGCCTAGCCGGCGCCTAATTTGCAAATTCTAGACAATTACTGTCGCCGAGGACGCTGTAGATATTTTTTGCACGGTACTGGTCCAAAAGATTGTCTATAATTAATGGGCTCTCGTGCGAAACACAAAAAAAGGGATGAAATAAATTTGTTATTTGAACATTGTTATTTTACATAAAGATCCGTAGTCTAGATATGAAATTTGTCTAAAATCTTCGTCACGAGTTTGTCTCGTTAAAAAATACGGGAAGGGGTAAAGGAAGAAAATAAATTACTCGTAAAGCTGTCTAATTACGAGAGTGGCTATAGCTGTGAAAGGAGTGGCACAGGAGAAGGGGTTGAAGCGTCTCCGGAGGCGTTTTCGAAAAACGAGGGAAGCGCGAGAGGCAGAAGTAAACGTCCTCGAAGATCGCGTGGGGGTGGGGGATGGTTGTAGATCGGTACACTCCGTGTGAAAAGCTGGAAGACCCGAGGTGTGCTACCCTGTCAGGACGGCCCTGACGATGGTTGCTGGTAGTTCAGACTGCAGCAGGCGTGGGACGGCTCGCACGTGAGATCGTTGGCAGAGTGCCATAGTAAAGTGACCCACTTTCGACGCGTAGATTGACCCAAGTGTCGCCATTTTTACTGGGAGCCACCGAGTAGCTAGAGTTTCTTGCTCGCGAGAGTAGCCCCTCCGCGTGCGTTCGCCCCCTTGCGAACGATCTTTCCTTTTTTATTCCCTCCTCGTCCGGTTCTTTTTCAGGTCGTCGCAAGGAGGACAGATCGTTAACTGACCACGCAATTATGCGCGAACAGACGACCAGGTTCTTTGAGGTTCAAGCTTCCGAGCTTGCCAGCTCAAAGCGGAAATTGCGAGTCGCTGGCCACCCCTTTTACTCGCGCATAGTTTCCTACAGGACTTGTATATTTTATCCCGGCGCCCCAGAGCTCTCCAGGAACTTGATCAATTCCGCAGCACACTTCGCTGGCTGCGCTCTCCTCGTCTTTTTACATGGTTCACGCTTTTACGAAAGTTCACTGCAGAAATAAACATTTGTTACGAACGCCGCGCGAGTCCTCTACCTCACCCCGGGTCAAATTGGCCCGATGCTCAAATTAATGATAATTTATAGCGATGCGGAAAACTGCTGGGGCAAAATTACGAGTTCGAAGCTTGTCGTTAAAGCGCTACAGTATTACGGTCGCTTCGAACGTAAATAGCGGCCATTTCAGTCGCGTGAAAGAATACAATAAAGTCTTCGTTTGAGCTGCAGATAAGCATCGAAGCTATCGAGCCATCTGAAAAGTATCTATGACCGCGGATTTAAATAGTTTATGGCTGTTCTAGATACCGGAATTTTTTCTCGATTTACGCGAACCAATGTGTGTCGCTCGACACAATTAAAGTGACTAGAAATCATCGTATTTTGAGTAGTGTTAGCAAAATATATGATAAAAAAAGAAACGACATCATTCAGAATTAAACGACCCTAAATGATCGAAACGTTACACTGTGCGGCGTTGAGAGAAGGATTTACTCCGAGAGAGGCCATTTAACGGGCGAATAAAAATCCGAGAATCAATTCCGGCAGGGTAAAATGTGACTGGTTTCCGAGAACTTTGCGAAGATAGAAGAGATTGCGGGCCGCTCACGCGACACGCTTCCTCTGAAATCGGGAGCCTGAAGACAGAGTATTATACTTAAGTATATAAGAACGTTCCTCGAGGTTCGGTGGAATTCTGTTCTCGAAATATCCCGTCGGAGTAGAAAAGTCGTATAATTGGTTCGTGTTTTGTTCCAATTACATCGACCCGTCGCCCCGCAGACAATGTACAAGGAACGCCGACAAGAGGAACAGCATAATCTGTAATTAACAAGCTGGCAGATCGAAATATAATCCGTATTCAAAGCGTTCTCTCTCCATCGGAAAAGTATTTTTCTCCCTTGGAATTTTGTCTGTAGAATCGTCTTTGTTCCCCGTCTCTCCATACAAATTATGATGAAACGCGAGGAGGTATCGACAGAAAAAAACAAAGCTTCTTTGTCTCGCTGTTCATTGAACAGCTGAGAAAGACGACGAACAATCGAAGAATGACCAAGTCGAATCTACAGATTTCAATGTTAATATTGTTATGGATCGGATGATTATTAAAACAGAAAATTTTTTAATGATTTCTTTCTCTTTCTACAGATTTGATTATGCGAAAAAATCGTCTGGTTTCGTGAAAGCTTTCCGACCGGACTGTACACGTCGAGGTAGCTGATGCGGTATTATACGGCATGCGAAATCATGATTAGCAAAATGGCGTCGGTTTGGGGGGATGGGGCTTCTTCAAGTTTTCGTTAAACGAGATACACTCGATAATTAGAAATTGCGGATGCACGGGTAAAATCGATATCAGTTCCAGTTTCGTCTCGTTTACCGAGTGGTACGAGAGAATGCGGACGGTTAGGCTATTTCTGAGAAATGCTTTTCTATCGTTGGCCGAATCACGAGCGGATTTTTGCGTCGAGCGAAAGTCAACTGCGCCATTCTCCGGTTATCTTCGTTAACCACGCCAGTAAACGTGACCCGTCGTCATCAGTGATTTCCGCGACGCGTCTCCGCGATACTTTTCAGTTATGCCGGTTAATTGTCACGGAAATGGAAACGGCGCCGTTGCAGTTAAACAGAGAGAAACATATACGTGGTTGCAGACGTTGCTGCCACCAAGGCTGTACTACAATACCCTGATCTATACATATATCTACAGAGACCGTTCGTAATCATTCTCCCTTTCCGCGCCACCGAGTCTCCGCGCGCCATCCTGTTGATTAAAAAGAATTTGATTAAGTCTGCTTTTTCGAAAATTATTGTAACTCATCCAACCCTCTTCCAGGGCATAGAAACGAACGAGAAAACCAATTCCGTACTTTGAAACTCGCTTTTTCATTGGCAGAATGGGAGCGACAGAAGCGAAGAAAAGTTTGCTTTTGTACAGCGCACAGTGCGGCATGCAAATGGAGAAAAATCAAAATAATCATGGTTCGATTCTTATCTAATTTTTTCCCAAGGAATATATCACCTTACGGACAAAAAAGTACGAGATACTAAGATCGTTTGTCAACAAACTACATGAAAACTTGTTCGCCTTGTATCAAGGTCTTCAGAAATATTAAAAATTCTTGTTTACCTCGTATCTGAATTACCGAAGTGTCTGCCGAGGTTGTTATGATTTTTGTCCTGAATGTCCATTTACATGCTGCATTGTGCAGCGTAGCCATTCAGCTGCATAGAGTGATCAATTTCTCCATGAACAATAGTTGGTTCATTTGAATTTTCCCTTCAAATGAGCGCACACACGTACCACGAAGCAGATCGTATTACCTGCTGGATAAAATCGACCGGAATCCACGAAGCATTTTTGAGACGATGCGAAGAATTTCTGATTGATATCGTTCTAATAGCAGCGAATTTGCAGACGCGCTTATAAAGAGGTCGGCTTAAGCGTGTTGCAGGAACGAATGCTATACATTTAACTGACGTATCGATCCAGTTGGAAATTCATTCCGCGGTTTATAGGTGCGAATCGCCACGGCTAAGCGACCAAAGGATCATCTTTCCACCCCCTGGAATTTTCTTTCTCCCCCTCTCCCTCGCGGGAGCTATAAATCATAAACTGGCGGCTGTTAGAGAGGGCCATTTTCGAAGCAGAAAATGCTGTATAAATTTCGCGTTTGACCTGCCTCGCCTAATTGCTCTATGGCCGATCGAAGTCGCCGCTAAACTCTGGATTTTTACGCGTTTACGATGCTCACGAAAATTTAAAAATACTGCCACGCAGTACTGCAGTTTCTTAAAGTGTCGTACATTCTACGAATATCGTGCTGTCATTTTTAATAATGATTATTTCGACTGAATTTTTTATTTTTTCAACGTAACATAAAATTATGGCTCTCGTGGATGGAGGCTGCTGGCGAGTATTTTATAAATGAATTTCCATGCGTCAAAGAGTAGGCGAGTAGAGATTTATTATATTACTCCATTAAAAATAATACGTTTACTATGTACACTGTGCACGCGAAAGCTAATTTAATAGCGGTTCTATGAACTATGTAGCAAAGTGGTAAAATGAAGAGCGAAGTCTAAACAACATGTCGATATGGCCGCCGGGGCAATATCGATCTATTACTTCTTCACGAGGATCCGACGTTAATTGATGAACGGAGGACTGTGGTTATCGACATATCCGTTTCGCGATATTAATAAATGATACAATAAAGTCGTAGGTATAATGGACGTAATACGGTTACAGTGTGGAGAGTGTCTTAAACGAAGTTCGATGGACTGTATGGCTGATATAATTATAAGAGGAAAGCACTTTTCTCGTTTTAATTCTTTAACGAATTAATCTGATAAAAAGTAATGACACAATTTTATTAAAAACCTTGCACCCGCGGTTAATCCAGTTCACCCTCGCGAGGATTTAATTTCATGCAGCCAGCATCCGTTTCACGAGAGCCTGGTATTTTAAGAGGTTCTCTCTCCTATCTTTTATAGCGATAACGAATTTTTCCCGTCGATACCGTCAAGTGCGACTCGCGTTTGATACTTGTGGCGAAGGGTGGCCGCGATTCTATAATAGATAAGAGAAATGTCGGCCATATGGTGCCGTTCTCCTTTTATAAATTCCTCGACAGCATGAAACAAACATTAACGCGATCAAATAATAAAATGATCGATTCCGAAAGAACTAGAAAACATGAGAGGTACAGGCTTCGCGTTTGAAATTCAACCTTTTGCAAAATAATTTCATCGTTTCACAGATTTTGCAAATCAATTTCACCCTTGAAAAATATCTAGCATCAGAAATGCATAATACTAATTACTTTGTCGTAGCGAGAAGGGTGCAGGTAAAATGTTGTAAAATAATTTCACCGTTTCACAGATTTTGCAAATCAATTTCACCCTTGAAAAATATCTAGCATCAGAAATGCATAATACTAATTACTTTGTCGTAGCGAGAAGGGTGCGAGGTGTATCTTTGGCGTTGGAACGTGACCTCGGCTCAGGTCGGCGCGCCGCGTCGTGGTTAATGATTGTAAAAAGTATCTGACGTCGTTGGAGTGGTTAGCCAGCGGACTGATTAACTCTTGTTATTTTTACGAACACACAGAGGAACAAGGTGTCGTGCTTAACGACGTTGGTGGTTTCATAAAGATCGATTTCCACAAGGGGTCGGCGCGGCGCGGCGGCGGTTTTAACCCCGATCCACGATCGACGTTGCTCGTAGCGCAACCAGCACACTAGTCGCCCCGGCAACTCGTGTGAAAAGTCGCATAATAACGATAATGGCGAAAAGTACAGAGGGGCGTTCACAACATTGCGTGAGGACGATAGGTATCGTCGCATGTCACTCTCGCCGTCACGGCACGCAACAATCGTTGGCCCCGAGAAACTACCCCCGGTCGCTGCCTCTCACATAGAAAACATTGCCCACCCCTTCACTTAGGCAAATGAAAACGCTATCGAATATTTCGAAAATTCTCTTCGATAAATTCCTCGCGATCGCAAACTTCCTGCGCTTCGGGTCACTGCTTTACTATGTATAAAAATAAACTTTTAAAAATACCACGTTTTTAAAACTTTATTTTTATTCAAATAATTAATTTTTTGCTTTTTAGTCTAATGATAATACACTTGTATCACTTTTTATTAACATTTTGTATACTCACCACAGCTTACTGTAAAGTACCGTTTTCAAAGCACCAATAAAGTCCATGTAAAGTCACACGCGTGAATATTGAAGCAAACGCGAGTGGTGCGTGCATGAACAGCGGACGATTGAAATGATTTATTATTATTTACCTCCACTTACGAAAATACACTGAGCTCATGCGGCCCGCAGTGGGTCCGTGAAGTAGGTAAGAGTCGGAGTGGGGAGCGCTCTGCCGCGCGGATTGGCTATCGCTTACCGCGGCGAGGGACGGAGGGGAAATATTTGAAAATAGTGTGTAAATCCTAAACGCAGTCTTTTTAAAATTTTTTTTAAATGTTCCATTGTCATTCAGTTCTGAGCCATGTGGAATGTGTTTCAAGTCTCATCTCGGGAAGTTAGTTTAAAATCAAGTGCAAGATTTCTACCGTACAGACAAACAAGGAAGCGAGCTAATAAAAACGTGATAATATACAGGATTTAAACGAAGAATAAAGTAAGTACATTGTAAATGAAGAATAAGAAAATATTGTCACGGAGAACCACCCCTTGAATTTTCTCCCATCTAACAGTGAAGAATACGATGTTTCATACTTTTACGGAGGTGTACAATCTATTTGAAACGAGAATGAAGATTTAAAACGCTGTAACAAGTCTTTTCGCTTAGACAATCTCCTCAGAACGATCTGTAAAACAACGATGGATTTGTTCTCTTAACGAGAGCTTCGTGCGGATAGCTTTACAGACTATACGGTATTCGATTACTGTTAATGGATCCCAGAAGATAAGAAGATTTCGAACTCGAGCAATATCGATTACCTAAATAGAATGTCGCCGTAGTATAGCTTCTTAGCTATAGAAAAATCGTTTTATAGACGCGGCGGAGTGAAATACTTCTACAAGCTCGCCAGAGTAGTTCTTCTTCGAGTTTTCAGTTCGTCCGTCGAATCGAGAACTTTACTTTTTAAAGTTGAACATCACCTTTTTTTTTACTGGCCACTACGTAATTTATTGTTCAGGTCATCGTGTTTGATTCTTGACAAACGAGAAAAGTGCATCGATAGATGGATTTATTATAAAATTGCAAAACCATGCACGATTTTTATATCTTTCAAAACGAATTGAATAATAATCCAGAGGAATCGAGAAACGCACTTCGTTCTAAATTGCGCAAACGCGCGGAATGCAAATCACGTGCATCCTATATATATTTCGGAGCGTGTTGCATCGTGCACAAGATTCGTAATTGATGAAAAACGAGCGGCGAGAGTCGGGTTTCATGATGCTCGGGTGTTTCGCTGTTTGACAAATGACTTTTATCGGTGTATCTGCTTCTCGTTTTTTACTCGATCGTTTAAACATTCCATTAAGCAAACACGACGGTCGCGGGGAAATCTTATGCAACAGATAGTTGCGGTTGTTGCGGTGTGATCAGCGTACACTCATCTCCGCGGTTACATCGAAAGCCACGACACGTCGAATCAATCGAAACAGGTTATCGAACCTGCGATTCGTACAAAAATTTGCATAAAATAAAAATTGAAGTCGATTCCTTCAATGATTCTTTAAAAGTTTCCACATTATTTTCAATGTATAATCATGAAAAAAGTATTCAATGTATAGTAATATCGCTGAGTACGCCATCGGACCGGATTTCTATTTTCCACTGAAACATCTTCTCGAGACGTTGAATGTTTCACTGATTTCGTAGATGAAGAGCAATGACGTTATAAATTATTGATGTAATTATTTCGAGAAGCGGATTCGTACTCTGGAAGACCAAGACTACGTCCTGAATAATTCGCACGACTCCGCCTCGTCTTGTTTCCAGAGAAGCGTTTCATGCTGTTGTTGGCAGAGATCTCGGCTTCGATAGTACACCTTCACGAGCCACGCGTTGTTTAAATGTTTCGAGAAACTCTAGCAACTCCTGTGGAATCAAGTAAAAATTTCAAACGGTATTTTCATCGACACTGAAATTAATTCTCTGAAATTCGCCAGTGTACTACCCCTAGTAGCACAAACGGATATTTTTTTTAAATATTGGAAAAATATTTTTTAAGCCACATTTTTTCATATCAAAAAAATATTGGATCTAAATAACATGAAATAGATATTTTCTGTATATTTAAAAAGAAATATTTGTTACTTAATATAAAACAAATATTATATGTATATTTGAATTTTAAAAATGATTGAATCTCTTTTTAATATTTTCTGAATATGTATACAATATTTTGTGCTACTAGGGACGGTTCCGAAACAGCATTCAGAGCTCATCTATTTTTGATTTCGACTAGCACCGGTATCCAGCGCTGCTTTGTATACCGTAGCTCTCCCATTCAGCGCGATGATAGAACATTCCCGGGGATCTCGCGAAGTCGGATCAGGAACGAATCCCGGTAATTCCATTTCCGCGTGCAATTCACTTATTAATAGCGAGACGGGGCGGTTCGGTTTTCGTGTTAGTTTTCCGACCGGCTGCCTTTGTCCGCATTGTTATCAGATCCAATTGTTACGTCGGTGACGTGGCTCGCGAGCGACGGTCTATTTGCGAATGGAAATGAAATGATCCCCCGCGGATACGTTTCTCGCTTTTCTTTTTGCTGGAAAACCAAAAAACTGCCACCTGTTTCTTTGCCGAACTAATAAAAAGAAACTTCTCGCGACGAGAATAACGGATTCGGTAGGTTGCATGAGAAAATATGTACACTGGTTTACGAATGAGATTCTATCGCGATCGCGATCTTTCTTCTGGTCTTTTTTCGCCACCGAACGATCACGTTTTTCAATATAAATTGCCGGAGGATTTGCCTCAGCGGTTGTTTCACACGATATACGATACCAACAACGACCATAAGTTCCATGGCTACAGGAAATTGATTGCGAAATCACGCAGGTTTTAGCCGCGGCACGATGCATGCTGCTGGCGGACCGGTTTCGAAAGAACTTTACTATAAACTAGCTGTATCCGCGACTTTGTCCACGTGCGGTAACAAATCCTAGTTGAGATTTTATTTTTAGACACCATATTTAACGAAATTTATTGAAAGATTAATATTTTCTGGTTTTTTCAATGTTTTCAATCGATTTTAAATTGAACTCAACATTAAGAAATGCCTTTAAGACATCATTTACGTTAAATAATCCAATGTCAATCTTTGGTCATGATTACTCCGCAATAATAATTGAAATGAACCTGGAACCACGTGTAGTAAGTTTCAGCCGAAGCGCGGTGTCGCCACCGCGACGGATCGAAAACAAACAATCGGAAGCGAGAATGTAAACACGCGGTCTTCGCGACACAAACACTGCGTAGAAATTCTTACTAGCATGACGTCGTCCAAGCATGTTTTGACCGCAAGAAAACGTAACTTCGCTCCAAGGTAAAATCATCGGCAATACATATTTAATACTTGTATCACTTTTTATTAATACTTTGTACGCACACCCCACATACTGCGAATCACCGGTTTCAACACCTCCAATAAACCAAAGTCGATGTAATTTACACGCGTGAGAGAATATCGAAGACAGACGCGAGCAATTGAAATTGTTTACTTCCACGTACGGAAATACATACACTGATCTCATTCATTGCAAAGTGAATGAGTGGAGTGTTGAAGAGTTGCAACTCTGTCGCGCGGATTGGTTATCGCTGAATCAACAAAACGACGAGCGGGTTTTCTCAAGGAGAACCGAAATTTTTTTTATTATTATTTAACGTTGCTTTTTAAATTCTTATTAATTTCTTATTAATTAGTATTTAGATGGCACATGGAATATTTCCAGAGGTGCCGGGGAACCGAAAATTGAGGAGCGGGTTGCCTTCTGAAGGCAAATAAAAAGAAACAAGTTCTGCAAGTAAAAGAAAAAACACATTTCTCGCTAGTAAAAGTAGATACGAATAATTTTTTATCAACATGCTAATTCGTCTTATATTGTCATTTCTGTATCAACGAAGCTCTTGTTTCTTCGCTGAACACATTATTCGAGAATAAAAGCACAGTCTTGGTTAGAGCCAGATTGTCCGAAACGATTAAACCATTAATTCCAGTTAACGCAAATGTTTCCTTTAATTTGCCTAGTTTGCGCACGCCACGAGCGCACGAAGATCACCGGCATAATTATCAATAGAACTCCGCAACTTTCCGCGATGCATAAACAGTGTTTCCACCGTGGATAATTACTGCTAGCGTTCGTTGTCATGGCATTTAATCGAACGAAGCATTTGCCGTGAACCTAGAGACTGCGTGGAATTTATGAAAAAGAGAACGATCGTGCAACTCGAGTAATTGAAAGTGCCCACTATTAGTTTCTCAAAGAGAACGAACGGAACAACGGTTCTCTGTTTCGCAAAGGTGAAGGAAACTGCGCCGGCGTTCTGTTGCCTGCACCGAGTGCTCTTCAAAAAAAGAAATTAACTCCGAGGATGGCTAAAGATCTGTTCTAATATTAATTTACGGCGCCATTGTGTTCGGGACAGTGACGTCGCGGATCTTTATGCAAAATGAAAATGTTCTTCGTTGATCGTGGGAAGCAGAAGTAAAAGAAAAATTGATTTCATCCCCTAATGACTTCGTTACATCGCAAACGATATTGCAATCTTTTTAGATTTGTTGTATTTCACCCAACCAGTTTTTTTCCATAAATTGCATACAGATCCGCAGTTTAGTATTACGCAAGCAATGCATTACATTAATCGCGTAATCTCGATCGAAGCGGTTTCGTTATCCCTCGGAGGATAATGCACTTCCTATAAAATCCCAATTATCGTGTTACATAATTGAAAAAAGGTCAAGCTGTAATGCTCGGAAAGTTCCTTTTAGAAGAAGCAATTTTTAAAATTGTTTCGGACCCGTGCAAACCGGAGGCATTCGTTCAATCAACACGTAGCGCTGAATTTTTACCAAACAGTGGTCACTGCAATTTTAGTTTCCCGACGAGGTGTATTCAATTTTGCGTCGCGATCGATGTTCAATTCACTCCGAAAAGTTCAATTAAACACGAGCACAATTGTGCTCTTTCTGTGATGAATATTTAGATATTTAAATCTACGCCCTTTCCCGTGTACAGTAAGTTGCCCAATTCATATTCATAGGTATTATTGTACTGATTGTCGACTCCCTTGATTTGTCAGGCGCACATACGATGCTTAAACTTCAACAAAGTCGGTAAGTAAAATCAGCAATTTGTTGAGGTAACATTATCGACTCATTCCGAGCCGGTTGCCATGCAGCGGCGAAAGTTTCAGCGATTATGTTGCAAGAATTCCATGATGCCAGACAGTGGAAACATTTAGTCATTTTTCTGACGAAATCGTGCAACTTCTAATTGCATTTCAAACGGAACGACGAAACTTTCTTGATTCAACATTCGAAACGATTGCGGTGTACGATCGAACCATGTGGAACGATTGGAAATGACTATTTGCAAATAATACAACGAAGAAAGCACAGATTAATGCTTTCGAATTAACGCTTTCAAGCAAGATTACAATTTGTACAACATCGTTTGCATTAATTGAAGAATTCTTGTCCGCGAGTAGGCGGTTGAAGCGGGCCGCAGCACAGCATGCAGAAAAATGCATTTCTTTGTTATGTTTGCCGGGGAAAAGTGTTCGTTAGGATTTTTCGTCGGTTTAATTTAGCATGTCCGAAAAACGGCGGGGCCCTTGTTTGCTGCTTGTTACAAAGGTGAACGATCCGAACAACAGACGTGCATAAAGATACTGCAGTCTGCACTGCGGACTCACGTGCAGCTAACTTTCTGCCGAACTGTGGCTCTGGCTGCGCTCTGCTCGCCTCCACCTTTTCCGCAGACTTGAACTAGTTTTGAATTCGACGTGATAACAAACAACGACCGTCCCCGGCACACTGGAAGAACGTTCGGTCATTGTCGTGACACAATCGTCCAACTACTTTTTAATTAACACGCACCCTCCACCGTTTCTTTCATTCATGAATTCTCGAAAATTCACAGCAGCAATTCATACATTATAATACATAATTTTCTGAACCAGATGAGGAAGTTCATATTTCGCAAGTGACCATTTAACCAGGCATTTAAATGTTAGGCGTCTCCATTCCGCAGCTACCGCTAAAATAATCTACTCCCATAAATTCTACCGGAAATGCAGACGCAACGCATCAGCCCCGAACACCGAATTCCCATTTCAAGTGAAAAGAAATATTCCTGATAGGACCTGTTTGTGAAATTCTTTTTTCCTCTTTTAATTGAGCGACTAAAAAAGGATGATAAATTTGAAATACTCTTTCCTTGACAATTTTGGAATGAGAAATTTTTCAATTGAGAAAAATTGTCATTTATCAAATGAAAAGATCCGTATCGAAGTAACCTAAGCGACTATGTACAGAATGGACGCGAGTAGAACAAGTTCGTTCATGCTTATTCCAATTTCGTGATCCCCGATGGAGCGATTTAATTGATTGTATATAATCGTTGCATCTGTTGCGACGAGAGCTCGCCGGGATAACTCGATTGATTAGAGCTGGCGAAACTTTTCCGACCTATCAGCAGTTTCTATATTAGGAAAGCTGTCGACCGAACGTTTTACCATAAAAGGACGAAAATTTACTGGCCGACATTCGATCGTAAATTCACCTCTGCCCTCCGGTGGCCGAGGTGAATTAAATGTCTTTTTTTTTAATAATTCTACGCGCTTTCCGATTTTAATTTTTCACCCTCAGAAAATGGTTTATTCCGGATCGCTTTTTACGTGCCGGTGGAAAATGATATTCGTACGATACCGTGAAAATGATATAACGTTCGAATTGTGTTTTATCTGGAAAAGCGACGTTCCATAAAATAGAAATGATTTTCTGGAATTTCGTGCGAAATGTTATTGCACGAAATGAATATTATTCGAAGAAATGAGGGCTGACGAGTAGTACAAACATGGTTAAAATATTGTGGATTTTCATCGACTGCTCTTATTATAGATAACCCAGATTGGAAACGCATTCTACATCGAAACAATGTTCGTACCTTACGAAGGCAGGCCGAATACATTTCGTATCGAAGCCATTGAAGTACACGAAAGTGCTTCCTATATTTATTCGAGGTATTGGGTTGACCCATAACTCTGTGCGGATCTCTGTACGCGAATGAAATACATTTTGTTTATAATGAAAGCCATCGACGAACACGTACATCATATTTGCCGCGCTGCTCGACAGACTTCCACCGTTTCTCGCTTTATTGTTTCTCTGCAAACTCTCATCTCATAAACAAATTAATGAGAACGAACGTAATAATACCTTGGAAACAAAGCCTCCCACAGGCAAGCACTGTTTTCCTCTTTATATTAGTTCCTTCTTCAATCGGTTTCGAGTAATAATAAGTGAATCATGGCAAAGTTCTACTTTTAATAGCTTTTTCATTTGAAATCTCACAATTATTTTCATAGCTATTAAAAATTCATAATCGAAAATTTTCAGGACTATCTGTACGAGGTTAGGAATCTGTATGGGAGTAGGAACAAATTATATTTTATACTTTTTAGTTTTTAAATTATCCATATAAGTCCCTAGAAGGGGGGTACACCCCGTAGTAGTGGGGATAGATTTTGGACATTTGCAGGTCAGACTTTTGGGACATTTACGGCTAAAATACTGTAATTAGAAATAAATTATCGAGAAGCTCGCGATTGGCGAGAAAGAATTTTGAAGAAGGCGTCGAAGCTCGGTATACTATGCTCTCTTTATCCCTCATTGTCAGAACGGCTCCCTCATCCACAGGCCCTTTGTTAGCTGAGGAAAGCCGCCTCCGCTATCCTCGATCATAAGAGATTTATTTTCGGGCAAAGAACCCACGGTAAACGGGTCGCGGTACTTAATTACCCCGGATACAGGCTTTTGTGTAAATTCTATGTGTTGCAGGGCAACTCTTTTATCAAACGGCCCGCCGCGTAATTAGAACACACCCTAAGGCCGGCCTCACCACCCCTCACACCCCCGTTTTAAATTACACATGCAGATACACTGTGCTCTTACGCCCCCTATTCCCATCGGCGGATATCTGGGTTATGGTTAATGTTTCCTACAAGGAAATTGACACCGAGACCTCTCTGTCGTCCGGTAATTAAAACCTATTTGCCGTAGGTTGGGCTATCGTTGAGTCATTTGTTTATTCAGTAATTTTAAATTTTTCTAAGCAAACTTTAAAAAACATGGAATCAAATAAGATCTGATCTTTAGTGGTGATGGTGTTCGTAGATTCGAGATAGATAAAAATCGTATTCAATTCTACGATTGTATTTTGGAAAATTTCCAGAAGCCGTAAACGGATCCGCAGTCTAGTAATAATATTTTACATGACAATGCAAACTATATTGGGTGAACAGCTTTGTTCGTAAAAAGGGAATTGGGCTAGTTTCGGGACGCGTAAACGGTTCAATTACCCCATGCAAATTTTCGACACGTTTCCAAGCGGCGACAATGGATGCTAGACATTTCCACGAGAGGAATACACAAGGTATATCGGGAGAGAAGTATACAAGGTATCCGGTCTGATATGTACCAATAAGAAAACCGAGAATACCTACGTTCACATGCACGCCCTATCAAAGCCCACGTATTCGATCGCATCCCCCCATTTGCATTTTGCGGACCGACGCGAAATGGAGCGTGGAACATTCGACCATTTCTCAAGTTTAAAGCGTACAAAGTACAAAGAAACAAAACCAGCAGCCCCCCGCCCCCGATCGATCGATCGATACCGCTACATATATCGACGTAATAATGCGACGACCCAAAGTGTAGTCGATTGTTCACAGACAGTTATAAATGGGTCCGCCGAGGTAAATGCTGTTCATTTAGAGTACCACGAAATCGGAAAGCCAGATGTTACGGATTATTTCTTTTTACCACGTTTTTATTAGCTTGCTTTCTTGTTTGTTTGTTTGGGATCTGTATGGGAATCTGTATGGGACTAGGAAAAATTATTTTATACTTTTTAGTCCGTTTTTAAAAACGTGGTATTTTTAAATAATTATTTCAACGTTCTGTCTGCTCATGGGAAATTACCATTAGTATGAAACGGTGAATCACGTTTTACAATTAAGAATCATACTTCGTAACGTGTTAAGGGTGCTCGAATGCGATTCAGAGCCGGGAACAATGATCACGATACGGAGGTTGTACGTGAAAGATTGCGTCGCTTTATATTTCACAGATACAGCCGCCGTTCCCTCGGTGTAAGCACGCAGAATGGGCCCGGTCACGCGACTATAGTCTCAGCGCTGGTCAGAATTACACGCCCATTTCGTTGACTGTTAACTTCTACTTGATTTCCATGTGTTTTCTCCTCGTTTCACCGAGATTTTCCCTTGAACTCTCCCAACGTTTTATATTCATTGTATTCATATTCAATGAACCAAATGTTATATTCAATATTCAATTACATTATATATGTATTTATAACGTCAGAGGATGTCGATACACTCGAAAAGCTGGTCTTAATAATGAAGCAAATGCAAACTTCTACGGATAAACTTCCGACGATTTGATTGATCTGCAAAACGTACCCTAGTAGCACAACATATTGTATACGCATTCGTATAATATTAAAAAACGATTCAATCTTTTTTTAATATTCAAATGTATATACAATATTTATTTTATATTAAGTAACAATTTTTTTTAATATGCAGAAAACATCCATTTCATGTTAGGAGAAGAACATGTCTTATTATTATGTTGAGGACTGTATATGATTACTCTAAGCCGAATTTCTGCTTTTCCGAACGATTCTTATTGGCCGAGGGTCAGCGTTACGATTGATAAAGCTACGTTGAATATGTATGCACTCGCTACCTGATGCTTCTGCATCGATACCTGAGGAAACGGCCAATACGAGCTTGCTTAAGGTTTGTTTAGGGTAACTTGGCATGAAGCCACCCTCGACTGCGGGGCCTCATGAAAATTCGAGAAAGCCGTAACTCCTTGCGAGAGAAAAACAAGTAACACCTCGGAACCTCTTCGTTTGCCAAAAAGCCTAACTCAGAACTTTATCGTGTGCATTCGTTAATAATTTAATTATCGAGACTCTTTTCAATTTCCAGAAAAATGTTTTTGTTTAACTTTTTCTTCTTTTTAATTGAACGTTATTTAAACATTGAATTTATATTTTTCAAATATTTATTTCACATTTTCTGTAACATTTACTTTATATTTTTTTAATAATCTAGTTTATATTCTCTGAATATTTAGCTTATATTTTCTGAACATTCAATTCGCATTTCTTTTTAAACATGTATACAATAGTCAGATCCAATATTTGAAAAACATATGTATCCAATAATTATGTGTTACTAAGGGAGTGAATAAACACTTCCCCCGTGAACCGAATGGTGCCGCGAGGCTCGCACAATTAGTACAAGGGATTACATGCATTTAATTAAGGATCTCGTTTGTACAGCTTAGCAACATTAGGCCACACAGCGAATAAAATTGAACGTTTCACTGCGGCAGCAACTGCGAACCCTATATCCTCGCGCAATTTGTAAATGTACCGGCGCTATACAGACACGCGTCACTGTAATGCCAACCATTGTACGACAACAGGATACGGGAAACTATATTCTGATTGAAAGTGCATTTCATATAATTCTATCGGGTCATCTGTATTCCGTGGCCTCGGCACCCGAAATTTCACAGAATCCGGAGCAATTTTCAAATTTCGCCGAAATCAAATCGCTCGGATTAATCCTATTCTACGGAAATTATAATTTCATCGTTGCGAACGTTCAATCACCGCTTCGCCAATGTTTGTTCCGCGTGAAAGTACAAATTGTTCAGCCAGAAATCATTAGAAACAGCTTTCGAACGATACTCTCTCTCAGAGTTTTTTAGTTGAATTTTCTATTGTTCGCGCGGTAAAGAATACGAAGGAAGATTTGTGTTTCCTTGGAAACTGACGATGAAAGTTCAGCTAATTAAAAGTTTGCAAGATCTAGTTTGTATAAATTGTACGCGGAAAACGATGAAACTGAGATAGCAAAAGAAAGATGAAGTTTCGAATATGATTATTAAAACGAAGATCGCTCTTGAATTTCAAGTTTTATTGTGATTATCGAAATGTGCTGAATGCATAAAGATCGTTCGCCGATTCTCGTGCAACAGTGTACGCGACCATTGAGAATGGCCTTGTTTCAGTCCCGATTTCAGTCGGCGAAGCTTTCAACGTTTTAATCGATAGAAATAGACCATTAAGATAAAACGAAAGAAAAAAAAGAAAGTCAAGAACCGGGAACGCCAGTTACGGACGCAAACCGTTCTTCGTCCCACGATCGATATAACCTTCTTAGTATCGTGATGTGCGCATCGGATAGAGCTATCAGAGGGAGGAAATAATGCGACGTCGGAGGTGCATTCCGTATGTTTTCGTTTGCTCTGAAAACAGTTCGAGCAGGCTCGCCATTTTGCGAGACCGGAACCCCCAAGTACCTTCGCCTTCAGTCAACTACTTTGAAGTGTTCTCGCCGACTTTGTATATTCAAAAAATTGCGCTCACCCCTCGTTAGTTCGCTCGATGGTTTTCATTCCGTAGATACATCGAGGGTGAACGGCGTGAAAATAAGATCAAATCATTCGATGAAGCATCTTAAGAAATTCTTTAATGATCATCTAACGATCCTAAGCGATGATTCCATGAACATCTTTTTCGAGCAGTTAGATTAACTAGTTTACCGCAAGATGTGAAAAGCAATCTCGAACCCGAAATCTCGGGAAACCCGACGGATCGGGTCGAGAATTTTCGGTCAAGAATAATCGGGTTCCCGAAAGTGAGATACGTTTCGGGTCCCGAAGAGACATAAGCAGACGGATACTTTCGGGGCCCGAAACGTATCTCACTTTCGGGAACCCGACTATTCTCGACCGAAAATACCCGACCCGACCCGAGCGTCGGGTTTCCCGAGATTTCGGATTCTCGCACAAGCCTAGATATACTGAGAGAAGTTTCACAGCGAACACAGCGTGGCGCGATTACACAGTCGGAGGGTTCGGAATATTAATTCCATCGCTGGTACAATTAACCATGAAGGTATTATACGCGCAGGTAACATATTCATGGCGAGCATTTTAACCGTAAAATCACCGGTTCTGTTGCAATCGGACATGTTTCAATTTTAATTGTACAGGAACGAGCTAATCGTGATGCGGACGTTCCCGTTCTCGTTGACAACGGTGCGTGGCGCCACAAAGATTGATTGATTATGAAAATTGTTGCCAGGACGCTGCTGGGATTGGCCTGATCAATAGAAAACGATGTTACAATTTACAATACGCGACAGTAGGGCACCCTTGAATTTCTGCGACGCAGTCGCGTGGTTAGCCGCCGCATTCAGGGTTCAGAGTGCGTTTACCGCATCGGCGAATAATTGCGAAGCTCATCCGCGTGTGTGGCTCGGCACGTTTCAATTTCGGCCAGGGATTTCCCTCGTTTATTTATTTATTAGTCTCGTTCCGAAGGATTTCATCCGTTCCTGTTCAACTGTGTTCTCCGACATTGAAAATGATTTAATGATTTAATGATACCCTAGAAACGTGGAAGAGTGTTCGACGACTTTTTGGAACTTTCGAAATCATCCAATACCTTGAAGAAAATTGACATTTCGATAATCGGTTAGTACTTTTATCGATTCGTTCGACAAACAGATTCGATAAAAAGAAGAAAAAGTTAGAAAAATATATTTTTCTCGTAACATGAAATAGATATTTTCTGTATATTTAAAAAAAAATTTGTTACTTAATATAAAATAAATATAGTATGTACATTTGAATATTAAAAAAAGATTGAATCGCTTTTTAATATTATATGAACGCGTATACAATATTTTGTGCTACTAGGGTATCATTTTCTTCTACTTTTACTTTAAAAAGGAGCAGTAAGTTATCCTGGAACCCAGAATCACCCTGTATACTTAACCTAGATGAAATCCAGACTTCCGAATTGCCCCCACGAGCTTTCCAACACGAATATATCACTTATCTGGCGGAAATTTGTCGAGCTAAATATTTGCAAAACTTTCTTTATACAAGTTACTATGATCGAGCCTGGTATTACAGACTGTATATGCGCCGGACTGGTCAAGGTGACAGATCAAACCGGCAGAAAGTTTGCACATAAGACAAACTTACAAAATGACTCGTTGGAAAAGCTATGAATTACTTTGTTGCAGCTGATACGATTTGTTCGCAGTTGTTTATAAATGCTGCTCGAAGTTCGACGCCAGGCGAGCGTGGTTTACCGCGGACAACAAAAGCGACAAAAGTCGGAAGTTATGGTAGCCGTTTCTCATCGGGGAACGAGTTCGCAGGCAGATAAGCAATTGACCGAAGGGCGGGGATCCGAAACGACCATAGTACGTTTCCGTTTCAGCCGTGCCAGAGACTATCAGAAGAGATACGGGCTGGAAGATAAAAGATTAACGCGGGATCGGCGAATCCTGGTAGGGATCTCCGAGGTTGTTGGTGTATCGTGTCGGGGTGATTTGCTTGGAAATATTGTGCAACCATCGGAGAGAGACGGGTAGAGCTTCTTCTTCTCTGGGAAATAAGGACACAAATGAGAACAGAAAGTTACTGCAACCGGAGGAGGAACGGGGGTTGGTAGGGGACGAAAGGGATGGGGAAAATAAACGGAGCCTCTTGAACGGTCGATCGTAGCCGCGAAATCTGAGAGGAGCATTAAGCTCGGATGACAATCCACCCTGCAAAATTCCACGGATGCCATGTCGATGGCCGACTTTTCCAAGACGCGAAAATTAAACGGTCGGAGCTACGGAAGTTTCCGGGAGTCTTTGAACCGGCGCCGATACTGTCGTCGCACTTCGTCAACGCCATTTCTCATGTAAACGAGACGATATTCGTCTGTCATTTGTACAACTTACGAGAGCCTCCAGCCTAAACATTTCTGTCGATCCAGAATAATTTTGTCCTATAACGTGGTCTACCGAAATATCTTCTCTTTTTCATGACATAAACGGTCTAAACGCAATGTACGTACGGTATCAACGAGGTGAATCATTTACAAGCGTTAGTTTCTTATCAAGGTCTTCTTTCTCCGGAATTTTCGAGATCATTTTTTTTCGTATAAATATTGTATTTTCTTGCATATTCTAATAGAGCGAGTTAGAGAATCACAGAATTCTAGTTCAGCGATTTTATTTATCAGTTCACCCTTTGCAGGTGGAGCTATTTTAACGTGAAAATGAATTCTGTTCATTTTCATGGATATGAAATTGATATGGTACCTCGTACAGTATTTAGACGTTCAGTATAATATAATTAATAATATAAATAATTGATCAGATGCCAACCTGTTTAATTGTGTAGACAACATTGCGAATAACGGTGAATTGAGAAATTTATCGGGAACTGACACAGCAAAAATCGAACCAAGCCGCGACTCGCCGTTTCGATCGCTATGCCAGTAAAAAATATATTCGCATCTCGTCACGTCGTGCGACGACGTACGTCGCAACGGCGGACGTTACCCCGACGCCCGTGGGACCCGCTGCCCTAAACCGACATAAAACGACGTCTGTGCACGGTCGTTATCGATCGACACACGGCTTTTACCGAAGTCTGACATAACATGTCGGCCAAAAACAAAACAGAAATATCGCCGAGCTGGAAATCGGACCCGATTCGACTCAAACCAACTCGATCCTGCACGCGCATTAGGATTATCGGATCAGAGCACGAACGGCCGTGATCGGAGACACACGGTTTGAAAGGTCGTGACACATCCTGCGAATATGGGTCGACCGTAAATAAATACCGCGCTATTCGATCGCCGTGAAATCCTTTATTCGACGAGCGTACGCGTTTTTACTGGACCGTGCGGGGAATTCAGAGATTTACAAAGTATTACTTTTTTGCTCGTGGCCTTCCATTACAAGATGTTGCGCGGAACGGATTAAATGTAGTACAAGGGATGAGAGACACTTTGTAAAAAAGTTATCCAGCCTGTGTGTAGCGTAGCATTACCATATTCCGTACCGCAAACTTTCGACACATTCTATGCATACCTGAACACGGCTAATCTCTCGAAAATTCCAAATATTCCCTCAGTGGACTATACGATTCGTTGATTTCTGGAGCACGTTATCATTAAACTTTGCACGTTCGCTGTTTTAAAAGCAACCTCCGCTTTTTCGTTTTCCGCTAACCGCTTCTAACGTTCCTGTGGGTCCAACAAAACTGGAAAACCTCGAAAATATTGAAAAATCTTTGCTCTTTTGCGGGACAAAACAAGACCTCGTGGTGTACCATACGTTATCATGAAATTTTGTATATACGTTTCACTGAAACACCTCGATAAAACGACCCCAACAAAATGGCATATCAAGTTTTCTCTTCTCTATCTTCGAATCTGAGGATTTCCCCACGAAAAAAGCAATGACAACTCGCGATTCTGGTAAATGGAAAATTCGTCCACCGCAAAGAGTTAGGGGCGGTAAATTACATTATTAAAACGTTACCTCTGAGCAGTTGGTATCCAACTAGAAGGGCTTTGGCATCGGACGCGCACACGGATAAGCTGGCAACGAACGTAACGAATGGGCTGCGGACCTCCATGCAAAATAAGAATGCTTTCTGGCTCCCCGAGGGGCACTCGAAACTTTCCCGGAGGGTACACGGGGGTGAAATACCGAGAAGAATCTCGGAAAGTTTCTTTTTGAAACTGTCCCGAAGAAATAGGGGGTGAGACTTCCGAAAATTTGTATAGGTGCCTGAGGAACAAGAAAGGCTATCCTCAGGGGTGAGAATTCCGAAATAATTCTTATTTGTACCTGAGGAACAAGTGAGACTATCTTGAAGAGTGCAAGATGTGGTAGCAATCTCAAAAATTTATACATGTACCTGAGGAACAAGCGAAACTATCCAATAGAAAATTTTACAGGTAGCTGAGGATCGAGTGAGACTGCTCTCGAGTGTGCAGAACGATGTAAATTCCGAAAATTTGTTATAGGAACGAAAGGAACAAGCAATGCTGTTCCGAAAAGTTTATAAGATAAAAAGAGAACTCACCTTCGAATGCGGTGGTGATCTCCGGAGTGTCGGTCTGTCCGAGTGCCAGGTGGTCCTTGACGATGAGCCAGGACACGATGAAGACGCAGACGAGCCTGGCCGCAGGGTTGGTCCTCCCCGATCCCTGAAGAAAGGTGGACGGCAGGTGTGTCGTCGCTTGTAGCCCGTCGACGTAGTGCATCTTCACGGTTGGCCCTTCAACACGCGGCAGCACTTCACCTCTATCTCTCTCTCTCTCTCCCTCTTTATTTTTCCGCGGCGGCTTTCACCCTACGTCGCGTGCACGTATGTACGGTGTGTGGTGTACGCACCGTGTAGCACCTGCACGCAGGTCTAAGCCTGCCGTAGTTGCTTCCGGTATCACATATCCGAGGGATCAGGCCGCGTGATCGATAGCACGGGCATATTCCCGCTCTTGACGGGAATGAACAACGCACACAGCTCTCTCTCTCTCTCTCTCTCTCTCAAAACTAAACGCAGACGACAAAGACGAAAGCAAAAGAGGCGAGAGAGAGGGAGGGAGGGAGAGAGAGAGAGTGTCGGAGGGTTTCCAGGCCGTGTCCTCTTCGACCCCTAGCTTCAGATTCGGTGGGGGTGGGCGAACGGAAGTAGGTTCATGGGAGACGATCGACCTGTCCTGCGGCAAGCAACCAGCAGCAACCACCCCCTCTCTGTTTCCCTCTCTCGTTCCTCCTCTCGCGAAGAACAATAGGGGATGTGTAGATGTGTGTACGTATACGTGTGTAAGAGAGAGCAAGAGGCAAACACGCTCTCTCCTCTGTTTTTCCTAACCGGAACCAGCACAGCCGTAGATCCTCGGGGCGGTTTGTTGTTCACGGATCGACACGAGAACAGGTCGGAATCGATACGATTGGCGCAATGCACGCGTATCTCGATGACACGTCCGCGAGACTCGACGAGACGTTCATCGAGGCTACCCCCTAAAGACGAACGGGGGATTAGTATGGTTGAACACAGAGCGCGAAGGAGCTAGAGAACACCACTGGCCACGATTCTAGATGATGCTGTGTACACGCCGGCCCGAACCAACTTCACGATGTGGAGCCAGCAAACAACGACCGAATCGCAAAGGGGGTGGCCGCGACGCCAGGGCGCCGACGTCCTGCGCAATGCACGCGAGATACCCAGCACGCGTTGCACCCCCGACCTCCTCCTCGTCGACCCTCCTCAACGTTCAACGTCGTCGTCGCAGGGGCGCAGAGCTTCTGAGTCATTCCTCGCGAAACACCCGTCAACGTTCCGCACCGCCACGTAAATATGCATGATCCTCTCTACGCGAGGAACAACGTCGTCGCGCAATCCCTCCCTCCCCCCCCTCTCTCTCTCTCTCTCTCTCTTTCTCTATGCGATGCCTACGACCCCTCTACTCACACTTGCCAAGCGCTACCACCACCCCTGACATAACGCTATCAACGATGCGACGCATACGAACCAGAGGACCCGCTAGATCCAGATCGGAGGGATGATCGAAGCCTTCCTCGATGGGGTCGGTTTTACGACGTGTACGACGACGCTGCTAGGAATTGAGGGGTTACTGATTGTAAATTGTAACGATGGATGAGGCGCCGGAACATTCTCCGCAACGAGAACCAACCAACCCCTCGACGATTCTGCGAGCATCCCGGTGAACCGATGATCTTAAATGTCGCGCAGAGCAAAGCTTGTTTAACCTTGTTCCTAATAAGGCTAGCTAAGAATAATAGAACTAAGTTTTCTAGAAACGTGAATAATTAATATACGAATAAGACAGAGAAGATTCGCTGCAGCAATCACTTTGGTAATCTCCTCGCGCGTCGCGGAGCGTGAACGAGCTTGGTTGACTTGCAAGATAGCGATAAAAACGAATTTTCAAGTTTGCAAAGAAAATTACGTAAACATTTCGTATCACCGGAGCCGTATCGTGTGGACCAATCATTTTCGAACAGCGAGAGGAAGGCTGTTCGGATAAAGCATTTGATACCTGTCGATCGAAACCAGCGATACGGGATCACGAACTTTTTATCGAGGCTTGTGGACGTATATTTCAACTATACAAGGTGAGTCCGAAGAAACAGAACAGCTAAATATCTCGTTACATAGATGAATTCGTTATTTTGTCAGCTATAAAATTACGTTAACGAAGATATATCATTCCATTAAAAAAAAATATCGATGACTTTGAAATCTCATTAAAAAATGATCTTGAAATTTTTTTAAACTTTTTTTGACTTAGTCCAAGAAGTATCTTTATACAACGAAAAGTAATGGAGATATTTAGCTGTTCTGTTTCTTCGAACTCACCCTGTATATATTCCCCACAAATCCAGCTTCATCTTTATTTTTACTCGACAATCGAGTCTATTGAACAATTGGTACGAGAACGAATAATAGAAGGACCCGACGTTATCGCGGTTCCACAAACTAAATCTGTGCTAAGAGATTCAAATCCCGGCAGCAATTAGGGTGCGCTAATACCTGAACGAAAATGACCGAAGCACCGTGAGAACACGTGTTTCCGCAACAGACACTGAATTATGGCACCGGCGAAGCTCGTTTGACGTAATTGTCTATCGTCCTGCCCCGCAACGCTGCAAGCGTAAAACGTGACTCGTGAGCAAATATCGTCCGACCAACTAGCTAACTCTAAACGAACCTTTTTACTGGACACGATAGCAGCGACTCCCTAACTCCTCCTGATTGTAAGCTGCTGATAGTCCTCCAATGATGACCGTTGTCGATATTATTGACTCGAGTGAGAGCTAGGAAGAACCGAAGTAGACTAAGTCATCTAAGGGTGAAAAGCCAGTTTCTTTGCTAAACGTTTCGCGCTTCTAAAAATGACACGTGAGGCTCTCTCGAGTGTCCACAGGTCGAAGGAGCCATGCCCCCTCAGGGTACATTCGCAGGTTCTCCTTATCGCCTCTCGTAGTCGAGAAAATGAAGGAGTTTAATGTATCGGAAAGGAACTCGTTTGGTCTCGGCTAGTGTTTAAGGAGCGCGATTACTGGTCCCATACTGGGACATGCCGACTGATACGGTAAAGGCGAGTCGCAGCATGTTCCCAAAGGAGGTTCCGACATTTCCTCACCGGATACCGTTAATGGAACCCAGCACGCTTCTACGCGAGCAAAAGGATCGCCAGACAGGCTTACGTAAGTCCTCGCTATGCCTCGCTACGCCAAAACTAGGTCATTCTCATAAGGGAAGCTTTCGAATTTTCGAATCAACTCTTTCTCCCTTCGGACCACGCGATTCCCACTATTATTTAAGGAGCCTCGAAGCTGGAAGAATTCCATTTCATACCTGCCCTTTGTCGCCGACGAATACGTTTCCACTGTTGCTTCCGGGCAGAGTTTCTGTTAATAATTTATGTACGGGTTACCACGTGGATCCTACATAGTTACCTTGGAGCCGCAGTCCCGTAAGGATCCACTTGTACAAGTTTGATGAAACTGAACCGCGAAACTTTCCAATTGTCGACCATAATTTATCGGTGTTCGTACTCGAACATCCAGCCTCGATTTTGTTTTCCTTGCCGAGGAAATAATTATTATCTTCTTGCTTCTAATTAACACTAGGTTTACGGAGCTTTAGAAATAAGTACTGTTATATAATTTCGTTAAATTTTGGTGTCCAAAAAGAAAATCTAAATTGATCTTAATGATCAAGCAGGATTTGTTACTGGACGTGGACAAATTCGCGGGTACATGTAGTAAATGATAGGATAAATCAATGAATTAAGTGAGTCTTTAACAATCGAATACAATACGAAAAGATAATGTTTAAAGTGAGCACAATTGAGCAGACTGCGAGCCATAATTAATGTAGAAAGAAATGTCCACGGCTCCGCACTGTGTAGACTCCATCTTTCCACAGGAATCGATCCCGGTCTACTTTTTCTTCATTAATATGCGAACAGTGAAACTTTTCACGTCCACCACTCTCTCTCTCTCTCCCTCCCTGTGGATCGAATATTACGCGATTATGGAATTAAAAGTTGCCTTAAGCGAAATGTGTATTGCCGTCGGTGAACAGGTCGCGTGTGATATATGCTCGAACGATCAATCGAGTGTTACGCAACTGCATCTGACAGATCGAAAACCTTCTCTCGGCTATGCCGAGAGCTATGTGCGTTGAATATAGAAAGTCACTTCAACGTGAATATGAATTTCTTTTTTTGTTGTTCGTGGAAACACGTGCACCTCTGTGACTACGAACACAATACTTATTTAACATTCTTTATTCTAACATAAAGAGAGCAGGACAATGGATAAACTCTAAACTAGTTGGATATTTCTGATCGTGTTAAATATTAACGTCAGTTTATATATAAAATTATTAGACGGTATAAAAATGTACATTAGATGTTAATCTCGACGGTTCTAAAACCTCCTTCTAAAAGATCTGCGAATCACAATGTCCTGAGCCTCAGAAAACCTAGACTAAGAAATACCATGTTTAGTCTGAAATTAAATTGAAATCATTAGCTAACAATTAACAATTCTTTCCTAATATGTATTGTCATAATTGTACCAAATCCGCTGTCTACCAATTGTATCATAATACGTACGCAGTTGTTTATTGTATAGGTGTGGCCACCACGTGGGACCAGTAGGTTGCGTAGTCCTTCAAAATGGTGCCACTTCAAACAAAAAATACGACAAGCTGATAAATGAATTGTTCAAATATCTACAATTTATATAGTTCCAGTGTTAGTAGTCCAGAAAAAACATGATATGAACGAAGCGAAAACATCGGGAGTTTCCAATTGATAGAAGCGTCGACAAGCGCGTGATTTTCCTGATCGAAGGATCTGCACTTGAACGACGGGACAACGCGATAAGATTAATTGTGCCGCGTTGGTTGACGGAAATAATTACTCTTGCCGCACGATCGCCCGCGAATCGAACGCGCTCGCGATAGGCTTGCTAATAAGCCAGCGAATTTCCGGAGAACATTATAGGTCAGAAAGTTCACGTGGCGGGCTGAAAGGAACCGGCTGAATTGCGGAACATACCTCGTATGAATCGCGAGCTCGTACAGCAACTTTTCTTTTTTCCGCGGAAATGCCGGACCGGACCTGCCTGCTAAAATTTCCCTTTCTTTTTTATTCCCCCATTTTCCCTCGTTCCGTATCTGTGTCACGCGTTTTGCAAATCCCCCGAAAATCACCGGGCAGAACTGCTATTATTTTCCAGCACGTTCGTCGCTAGAATGTTAACGCGACACTAAGATTCGCATTTTCGTTGCGAAGCGTCGGCAACAAATTGCAATTTTCGTCGCGAGCTCAAAAATGAAACTTTTGTAAATCCTACGAAAATCACCAGACAGAACCTGCTATTATTTATGCAGCGAAAATGTTGAGAAAAGACACGAGAATTTTATCACGACACGAAAAATTCTCATTTTGTATAAAGCGTTACAAGTTTGAGTGAAAAGGTGATGAACGCGTTGATCAAATTCAAAAATGGTCAAGTTCAAGGTGGAAGTTCATAAAAAAATAGATGAACAGGTTAATTAAAGAGGGAACTTTGAAATCTCGGTGATTGTTACTTACGTGAAGTAGACTCTTCCGTGCGCGTTCGGCGGTGCATTCCAAATAAGTGTTGCGTGCTGTTTTTCATGTGGATCAGCGTGTGTCACGGCGCTGCATTCAGGATGGGTGTTCGTGTTCTCAGTTTGAGCCCAGGAACCGATCCATTTGTCTGTCTCAGGGTCACGTGCTTGCAGGAAAAATCCTTTGAACGTCGAGCCGCTGATGGATACTGCAACGAAGAAAGAAGTTGCTCGGTTCATTGTCAGTGTCTACTTGTCTTCATTGTCACGAAGATATCCACCACCTTATCTACAAGAAGACTCTCTTATCAACTCCCGGAGACTTCAACTACCACTTTCCCTTTCGCGATGTTTTCCAAGGAGCTTTCTCTATTTTTAAAGTAATTTCCCGAGAGCAGTTCCGAACAACATGCAACTTTTGCTCGTTCTTGCCTTTTTATGCAAATAGCGAAAGAATGGCTAGAAGGTTCTCGCATAATTAAGTTCGAGCCCCGAAGCAAATTGAGTAACTTGAAGAAACTTCGTTCTTCGAAAGTTTCTCAAAAAAAAAAAAAAATACAACGTGTTCAAGGTTGTTCCACCGTATTATGTCAGAGTAATTTTTAACCGTGCGCGATTCGAATTAGTTTTGTTTCGTAGCTGCTTTTATTGAAACGAATTCTGCGCTTAATTTACATTTGAATTAACCCGGCTATCGATTAACGATTAACATTAAATAAGTGTCACCGTGTAACGATTGCCGCCGAATAAAATTGCCAACGGTTGCAGATCAATATTGTATCATTTCGTTGAATTATTTTGCAGCCCATTACTACGCATCAAGTATGAAAATAAATTTACATTTCGCTCCAGTTCGTTGCAATTCAGGACACATTTATTTTATAATGATTTTCGTTAGATAAATTTCATTGCTCGTCGTTCGTATGAAGTTTATCGACGATTATCGAGGATTATCAGCTAAATAAATTGTACGATCAAGGATTATCTGTTCGGGATTTTGGCGCGTAACTTCGTTAATTTCTTTATCTTTCTTCCGAGTGGGCTTTCATAAACATTCTTGTTTAATCAATGCTGCATGCTTATCTCGCGCGATATTGCTGTTCGAACGTGTTCCACCAGTGTTCGGACTCTGTTACCTTTTCATTATAATTTCCGATCGATACGCAGTATTAAACTCGGTACACACACACACACACACACACACACACGCACACACACACACACACACAATAGCGATGTCCTAAAAAGAACATAAAGAGCGCCGCCAAAAGGAAGACAGTCGCAGTTCGATCCACGCTTCCTTTCGGGACACGAAATTTTCAATTTACGATCATAATAACCCGTAGTTTACGAAGTATCTATTCTGCAGCGGCTGCCAATAATAATCTACTGCACTGCGAAACTTTTGCGAAGGAAATCGCATAAATTAATATTTCCCTCGAACGTTCTAGCAAGAAAATTGAACATTTTATTCTAATACTTCTGCTGGAAGATTAATTAAAAGAATAAATCCTTTGTCGTTCGTTCGAAATGAAGCTACAACGCAAATGTATTATGATTTATAATACTGCGCTACTTGCTCTAACCACTGCGACATGCAAGGACCAGTTACATTTTCAAGTTTTATCGAGTAATAAAATAGTTTCTTACTTCGCGTGGCTAATTCGCAACGCAGAAAGGACGACGACTGTCCGATTCTGCTTTTTATGTGCACAGAATACATGCACATTGACTTGTGAACTTTGAATAAAGGATTGCGTGGGTAGCTACGCTGCGTAGTGGAACGCATGCTGCATTGTTAGATACATAAATAGAGAATAGTAAGTTAGAATTTCCCGTTTCAATTGGAACCGCGGCGACGTTAATTTCGCGCGATCATTGTAAGCGTGCTTGAAAAAGAGCGAGTTGAAAAAATTCTGAATGTCCAAGGACACGTTAAATGTACAGAAAGATGTTCGCATCTCTTAATTGCGAGATCAACGTTTTATATTTCACATCGCGAGAGACTAAATTGGCCTAGGTGTTCTCTACTCCGCTCGGCGAATCCTATTTTACGGTCTCACACTTTTCTTGAGCACTCTCGCAAGCACAACTTCTTGAGCTTCAACCGTTCCCCTAAATGTATTCATCTACCAATTAATTTACAAGTGAAAAGGTTAAAGGAAAATGGCTCGAAGAAGCTCAGCTGGCTTAAAATACGAAATACCGGGTTCACAGAAACCTGAGTAGGTTGAACATCGTCTGATAAGAAACCTGAGGAGTAACTGAGAATTTCGTGTGTACAACACACACAGTGACCTAGTATCCACGGTATTGGAGCTTTATCATCGAAGGAAAACTAAATCGAAAGTACAGTGGGTGTAGAAAATATTTTAAACAGAACATCTTTCCGTTTAGCTCACTGTTTCAAAATAATTTCCACTTCGTCAAAACCAATTTCTATGAAACGCAAGTTGAAAACATTCGTTTGCTTTTACACGCGACACTGTTGTAAAATTCAAGTGACGAAGGGTCTAGCCGGATAAGCATGGGGGTAGACATTTGAAATTTTACACAATATTGTTTTAGACATAAAATGATATTTTAAGACAGTAATCAGGAAAATCGGAGCGGAGGCCGCTGGAGCGACCGTTTCGTGGTCGATCGAGTAGAAAACATTTTTTTCGAAGAAAGCTACTGAAAAGTCGCGAAATAGGCGCGCCGTTGAATAGGCGTGTCTGGTCATGGCTGACTATATCTACTGCCGCGTCCATCCCATACATCGTTCAACCTAATTTTCCCTTCAATTTAATTCTACGTATGATTTTCTACAATGAATCTAGTATTTTCCTATTTGTATCGTGTCTACTGGGACAGGTTTTGGATCAGCAGTGCCTACCGAGACGTATGTATGCGCGAACGGAATTCTTTCTACTGGGAAATCTCGCGCTCCCTATTATTCCGTCGATTGAACATGCAGAACCGAACTCGCGAACCGCAGAATGCCCGATTGTTAACGTTTCGGAAACCGGGATGCAATATTCCACCGTATCCACGCTGATTGGATCGATTGTTCTCCACGCCGACCTCGAGATGCGTTCTTCTTTTTCACGCCGATCGTCATACCGGTAATTTCGCCACGGAGGATACAAAACGGGCTCGACTGACACGGAACACCTAATCACCTTTGCCAATCCATTGTTCAGGATTCGCTTCAGGCTCCAGAAGTCCCTCATTCTTCTAGGTTATTAAACAATCACGTTATTGCTCGACCAGGTTTAGAAGTGAAATTTTGATAATTTCATGGGAACGTTAAATATTAGAATGAAGTGGCATACACGAATTATTAATTAAATTGAACGTACTGCTTATCTGAGAATTCGGACTGTATTGGGAGGCCGATGCGGTGAACTGGTAAGGGTTGGTGTCCAAGGGTTGCGACCTAGCCTGGCCGTGATTAGGCTCGTTAGGCCGAGTCGGTTTCACACAGGTGTCCACAGGTGCTCCATCGGGAAAACAGTTAGCGCAAAGGACCAAGGCAGCCACGATTAGGCTGTAGATTGCTAAGCTTCTCGTAGTCAAACACATTCTTCTCGCACAAGATTTCCTCTAGAATGGGCGAAATTAATTAATTTCCCCTAATTAGGGGAGTACTTAAGTTCACTTAAAAAAAGCTCCGAATTATACTATCGTTTGTGTCACTTGGAAAAATTGTTCGCTATACTCAATGTAATTTAAATGATCTGTATCGAATTGTTTGGAAAAATTAGACAACTGACATTGGAGAATTCATTGTCAGGCGGACACTAAACGGGTCTCGGACTTGTTCGCTAAAATTCGATTTAACGAATTGAACAATTTTAAAAAGTAAATTCCTTACAGCACTTACAGTGATCGAACTGATTTGAATAAAAAGAATTGATATTGAATTCGGAGCTGTCACGCAGGACACAGTTTGAAAGAAACTGAAAGGATCTCCAGAAAGCTAGTCAAACGCGACGGGATCCCACCATGGAAACATAAAAGGCTAGTTCAATTCACGTTTGCTAATTGTCACTTTCACTCCAATCCCTTCGTCGATGTTTACAGCAACGATTGCGTGTCGCGTGTCTGATCTTTGCCATATAACAGCTTGTTAACTATGTCAATGTTACCAAATAGCCGTAGTTAAAACATTCGGGTCACTACCTCGACTATTTAATAAAATGAATCTTAACTGACAATATCTTTATTTATTTCGACTGTCATCATTAATTGCAAGCATTCATACTGTGTAAAACTAAAATAATGTTTCAAGTAGATGTCCAGCTATAACAAAACTCTGTTTCACCATAAATTCATACCCCTCCCTCTGACACGTTCAAAAAAAAATGTGCATTCGTAAACAACAGTTGTAAATGCGTACTGTTCTCTATTCATTTTTTAAAATTATATTAGACCGTGAGTTTTACGGGTTAATTTAAAAAAAAAAACAGGTAAGCGAAACACCTCGGAATGGTTTAACAATATTCTATCTCGTGTTAAAGAGATTATACAGAATAAAAATCTTCTAGGTTGAAAGATACCTTTTGATTTCGAAATGAAAATTGTCTCGAGTTTAAAGGGTCAACAAATGCGGATTCGTTAAAAAAAAAGAAAACCGATTAAGCTCGGGTTGCGTGTGATTCGTGTTCGAATGAAATGGATTCAAGGAACACAGGAATGTGCGCGAATCACGCGTTACACGCCGGTAATTGTACGTCTGTACGAAAGCATGGTGTGTTATTTTTCACAGTGTTATTGATTTTTTCCAGGAGGTTTCAGGGCGACGCGAAATAACGTCGGGAAAGTGTTCACTGTAGCATGAACGGCTGGTATGTTGTTACCAATGAGACCGTTCACTCGCCGATTACAAGCTGTTGATAAAATCGCACGTGCTAATGGGGTTTCCGGGCGATCAATGATCAATCATTGATTTTCCCTGATAAAACAGAACAATAAGATCCGACAGAGACTATTGGAAAATCATTCTCCTGTTTCCACGTGAAACCCGAGAGGCGTTGTATCCTTCAATAAATATGTACAGTGGACTTAGTTCTATTTCAAATATATATATACACCCGCGAGTGTGTAATGAACACAACGATTCTCCGTCTAAATATACAAAAATATGAAAAGGTTTATTCGTTACACACACACACACACGCCCACACGCGCACACACACACTCAAAGACGTAAGTTCCACATCGAGTAGTAAAAGATATATTAGGACCTCTTTCTTTGTGCCTAGTTCTTCTCGTTTTACGAAATTCCTAGTTTCTGGTTAGCACAATAAATATACGCTGTTTCATCTACGTAGAAGTGAACCGCGCGTTTAAAGTTATTCAAACAAGTAGAAAAACACTCGTCTGATGCTTGCATACAAAACGCTAGAGAAATATATCGTCGTCCGTGGAACGAGAACTTTATAAATACGTATTAGAACTCTACTTGTTCAGAAGGAATGTCTCAATTCGATTTCGCGGACGAAGGAGAGTACGCTTCGTTCTCGATCATCTCGATCGCACAGGTACGTGGGAACCAACCCTTCTGGCGCGGTTGCTTCTCCTTATGGTCGTCCACTTGCCTCTCCCCGAACAACCAATACCTGTAATTATTTACAGGATTAATAATATAACAATTTTGAATCAATTTCAGACGTACTTCCTCCACCGTGTTACAACAACAATGTCCCCGACGCTAAGTTTAATTCTAGGCTCGTCGGTGCAAGGTGGATGGCAGAACACTCCCCAGCCGTGTCTCAATGTTAATCGTGATCCCGAGAATTCTTCCACGACTCTGTACGTCTTAGCTTTCTTCCGTTTGTCTTTCTTCTGAGCTAATTGTTCTTGCTGGAATATGAAAGTGATCGAACTTCAATTTGTTATCACATTCGAAAAATACTTCTGCTTGTAATCAGTAGACTGCAGATCTTCTGAAAATTTTCAAAAAAATACTACGACACAAAGGCTATTAACATTTTTTTGAAAATCGCATAAACATCTGTAGTCTAGTTAATTAAATAAATAAGAGAGTACTGTTAAGGTGTATTGATCACAGTCTTCGATCACTGGCCAATAAATTCCATTTCCAACCGGTGTGCAGTCCCACGTAAGAACTTGTCGTACGTTGAAACGCCATCCTTTGGAATACGGGTAAATAAATTTATCTGTGCTTCCAAATCTGCGATAATGTGCCTTTTCGGTGATCCAAGCTTCGATTTCCGTTCGATTTTTAACGATAGCCACCATCTGCGAGATTTTGGTGAACGGTAATGTACATTTCTTTCATTTAAATAGGAAAGATTCTATTCCAAGCTTTACCTGAAAGTAAAGTAATGTTCCGACGGCGAATACAACTCCAATCGACAAGCCAATGCTGACTATTACTATTATTAAAACGAATACAGAAGGTGGAGGAAATGCTAGTGGTTTCAAGGATAGCACAGTCATCACCCAAGAGATTAGAGTAAATGTGGAGACGCAGCAACCGCTAACTGCGCTTGCTAGGAAAGCTGTGAAATGACCGTGATTATAGTGTCCTACGCAATTGTTTATCCATGGACAGTGATGGTCCATTTTCATTACGCAACGGCCACCTGAAAGTTAGAAGCTGAGTGAGCAGACTCGATTTGATTTGTTATGAATAAATTGCTGGTCTACGGAATCTCACACTTTCTGCAGTGATGGGTTCTCGGAGCTTTGTAACCTTCGCATACAGAACAGTACTGTAAAAATTGAATGTCTATAGCTTTTTCCTGAAACAGTACATTCGATATAATTTAATATATGTATGAAATACTATGATATCGAGTAACATATATAACTAGCATGGTTGCACAGTACCGGCATCCATTTTATAGGTAGATACCCTGGCCCTTCGTAAATAGAACTGATGAAATGGAAGAGCGTAGATCCACTGAGACAAAAGAAAAGCATGAAATTAATTGTTCCGAACAAACTCTCCTGTGGTGGCCAGCATTGTCTACTACAATGTACCGTCATCAACGTGATTATCTTTATAATCCCTGAAAAACGTGAACAATTATTTACGAAAATGATTAACAAGTATCTATATATACTATCGAAGCGTTTATAACGATTTGAATTTCCCGCGCTCCTCTCGTAATACATACAAAACAAAATGGAAGCTGTCATCTAGCAAGTTGATGTATGTACGAGATTCGATTTTGATTAATGATTCTTCTAGGCACAAGAATGGGACTCGACTGAAGCGTTAACATTTCATTCGAAATTTTAACACTTCGCTGGGTTTATTTAAACAAATATTATCATTCATTATAAACGCAAATATCTAAGATTGTATGTCGAATTCACCTACCAAGAGCTGTAAGCGGCCCCCAATGACATATTTTCTTTAACGGATTAACACCCATGCTGTCACCATGAAACTATCGTAAAGTTAGCTGTTAATTTCTCGTAATCAAGTAGCCAGTGCGATTTTTTCGAGCGAACAATTCTTTCGATTCTGTATTAAAACAGTATTTAGAAGTGTGTTTGTCTCGGCGACACATTCCGTTACGATTAATATGCCTCAATGTTGGCACCAATGTCGAATATCCTTATTCTAGTTCGATTGAATCATGATTTGTATTCGCATATTAGTTACATATTCAAGGATGTATGAATTTATTTCACAACATTCCTTTTCGTACAGACGAACCATGCGAAATTGTTCAACCACAAACAGAGTCTAGGATAGACACTCGTCGTGGAGGGTAAAAAATATCTTTTCCAACGACCTCTATGTAGTACCCACGGACTTAAGTTTCGAACAGTGTTCCAATTACAACCGCCGTTTTTTAGACTTTTAAAAAATTATTAGTATATATGTATATAAATGAAAAGACAAGGGGCTAAGCTAAAAAGGACTCCAGAATACTTTTACGAAAAATTATTTTATAAAATGGTCTAAACATAGTTAAAGGCTGGAAAATATTTCTCTGAACATAAGAATGTTTAATATTACATCATATATTTTTTGGATTCAGAAAAAATAAGTGGAACTTAGGAAAAAAGTAGTTTTTATTTTTTTTTTTAACATTGTGCCAACCCTCAAAAAAATCTGAAAAAATTGAGCATAATACTTACGGTAATATCTCACTGCTAAATTAATTCTGCAGAGGTACGGGATGAACTTTTATATGAAATGGGCCAAAAACTGGTTTTTCTTCAAACTATCCTTATAGATGAGATGGGGTGTTGAAAACTTGGCATAGCCGGGTCTTTTAGGATAGGCTATCGAATGGCCCAAGTTAGACTCAAATACCGTCGGGGGCGAATTTCGTAAAACAGGCCCAAGGAAACCATTTTCCGTGCACGCACAGCAGGGAACCGCCAACCCGCGCTCGAAATTTATTATGGTTTTAGACTACGGCTCTTGCAGCCAGAATCTGTGTCGGAGCGTATCCAAAAATGTTAGCAACAAGTATTCAAAACGTAACACTCGTCCCGCCAATATAACTGTCTCAGGGCATCAGGTTCTGACCTGCTCCGACCGCTGTGCTACGTCACGATAGGTCCGCTACTCGCCTACAGTTCTGGCCGCGCATGCGCGAAAGACTGTTGTTATATATTTTGTGATGTATACAAGCTAAGTAAATACTTAACGTGAATCAGTAAACTGTATATACAAATACATACAGTTAATGAGATGGTTAGAAATATTTATAGATTACCTGTAACAGAGCTTTCATATTTAGGTGTATAAGCGAATTATGAATTCGTTGAAAGCAATGTGATCGCACATGTTATTTCGCTCTCATTGAAACATATAGTAATGCTGTTTATTTTTACTCAAAAAGTGACCTCTCCATACAATAATACTGTTCAACATTATTTCGCGTAACAGTAGTATCATATAATATATAGGTTCAAGCTCTAAAACTTGCTTCGAATCAACAATGTTTTGATAATGTTGATAAACCTCTACGAAGATATCATTACCGAAGTTTTCAATTAACAATATCGAAGGCACAGCAAACATGAATGATTTCGACGTACGTATATCAATTTATGTAAATCGAAACAGTAATCGACGACTGCGGATCTTTATGCAAAATAAAAATTGTCTACTCGAATTGCTACAAGTAGCTGAAAAGTATATAACAGTATTTTAAAAGTCTTCTAATATTTTACTGTTTTAAATTACACCCACTAATTTTTGTCATAAATGCATAAAATCTGTTGTCTAATGATAAATTCGCAATAGTTTATAATATGTTGTTGTATATGCGTGAATCATGCATAAACATTTAAACAATTGAATCTTTTTCAGCTTAATACCAAACTACCTATTCCCAGAGCACGACAACCTCTAAGAGAACGTAATGTAACTTCGGAGAAAGTGACATACCGTTTGAATAACTCTGACGGTGTGTTGATAACAAAAAGAATGCATGACGGTAAAGAGCAAAGTAAAAGTTTCCTCGATCAAGCTAATGATTACGACGACTACACGGAGGACGAGGATGATGAAAATATCGACGATAGTGAATCCTTCGGAAATTTCTCACGAAGCTTCACACCAGAATGTTCTTCTTCCAGTGCGTACAGTTCACCTCAAGTGCGAGAAAGAAGCCAACGAAATCCGAGTACAACTCGATCTGTTAATATCGCTAACAGTTCACTATCACAAACTCAGCCTCATAAGCATCCTAAAAAGTCTTGTATAAGCTACCGTAATTTCTTCTTCTTTAGTACCGTTATTATTATAATTGTGTGCACAATGAATAATATCCCTGAAACTACTCAGGAGAAGAGTGTAACGGAAACTAACGAAACGAACACCATGGATCTAGTCGCGGTAGATAAATTATTAGATGAATCGATGCAGATTATTCGAGCACAGTTTCCTCACCAGAAACCTGCTATCTGGAACGACATAGCATCTGGAATTTACGATGTAGTTATGTATCCTCAGAAACCAACGGTTATTATACTGTTCGGAAACGACACGGATACCTTGAATTGCTTGGCACAAATGGTTGGCGAACTAAGCTCCACAATCTTAGGAAGCGATAATTATTTACCTTTAACACCGACAGATTTTCCAAACGATGTAGGAACAACTATTTACAATTTGAAGGAGAAGATTATGGAAAAGAAAGTGCTGGCGAGTATTTTGTTCAATTTCTGTTTTCATGGAATATGGATTTTTAAATTGTTATATTCTTTGTTTCAGATAGTACAAGACTTACTGAGCGTCAATGCGGAAGCAATGAAAGCATTTCATAATTTCTGCGATAGACAGAATCCATTGATTAAGAAAGCTATCTATATAATGACGATAATCGTTGATGAATACAAACCATTCCAAAATGAATTACGATATATCGACAAGCAGATATCTGACAAATTATCAGGCAAAATAGATAAAGATATTCTGCATCCTCTGGTGACCAGGCTCACAGATGGAGTCATTATACAAGTGTCTCCGGAGTCGTCTACGGATTTGTATAAAAGAGTTTGTACACTTGCTACACCTCCGAATAAACGTTTGTGATTTTCTGAATAAGCGGTAGAAAGGTAATTACATCGTTATAATAACATTCGAAATGAAAATGAAATGACATGAGCTTATAACAAAATGAAATGTACAAATGATCGCATACGATAAGCATATTTATGTATTCTCACGGTAAATGAAAACAATCGCGTCTATATTAATATTCAACTTTATTTCGTTTCGTCATATGACAGTACAGAAAATCAACATCTTTCGATAGTGATACCCGATGGTGATTTAGCGATTTCTACAAATTTTCAAAAAATATAACAAGACCAATGCCTCTGGCAATAGTTTCAATTTACACTTTTCGAACGACACGTGTCATCAGCTTTCAAATCAAATACGAGTGGATTCGCATCGTACGTTTCTGTTATTGCATAATACGTCGATCGGTAGTTAATTAGTTGTGAGCGTCTCAAATTGCCAATTTACAATGCGTCTCTGTTGTTAAACGGTATTCCTTTTACACCGGTATATTGTGTAAACTAAGGAGAAAACTTCTACAAAAAGTGTGTTCATTCAAACCTTGATCGTTTGATCGAATAAATTACAAAATCATCGTTTTTCGTATCGAGAACATATCGGAGATATAACATTTGCGTACAAATAACAAACGAATATCGAGAGAATTCACGAATGCGATTTTTGTAAAATTGAGTTCGAGACAAAGGGTGAAACGCGAATAATACATTTAAATATTAAAAGTATAATAAAGTGCGTTCATATACATATTTTTTTGAACCCTTTTTGTTTTGTTTTTTTTTAGCAAGTCACCGTGTATAATAAAGGTTCCGAGATAAATTTCATCACATTTTATTTAAGAATAGCGTGCACAACATAAAATGACAAATTCGTTTCAAATATGCTTATAGCCTATTTTGGTAAGCATTTTATAAATTGGCAACAAGTACTCGTACACGTACGCACCTTGCTAAAAAATGGCGCGATTAGCAGAGTGGGTCGATCACGGAATTCTTATAATACAGTCCTTCTCTGTCGTAGTAATTCAATTCAGTAACTAAAAGTAGGTAATATATATTTATATTATCTTGTATAATATAGTATGGTACCGTCAAACCTAAATAATAAATACATTTTATACAGTCATAGACCTTTTATACAGAATGTCCAAAATTTTCGTGTGCTGTACAATAGTGGCACGGTCAAATTCATATTTCTTCGTGATCTACTCGAAAAGTAGAAACTATATTTCCGAAAACAAGGGAAGAAAAATATATATATATTATGTGTGTATATATATATATATTTTATAAGCATAATTTCTGAAATAAAACGTTTTTAATAGATGAATATCGTTTACAGATACATTTTGCGATTTCAAATTTCAAAAAGAAATCGAAACAGAACGATATTGCAAAGGAAGTGTTAACCGATAGTTCGACTTAATTGTTGCTTTGTTTCTTAAGGGCACTCTGTATAGAATAGCCTTAAAATTACAAGATACGTATTTACAGTAAAAAAGTTTAATTGGTCATGTTCCTACCTAGTGTAGTAAGGATGTAAGTACCGCGTTGCGTAATGTTGTCCGTGTTGGCTACGTAGTCGCGTACCTCAGTCGTTAGTTTGTCTTGCCGGTTGTGCAAGTATTTTTTCATTTCGTAATTCAGAGTCAGTCATATCGTCGTACGAGGCACGAGTCTACCCCGATTAGTAGTAAATCGTCTTGATCATTGTTTCTGTACTTATCTGTTTCTACTTAAGCGCTAAAGATATTTGTTAGCTTTTTTTTGTTGTTGTTGTGGTTGTTGTCCTCAAAGAGTGTTAAACTGAACATACTCCGTACTAAAATACGTATTACGAGTTTTCTGAAATCGATAAACTGGGAACTAATCTTGTGTTCGAATAGTTTTCGAAGCAATGAGTGAAAAGCATAGTTAAAAATGTTTGCCAATAAATAATTCGCATTTCGAGATTGAATTGAAACAAAAGTCGATCGCATGCGGTGTATCGATAAATAGTAAAAAGAGAAAACCCATATTTTAAAAACAACTGTGTAGAATAGATTTCTTTTTATACTGATTTCTCATCACCGAGAGCAGACACAAACAGATCACCTCGAGATATTTACTGATATTATTCCTTTTCTTTTTTTTCTTGCGGATACAAACGAATTCCATGTATACGTATAAATATACCATTACTCGCGTTTTATGATCGATTCTGCAATTTCAGAGATTGTCCCGTTACGAGAACTGGTCGTAAACGCAACGAACGAAACAAGGATCGAATCCGGAAATACATTCGGAATATCAATGAAAATCATCGATCGATTAAAAGTCGAAGCCTTCGAGCGGTAGCTGGGGCGAGTCGGATGCTTCGAACTGAAATTGTTGTCCCTGCGAGTCGATGTTCGGCACAATCCGCGCGTCCTCCTCCTCGGAACCGAAGTAATGTTCGATTATGTCGAAGGCCTTCTGGTAAATCTCTACGTTCAGATGAGATTGCAAAAATTCTATTTTGTTTAGGCCTGAAACATCACAAACGAGAAATTTAATTCTCACAATTCAGCTCAATCTCTCTCGACATGCTCCTCTGGCCCCTGTGCAGTCAACCGGGTACCCATTTACTGTATTTCTTACAACAATTTCTTATTATTTATTAATTTATAGTATGATGAGAATGTTGTGCAATCATGTTAAACACAAACGGTTTTAAATATTTTATACACTTCGATTGACTACGTAAGGGCTATTTTTAATCTCATACTTACCGAAACATTGCTCGACTAATACCGTGTATTGGTTAATACCACTCTGCATGGCGTCTTGTTCCCCGAGGCGAAGAATATTGTCTAAACCGTTTAATGCAACTTGGACGATCTTCGTGTCCATCACTGTCAATAGATCGCACAACGGAGGAATGCATTTTTGATCGACAAGGTAACGGATTTGCTCAGGTGTACCGCCGCTGGTAGCGTTCGTGATTGCCCATGCTGCCTCTTTTCGAGTTTTGAACTCGGCCTTGCCCAGAATGTCAATTAGGATTGGGAATATTTGGGCGTCGATCACTGCCTGTTAACCAAGCATATCGTTAAACGCACAGAGCCCGTCAATTCAGTATATTATTTTTAAACGTATTGCGGGAACACCCTACAAACCTGGACTTGCTGATGATTTCCCGCAGTAATATTAGAGACAGTCCAGCAAGCCTCTTTGCGGACTGGATCTCGAGGCGAATTCAACAGATGCCGAAGACAGTGCAACACAGAACAGTTCAGAACGATTTGCGTTTGCACGTCATCCCCCGTCACTATATTTCCCACCGCTCGAAGCGCCGCGCTGACTACGTTGTCTTGCTGGTGCCTAACAATACGAATTGTTCATCAGCATCGTACAGTGGGGAAAACTGACTTTACTCGATTCAAAAAGAAATAACTTTCGATAAAAATGAGGTAGAGCGATGAAATTTTTTAAAAATTAAAGCTGAAGCTTTCAAGGTTAAAAACCGTTCGTACCGTAATCTCCCTATTTTTCCTATATTATGTAAAGATTCAGCTTCCATTTAAAAAAATAATTCATCGCTCTACCTCATTTCTATCGAAAGTTATTTCTTTTTGAATCGAGAAAAGTCAGTTTTCCCCACTGTGCGTCGTGTAGAAAAGTACTTGTTCATGCAAAAGAACCGTTCTATTGTCCTAATCTCATAGGATCGAACTTTCTCGAACGAGAAACTTACATAAGTAATTCTACCAAACGTCTGCATACACCCGCGTCTATAACAGCTTGAATCTTCTCGTTCGGGCCGTCGCTCAAGTACGACAGAGTCCAGCAAGCATCGGCGAGAACGTCGCCGTCCGTATGATTAAGAATATGTGCTATAACAGGTAGACACGGTGCGACTTTCTCGAAAACCGGCACCGGATTTTTGCCTCGACAAAGGTTTGATAATGCCCATACCGCGTTACGTGTCATCGTCAAACGTGTTTGTTTTGAAAGTAGTCTACAAAAAGAAACAGCAAGTCAGGTGGTGTCAGAATGAAACTCGGAAGAAGGGACTCTGTAACACGTCGAGTGCCGCCTATAATTTAGTCAATCACATTAGCGAATATACGGGTGCAGATATAGTGAAGTCGTTTTCCACTATACACGTGACATTGTCATAAATAAAGTCGTCAAAAATAATCGTCGTAGCTCTAAAATACTTACTGTAAGAGAGGAGCGAGAATTCCGTTATCTAATACATGGTCTCGACACTCGGGACTATCCCCTGCAATATTGCCCAATGCCCAAACAGCCTGTTCCTGAACGTCCTCGTATTCCGAACTAAGTAATGATATAAAGGTAGGCACAGCCCCTGCCTCTACAACTATACGCGTTTGCTGAGACGTTCCACTGGCTATATTTGTTAAAGCCCAAGCAGCTTCGAACTGAAATCATCGTTGCACAGTTTAGCAAGACAGGCAACACTACTAAACATAGGCTGCATAGCATCGTCGAAAACTTGCACACCTGTAGGGTACAGTTTGAGTTATTTTGTAACAGTTCAACGAATCTAGGTACAATTCCTGTTTCTACAACTTCCTCTATCGGCGGGTTCGGTTCCCTCGATAACATTCTTCTAAACTTTTGAGTAGCTGCCAATTGTTTCTCTGGATCAGGACTGTATAATGCTTGCACTATTTCATGTGTGATGGTGGAAGATTGCTATAAAATAAAATTTATCCAGTTAATATACGAATTTGCATGTTCTATTTGAGAATCTACGTTTCTCCAGAAATTACCATCTGCGACGACGTAACCAAAGATTCGTCTGCTGCAACATTGTCGTCGTCGGTGTCGAGGTTGGGCACATTGCGCCTCTTCGACAACTGTTGCTCCCGTTTCTGTTTCCTTAACTGTACACCTTCCTCCTCTCTACGTCGTCTTAGTTCTTGAGAGTCCAGCCCCATATTTTTATAACGGTATTTATGTGTAGTGGCAGTTGACATCTGCAAACATAAACGATAAATGTAAAAGCTGGAATAAAATGCAAGGGTGCCTTCAACTTTTCAAACGGGATAAATATTGATCCAACATTCAAAGTATTGTACTCGTCGACAGAATTACATAAGATTCCAACATTCGAAATACTTTCTGGCTAGTGTCTGCATCGAGCAAGACCTTTTGGGTAGCTCTACATTAAAACTGCTGCATTTATAGATAATAAGATGGCTATTAACACATTCGGGGAGCACTGTCGGTCCACAGGGACAGACAAATTAGCGAATATCTCAAGAGCCATTAGGCTTGATACTATATTGGAAACTCGACAAGAAGAGTACTAGACATCCTATTTAAAAAACTGAAGGTAACTGATTGTGCCTGTATATATCATCCTCCTCGGTACCACTTTATTGTCGTTCCAAATACTCTTCGTGCCTCACAACTAGGCGTCTCGCTCATAGTTCTGCAACATCAATAATTCTATAACAATGAGATTCAAACTACCAACAGGGTTACTATTAGCTGCATAAAATCTAGAACATAGCTGAAGTACGCAACCAAATTCTCTGCTCTACATAGTCTAAATCAATTTTGATGAACCTCTATCCAACTGTTAGGCGGCGAATCGTATATATACAAAGCTGTTCCTCGAAGATCAGTATTCAAATCTATAAATACATCGAGCTTGTTACCGTACTGAAAGAAACTTGCGGATCCAACACAGAATACCCTGAATGGGTACATGGTACCAGTGAGATGAAGCAATAAAGTGTGCAAACGAGAGTAGAAAATTTCATATGGAACAGGTTCGGTATCTTCTGGGTTGTGTAACTGAATCGCGAGTGAACGCGTGAGCGTATCCTGGGGTTGGTAGACGGTTCCAAGAATACCTTGAAACTGCTTGACAATGGGCTGTTGAGGGTTAGGTATTAATCGGCGACGATGGTCGGGGAGTGGGGTATAACTTGACGAAGACAGACGTCCCGGAGGTAGATACCGTGAAAATCGCATTGACGAATTTATTCGCAGGAGATTCGACTCTTCATAATAGATTGGTCGACCTAGACGGTTCTTGGTGTAGGGAGAGAGAGCAGTGACGTTCGTCGGGGAATGATCTCGATCTTTCGGATCGCACGCAGCCAGTCGTACGATTCCCTCGGGGGGGACGATCTAATGACAGATAAATCGAGTTCCTACTTACGGCTGTAAAAGGAGTTCGTTCGTTAAATGTAAGATTTCATAAAGAATAGCGAAGCGAGCACCGCCACACTTTTCACCTCCTCAAACTACGACAACCGATCGGAAAACCTTGGTCCGTACTCGAGCGCGCAAGGAATCACGGGCCACGCTCGCGAAACGCTGATAGGTGCGTTCGAACAGTCATATTTATCGAAACTTTTACAATCTCGCTCGGCTAATTTCGTCCTGATCTTGACACGTTTTTTTTCTAATCGAGTTTACCGTACCGTTCCCGACGAAATTATACGGCGAAACGTTTCTACGGAGAAAATAGTTTCAAGGAAAATGATATTTATTTAATTCCTCGAGTGTATCGAAATTCGCTAAACCTTTTCAATGGCGGTATTCGAGCGCGTTCGAGAAACACTCGATTCGATCCTCACCGCGTTTCTGATTGGTCGAGGTTCGCGAGTTGAATGGTTCGAGAACAGAGGTGATTAATCGATGATTTCGCGAACGCTCAACCGACGGAGCACTACGTGATTTAATATGGAGACCGGAACTCAAGTGAATTACTCAATTCAAATGATTCTCTAAAGCTTTATTTCTATTTTTTTCCATTATTATTACATTGTAATTATTTCAATGTCTTTATTATTAATGCCAATTTCAATTGTATCGATGATATTCGCTAATTTCTGCGTACAATTTCTGTTTGCAATTTAAAGTTCGAATAGTTCCGAACAGTTTCGAAGTTTCAGCCGTATCACAGTTTGCCGACGCAAAGTACACCGCAACTTTGTCGATGATTCCGATTACATTGGAATCAGAATAGCCTGAGAATATAATTTCGTTTCTAATCAACGAATTTCTGGAATCGCTATACTGTGTTCTCTGTAAGTTGTGGATTCGAAAGCGAAAATTATTATTATTATTATTATTTATTATAGATGTTTACTTTCTTTGCAGAAATATAATGGCGTCGTGCACGGCGGAGAAATTTATGGCAGCCCATAAATGACACGGAAAAGCTGATGGCGTCCATAGAACAGGCTGTTCGATGGACATGATAACGGAGTTTTCAACCGAAACAAGTGGACAGGTGGGTGGAGCTTCACGAACAGCGGGAACCAATGATTGCCGCACCTGTGCGATCATTTGCCTTCGCTTCTCTTTACCTGAGGCGGAGACGGCAGGTGGTTTTGTTCGAGAACACAAAGAAATTCAAAGGTCCTGGTACGCTAAGTAAGTAAAAGACAACCCCTCCTCCAGCTTCTACTAAATTCAGGTTCGACCCTCCGTCGAACCTAAGAAGTCGCACCCCTTCGTCATGGGGAAAATACCAAATGCCAACAGGGACGCTCGGAATTTCCAAAATTATCAATATTCGTTTATTTGTCTATTTTAATACAAGCCCACGTAAAAAAAGTTGCAAAATACAGCTTTCAGTATTTTCACTGCAATCCCGACAACTTGCAATTCTTTGAAAACAATTTTTCCACATTGCGGGGCAAACCAATTTTTTTTTATTAATAAAACCTTTGAAAAGATTTATTACATCGTTTGGCAATAATACATAAACAAAAATACCGTAGTCAAACCAATTATTTCAACTTCTCGAAAAAGTATTAGGTGTACCAATTAATAATTTGAATTGTGTAGCTCTTTTATTGATTATTCATTTCATTAGAGATTCGCAATTTATTCCTCTAAAACGTCTCTAATGTGGTAGATTAAATACAGGTTTTTTTTCTCGCGCTGATTGAGGAACAGAGAGATGTTGGACACAAGGCAAAGAACATACGACGGCGAAACTCGACAGAAAGTATTTAGCGCGCATCAAGGGGTGGACCGACGAAGGACGAAGAGGGTTGAACAGCTATCGGCCGTGAATAATGCGCGGCGCCGTCCGTTCCTTAGTCCGTAGGTTCGATTCTGCCTCGGCTGGATGGATTGATAAAGATTAAAGGTAAAGGGAGGTGGCAGGGTCCAGGGGTGTTTTGGAGTTAGGCGACAGAAGTCAGCCAGCGAAACGAATCAGCCGCACACGTATGGAGGGGGATGATGTCATATAGGGGATCCCCCCTTCGACGTAAATACATACAGATGCAAGCCGGACTGATGCATCAGGGCTTCGGTACAGTGACGTAGACTGAAGGATTTTCGATGAATTTTGACTTTCGACAACACCCTCGTAGTTACAAACATTTCTCTAATATATAATATTTATTTCAATCAAAAATATCTTACATGTTTAGTACACTTAGACTTTTTTTAATCTTGGACCACATGATTCGAACTTTTTCCAGAAGTTAGAATAATCGGTTCGCTACACTGTCTTCTGTGTTTCGAGATTTTGTTACATATATATTTTGTAGATATAGACGAAGTAGACGAACGTTTCTAAATATTCAATTGAAAATTGTAGGAGGATGTTAAAACTTGGAGATTCATATTTATGATTGAAGTTTTTGTATTTCTGAGAATGTCTGGATAATAATGGGTGTCGGCGGTGTGTAATGTTTGAGGGAGCCGTGCCATCAGAAATTGGTGGCGATCAGCCGAAATTCCGTACAGACCGCCCGCATCCAGCATGTGTTCTGATCATTCCAACACAGAGGAATTAATTCGGCTCCGACGTCACCAGGATCCGAAGAGCCTCGTGTGACCGACTAAACGATACTGCCAAAGACCGTCTTCTTAAGAGCGTTGCCTCGTTACGATATCGGCAAGGAACGTGGGCCAAAAACACGCTCGTCTCGGTGACACCGAGCGCTCCTTTATTCCTCGGCGAACAAAAAGGAATCGTTACGGCGACACGCCATGCCACGGACTTGTAATAGCACGGGGAAAAGCAACTCGACGAAACGACCATTTAAAATGAAATACAATTCCGCGCGGGAAGGACCGTGAACACAGAGAAGAATGATCGACGCCCGTCGTCTTTCGCCGGGAAATGGAACAGCACCGCCGGCGAACGACTTTAAATTACGGAACCGTAGTCGTAGAGACGATTGAAACACCGCCTTCTCTCCCGCGACGAATGGGAAACAACCGAGAGGTGTTTTCGACTTTGAAATGGGTGTCGGTTCTGCGCCAAGTGCTCCTTCGATCGGCAATACCGGATTTTCGTATATTCTCGGGAGAAAATGCCCACCCCCTAGAAAACACTTTTGCCGATAACTCCGATAATTTATAATTTATATAGAAATAATGCCCACCCCCTAGATAACACTTTTTTCAATGTCTACGATAATTTATAATTTATATAGAAAAAATGCCCACCCCCTAGGTAATACTTTTCTCGATAACTACGATAATTTATAATTTATATAGAAAAAATGTCCACCCCTTATAGTTCAACTCTTAGTAAACTCGTGGTTCGATCGAGGATCAGTTGAAACAAGTATGTTGGTGTTTTCACTTTGTTGAATAAATTGCTTGGGGTTTATCTTATTTTTCGTAGTGGGTGGTTCGCGTGTTTCGAGAGAGAGAGAGAGAGACCAGGAATAAATATGTACCTTGGAAATAAATTCGGAGGGTTGGTCTACGCCAATGCGTCGGTCGGATGACTCACACGATCTCTCTCGCAGCTTCCTTTGCACGGTCCCGTATGGTAGTCGCGCACAATGGAGAATAGTAAACGCGGTAAAGGTAACTCCCAGAGAAGGATCACGGGGGGTTGGTGGGTGCACGGGGCCAGCATCCCCCTGTGTGCGAGTACCCGCGAGTCACGTGGCACGACTTTCACCCCCGTGCACGGACTGATTGCCGGTTTCGGTGTATCCGGATCGTAGCGACACACGGACACATTGTCATATTCCTGCGATCCACAGGCCAGATTGAATCTCGACAACGATCTAGATATAGAAAATATTGTCCTATCATTTCACAATTATAAATCTATCTAATCACCGTCTACGCTAACGCGGTTTAATAATTGTATCACACGCGGAGAGAGGACCTCTGCGCAGAACAGAGCAATAAGACCGAGACGAAAGTAATAACGTTTTCACAGCGCGTTGACAATTCATGTGCCGCGTGTTTATGCATAACAACGCGTTTTCGCTAATTGAGATCATCGTTACGATCTTCCTTAGTCTGGTGCCGCGTTTCGCTGTAATTTTCTCGCGTTTCTGGCTTCCACCGCAACGGAGTTATCATCGTTGGCTTGCACGTTCCCTGGCAGGCGTGCTCTCCCAGCAAGTCATTCCGAATTTCTTGGTCGACGTTTTCATCCCACCAAGAATTTCCTCTCGCGAATAATTTACTTATCAATACCTCGCGCGATACATTAATGTTTAGTAATTGATTCGGTACCTATATATTTAATAATGTAAAGAATATTTTATATCACCATTAGATCATCACCTCAATAATATTAAATTTTCTGTACAAATTTCATATACGAAAATTCAATATAATCCTCAATAATATTAAAATTTGCTATATACATTCCATATACAAAAATTTTTTATATAAAACTTTCTATAACGATACTTCATTATTAGTAGGAAAGTGTTACACTAACGTGTGTTATACAATGGTTTACGGTTTCTCACGGCGAGTTTGTCGCCAGTCGACATTATCGCGGATCTAAATTCGACGACTGGCTCCTGTGAGTCACAATTCCGACGATTAAAAGTCTCCTATGTGGGTCCACACACGTGGGTACCTGATCGAACAATTCACGCTGCTTTCATCCACCTCAATCGACGTCCACGTAGGTGCGCGCGGGAATCATTCTTAACGAGCATGCGGGCTCTCCACGCTGGAAATTCCGCTCGGTTTAGTAGTAATTGTTTAATTGAAGATCCTCGCCGAGACGCTGGACGAGTTAATCGGTGACGCGGTACCGTGAACACCACCGTTCAACTATGAACAACGACGAGACACACATTTCCCTTAATTTTCTTCCTACCATCACCTTGAAATTCTGCACCGTCAAACGCGTGTTCGCGAATACAGAGAATAATATTCAGCCGCAGCTTGCGCGGCCTTACCTTCAGCAGTTGCGAACTGTCGATAGCATTATCGTTTTCTGTCTTCTGTTTCCTTCCTCGACCGCAACATCCTTTCATCTGTTACCTCGGGTCAACCTGCCAGCACTAATGCAGCGTCTAGTTTCTATAATACACAATGCAATAAGGGAACAAGCTAATACACAACGAGGAGTACGAAAATTAATTCGTGGTCTCCTCGAAATCTACATATATAAAAATGAAGTCCTGACTCACTCGCTCACTCACTCATCAACGCCCAGGCTAAAAAAAATAATTTCTAATTTCTAACCCTTGGAACTAGAAAACTGAAATTTTGAATAAGAAAGGATATTTCGAAATTCAACCCCTCAGGAGGTGAAAAAGGGGTTACAACGATTGTATGAGAAATATTTTATTTGTGGTCAGATTTACTTCATACTTGGTCTTAATGTTCATTAATACAATGATAGGGGCGAATGGGGGGTTAAAAGTTTATACGGAGAAATAATATCAATTTTCTAAGTATATACGTCAATGAAATAAAAATAAATTTGTACAACTAATATATTCTCCGTCGAAGATTTGGTTCGCAACCGAGTCAGATTTCTCCGGAGAATTTTTGCAAATTGAATGGCCACTCGGTTCCTCCAGAAACCGTACTAACAGGATGAAAAGGAGCGATACATCAATCGATACCTTTCGGTATAAAAGTGTTCGAATAGGAATACGAAAGTGGAGCATGGTCGAAGCTCTCGCGTACATTCGCAGCCGGATACAAAATCTCAGAAGGTACAATAGATACAAACTCAACTCGCTCCGCACACACCCCCTTTCGTACGCACTTAAATTTGCCGACAGATATTGATTTTCGCGAGGTCAAACGGGAGCCAACGGTGAATACGAACGCGGTCGAGAGACCAAGGGTTTGCTCAAATTCTTTGCCGCGCGGTCATTTATTATCGCGGATGTCTACCCACGGCTTGCAAATTAAATTCAGCAGCCCTCCATTGTTGCTACAAATCAATATTGTGTTTCCGCGATAACGTGCAACTCTGTTTTTCAACAACGAGCGAAGACCGGTGGGTCGCGCTCTACCGAAGATTGATTGTCCGCGATGTTGTTCGGTAACAATTGAAACTTTCGTTTATTCAAAATTGTTCGTTCACGATGCAGCTCCCTAGCTCTAGTATACAGAGTGCCTAAAAATTCCTTCAACATCTGGAAATTGAAGGTTCTGGACATCAGTTGAAGCAACATTTTCCTTTGCAAAAATAGCGTCCGCGGCTTTGTTAAGGGTTTATTAACAAAAAACACATTTACATGTGACCCTTCAAACAGTGTAACTTTGTTCTATAAAGTTTTTTTATACGAGGAAAAGTAATGGATATATTTAGGTGTTTCTGCGGACTCAGCCTGTATAATTGATTGGTAAAGCTTTAGTCTTTAAAACTGAACTTATGCCGTCGTCTGATAAATAAAAAAAATAGGGAGAGAGACACAAACTAGAGTAAATTGACCATACCTGTAAGGCACGGGGTAGAGACGGTCGCGCGAGGACAGGGATGGGGGGTGGAACGGCAGTAGGGGTGGCAGACGATACTCTCCCAGTCAAACACGGAGAAAAAATACAGGGCAACCGAATGAATGAATGGCTTCCAATCTGTTCCATCCCTTTGTTGAAGAGCGGCTCGTGCCGCGTGTGCAAATCCACCCTCGGCTCTCTCTCGCTCTCTCTCGTTCTATCCCCTCTGGCCTTTTTCTCCTTGGCCTGTCCACCCCCTGCGCACACGCCTCACACCTGAGCACAATGGGGACCCGATTTCACCCCTCGTGCACCACCTTCCCATCAAGCGTGTTTAAATACTGACGTGCGCCGTAATATGTGCGTCTGAGCATGCTCCGTCTCGCTCTCGGAACCCTTCGTCCTCCCTTCTGCACCCCCTAAACGTACGAGTTCCATCCCTCAACTACCCCCGTCAACCCCCCTTTCGCGCCCTTTGTCAACCCCTCGTTCATCCGACTCTCCGATTTTACGTGACCGTAAACTGCCGAATGTGTGTCGGAATATGACTTTTCGCCGGTGTTCCGTTCGATCCTCGTGGTTAACCTCCGCCCGAACTGAATTTTTTCCGAAACGAATCAGCCGATTTTTTACAACTCGTGCTGCATCACTTTCAATCGGTTCGATCGACTGCCGGATAGTAAAATTCATTGATTCAACAGTTGTGCATTCTTTTTGAAATATCGAATGTACTTTCTAAATGAACATTAAAATATTTTCGTGAATCTTGGACGTAGAACGATTGACTAGGAGCGAGATTCAGATATTTGTCGGTCGGCAAAAGCGATTCGAGTAATTATGAACGGTATACTGTACGGATCGACGCACATACCATAGCCACTCGGACTATGCCAGGAGGGTGAATCCAGCGGGGCTTCAGCCCTGATTCCAAAGTACCCCGAATATAGTCGGTTACGTTAAAAGGCTTTTAATATGCGTGCTCGTTCACTTACTCGATCCGCCCTGGTTCGATCTAATCGCAGAATCGGACCCATTCCCGAGTGTTTCTCCGAGAGTGTTCCGTGATCTCTGATCTACGCGATTCGATCGGAACATTTAAAATGTCCACCAACTTGGAAAACTTTAAATATTGAATTCTATTGAAATTATATGCGAAGGGAAGAAGTAACAAAATAAGTTATTATTATTAATTATTTTATTAAATATTTACTATATAAAAATCAATTCGATAACAGAGAATTTTTATTATTTCGAATTTCATCTACTTCGATTTTGCAATAAATGTAAAAAGGTCTCACATGAATTTCACTTAATTCGACTGAAATATTTATTCGAAATGTTCGTCTAGTTTTTATTTAAGCAACGACAGCTTCGAAACGATTTTTGCACGGGAGTCGCGCAATTATGAACGGTGCTGCATTCACCTACGAGTCCAGAAGGGTGGGCACACGAAATCAGAGAGGGATAAAGAAACCATTGGGGGAAGAGGGTGGCCTGGGTTATGTTCTTTCCGCCTGCATACCCATCTATTCAAGTTATTGCATTACTGGCTTAGCTTTGCTACCCCCGTAGCTCGTGCATGATGCGCATCCAGCCACCTCATGGTCTATATCCAATATCCATCGACAACACCGTCGCTGCATTTTGCAGTGCACACCTTCCCAGAAAGCGAAACCGTAATCCCTTTAAGGGCTGATGATTCTCCTGCAACAGCTACAAATGAAACTTTTATGAATTTATTCCCGGAAAACCGTTGGCAATATATCAATGAACTTTTTCAGCTATGCAGATGCACTCTTCATCTACGTGAAACTATTTTTTTTTGGTAAAACTTACGTTTAAGAATCGGTATGCAACTAGGAAAAATGATTTTATATTTTTTAGTCGGTTTTTAAGAACGTGGTATTTTTTAACAAATTTATTTTATTTACATAATTCCAGTTGTAACGTAGGAAACTTGTGCCATCAATTGTTTCATACTTGTGTGGCAGGCACGGATATACGTGTAAACATTTATGCACGGTTTTCGCAGTGTCGCAACGTGCTCGACGAGAGCCTCGTTAATCTTGGCGATAAAGGATCGATCGATTTATCTGCGAAATCAATTTGACAAATGTGGATCAGCGAAAAATCAGAAGGGGGTTCTGGCGGAACGGCTGCGCGCCGAGAAATGCTCGATTTGCTAACTGAAATCGCTAATACAAATCATTTCTGCAAACAGGGCGGGCGCGCGTGTATGCATACGCACGGCTCTCTCTCTCCCGTTTCATTACGCGAAAACCGTCTGGCACGCTGTGTATACCTGCGACGTGTGCGTCCTCAGTGATGGGATTTTACGTTGCCGACGAGGAAAATTGGAATGAGCCAGATGCCTCGGAACCTTCCGAATTAATTGTTTAGTCTAGCCTCGAATAATGAATTGAAGCAACACGCCGCAGTCTGTCGCGAGCTCGAGAAATTCACGAAACTATTTTGTACAAGGTATTACATCAGTTTTATATCGATGAAAATAAGAAAATCATGTAAAATTGGAAATATTTCAGGCCAGATGAAAAATCCAGGTTTGAAATTAGAATAGGGTATCTCTGAGCGGAATGAAATCCGAAAAGCGAGGTATACGGCGGACGGTTCTTCGTTACCGAGTTCTGATTGAACTCCAGGAACTGTGGGTGGAAATATGATAAAATTACCGCGGAAAAACGATAAAATGTTACGTCAACGAAATCGAAGTTTATCGGAACACGCGTATGCCGAGAGACTCGTCACGTATCACGGGGAAATCTATTCTGCGACGGCTGTCGAACGCGATAAAATACGGCTCGTGTCCATTTTGACACGGCTAATGGACAGATTTATGGCCGGTTCGCACCTCGTTTCCGCGTCCTTCCTGTTATTACCGCCTCGTCCCACTTTTAATTACTGTAAAACCCGTAGCGGCGACCCTGTGACCGTCGCTTTCACTTTCCGAACGTCTTGCTCGATCAGGAACATCAGTTCCTCGCGTTCTAATCGTTCGATGCCTCAACTGTACGCCAATATTATTATTACTATTATTATTTATTTATTATAAACGCAATGAAATATTTTTAAAAATCTGTTTACCATCTGCTTACCATCGTACAATCATGATACAATCAAATAATAAATTGATTTGCTCAAGTAGAGAGGAACAATCCACATGACTATTAATTAAATGAAAAATAAAGCTCTGCTCGGATATTATTCTTGTTTGCAGATAATGGTTCCAGGTTGATTTCAGTTATTATTGCGGAGTAATCATGATCGAAGATTGACATTGGATTATTTAACTTAAATGAACAAAACATTAGAAATTGATGCTGCACTCTCTTTGAGCATGATTTCGTACTTAGAGCTTTCCGGAGACTTATAACGATAAAATACGATCGAAACAGCAGCGGTTCTACGAATACGCGAACGACGCGAGGATTTCGCGAGCGGCCACGGCATAATCCGCCGACAAAATGGCGCAACAGACACGTATTCTTGCAAATTGGAATGTCACAGGCCAGACGCGGCGCGTTTATCACGAGAGCTTGTTTCTCGGTGAAACGTTAAATTTCGATGCGTCAACGTTGAAGCGTCGTCGCGGCAACGATAAAACAGAATTAGCTGCCGCGAAACACGTATAACCCGCGTAGTCTACGTCCGCGCAAACCTTCCGATGGATGACCCGGATAATTTTGATATACTCCTGCATCGATGACATCCGAACAACCGTTGCAAATGCGCTGCGAAAAATACCGAAGCGTTGTCGTGAAAACATCGATAACTCTTCAACGCACCCGGGAACATGCACGATTTTGTTCGGCGAATGGACAACGAGCGATGCACAATTGGTGCACGATGCATCCCGATCATTGCACTTCGGTGCATAGGCTTACATAGAAAAATGTAAATAAAAAAAATTGCCAGTTCTGTCTCTGCACGATGTAAGCAAGATTTCAGACCGGAATTTATCGCTAATGTCGATGACTCTTTTAAAAATAACCCGGGAACATGCACAATTTATTCGGCGAACGGATAACGAGCGATGCAAACTGCATAGCATTGCACATCGGTGCACAGGCTTTGATAGAAAAATGTAAATGAGAGAAATTGCCGGTTTTGTCTCTGAATTTTTCGCACGCGTGGTAACACTATGGCGGACATGAGCCGATGCTAATGCGAAGAAGGACACGTCGGTCCAGGAGCGGATTCAGGAGGCTTCCTCGTGGGAACTGGGCGCGCTCGAGGGTGTTGGTGTGAAGATGTGAGGCTGTAGTTGAATTTATCGATGAGTCAGACGCGTGCGATCTCGCGTCGCCACGTTTTTGCAGAATCGTTCTCCTGGAGGGGAATCGCGAACGAGCGAGGCCAGCCCTTTGCACGTATATGTACGCGTGTACCTAGGCCATAAAATCTGGCCCGCATAAGGGCGCTCGGGTGAAAGATAGAGAGGAGAGACAACGAGAGAGCGAGATGAAATAGAGAGGAGAGGAAGGTGCGCGCGGTTGTGTTCTCTGTGCCCTCGGGCTGTCGCCCATATGGCGACCATCGCCGTTATTGCCACACCGAGCCATAGGTAAACTACGTTCACAAACACTTTTGTACTTTTTGTCTCAAGAGAGAACGCTCTGCACGCTGTCCCACGTGTTCCATCGGGTCCACCTTCCCCGTAGAAGCATACCCCGCTCGCCATACTCTTCCCTTGCACCATTACCTTCCCACCGATTCCCGATGCTCGTTAATCCAGCCTGTGCGAAGGTACGATCTAGGTGCACTGCCGTGCACCAGCCAAGTGTTGCTTTATTTGAAATAGTATAATCGATAAAACAAAAATGAATTTGTTTAATACATTTCGAGCAAATATTTGTGTGAAACTTATAGTTTCCAAGATATTCGAGGTTCTATGAGAATTATTATTGGTTAAATCATAATTTTTTTAAACCAATGGCCATGAAAGATGAATGATTTTGCCCTCCATGTAGCTTTTTAAAAATTAAATAGCGTTCTTTTAAACTAATTTTTACAAACGCTTTTTTTCAGTATTGCAAGAGGTATTTCTAAGCTAACGAACGTTGCAGGATACGCCTCTGGATGCAAAAGCGTGAGGTTCCTATCGTACGATTTGGTATGTCTCTCCTTGTATTATACGTAAAGATCCACAACCTGATAAATTTTCATCGAGTTACATCATTCGGTGACGAGGGGATCAAGTCCTATAATAATGTACTCGTGTCCCTTCTCGCGAGACTTTGAACTCTGGAAACCTGGAATGACTTGCTTCCCACGTACATATTTCGCTTTCGCGATACTGGGGACACATAATCGCAGGGTTCGACAGGGTCTCGGCTGCAAGGTAAACACTTGGTTCTGTTTCCGGTGCACGTGAGCTCTGGCCGTCCGAAATACGCGGCAGAGGATGAAACGGTAGCTAGCCCCCCACCGCGCCGAGCTATCTTATTTTGCGACGGCACTCTCATGGCAAACAGAAATCTGAACGTAACAAATATTTGCCCGCTGTGGCCCCGTGATACATTATACGCCGATGCTTAACTTCGTTCGTGCCCGGACATACTAGCCACGACTTATCCGAGGCATGCATAAAAAATTGTCTGCTTGTATCAGGACGATAACGCGTTACGCCAATCAACCAACCGAAGTTATCGATTGCGACGCGGGCTGATGCGTTTCCTCGATACGCGTTGCTTACTATTAGTAATCGTGCTGATTCGCTGGACAATGGACAATCATGGTCCTCCTGCAAAATAAAAAGGATTCTATGAAATGGACGTTTGAAAAAATTGTTGAGAAACGTGTAGAATTAAAAGAGTATGTTTCTTGTAAATAAAATTGATTTCCATTTTTTTGAAATCAAGCATTCACGTGAAACGGCAGGAGGACAGCCGCGGTCCTCGTGTAAAATAAAAAGAATTCTCTGAAATGGGCGGTCAAAAAAATTGTTGGGAAACGTGTAGAATCAAAAGAGTATTTTTCTTGTAAACAAAATTGATTTCCATTTTTTTGAAATCAAGCATTCACGTGAAACGGCAGGAGGACAGCCGCGGTCCTCGTGCAAAATAAAAAGAATTCTCTGAAATGGGCGGTCGAAAAAATTGTTGAGAAACGTGTAGAATTAAAAGAGTATTTTTCTTGTAAACAAAATTGATTTCCTGTTTTTAAAATCAAGCATTCACGTGAAACGGCAGTAGAAATGAGGAGATCATATATTAGAGCTCGTAATTCGAAGCCGGCGAACAGCAATTAGATCAGTTTTCATAAAGTTGCCCTTTTTGTTGCAGCATGGCCGTCCAGGTTACTCTGTAGAACCTGCGAGCTCATAAAAAGCGACGCATTAACTGCTGGACCACGGGTACACGCCCAACCGGCTCGGTTTCGTTGCTTTTATTTCGGCAACGTTATACACACTTTCCTCATTTCTCCACCCGTTCTTCCCAGAACCACGGCAAACAATCGCTGTTTCGTTTCATCGCTCGAAAAATGCGGCAGAAATATGTCCGCAATTTCGAGAAGTACATTTTACAAATCTGAGGTGCAGAATTAGCGAATGAATAAATAGTAGAATCATTCGAGTGACGAAGTATCGAATTAGAAAATCGAACAGTGTGTTCCCCTCGCGAACGTGATCGTCGAAGATGTAAAATCGCTGTTTCGTTTCTTTGCTTGGAAAATGCGGCAGAAATATGTCCGCAATTTCGAGAAGTACATTCTAGAATGAATAAATAGTGGAATCATTCGAGTGGCGAGGTATCGAGTTACAAAATCGACGATCAGAGAGACAGCAGGAACACGATCGATAGCGAACAGTGTCCCCCCTCGCGAACGTGATCGTCGAAGATGAAAATCTTTTGTTACGTGGATCACCCTGTATATAGGTGTAGAGTATAGACACAGAGAAACTCGGCCGGATCTGTAAAACTGAAGGCTCGTGGACAAAAACCTGACCTCTCGAACAACTGTGCGCCATGTGTGCGCCACTTGCGCGCTCTCTTCTCCCCATTCTCTTTCTTCCCAACCGACCTTCTCTCGCTCTCTCTTCTCTCCCTGGCGATATCTCCTCTCGTTTCACCCTAGCCGCGTGTTCGCCTCTCGCAGCCATTTCTCTTTCACAAACTTCCCGATCGCGATTAATCAGGTAAAACCGAGTCTCGCCAATGGAATCCAACGGCCGATGGAAAACGCCCTTCTCCAGCATTCCACGCGAGATTCCTCGTGCAGACGCTGTTTCCGGGCCCGGAGAAGACCCCGTTCAGTCCCGAACCGTAAAAACAAAACAGTAAATAAATTATCCATTATAAAAATAGAAAATTATTATTCGTGATAATTTAAATACATCTTAGGGTAACTGCATCAGTAAATAAACTGGGGTCAATAAATATTATTAATAAATATCAATAATAATAATTATCACCAGTAATTAGTAGAATGTAGTGTTCATTGACTGGTATTTTTTACATGTTTTTTATTTAACGTTCAATAAAGAAAAATAATAATAATTTCATTTTATTTCTGTTCATTTATTTTTAACAAATGAAATTCATATTCCATTAATTCACATATTTTTTTTAAATAAAATATCTTCCTGAACAATTTCTTAAATGTTCATTCACCGGTGCAGTTACCCTAATCGAATTATTCTATGCACATTGTAATTTAATCGAACGGACCGACCGAATCTCGATACACGAGATAATCGAAAGTAACGTAATTTATAATTGGCGAAGTAGTTGAATTGATAATTGCAACGCGATTACTGGTTTCAGGGAACGAAACGGAAGCGATATCGATGAGTCAAGCGAAAATATACTTTAATTATCATCCGGTACGGTAGGTGCTGTGGAGATCGTAGATCGGGATCGTCTTTGCCGAAACGGGATTGAAAATACAAGTTCGGTAAACAGTCGCATGAATCATCCAATACAAGCTCGCCGGTTTTACACGTACGTGCACGGTACCGAACGGCGCGGTGGCCCATTCGTCCTGACAAATTGTCGAACGAACGCTGGCGTTTTCAACCGCTTTTGTATAGGTAGCCGGGGCTAAAGGTTGTAAGATACGGTGAAATTCGAGCGGACCCGGGAAAAAAACACGCAGGCTTTTTCCGGGAGAAACGATAAACCGTGTGTCGGAAAGGATAAGTCGCCCTCGTGTCGTGAACATCTAAACTGTTCAGACTCGAGAAAGAAAAAAAAACGAAATGAAAAAGAGAAACACTAAGGGCTCGGACAGAGAAACGCGTTGAAAATAATGCGGCTGGAAAGTGTAATCAGAGAATTGCTTCGAATTTATTCATCTCTGTTATTGTGGCCGAGATAAAAATCATTTATCACGGCGAAGCGGCTCGTAGGCCGTAAAAACGTGTACGGGTAGAATTGCCACGGTCGAATCGGACCAGCGGCGGTGAGGAAAAGGTCTGGACCACGCCAGACGCTTATTATACGTATCTCTGTTGATTAATATATAGTCGGAGATAAAGGCGAGTTCGGACGCGATTACGTTGTGCCCAAAGTCTCGAGGCAGCAGTCTTTGGAACCTGATAAAGTCAGATAAACTCCCCTTTAACGGACTCCGGCCGAAAACCTGCGGGAAGATCGACAAAAAATTGCTTTGTTTAAAAGTCCTCTTGGATACCTCTGTCTGTCACATGTACAACAATATTCATTTGCGGGGTTTAAGATGCAAGGTATAAAAAGAAACCCTTGTGCAAGCTCAAGATATGCTCATATAAGGTAAAAAACGACAGCCCGCAAACCCATGTTTCGATACAAAATCTAGTAAGATTCTAGTTACTTTCTAGTCATGTCACGTGCTACACCTTGCCTCTTAACAGAGGAGAGATTTCTTGTTTCCAGTGGTCGGGTCGACGGGGAGGGGTCAACCGAGGATCGTTTTCGAATAGGTAGCTCCGGAATTCGGAAAAAATCAGATCAATACAGAAGACGTAGATAAACATCCCCTGTGGACTCGCGTCTCTTTCAGATTCCATCTGGTCCCGCCCCGGCGCGGCGTCGGCTGCTGGTCGTCGTCTACAAGTCAAAAGACGAACGTGATCGAATGCGTGGCCAGAATCGGGATCTCGTCGATTATCTGGCAGCGTACGTCGGAAACCCGTAGCTTTCGCGTACCTACGCCTGGTGATTCACTCTCCTATTGTCCGACCCGTTTGCGAACGAACGAGAGAGAGAGAGAGAGAGAGAGAGATTGCGCGAGGGTGAGAGGAGGGGAAAATGGAGGGAGACGGAAAAACCAGGGTGGAAAGATAGGCAAGAACGTGTGCAGTCAGTCGTTCGTAGTCTAGTCGAGACTCGGCTACGCCGAAGATAAAGAAACACGGTTGCGAATCACGCCGCGGTGGCGCCTAATGGGCGGCAACAAAAAGGGACACGGTGTGGTCATCACGCCGCACCGGTGTCGGGGAATTCCCCTCCGTCGAAGACGCATCGTATCCCCACCATCGACCGACCGAGTCTCCCACTCGACAAGCCTCGGACGCGCTCGGACACGCTCGGTGATCTCCGCGTCATTGCTGGACTCGCCACGCCGGAGATCGAGCAGGACCGTATCTACCACCGTTCGCCCTGTATCTCCCTCTTCACTGCTCTAAAAATCATCGACACATCGAGTTTACAATTTTTCAAATGTGCCGCTAAAAATTGCCTTTGGCAGGCTCTCATCATAATCGAGCCATCGAGACGGTACGGTGGGAACGGAAGAACGTTCTACCAGTACAAAGCGTTCCCTAAGTTACACGCTGCTAGAAAAATGTTGTATACCGACACCTTGTATAACGACCAATACGGTCTCCATGGCGACTAGCAACGCTGCCAAAACGTTAACGCGAATGTATATTCACGGTAAACATCGTATATTCGATGCGAAGACACACATAGCGGAACAGTTACCGGATCTGATAACAGTCCGGGGAGGCGCATCCCTCTTTCACGCTGTATACACCCCTGAGAAAAATATTTTCGTTAACTATGGAGACGAATGTAACGATAACAGTTCTCTGAAGCGGTCCAGTGAACCACGGAACGATTCACCGTGTAGAAACAGGCGTTCTCTTTCCACGATTTTTCTCATTCTCATCCCCCCTTGCCCCTGCCCCTGGAACAAGGAAAACGTTCAAGCTTCACTGATGACGCGTCAAGTGTTTCGATCGGGGAAGCGAGATCGTTGCTCCCTGTGCAACACAGTGGCAGCAACCGTGTAGCAAACTGCCAGCTAGCTGGACAAAACCCAAATTTTCTGTTGCTACAAAAATTTCTTCATGATCGTGTACCGACCTTCTAACGTGTTCAACTTCGTTTAATTTTAGAGAACGTTCAGGACGCCGGTCATCCTCTGTACGCTCGAAGATCTCGTCAGGATTGTCCAACTAACTCGACCAATCGTCATTAACGTTTCGAGAGTACTTTCTTCGTGGTACGAGAATATTCTGAACGCTAACTATTCCAACAATTGTCGCGCAGAAGGGGGACACCACCAGCAGAATTCAGCGTGGAAGGTTTGAACTCGTGAGATACCAAGAAACTCAACACCTCGAGACGAGACCTTTGGGAGAGAGAGGGTCGTCATCTATTGGCTCTAATTGCCCGGTACTCGTTGAATGGAGATATGCTCTCCCGGCTATGCTTTCGCTGGCATATAAGTCCGAGTTTAAATGATCGCAGCCCGACGCTTCTCGTTTAATATACTTGTACACGAGAAAATTGTCTGCACCGAACAACACCCGAATCGTTCTTGTTCGCACGATTCTCCGGTATCAACATCGTCTGACTACCGTCTACCCAGCAACAAAGCTCTCGACCTCTTCGACCTCCGCGACGGCCGGGTCTGGTTTGACCCCGGTAGTAGGAGAAGCCTGGTGTACTTTGCTTATTTTCAGCTGTTGATGATTTCAAGTGATTGTGTATACAATAGACGCGTCGTTCGCCTAACTGCGCGTTATTTTGCTGCAAGTCTCGCGACGCAGTCAACCGATGCGACTTCCAGGTTCGATTGAACCTATCTCGCGAGATTAACGAGAACGAATTCGCACTAATTTACGAATCAACGTTGCTGTCGATACGAGGCTCGCGTCGCAGCTTTCGTTTCGACGTGCACGCGCGCGCCTGGCCCTAAATAATCGGCTGAAGCCTAGCGATGGCTGCCTGCGCCGTTCGAGCAAGGTTGAACTTGGACCGAGAGACTATTCCGCTTACACGTGTCCATTCGTAGAACTGAAAAATCAACCGTGGCTCAGATGCGTCGCGTCTGCGGGTTTATTCTTCAAAGGTAACCATTTTGGACGGTTACTTTCCTTCGAAGGTCGAAATCCATAGTACATTATTATTATATTCGTTATAAACATACTGAGGTCCTTTCACAGAAATGTTTACAATTGAACAAAGGCCTACAATCGTAAATTTACTAAGAAGGAACAGGCACGAAAACTGTTTTAATACAGGTAAATGATATTATCAGTTAACCCCGCATCATTTTCTTTTGAACGTATATAACGACCCATTGAAAAAAAAATCAATACTATTCTATAGAGTAAATTATCAAAATCGCGACGTAACATGAAAGTTCTCGAAGCCTCGGGAAAGTAACAACCCTAATACGGACAAAGGTTATCGCGTTAACAACGTAGATTGTCGCGTCGGGATCTTGCGTAGCAGTTTGGGCATCATCATCGAGGGGCAGGAGCCTCGAAGTTGTTCCAAGTTGTGCACATGTGTTCGAGCACGTTCGACCTGCTCGCTCGTGGCCTGATCACTGCCGCCCAGCCTCCGGTTGCAGCGTAGCTCCCGTCTCTTTCGGACATTGTTTCGAAGCGGGCCCTTCCCTTTCATTCAGTAATTCGCAGGCAGCTGCACACTAATAATAGTATCGGACACTGCCGCCAGTGCTCTCTCGCCGTCTCTGCTTTCGTCGTGACGGGGTACGCACATTAACCGTCAATATCGTCGTTTCCGACGATAAGCTTACCTTGCTTCCCCCGCTCCGCCGAGAGACAGCGTCTCTCTTGTCGTTTCTTTTTTCTTACCTTATTTAACGTCACTTTTCGAATTCTTCTATGAGAATTATATCGCGACGGGACCTACAGTTTAAACGAACCACCACCTTTCTTTTCCTCTACTATTAAAACAGGTACATAGCAAACCGTTTGGGTATACCTACAAAATTAGCTATAGCGTGTAAAATTTGATCGAACCGTTACGCCGATAAAATCAGATCTTAGTTTAGATTAAAGGTGGGTTCCACCTTGGGCACCACAGTATTTATGTGGCACATGGAATATTTCCAGAGGTGCCGGCGGTGGGGCCTCTTTTGTCGTTAATGGTTTACTCTTCTCTTTATAAAATTTTACATAAAGATGGCGTTGCAGAGCCTGAGCTCTATTTGCCCAATTCTCAACACTTCAATAATCAACTTTAATAAACTGCATGCTAACAGAAACATCTTCAAACTATATAGTAATATTCTTTTGTTGTTGAAAACGAACGGTCGTTGAAAAAGAGGCAGAATTCTAAGGTTTCCTCGAAATCGATCGGAAATACGAAGAGATCTTTAGGGGTTGCAAGAAGAAGTTCTACTTATTTTTGGATGGTTCGGCTACAGGCTGTTCATCGGCGTCGCCTATATTCCAGCTAGGAAACTGGCGATCGAATGGAAAGTTTTACTGTGATATATTCACCGCGTCGCATCGTTTGCATGTTGCATCGCGAATAAGAGCCGCTTGTCTACACCGACATGTTACATACCTCATGGCGGTGAAAAGTCAAGGGAATCGACCAAGATAACCGCACGCGCTACGGACCGTTATCTGACTTCCCCTTCGTCCGCGAGGTACGCGGATTAAGTGTTTTGTTGCGGAATTACTCTCTCGTGATCTTTAAACACACCGAAACGAGTCTCACTGTTCGTGGAATCCGCGGGGCCGTTCGAAAACATTCAGCATCGATTCTAGCTCTCGAAGAGCAGAACGTAAGAAAGATATGGATAGAATAATAATAAATGATCCAGAATCGGAAATCGAAACACGTTGAGGAAAATTTAATAAATTGCAAAATTGTTTCGTTTCGATTTTGTTGATCGAACCTGTCCACCGATATCATCAACTAATTTCTAAAATAATAAATACCGTGATATTCAAGATTCTTATACGCCTACTATCCTGGACAAATAAGTTTCTCTTTCGCGAGATTACAAAGATGTTTGTCGACCTGCGTTAACAGCAATTTCCAGCAATTAACGGAGGCCGGTGGATCGAGGCAGAGCAGCCGAAGGGGGAGGAGGAGGAGGAGGGGAAGTGGTCGAAATAGATGCAATATCGGCGCGCAGCTCTCGCATCCTTCCTTTGCTCAGATAAATAGCGGGGCAATCACGTTCGTGAGTTAATGGGTCCGAAAGATACCGGGTTTCCGGTGAACGTATGCGTCACGATAAGAAGCCTCCGCGATGGTCCACGCCGAGCCATTGCTGCTGGAAACAACGGCGGCGCGGTGACGGCGGCCGACGGTCGTGTGTTCCCTCTCTTTCTTTCTCATTTGCCCCTCTGTGTCCTCTTTGTGTAGTCGTCGCGGTGCGGTGTGGCTTGGGAATCGATATACCGTGGGGCTCCCAGTTGGCCGGCTACGTTCCTGACCTTGATTGCGGCCGACGCACACGCCGAGATGCGACGCAGGTAGGGGATGTTGCGACGCATGGGCAGACGAATATATAGTACGCACCGAATCGCTCGAGGATAACATCTCTCCGTATCCCAGGGAAGGCGACTTGTGCCGATCAAGGGAGGGGGGCAGCGGAGGGGTTGGTGGGGGCCGAGAGATCGTAGAGAAAGAGTGGGAGGAGGGAGAAGGGAGGCAGAGTTGGTCGAGGAGAGAAGAGAAGAGAAGAGAGGAGAGGGGGCTCCAGCGTGTCCGTCATAATGCCTAGAGGGGAGAATAGGAGAACGGTTGGAACGGTTACGGGGTTAGGGGGGGGGAGGGGGAACACAGTGGCGGTGGTTAGGAAGAGGGTGGAGGCAGAAGAGGTAGAGCGTAGGTAGTGGGGAGGGTCGAACAAGGCGAGGGAGACGAAGGAAGAGAGAAGAAGCATGGGGGCGGTGGCTGGTTCGCTACGGCCGCCATCACCATCCGTCCCATCCTATAGTAAACTCCGAGACAGCAGTCCCCAATCTGTCTCCATGTGTGTTAGTTAGGACCGTGTTTTACCGGTGCTTGCTACTCCAAGCTGGTAGTAACACCGACATTTCTGCCTAGCCCGCTCTCTGCGATGCCCTAGCATCGGCTTCTTTCCCGACACCGTCGCGGCTCTCTTTCCCTTGTTCCTTTCTTCTCTTGTCCGTCTTCTATACACTATTCCCGCTCTCTGTATTCTTTCCCGTTCGTCGTCCGGTGTGTGTCGCGTGTCCCTCTCTCTCTCTCTTTCGTCGTCGAGTGTGTGTTTTGCCTTTCCGAAGTGCGTGCGAGAAACGCGTGTACGCGAATGAAAAGAATCGGTCGAGAAGAAGGAGAAGGCGGCGACGGAGGTGGAGGAGGTGGTGACGGGAAAAGAAGAGGAGCAGCGTATCGCTTTCTGCACGGCCCGTTTCCAAGGATATAACCGGTGTGCCGAGACCCCGTCTCTCTTCCTCCCTTTTTCGACTCGCTTCCCTTCTTTTATTCCCACCGGGTTTTCTCCACGACATCATCGTCTCATAGTGTATAGTGTGATTAGTTGGGTAGCCGCCAGTGCATCGCATCGTATATAATAGGTTCCTTCGATATACGCGAGACACGCCGTGGGATCATCGAGAACAGCCCCGAGATCCTTGAGTACACACGAACCGACAAAACGGTAGAGAAAGAGAAAAGGAAGAAGAACGAAAGAATAAAGAGAAACGAAGCATCACAGAGGACCCATCCGGAGAGAGCTCTTTGTGCGTACAGAGAGAGATATATATATATATATGTATCACCTTTCGCCCTCGACGGCGAATCAAGCGGATGTACCACGCGGAATAAAAACAAGAAAGGAAAATAATAGTGTGTGTGCGTGTGTTTATCGTTACCGTGTGTCGTTACCGATGAGTCCGCCGCGCGTCCTCCGCTAGTCCTAGCGATCCGTAAAAATCTTGAGTGTTTTGCCAGCAACGGACCTAACAGCAACGGATAGCCTAACCAGAGAGACGCGTCCCACCCGAACCACGGTCCTCTCGAATTATCGTCGTCGCGGAGTCGTCACTTATCGGACGAGGGGAATGAAGGAACGGACGAACCATCCGTGGACCTCAGCGCTGCCGCCCGCTGGAATTCCTCCTGTCGTCGTCTCTACATAAAACCTCTCTCTCTCTTCTCTCTCCGTCCCTCGTCCCTGCTGTGTCCCTCTCTTTCTCTTGCTCTCTCCTCCACACGCACACTTTTTCTCTCTCTTCCTCTCCAACCCTGTTATCATTCTGTCTCTCCTTCTCCCTGTCCGTCGGCCACCGACACTTGGCTCGCTCTCCTCTATTTCGCATCGAAGAAGAAACGTGATCAACATTCCCGTGTTTCGTTGAACTCGACGTGCGCGCAAGTGACACACGGTCGCGTTTGGATGCTGGACACGCTTGGAGCCGATCTACAAGATCGAGGAACACGTCGATCGATTCACTGGATCTTCTCTACGACACGAGCTATGAACAGCCGAACACCGGAACGTCCGCGGACCTGAGAAATCTAGACTCCGGTGTGTTGGTCCACCGGAAAAAGAAACGAACGGTGTTCGAAAGGCGGCTGAGATTATTCCTCTTCGTGGAGTTGATTCCTCGTGGATCCGATGCGGGAACGACCGAAGTAACGGCGGAGGATAGTTATCGAACGGTTCGAGAACGGGGAAACGACGAGCAAGAGTGCAACCATGCGTCGCTGCACCGAGAAACGTCACAGATCACGCTGGACGAACTCTTGAGCGGGATCGCAAGACGTGTCGCAGCTGCGGGGACATTTCACCTGGCGTTATTTCAACGATTACCTCGACGAGAGCACACTGCGTCGTGCTCGAGCGAATATGAACATGACTCTCGTCCGAAATACGTTCAAAGGTGAGTCACTCTTTTCTCTTCTTCTTCTTTTTCTTTATTCGTCTCGCTTGCTCGCTCTCTCCCTCTCTTTCTCTCTCGCTCGTTCGCTCATAACCTGTACGCGTGTGCATCCGAAACGTTTCTTCGTTTCTCGCGGTACGCGCCTCCAACGCCTGCGCACTGCCAAACGGACAATCGTTATTTCATTAAACGCTCTCTTATTTCGACACTGCGGAGTTTTCTACTGTTTTATTGGTCCGAAACGTGTTTCTGGGCTTCGTTGCCTGTTCGGGCTGGGGTGGGAAAGTCTTTTCAGACTGACTCGAGTATTTGATTGTTGGGCTGAAGGGTTGGAGGATTTTCTGGGGGCGGTACTTTTTCCAAACACACGTGCGCACCTGTACCACAGTGGCGCGAACTCGCGGATGTTTCAATTGTTCCTTCTTCATTTGTTTAAGTCCTTGTCGTGTTTAAACGAAACAGACGAAGCGACCGAGATATTTTAACCCTTTTAGTGCCGGAGGCCGATATATCGGCCCGCGCCTCAAAATAAATTTATAATACGTTATAAACTATTATTATTATTATTATTTACTTTCTTTATGAAAAACTAGTGTCATTGCTTGGTTCTCTATTTCGTCCTTAATACACTGTTTTTTGTATCATGAAAATATTGTTTCTTGTTTGTTTTTATGAGCATTTTCCCAAACCCTAATAAAACTGTGAAATTCGGCCGGTTATTCTCGCATAGGCATCTCTTTTTCGCCTGGCACTAAAAGGGTTAACCATGTCGAACAAGCGTAAATGTTACACGCTTCTTTTTCGATTGAACGTTGTATTTTCCCTTAATGATGTTAATGGAGGAAAAATCGTATATTGACATCTTCAAGTTTTTAGCTACCGATTTTTCGGAATTTCAATTGCACAATTTCGCTGTAAATGCACACAGATATCCGCAGTGTCTAGTAATCAATATTTATGCATTCAAATAAATGTACTACGACATTTATTCAGGATGAAGACATTTTAATTGCTGTAAATAAAATGTTACGACGAGAGAGGTTAATAACTATGGGCGGTTCTTTATAAATTTTCAGGATAGTTTATCCGATATTCGACATCGATGACCGCGTATTCGATGCATTTATGAGAAACATGCGTGGACGTAAATTAGAACGGACAAAACATAAAGAAATTTCATAAACAAATGATATTTTATTTCAGTGTACACGTAATCGATTACTAGAATTATTCTATTGAAGTTTTTGTGGTCGGACCCTGAACGTGTGTCCAGGACCGTGTCCCGATTGTTTCTCTGTCTCGCGTGGAATCTGTCGATTAGTGGACGCTGCACTTTGACCGCGCGGATTGCGTTTAAAGAACGTAAATTCCGTGCATCACGATGACGCTGTCGGTTACTTACATATTGTACTTTATCGGTGTTGTATCGTCGACGATAGAATTGTTCGTTTTTGGGCCTCGTTCTCTCTCTAGAGATCGCAGCCACCTACACGTGATTCCTGCGTGCTCTTCGTAAATACCTCTTCGTAAATACGGCCGCGATGCGCGCGAACCCGTTAAAGCACGCCCGAATAACGCGTTGCATTTAACGCCGTGCGGCGGTTTCGGGCATGCGCCTCCACTTGGCGAAAATATACCCAGTTTTTAACCTCGTGCAACGTGCTCGAGTCGATCGTGCAAAATGTGTTCGATTCTCTTTATCACGCTGAACGATTCTTTACAATAACAACGGATAACATGATTGGATTCTTACGAACGTATCAGTTCGACGCGTAAAAATATCCGCAGTTCAGTTGGAACTTATTCGGAGATTCGTTAGCAGAACTGAAATTGGCATTATCGATCGCAGCTTCCGGGTGGCAAGCTTATCCGAAAGAAGTTTTATCGCAGCGTTTCGCCAGCGTTGCAACTGATCATAGTTATCAGTATCCAGGCCAACGAGGAAGAAGCGAAGCGTTAGGATGTATTTTGGCCGCTACTAACTTCGATTATAATCTTCTCTCTGTGGAAATTTCAAATGCGCGGAAATTTCAAAAACACAAGATTGATTCGTCTAAACATATAGAGGTTTATTATTAATCTATATAATAAATATGAAACGCTGTTCGTTGGTCACGACATTACGTGCGAACGGCTAGACCGATTTGGCTAATTTTTCTTTTTAAACGTTCGTGGTAGTCCAAAGTTTTTAGTATTGCAGCATTTCTGAACATTATTGGAATCCATAAAGGCATAAAGATCCGCAGTTTAATGGCAGTTAACTCCTAGTTCCTGCAACCCCTTGCAGAAAATGTTGATTCCGCGTAAAGATTCGCGGTGCAACGAGAGAGGATATCCGTGAACCAAGGGTGCCGTCGTAAACCGTTCGCGGAACGCACCAAACGGATTATCCGACCACATGTGCACCGATTTTAGTATCGCGGTTTTAACCGCGAAAGTATTTCTTGCTCACCGGGATTTATAGAGTCTTGCGATTTCCCGTCGATCAGCCAGCACGTTTGTTCTTTATCGGCGGAACGTGTCGGCGCCGCGTCACCTAACAACGATCCCCGGACCCGGTTTCCGTGATTCACGGATGCGTACAGTCTCCGTCTCGATGAACTTTAGACTCGGTCTGCTCTGTTCCGCTTTCGTGTCTTCAAAAAGAAATTCTCGAGCCGCGCGCGAACAGACCTCGCGTTCTAAGGTGGGATCTCCTTTGCGCGTCTGAGTGCAGCGTTTCGCCATCCATACTCCATTCGTCGTAGCTCTTTTCTGTGCCTCTGGACGCACAGGTTTGCGTTTCTATGATCCGATTTGGTATGTCTTTCCTTGCTTTTCACTTGCGAAAAAAAGCGAATGAGTTGCGGCTCGTTTCGATCCGGAACTGTACTCCTGCGTGAAACAATGGACACACGCTGGACCATATTTTCGAATCGATTCGCAAACTTCTTTGTGTAAATTCCCGTTTCGACGAACGATTACTTATATCATACAAAAATCAGCAGTCTGTAATTAGGATCACGAGTGTAATTCGTGATAGACGAGGCCAAGATCAACCTTTCACGCTCGAGTCAACAAGATCGAATCGATACGGGTGCACCAAGTGTCGGAGGCATTATCGAACAACAAGACGGAGATCGTGCGAAAATATTTGCCGATCGGACGTTTCCGAGGCGGCGAAAACCGCGGATTCTATTTTTGCGATATCAGGTGGGACGTCGCGACGCCCCCCCCCCCCCGCCTTTTTCACGAAAGAATATCTCGGAGGAGGTATTCGCGATCACTCGATCGATTTGCAGCGCGCGATGAATCGCGAGGCCGTAACTCAATCGCTCCCTGCTTCTCTTTAATCGATTTTCCTGTAAATATTTACTCAACTGCTCGCTGACCGGTGTCCGGGGACTTGATCCTGTTAATGGACTGGAGCAGTGCAGAATTTCGATAAAAAACTAGTCCATTTCGATGATCGAAAGCGGATCGATGGCTAAACGAATTGTAGACGTTGATTGGATGTGACAGATGGCGTTTTAAATATGCTGGTAACTAATCAATTAGTGGAAAGGGGTTAAAAATTTTTTGAACTAATTCTTAGCTATTCTATTTTTTATTTGATTAATAATCATATTGATTGTTCCTCTCTAAAGCAAAATCGACTTATGGACTAATTAATCCAATGAATCTCATTATTGCAAAGTCATGCACTATGTATAATCGTATTGATTTTTTCAATAATTCATTACTAAAATTTCAAATGCAACTACGCAGGATTATATGATAATACCATATCGATTGTACCACTATCAAAATTTTCCTTTCCGTGCATGTCCCTCATATGTAGAATAGGGCTTCAGCCCGTTTATAATAAATAATAATATATAATAATAATATTCGATAAAAACGGTCCACTGTGCAGCGGTGAACTAAATCCGTGGTTGGTACACAGTGGCTCTTTCATCTTTTCCGCGGAACCTGGTGAATCTTATCTGTCGTGGAAGAACAATATAGCCGTTCCGTGTGTGTAGAATACGCTCTCTCGTGTACAGGATGGATAAAAGAAGCCCACGAATCGGGCCAGGGAATTGGACGCGACCAGAGAGGAAAACGAGCGACGCACGGCGAAGATTTATTTCGAGACCGATGAATTTCGCAAACCAATCGATATACGATTCATAGGAGACTCTGGGACTTTCTTGGCACGGTCTTAAAACAGCCTCTGCGCGAATTCTGTCCGAATCGACGCGTCGAGACGTATCTTCGGAGTCTGCATCGAATTCAGCAGGACTTTTCTGCGTTCCTATGAGCCGCGTTAATTTCGTTGTTCCGCGACTGCTATACCCAGTGTCCTTAACATACACGCTCTCTCGCCTGTGTTTGCGAACTTCCCAAACACGACAGACGACAAAAGAGTAATTAACTGTGTTCGGCGGCACGCGGTCGCCCCGTGTGTTTGCTCGGCTGTTTCATTTTAGTTTCTACCCAGACCAGTTTCCCCAGTCTCTCTCCTGCGCTTCGCATTAAATTCCACTTGTTTCTCCCCCCACCTCCTACGTCTCTACTGCCGTAGAATTTGTTTAATTAAATAGTTTTTTAATATCTCCGGCCAACTCATTATCTGAAATCGGCGACGCGTTGATAACGCGCGCGGATTCATTAAAACTTTTACTCGGCCGACTTTCGCGTCCGACTGCGACGCGTTTTCCCACATTCTCGCGATGGCCGACTGGTTTGCGTGAGTCTGCCCGCGAAATTGGTTCGAGAAAGATTCGTCTCGATGAATATTTCGGTGACGGTACGGACAAGTTATATCCGCTTCGAATTTTCTACTAGATAAAATTGTATTTTTTGTTTCACCTGAAAGAAGATTAAAGTGTATAAAGATCCCAGGAGAAACATCCTGTAAACAGGAGCCAAGTTCTGTATGACTGTAAAAAGTTGTGAGATCAAACAAAATACAGTCAAGTTGGTTAGCTTTGAAATACCTCTTGCAATACTGAAAAAAATGTTTGTAAAAATTAGTTTAAAAGAACGCTATTTAATTTTTAAAGAGCTACATGAAGGGCTAAATCGTTCAAACTTGTCCGCTACCTAACACCCCTTTCATAACCATTGGTTTAAAAAGTAACGGCCAAGTTTTAATTATTTAACCCCCTCCATGTAACTCTTTAAAAGTTAAATAGCGTTCTTCTAAACTAATTTTTACAAACACTTTTTTCAGTATCGCAAGAGGTATTATCCCTGATTCATTAAATCCTAAACATTATTTCACTGTTTCCAAGATACCGCCATTTTTTTGCGACAGAAGACAGAGATCAAGCATTAAAAAAATCGGAACTTAATGGTCCAAGGAGCTTCCAAGCAATAAAGACATATTAAACAGTTATTACGCTATTCGTGCGTATCTCAGACCACGTCCAACACACATAATCATACCAGTATCTCGTAATCGTAGGCAATAAACATTGTTTCTGGCAAAGAATCTTGCTCTCGATGAATCACTGGCCGTCCAGAACTACGATTACGAACGGCTTCTTACGATTTTCGAGTACCTCGGCGACGACGGTATGTAGTAGGATACGCCGTAACAGCGTTTTCCTCGGTGTGAAACGAAGACGCGGTTTTCGAGCGTTTCTCTCGAATTAATCAACGAAGTTGATGCGACCGATTGCTCGGCATTTAGCCTGCGACCAATTGGCGCGCGCGTTCCATTGATTGGCTGGTGCTGGCGCATATAATACCCGCGGAATAAAAGTGCCGTTCGCGTTCAATCCTGAACACTGTCGAAGATTTACGTTTGCCGCCTCATCGGTCGCGTCGTTTTCCGAATGATCTTCCTCTGTTGCCAGAACCGTAAACGCTGCGTCGCGCGATCCTAATCTGATGCCATAACCCGCAGAAACTCGAGGAACACATTGAGAAACAGAGGATAAATTATATCGGAGCAATCTATGTACGCGTTTGGTAGCAGAATTTATTTTTATTCGCTTGTCGTGAATTTTTATTAAGACGGTTAACGAACACGCAAGTTCACAGGCAAGCCAAACAAATTATACCAAGGTGATGATTTTTATTCGATCGGATTCCCACCCAGCCTTTGCAACGATTGGATCGATAACAAAAATAATTCGGCCGCCGTAAAGAACACAAAGAGTGCCGCGGTTTCGCAAACAAGAAAAATAACCCATCGATTCTTTCGCGCGAGTGTTTCTGCTTTTCAACAGCGAACCTTCCTACCTTTCAGCAACGCGTTCCGTTTTTTTTCACCGAGACTCTGTGGTGGGGCACTCACGAATAAAAATAAAATACACGGCGGCGGGTCGTTGCGATTCGCACGCGTCGCGTCGCGCGTCTCTTCGACGATACGATCAAAACCCCATTCAGTAGGAAGTCGGTTTGGTAAGCCGACATAACGTCACCGTTTAAAACTATTTATCCGCGAATAGTCCCCGGCACGCTATTTCGCACTTTTCGTGGGCCGCGTTTCTTTCCGCTTTCGAGCCTTTCACGCGCGAACAAATCGATCTTTCAAATATTCGATTTTTACCCCCCTCTGTTTCGTTTGCAACATCTAGGTGCACTGTAGTGTGCATCAGCCAAGTGCTCGCACTACCTCCTAAAATATTAAATTTATATACAATTTGAGGATATTATTAAATATACAGGGTGTCTCAAGATTCCTTCAGCATCCGGAAATTGGAGATTCCTGGGTTCATTTGAAACAACATTTTCCTTTGCAGAAATTACGTTCGGAGTTATTAACGAAAAACACGAACCAATCAGAGCACGACCTAGACGCGTGTTGGCACAATCGGCCTGGTACGCCAACTGTCAATGCACTTAGCACTTAGCCTTTCCCGAATTTTCCATTTTTCCGAGTAACTATTTCTATTTTTTTTTTACTCTAAAAACCTGTTTCGGACTACAACGAACATTTTACAAAAATCGGTCTAACCGTTCTCACGTGATGTCGTGACCAACGAACAGCATTTCATTTTTATTACATAGATGAAAAAGTGTGGCTTAAAAAATATTTTTCCAATATTTGAAAAAGATATTTATGCAATATTTTTGTGCTACTAGGGGTGTGTCGTTGTGAAACGAATTCGAAGGAGGCAGCGGTCAGTCTATCAGAGCAGACGTTTCCTGAGATTATCATATGAAATAATAGTGTGTCGATTGACCGCGGAAAGTGGGCAGCCTTTAGGCACGAGATCTGACCAATTGTCACGAGAGAGCTTCTAGGAAATCCGAGAAATCTCGGTTGCTTTCCGGGCGAGGTTTCAATTTCGAACACGTCCAAACCTCTCGAGGCCTTGCGGGGGGATCGTTCCTTCATGAAAATCGATCTATTTATATTCGGCGTTGCTTATCTGGAAGGACAATGCAACTTTGTAAACAGAATACGCAAATAGAAAACAAGGAAGAAGAAGGGACGAGACTGGGCGATCAAATTCCTCGCGATCAAAACACGAAACGTTTCATTGCCCCAGTGCCATATCATTATCTTATCGCGGCGTAGGAAGGATGTTGCAAAACACACGCGAATATATACGTATACGCTGACGATCCATTTTCGCGCGATCACGAACGTTCGACACTAGAGCTGTGACTTATGAGATACCCGGGCACCCAGGTTACCCGTGAGATACCCGGGTAAACAAAAATTACTCGGGTAGACAGCATTACCCGGATACCAGGGTATTCGTGTAAACAAAAATTACCTGTGTACCCGGGTATCTCGTATACTCGATACGAGTATATTCGACATGCAACGCGTCCTGCGTTATCCTGTAGATCGTAGACCGTTATTCGTTGGGTCTCATGGAAATCACCGACACAGTTTTCACTGACAACGAATTTCACCGAATACAGATTTCATCGACTCCAGATTTGACCGATAACGAATTTCACGAATTTCAATTTCAACGAATCTGAAATCGTTGGCGGTCAAATTCGTTGTCGGTCAAATCCGCTGTCGGTTAAAGGCGTTGTAGATTAAATTCGTTGTCGGTGAAAACTGTCTCGGGGAAATCTGTGTCGGTGATTTTCATGGAACCCTATTCATCGTGAATTGATTGACATCCAAAATTGATTTATGACGAACGAGGTGTCGCGCAGTAACCTTGCTTCCGGAAACGGGTTGAAACGGTATTTCTTCGGCGAACGGTTGCGTGACCGATGAAAATCAGCCCTTGGGGAGTCACATTGTAGTTTGATCGTTACGGAAGATGGCGGCCGCGCCCTATCAAGCTCAATGACCTCCTCTACAAATCGTTTACTTCTCGCGGCGGTACCGGCACGTTGCGGCGTCAGCCGGATCGCCGGCTGCGTCGGCGTCGTATCTTCGGCGCCGTGCGAACAAGCCTTTATGCCTTGATCCACCGTTCTACGAATGACGTAAGCTCGATCATCTCTCTTTTTTTCCACCTCCGGTCGTTGAAGGTGCCGACCCACTGGCAATGGGATCAAGTTCATCGCGTTACGTGCTCGTACGTTCGGTGAAATCGAACGGTCTACGATCCGGGAAGATTTCCGGAGATTAGCTGGACTCTCTAACGTGAGAAAACTTCCCAGAAGAGAGAGAGAGAGTCCAGGTCAGAAAGCGACTAGGAGGATGGTGTCATAAAATCATCTCTACCGATCCGTCAAGGATGAAGGACTAATGTCCTGCGGGTTCGATGTTGCTCTGACGCACAAGGACTCGGTGAAGCATCGTTTTTTACACGGACGTGTTGAAACGAAACAGTTCTGGACAAAAAGCTGAAAATCCAAGAATTGTTACGCTGACGTATTCGCGGTTGCAATGTAATGCACAGATTTCTATGCATTTACCAAGACATTGGCTGGATGAAATTAAAACAGTCCCCAATAGCACAAAATATTGTATACGCATTCATATAATATTAAAAAGAGATTCAATCTTTTCTTGATATTCAAATATACAAAAGCGTTCATTTACTGGTGCAGTTACTCTACATAGAATAAAAACTCGGGTTGAAATGGTTAATTAGAAAGAAAACTATCCTTGAACAGGACGATCTTTTCGCAAACGGCGTCGCTGCGTCGCTGCAAGTTACAAAATGGACGCGGTTTAATCACGAACGGCGACCAACGGTAGCCACCGCCGCGAACGAATTTCAGATTGCGTGATATCACTTGCAATTTGCTATGCTCGTTTCTGCATTCCACTGACGTCATTGGTGGCGCATCCCCTTCCCTCGAGGACAGCACGAAAGATTCGCATCTGCACACAGCCTCCGTAACTTGGACGTTAACCTTTGCTCGAGATATTGTCGATTCTAGCTGGGAGGACTGATCCACCCTTCTCACGGACACGCCGTCTTCTCTGTCGGTGACAAAGTGGATTCGATGCTAACCGTGCTCGGCGGCAGGCATGAACCTTTTCTCAAAATCAGATCGTCACAACACACCGGCTTCATTCTTATTCGAAACTGTTCCAATTCGGTTGAAATCCTGATTTCGGCAAGTAAGGATCGTGTTTTGTGAAAACAGAGGCTCTCGCGAGAACGGGTCCCATGCAAGTCACCGACACAATTTTCACCGAGTCCAGATTTGACCGACAACGATTCTGAAATCGTTCTCGGTCAAATATTTGTCAATCAAATCCGTCGTCTGTTAAATGCGTTGTCGGTCAAATTTGTGTCGATGAAATCCGCTGCCGGGGGAAACCTGTGTCGGTGATTTCCATGGGGCCCCGCGAGAACAGGGAAAATCGTCGGAAAGAAAATGGAAGTCGTGCGAGCGGAAAGCAGCACACACATAATCTTCTCGTGCCGAGACTCGTGCACCACGAGGCGAACTTTGCTCGCGGTGTACTCCGATAAAACGTCGAAATGGGTCAGAGCCGTGACCTTTTCTGCCTTCCTACGTGCCGTGGCGAGGATGTATAGCCGTGTCGTGGATCTACGTTGGATTCGACGTTGCCTTTAAACGTCGACATACTCCGTTGGATCGTCGCGCACAACGATAATGCGTCGCCACTTTCGATCACGTTGCGACGGACATTACGAAACCCAAAGCAATTATGTCTGTACCGCCTAACGAATCGTTTCCATCCGGAAAAATTGGAATCTTCGAAGATTCAAGTACGATAACACGACTTGGATCACACATGTCAACCAGGTGACCGACACACGGGTTAACCAGGTCTCTCTGGACTCGAACAGACCGAACACGAGAGATTAGGCTCCATGGTCGGTCAATTTGTTTTATGACCACCGGGTTTCTGCGACTCTGGCATCCGGCACACGGGCACCACGTGCGCCAGGTCTACGAAAACACGTTTGCTCGCCCATAAATCTTCTCGGCACACGAAACCCGAGACAACGGTGTAGATTTTTAGTCACAAACTTCCATCGGAACAGCCCCCAGCCCCCAGCCCCCATGGTTCCGTCCTGTCTAACATAATAGTTTGGAAAAGAATCGACAAAATTCCAAGATTTTTCTGGTTCGTATTGGGCAAATAGAGCTCAGGCTCTGCAACGTCATCTTTCTGTAAAATTTTATAAAGAGAAGGATAAACCGCGTTGTTAAAAGTGTCGAAGAAATATGTAAAGATCTTTACAAATTTTCAGCACAATTACTACGACATATTTATTATTTTCCAGCAACGATTTGCATAGATCGAGGTTGACAATGATATTGCGCGAAGATCAAGATAGCGTGTACAGTGTTGTTTTTGCCCTTTAAAGAAATACGGGCGAGATCGCGTGGTTTTCGTGGTAACGAAAAAGCGAATACCCTCTCGAAACAGATCAAACGCTCGAACTCGAGAATCACTCGGTCCTTTATCGTCGAAGTGGAGAAGCGTTTCCTCTGAAAAGACGAACGACACACGTGCTGGAGAGACAGACATGTGCTACGGGACGAGTAGATATAAAAGGCGAAAACACACGTCGCGGTGCAGAAATGTTCGACGGGCGTGTGACTCACGACGAAATTTTATACTGTCCGGCGATTTGCCAAATGTCGAATCGTCGCTTTCCCCTCCGGTTAAACGTTGAACCGTTTGCTTCTTCGATTCTTCAACCCCCTTTTCTCTGTTTCACTCCAGCTTCTATAATTATGGACACATGTCATAATTGAAAGTTGAATTTAGATTTAAATATGATTGAAAGTCGAATTTGAATTTAGATTTAAATATAATGATTGAAAGTCGAATTTGAAAATTTTTTTTAATAGAAAATATAACATATATTTTTTTTAATACAAAATAAATATTGCATGTATATTTAAATATTAAGAAGAGATTGAATTTCTTTTTAAGGAAAATTAAGACCACATTCGGAATCAGCGCGAAAAACTCTAGAAGAATCGCATAGTGAGAATCGAAAAGATTTTTCGCTGTTGGACCGTGTTATTAATTCGATGTAGTGGTTTCCGTCGATTAAATTTTTCAGTAATGTCGCGAAATTCGGCAGCAGTTGGTGGTCGGTGTGAAATCCGCGTTAACGTGAACATGGCCATTTAACCATGAGACAGGTTTCCAGCTCGAGGAACTGTTCGGTTTCGTATCGATTGCTCGTTACGAGGTGACTACTCGTGGCTGAGGTCGCCGCGTGTTTCGGTTCACAGAGGTGTGCGAATTCGCTCGTCCGAATCGTTCCGCGATACCGATTGGTTAACTAATTTCGTCTGATGCAATTCAGGAGAGAGAGAGAGAGAGAGAGAGAAAGAGAAAGAGAGGGATAGAGAATCGCGGACGACGATACACCAGATTCAGCGGAATCGTTTTCCGTGGCCGAGAGAGCATTCTCTCCCTCCCTCTCTCTCTCTCTCTCTCTCTCTCTCCCGAGAGAGAGAGAGAGAGAGAGGCCGCGGTCTTGTTCCCGGAATCGAATCGCGTGCAACGAACACTGAGATTTCGTTGATCGACGAGAGGATAAACGGCCGAAGAGGACTCACCTAAATTGAATAGTTACCCACGCTTATTTTCGGACAAGTAAACCAACGAATTGTTCGAGCCACTTCGGTAGACCATTTTTCCGGGAATTTACTTCGTGCGAATTTTTGGACGGTGTCGTATCCGCGAAACGAAGAAAATTCTGTAGAATAGAATTATTCTGGGTCGAAATAAAAAATGTTTTATTTTCAAATTAGAATCGCTCTGTCTCTGCAAAAGGTTGAAATAAAATAAAGCTTTCACTCCACACCGTCCGAAAAATGCGAAACAGTAATTTTCGAGTGCAAACTATTTCAACCTTTTGCAGACAATGGGGAGCCATTCTAATTTGAAAATAAAACATTTCGTCGACCTAGAATAATTCCATTCTACATCATTTTCTTCGTTCCAATGCTTGAATGTTTAGATATTCGCGTTCAATTTTTATTAGCATTTTCACGGTTGAAGTGAAATGATTATTCGAAGTAAATCTTGAATGTTTAACTTTGCGAAACATTCGGTGAATCGCTAAACAGTTGCCGGACAAGAGACGTTCAGATAACAGAGGCTTGCTGTTGTATTTGCACGGGAAAAATTTTTAGTCGATATTTTTCCGGTTGTATACCTCGCGAAGAGGGCAGCTCGGGCTCTTCGAAGTTGTATATTTACGAAAGTCGACGGAACGACGTGTAGAACCGTGTAGACTGCAGTGGTTCTGTCTTCAATTGGGTTCATGTTCGTTCGCGAAGATATTCGCGTCCCACGTTTCGCGTTGATCGGATCTTAAAGCGGCTTACAAGCAAAACTTCTCTGCTCCTCGGTCCTCGGAAATTTACTTTATTCTCTCCGGAGGCTTGAAGCTCTTCTGCTGGAACTTTTGTTGACCCACAGTTAATTTAACTACCATAATATTAGTTCACACAATAATTTTTTAAGGGGGTAGGTTACACCCTGATCCTATTATATTATTTCAGTGTAACCAACCCTTGAGCTAGAATCTGAGGCAGGTTTCTCAGTTCTTTACTCGATTTTTCCCCTACTTTGAACGCTCATATTATCAGATATAAACATAATCTCGTTAAATCACGAGCAGAGTGAAGTGCGTTGAACCTTCCTCTTTAGAATGAGCCCTCACACATCTCATAACATGCTCGTATCAGGACAAACAACTATTTCCTGCAAACACTGTTTTCACTTGTTTTTCTATTAAAATTCAGAGGGTAGGGTACACCCTTAGTTTTTTTCCCCTTAGGTTACGTGTTTCGCAGTGAAAGAAAATAAAAATCACAAAGTTTCCGGTAAAATTTACAAATAACAGAACAGTAGAACCTATTTCGGGAAAACTGTTCGACACAAGGGGACGGGGATGAGGGTTAAACGACGATTTAGTGGAATCGGCGGAACAGCGAGCATCGATCGGGGGCCCTCCATCATGTTCCGTCCCCATAAAATCATCGGAACGCACGGTGTGGATGCAGCCGCGGACACAGCCGCGGTCTGTTATTACTGCGCTATGTATCTACAGTGAGAGGTGTGAGAGAAAGAGAGAGAGAGAGAGAGAGAGAGAGGACGTTACAGAGAGGAACGGCGGGGGTGGCAGCGAAAAAAAAGAGGGTAGACAGAGGCGACAAATAATGATGCACGTGTGGCCCGTGTTTCAGGTTGCAGCGAGGACGAGGCAGCAGGTGTCGTGAACGCGGAGGTGGGCGGAGGTTGCGCGGCCGGGGCGCCAACCACAGGAGGTGCTGTTGGAGGTGGTAGCGGGCCAGGTAGCGAGGCTGTCAGTAGTGGTGGTGGTGGTGGTGGTGGTGGTGGCATTGGCAACGCGGGGGCGGGTGGTAGCGAGGGTGGATCGACGAAACAGGGTGGCGAGAGGTGTCCACAGTGCGGCATCCTCTGCCGGGACCTCCACGTTCTTCAGGTCCATCTCGAGGAGCACAAGACCACCACCTACGCCATCGACAAGAACGATCTCAACGCTCAGTTCCCCCAAGTGGTGAGTGAAACGAACGTCAAGGACGAGGGACACACCGAGACTCCATTGTTCCACCCGGCGTATTATCGATCATGCGCGACCTGCCTACTGTTTCTCATCCCTCCTCCTCCTCCTCCTTCTCCTCCGTATTTACCCTTCTATCATCATCTTCTTCTCCTTCTTCCCTCTGCCACGACCACGTTGCTCGTCTTAGCTGATTTCATCTCCCGTACAGGGAAGCGAATTTCAAATTGTTGCTATTATCGTGGCTACTTCAGCAACATTTGCATTGTCCAACTGCTTATTAGCTCATCACAAAAAAAATACTTATAGTCTAATAAAGTTATAGACTGTTAATATTATGCTCTAAAATATTCTTGATATAGACTGTTAATTATCGTTTCTACTGTAGACACTCAACGTTCCTTTAATCGTTAACATCATGTAAACAATGGTCAGTTGCGTATGACACTTGTGTACTCAGCACAACGAGACCCATCAAGGACTAACGAAAAGAAAACAAGCAAGAAATGATATCTAACGACAGTTTATTTCTAGGTTTACTCTTTTTTACTTGAATTCATCGTTACATTCAGTTACCGAATAACGCGAAGTTGTTGGGTTTGTTATTTAGAACATTTCAAGTTGGTATAATCATTAAGCTCGCAGAGTTAGTTTGCACCGATGGTCGAGAGTAGTATAGTGGTAGTGTTCTAAGATTACTTTGCAATTTCAATCTCCTTTTGTTACCTCGAGTTGTTTACAGCTGCACCGGAACCGCAGCCACGTGGTTGCGTGGGTGTTCCGAATAAAGTAGATTCCAGCTTTTCCCCTTTGCGAAAAGTAACTGTGATACAGTTGACAAGAAGTGAAACAATGATATTTGGCATTCTTTTAAAAATCGAATGTATTTGTTGTGTTCCAGTCCTGCAAGGTGTGCAGCAAGACCTTTGCAAACGTCTACCGACTCCAGAGGCACATGATCAGCCATGATGAGAGTGCCGTGCTTCGTAAGTTTAAGTGTCCCAATTGCGAGAAAGCCTTCAAGTTTAAGCATCACCTCAAGGTACTACGAGTGCACCCTTATTTTTCATTTCTCATTCGTACATCGTTTCGTTGATTTCTCTTTCACGGTCTCTCTCTCTCTATTTGTTTCTGTCTCTCTCTTAATCTCTCTCACGCAGCACCGCCTGAAATGATTACACATTGTAGTTTATCCTGTAACCGCTCGAACGATTTTCTTTTCAATAGAATTTACGTTCTTTCGTTTTGCTTTTCGATTATACGAACGTACAGCCACGTCTCATTGTTGCACGCCCAATGCTTCAACAACTACCTGTGGTAATTTCTTTTTACGAAATGTTAAAACGCGAGATAAATTCTATAGTTTCTATTTATATTCATAAATATTTCTTAATTTCTGCGTGCAACAATCTTACGCGACGGTATGCATCGATTGATGATACACTTGCATCGAATGAGCTGGTCTGTCCGTTATTCTAGTTGTTAGACATTAGTTATCGTTCACATACGCGCCGGAAGCTCGTAAATTTGGAACGACGAGAGCTGTAATGAAGATTGTTCAGTATAAAAACATGTTGCGATTATCTAAATGAAACAAGCACGTGTTCCAGACTCGCGAGGATCTCGGTGTAGACACACGAACTCGACCGATAGAGCGGCCTGAAATACGATTGTTCTACGATGGTTTGTTTGTTGGTTGACGCAGGAGCACCTTCGCATCCACAGCGGTGAAAAGCCATTCCAATGCAACAATTGCGGCAAACGTTTCTCTCACTCTGGCTCGTACTCGAGTCACATGACGTCGAAGAAGTGCTTGATCGTGAACCTGAAGAAGTCGAGGCACGCGAACGTGACGAGCGTCGATCGCGGCCCGAAAAAAACGCAACAACCTCTGCCGCCATTGAGACGCGAGGTCGATTTACTTGCCGCGAACAATAACACTTTCCTCCCCATTCTACCGAAACTCTCGCCCTCGGATTATCAGGAAATACAACGAGAAGGAGCAGGTAAACAATATCCCATCAGAATTTTCTGTATCAACCCCCTCTCTCCATCGTTATCACGTTGAGCGCCACGTCAGCCATTGGTGGCTGACACTAGACACTGACATTAGACCATTAGTCCTGTAATGAATCAAAATTCAGTAATTTTTAAATAAATTTTCTGTAATTCCATAAAACAGTGTAAATTTTACAGTTCTTTATCATGTTACACGCTGTCAGCCAGCGATGGTCGACAAGGCCTAAACGGAAAGGCTAGTGTCAGCCAACGATGGCTGAATTATGCCCAAATTCAATATGTACATAATCCGCTCAACGTGTTCTCTAAAAATATATTCAGCCCTTTGACCTCGAATTCTTTTCAATTTTCAACTTCCTTACTGTTTCAATGTGATTTTTTGATTGATATTAACAGAAGAATTACGACTCCGTTGCAGGTATTTACGACATACCCACGCTTCTGCCTCGAATGATGGCGTTCGGCAGCTACTTCCTGCAGACATCCCTGGGCAAAATGCTAAATCAGCTGCATTCGAAGAGATTGGACGAGGTAGCTGAGCAATTCGAGTCTCATCGTGAGCTGATGAGCCCGTCGACGGCGGATTCTGAAGGGACCGAGGGCACGGAAGGTACGGAAGGCAAAGAATCCCCAGCGCCGACTGATTCTCAGGGTTTGGACGCGGTTCGACGGATTTTGGAAACGGTGAACACCTCGGTGACGAAACAGCTGTTGGAAGCGAACGTGCGGAAACTATCGAGTTCACCGGCTACCATGAAGAGAGAGTTCGATGACGATTATCAAGTAATTATATTCGTCGTCGTGTTCTTTAGAATTGTGATTTAGAGAGGAACGGATGATTTAACAGAAGTTAAATAGGGTTTGATTTTATTGGCGCTACGATTTCATCATATTATTATTATTTATTTATTATATTGTAAACGGAATGAAATCCTTTTATAAAACTGTTAACAATAACAAAGAAGAAAAAAAGACATAAGCCGAGAAATCAAACCCTATCTAATATCTTAATATTTTACGATCGATATAAAGAGAAAAATTATTTAACAGAAGTGTTTTGTAATTGGTCAGGATCAAGATAGCGAAATGTCCAGCGAGATGGCTCACTATCCAGACTGGTCGACGACGGATCAATATGATTCCCAGAGCGAAGGTTTAGCGGCGAAGCTCGAGGACGTAAATCAGCCGAGCGCAAAATCGAGCCGCAAGAGGAAAGCCGAAGACAGCTCGGAACCGGACTCTGAGGACGATGAGGATGCCATGCAGACACACAACGACAACGGGAGGAGGGTGAGGGCCAGATCGTTGATAGACGACGAGCAATTGGCCGTCCTGAAAGGATACTACGCCATTAATCCTCGGCCTAAGAAGGAGGAGATCATCATGATCGCGAATTACATCAATTTCCCCACTCGAGTCGTACAGGTACATCTGCGAACCGTTACAGAGATTCTAACCCGACGCCTCAGTCTAATCCAAACCCGATTAGCCAAGGGAAGTTATCGTAACCCGCTGTAAACCTTACTAACCTCGAGGCAAACGGTTCTCCTATCCTAGAAGGAATCTAACTGAACGCAATCTGAACTACTAATGATCTCTTCAACCTAACGTGTGAATTGAGAATGGGAAACATTCGTGTGGGTGGCACATTACAATAGAAATTAAAAAAAAAACAATTCATCAATCTCTTGTTCTTTCACATAAAATTCATATTCTGCATAATTACCTAAAATATCAATTTCTGTGCATTAATAAATTGTCATCATATAGACACAATACTCGTTCTAATAGGATTTCGTTGCGCAGGTGTGGTTCCAAAATTCCCGAGCGAGGGATCGACGGGAGTCGAAGATCCCAGCCCTTGTGCCGCTGACGAATCCAGTCAGTCAGACCGCCGTCGAGCAACCCTTGGACCTGTCGAAAAAGGAGGCTCTCAAGCAGGAGAACGACACCAGTTGGGTCAAGGTAGAGACTTCTTCGCCTGGCGAGCCGAAGAACGACACCGCTCCGTCGCAAAATCCAGACGCGGACGATCTGGAGGACTCGCCTCTAGTTATAGACGAAGAGACCACCACCGACTCCGTGGAAACGAAACGCACGGCTCCAATTCCTGCTGGAGAAACTGTTCCGAAGGCAAGTGCATCGAACAATTATTCTATTCGTCCAACCGAGTCGATACGCGAGTCGTTTAGGTGCTTAACTTTCTACGCGTATTGTTCGAGCAGACTCAACCTCAGGCGAACGTGAAGAACGAGAACGAAAACGCGAGTCAATCGGAGGCAACGCCAGCCGCTGAAGTCGAGCAGGGTGTCTTCTTCTGTGATCGATGTGACAAAACATTTTCCAAACACAGTTCCCTAGCGAGACACAAATACGAACATTCCGGTAAGTGTTCCGATAGAATCTCATTCTCAAGAAATAAAATTTGAACGAAGAAATGGGTATACTATTATAATCTCGCTATAATGAAGAACGTGAAAGACATATTTATCATTTGTAATCGAGAAATTCGTCATTCGTTGACAGAATGCGAAGATTGCAATGGTGCTTACCTTGCTTTACGATTTTCGTGATTGAAACTTGTTTTGCAACTTTCAATTCCCTATAAAAAGGAGAAACTTTATATCTATCGTACAGCTACATGTTCTTCGATAGTTGTACATTAACAAAACGTAGATTAAAATTTTTAGTTTCTGTTAAGAAGCTTCGTTGCGAGTCTGACTCGATATCGTAGTGCAAGGGGGTTAATCGATAAATGTGTTTGTTTAAAGTTCCTGTTTCCGAATCAGACATTTTGTATACAATATCCCCGGAGATTTGTCAATCGATGGATCAGCCTAACAGACTTCTGTGAATTTGTCCGCAGGGCAAAGGCCGTACAAATGTGTAGAGTGCACAAGGGCATTCAAGCACAAGCACCATCTGACCGAACACAAGCGACTGCACAGCGGCGAAAAGCCTTTCCAGTGCTCCAAGTGCCTAAAGCGCTTCTCTCACTCCGGCTCCTACAGCCAGCACATGAATCACCGTTTCTCTTACTGCAAACCGTATAGAGAATAGAAGAACGCTATTTCCGTTAACCCGAAAAACAAGAAGAAGAAGAAGAAGAAGAAGCCAGACGAGAGGACGTAGATTCCTCGCGGGTGTTAAGTTAAGTATGTACGGTCCTCTTCATTCCCATACCGGGACTCGGCATTTAATTTTGCGAAACGAATACCAAATAGGAAAGCAACAAAAAAATAACACAATGAACAAAAAAAGAAAAGAAGATAATAAACGAAACACGTATACCTCGCGACTACGTCGCGCGTGAACATGATTAATAAGGGGTTGGGTGGGTGGGGGGTTGGGGGATCGACAACGATGATGTCGTGATTATGATACTACTGATAAACGTGAAGAAATGATGAGCTGCGTGAAACGCAGCCAGAGAACAATTTAGCGCGTTCGAGAGTAAAAAAGAAAAATAGATATTTAGCACGGATAGACGAAGCTAAAAAAGAGATAAAAATGGATCACGGACGGATGAACGATACGGCCTCGAAGATGGCGGTGGAAAATGGCGGCTTGAGCGGTCTTGTGGATCGTCCCTCGAGTCGCGTGATCGGTCCCAACGTCTCGCCGGGTTCCTCGAGAGGATAACTGTTATACAGAGAAACGAAAGTTGGGCGAACAAAAAACCGAGATACCCCGCGCGAGAAACGCTCTGGGTCGACGAGTGTGGAAAATGAAACCAAACAATACGCAACGGTACCAAAAATGCATAATGCAATAATCTATTATATATTATATATAATATACATAATATTTTAGTATTTTTATTAACAAGATTATTATATATACCATGACAATAATAAGGAAACTAATTAACGTACAAATTTGTTAGCCACGTTCGCAAAACGGGGCACGCGATATTCTGTCGCGAAATGGCGAAGGGATGAAGTACGTTTTCGAAGATGGTGTGTACGATATGGTTTTTTCTTTTTGTCGCGCGTGTGCGATCGACGACATTCCTTTTCACGGTCTCGAGATATACGCGCTGGGTCGAGTTCGGTTCAGTTCTGCGAAGACTGCGGATTGTTTTGCGAATTCCTTTTCTAGAACAAAAAAAAACAAAAGAATTACGGTTATACGAACACTTCACATTCTTCACGAGTCGATCGGTAATTCTTCATCTAGATACAATGCTCTTAATTTCGTTGGAAACGTACGATGGAACGAAAAGACAAGATCGAACGATTGGCATTTTTGAAAGTCGGTGGCACGCGTGCAGTTAGATGAGAAATCACGCGCCAGATGATCGAATAGCACTGAGAATGCGCAGAATGCGTTTTGGAAAACCAGCTGAACCGGGGATGGCCAACATTTTACATTTTCTTTCTACCTTTTTACGTTCATCGTGTTGAGTTGGAAAATAGAGAAAGGGGTAGGATCTGCTTCGCTAGGGGAGGAAAAGGGATAACTCGATTTAAATGAATTAATTCACGCCAGTTTGAGAGACACGCCATTTGTAGTCATCGCAAGGTTGGCCATCCCTGCGCTAAAACAGAGAGCTTAATTGCGAATTCCGATATAAACCGCTGAGAACGAAACGAAACTAAATAGAATCTTTCTCCTACGATGATTCGCTCGATCCGATCGAGTTCTGACCGAACGATCATTATTATTGTAGCGTCGTAATGTTTCTCTGGGCCTTACTTGTCGGTAATCGATGCCATAATCTTTCGATCATCGTGTACTTACTTCGAATTCTCCGAGTCATCGTGACGTCGGCGTTCGCGATACGCAACGCGTGATACGTGAGAGATTCTAGATGATTATAAAAAAATGAATAGGCAAGATTCCGCGGTCCGAGTTGAGTTATTTTAAATCGCGTATCTTTGTATATTTTATTTATCGATCAAAATCGATTGGAAATGTGTTCGTATTATTATTTCCGAGAATAAGTAAGATCTGTATATTTTTTATATATTTTTGCACGTTCGGATTTCCTAATCTGTTTCGTATTATTTATATCTGAGAATAAATAATATTTGTATCTAAGATATTATCAAAGGGAACGCTTCCTTTGCGATGTTCGTGCAATTTTTATTTGATAGAAGGGAATCGATAATTTTATTATCTAGTTAATAAAATTTCTGTATAGAAAGCGATATTTTAAGGGAGGAAGGAATCTCCACGCAATTTCTGTGCAATTTTAATTTCGGTGCCAATTTTATCAACCAGTGAGTAAAGACTTGTCTACGATTTCTTAAACGTGTTAGTTTTAATTTAATAAAAGAAAAAAAAAATAAACGGAATCTCTTCGCGTATCACCGTGTCCGAAGGCAGGAACGATTAAAACAAAGATGTCGGTATAGAAAGGAAGGAAAGAGAGAAAGGTGTTGGGAAAAGAGTGTGACGCGTCCTAAAACAAAAAGTATGCCTTAGACATTCCGTGAGAGTAACGATAATAACGTATCTCGGTACCGGCGTTATCCGTGCCCCATTTATTTTTCCGTTAGAAGAAGAAAGGCCTCTGGTACTTTTCTGTGTCCGCGTGTATAATGGCATCGAGAACCTCGCAATAAAACAATTGAAACAGACACGAGCACGCACGCTGATCGAACAAAAACAAAAAATCCGAAACTCGATAGAGAGAGAAGAAAAACGAACAAAAGGAAAAAAAGAAGAAGAAGAAAAGAATAACGATCTGTCGGAGAATGAAATCCCTTCACCGAGATCTGGGCCCCGAATCGTAAACACTAAGTATAAATATTAAAATGCTTCCAATAACTGTACTATTAAAATGGCGAAAAACAAAAAAATTGCAAAAGAAAAAACGATTATTACAACAATTTTTATGATTTTATTCGTTCGGACGCGTAGGTAAGCGGTATGATATATGATATATATATATATTAATCTACAGATCGAATAATACTCGAAGAATGTATTTTATAACGGTTTACGCCTCTTTTTATTTACACGTACCACGAGTGACAAGTGATCTATATAAATATGTATATATATATGTATATCTTATACGTACATGTATATGTATATTTTACGTATACGTACGTATATAAATATGCATATATATATTAATAATATATTATATATATTGTTATCGATATAAAAAAAAATGAAATGAGAATAAAAGGATTGCAGGATATGAGGATGATGAGCAAAAAAAGGAAAATACTAAAAACGATGACTTATATAAACGGGGGCGAATTAATTGCTGCGCCACGGCGAGTATATTATATATATGAATAAGCGTGTAAAGGGAATAATTAAGAAGAGGGGAGAGAATGTTTATAAATGATTAATAATAATAATTAATAATGATAATAATTAATGCGGCAAAGTGCAGCGTCGCGTTGCATTTTTCCTCCGCGTCTAAGAAGCTCCGGTTATCCGCGACAGGCATCGTGTCCGTACTATTACGTGGGAAATAAAAAAGAAAATGGGAATTGTGAATGCGAGAGAGAGAGAAAGTGAGAAAGAGCGCGCGAGAGAGAGAGAGAAAGAGGGAGAACACACTCCATGAAATATGATGCTTAATAATACTCATTTATTATAGTGTTAATAGTTAAGAAATATATTTTTATATTATTATAATATTACGACACGATATATAGTACTAAAATCGGTCGCGTTGCGGTACCGTGAACCCGCGACGAGTCTGTTCCTTGGCTCTTGGTACAGATATACGGGAGATCAAATGAAAGACCTTTTATTTTCCTATGTCTCTGGATTTCATGACTCTCCTGTCACGAGAAAGAGAGAGACTACGTTCCTGTGCAATCGCTTTCGTTACATCGCCGTTGTTCCTTTTTTTATTTCCGTTTCCGGTTTCTCTGTTCCCCTTGCCTCTTTCGCACGATTTCGCTCACGATACGTCACCCCACACGCCACGTGGAACTTGAATTGCTCGTTCAGAGTGACCATTGCAAATTATTTTCTACATTCTTTAATCGTCTCCGTTCTGATCCTACATTTTTAATCGTGTACACTGATTTTTATCAACTTCAATTGTTCGTCTAGTATGAGCATACTCAAACGACTTTCTATATTTTTTAAACTGTGTATGCCGATCCTACTTTTTTAATTGTGTATTCATTTTTCAATTTTTAATACTCTAATCCTCGGCAGTGATTCCCGAAGAGAATTTTTATCGCTGCACTGAATTCATCACGACAAAATAGTTGGTCACTTTCCTCGTTGAACTTTTCCGACGGGTCTAATCTCACCTGGAACAACAAAAATGTATTATCGAATTCCTTGTCTTTAATTAACAACACTTAACTACATCACCAACGATTTCTCTCGTATACGAACCATTCCCATCACCATCAGCGCACACCTAATCTCCACTCTCATAATTTTCCTACCACACGATTCCTTCAGAAATTCGACTTCGTTCTTCTACTTTTCGTTTTCCACGTGAAAAAAAAAGAATCTGAATTTTGTCTGTACTTTCGAATACTTTCACGACCAACGGGTTTTTCTGAACATCAGGAAGGAAAAGCAGGAAACTTTTACGAAGACAATACTACATACGTATAAGCGACTATAAAATGAAGGATAACAGAAGAATATATATATATATAAATATATATATAAATATAAATTATAATTATAGATATATTAAAGAATAGAGATATTTGCTCCGATTCGAGAGTAATTTGCAACCTGCTCGCCTCGATGTATGTACGTATGTATAACTAACTAAAAGTAAACACAGACTACAAGCGTAAATAAATAAACTAAAAGTAAATGAATAAATAAATTCTTGCCAGCTTTCGCGCCGTCGGCAAAAACCAGTTATGTCTCCGATATTTCCTAACGAAAAAAAAAAGAATTACGAGGAACCTACACACTATTACACGAAAGCTAACGAAAAGTAAAAAAAAAAACATAAACTAAAGAGAATAGGTTTTAAAAGAAAAAAAAGGGTACTCGTGACGCAACGTACGAGACGAATACAATAACGAAAAGATAAAGGTGTATAGAAGATGCAAAAAAAAGACGACAACAGCGAAGAAACTAGGAGAAAGAGAGCGCCAGAGTGAGAGCGAGAGCGAGAGCGAGAGAGAGAGCGAGAGAGAGAATAAATACGGAAAGGGAAATTGTTAATGATTGTTGATGCAACGATTTAATGAAAACTAAAAAAAAAGATTAAATATTGAGCACCGTACGATGCCTTCCGTGAACGACCGAGCTTGCCTAGTTAACCGAGAGAGAAAATAAAGTAGAAAATTCAACGATCCGATCTCGAGGTGAATTTTCTCGTCGAAAGTAAACGTTACCCCCGTGGATGCAACCGTAATCTCTCGTTTCCCCCCCTCCGCGAACTTGACAATAATAAAATAAACGTGAAACACTGCAAAAAGAAATCCAACGTTGCGCGCGAGTTTCTCTCCGTAGGATCGCGGTCGAAAGCGGTTTCCTATTGGCCGGGCGGTTCGGCCACGCCCCGTAGGGCGGCGCTTAGACCACGGGGCGGCGCAACGGACGCTACGTTACGGAGGGAAAGCCGCGTATCTCCTTCTGGAACATGATTTCATTCCAGACTAAGTTTGTGATTCGATCCAGCTGGAAGCGACGCGGGGGTGATCATGTTCGCTTTAAGCTGTACTCGACGAACATCCGGTGGTTTTGCCGTCGAGCTTTCCATGACTACATTATACATGAGCATCCGATTCGTGCGTGTGTGCGTGTAGAAGCTGCGGTATGCCTGTGAACAACGTGCGCGAGGGAAATTCGAAATACTCGGGGAGAGAGAGCGAGCGAGAAATAAAGCAAGAGAGGATTATGGCAGGACAATAACGACAGAGCGAGAGAGAGAGAGAGAGAGAGAGAGAGAGAGAGCACCGTTTCTTTTAGAGGATGTAGAGCGTAAGCATTATACAATAGTCTATATTACGTGATAAGTAGGCTGCGGATCTTTGCGCGATTAATTATGCTTCAAAAAATGTTCAAACATAAAATTCGATTTTTTTTCTCCTTTGTAATTTCCCAAAAAAAGGGGAAAATTTATATCTTTCTTACACTTATATGTTTTCCAATAAATATTGGGTCGGCGAGAAAGTGATTTCGGTATTTCAAGGATGAAATACAAAACCCGATCTTTCTATCACTTCAAAATTCGAAATTACTTTCTCGCGAACCTAATAAAAATTCATTTCAAGAAAATTAATAATATATTTATCAGACTCTGTTCGGAATCTTCGTCGCAAGATATTGTAAGGCAACGGAAAGACTACTACCGTAAAGAAACGAGATCCAATTTCGTTCTAAATTGTTCTAGGAAAATCGCAGATTGCAACAAAGATCTGCAGTCTAGTGATACGAGTAGACTGCGGATCTTTATGCAAAATTAAAAAATGTCTGCTGTTTTAATTATTTTATATCTCGTTTTAATTATTCGATTAAACCTAATACCGTCGTTGACGTACTTAAATTTTTTATAAACGCGTCTACTGCTTGAAACTTTACGCAATTTTTGTTAAAAGAAAAAAACACATAAGATCCGCAGTCTAGATATATAAGTGTGACACACACACACAAACACGTGTGTGTTTCTGTGTGGGCGAGCGTGTGGTGGGTGTACATAGGTAATACATTCGTAAGGTTACATTTAGAAGCCAGGAATAACGACGTGTAACATTACCGCGAATATTCGGAGCAAGAAATTGGAGCACGGTGGAGGAAAAATAAAATGGTGGGAGAGAGAGAGAGAGAGAGAGACCGGAAGTCGATGGCTGCTTAGTGGTGGCGCGGTGCGTGACCTTGGGATTGATAATGATCTTGAAACTCGGATCGTTTCTGTAATTTCTTTCGGTTGAGATCGATCCAAGTAAATTTCTTTCTTACTTTGAGGAATCGTTGGCGGATTTATGATTACGAATAGTAAACGACGATCCTCTCGGAAACTCGATCGTTGAGAATGGGCATTCGACGTAGGAAGGGAACGAGGATGTTGAAACGCGTCAAATAAATAAATAACTATATAGATAGATAGATTATATATTTGGAGAAGTTGTTGGTGGGAATTGATCGAGCACACTGCGCTCACTATGCAGCTGGCTTCCGCGACGCACGAAATAAATTCAGGTGAACTCGGCTCGGACGCAGACATTCGATGAATCCGAGCTGTTCGGAAAGAAGCAGATAACGAAAAGGAAAAGAAAAGGAAAATTAAAAATAATTGTATTGTGACGAAGTTCCATCCATAATAAATAAATGAAAATATTATACAGTTAGGCCGACTTTTCCGCCAGTTCGTGCCTTTTTTCTGCAGGGATAGAGAGAGAGAGAGAGTGCAGTTTTTGGGGATCGATCTGAATGTGTATGCTACATGTACCCGCTTATAGGTTGGAGAGAAAGAACGATCAGGATAATGAAAAATGGGTTTTTCGGTGGGCGTGTAGGGTGGAAAAACGAATAATGGGCGGATAGGAGGAACGATTAAGAATTACGCGAGTAGATTGGGAAGAGATAATTTTTTCCAATCGCGAAATACAGATTCGTGGAAAAGAAAGCCGATTCTCGAGAGAGAGAGAGAGATTGTGAACGGACGACGATTACAGCGAAGGGAAGAAAAGAGGTGCGAGGCAAAACTGTAAGCAGATCAACCGAGTGACACGTACGATTGTAAGAATATGTATGTGTGTGGAGAGAGAGGGAGAGAGAGAGAGAATAAAAGGATGCTTGTATACGTGAAAGTATGAACGCGTGAGTGAAAGAGAATTCTAGAAATTGTTGAACGTTCATTAAATTGTCCTCGTTTCACGATGTAATAAAGGCTATTTTACTTTGACGTTGATATTTGTTCTTCTGCTTTTTAATTCTTCGTTCTTACAGATGTGGAAGACGGTGGTAGAATCATTGGTATGTACATAGCACACAACATGTTTTCATGTTTATTAGAAATGTTGTTTTATTTAGAATCTCAGAATTATTATACAGGGTTATTTATTACAAAGATCTTATCTTATAGTGTGATTCTTTATATCAAAATCAATGTTTTTCGTCTCAAAATATCATAATTTTTGCTAGTTTTAGATTTTTTAAAATTAGCGCTTTCACAGGGCAGTACTTAGCGCCACGTATCAGCAAAACGATCAAACTGTTAGACACATTTTAGTTTAACAGATTCACACAGGTGGCGCCACATAACATTTCCTCGGAGATACTGCGTCGGTGGTCGGTGCTTTCATTTGTTGCAGTACAGTGCAGTACAAGAGAGGTATATATACGGTATCTTCAGTTCAAGAAGACCGACTGCCTGGTAAAAACCCAAGAAGTGAATTTATTTAAATAGTTTAAAAGTGTAGATATTTTCATTTATATTTATTGTATGCGTATATATATATATATAGGTTTAGAATATAAGTTATTTACATGTACAATATCAACATTTTATGTATGATAATACAATGAATAAATAATAAAGACTATGTCGTAAAGAACCGTATTATTTATTGTCTCACCTATCCTTCCCGATTGTCCAACTCCTCCGCTGAGTTGTAATAGGAGAACATGATAGCAAAGGAGGTATTCAAAATTCAGAAGTACAACTCAACGCCAAGTCAGACGGTCGAAAATTGGCGAAAATTTTCGAAAACCTCGGAAATTAAACTTTGTATTAGGAGAACATGATATCGAAGGAGATATTCGAAATTCAGTAGTAATTTTCGACCGGCTTACTTGTCGTTGATTTGTACTACTGAATTTCATGGCACCTCCTTTCACATCATGTTCTCCTAATACAAAAGTCAATTTTCGAGTTTTTTGAAAATTTTCGGCCGTCTGACTTGTTGTTTACTTGTACTACTGAATTTCGAAAATTTTCGAGCGTCTGACTTATCGTTGACCCGTACTACTTTTCGGAATTTTCGCAGCTTTTCGGCAATTTTTAGGTTTCAGTAGTAGAAGTCAACGATAAGTCAGAAGCTCGAAAATTTTCGAAAATTCAGTAATACAACTCAACGGCAAGTCAGACGGTCAAAAATTGGCGAAAATTTTCGAAAACCTCAGTAATTGATCTTTGTATTAGGAGAACATGATGTCGAAGAAGGTATCCAGTTTACAGTAGTACAACTCAACGACAAGTCAGACTCATATTCGTGTACAGGGTAGGGAAGAAAGAACACATTAATTGTTATAACTAATATTCTTTATTTTTCACGAAAACAGTACAATATTAAATGTATAACGTGATGACACGAAACGAAGGTGTCCAGCAGGATTTCAGTGAGGTAGGCGCGAATGTCCACGCAAATACGAATGTAGGTAGCTGCTCCCCAGACAGCGGCAGCTAATTTGGACATAGGATCGAACATAGGATCGAATAAAGAAACTCATTCTTTACGTAATATCGTATTTATTAAACGAATCACATGATCGCAGAGATATCGTTACACAGATGTTCTGTACATTAAACTAACTTTAAATAATTCACGTATATACAGAGATAAATGATGCCGGTGTTGTTTTCGACCTCGATAATAAAACAATAATTCGATCCAGGTCCCGTTAGAATGGACACGTAGGGCTCGCTGGATCGTTTAAGCTAGGATCAAGTTTATAATACAACCGACGATAAAAAGAACTATCATCGAGAAAAAAAGATAAGGAAGCTGCTAACTCGTTCTTCGTCGCTTTCGTTTTTTCTCACAGTCGTTAATTAAGATATAAAAATAATAGCCATATCCGCAGTCGTCGACTGCGCTCGCAGCACGAGAACAATTAATTAATTCTGAGCATTATTCTTTCATTTTCTCCGTCTCTCGCGTTCTCACGTTCGCGTAAACGCCCCGATCGAAAACCGTTCATCGATTTTGGTTCGACGTTTCGCGTTTAATTGTATTCTCGACTCGCTAAAATAATAAGTAAAGTCCGTCAGTCCTATCAGTTCGGCTAAGTTAATCACATAGTTCGCGCGGTTATTCTTTTATACTAGGATCACAAGTTTAGCTCTGTGATTAAATCGTACGCTCGATAGTTTCACAATTAATTCGCCGCACACCTCCTCTTTCGCTCTCTTTTACTTTCTCACTCGCATTCTCTCATTCTTTTATTATAAATAACGAAATTGGTTGAAGCAAGGAACTGTATGGTACGTAGTAGTGTTCGTCGATTCACCGTATCTTTACGATTCGACTAATGGAATCCGTAAAATCATCGACGTCTAACGTTTACAATAAAAGTCGTGCACGCTTCTTGTCTCCCTATGTCGGTACGTTCTCTTTTCTGCGTTGAGTACGAGCTTGTTTCCTAATTCAAATAATAATTCATACTAAAAGACCTAACAATAAAAGAAATAAATATTTTCACGCCTCTCAGAGATTTGAAAAATCCAGTTACAAAAGAGATCTAGCTTTTTAAGAATTCGTACGTTCAGATTGATTCAATTGATCGATTGAATGGAATCCGTGAAATCGTCGACGCTAACGTTTACAATAAAAATCGTGAATCAACAAAACGAGAAATGGATCTTCAGACGTCTCTCGGAAATTTAAACAAATTCATTACGAAAGAAATCTAGTTTCACAAGAATTCAGACGTTCAGCTTGACTCAATCGAGAAAAGATGTTGCAACTTATTATTGATTTTGCACAGTATATTTTCGCGTGGCGTTCAAGTATATTGTCGAAGGATAGGTCTCGCCACGCGTGATATGTGTTTCCGTGAAATGCTATACGCATAATCGAGCAGCCTTTTTCCGCGTTTCGTCCGCTATCGCGTGGCTCTTCCCGTGTCTTGTTCGGTATTCGTCGAGAAAGCAATATGATTTTTCTCTGAATAATAACGAATGTCGCGTCGGTGTTCCTCGCTACGAACGTTCGATAAAATAGTCCCCGCATTTCACACGCACACACAAATAAATAAATTCTATGAATTACAATGAAAGGTACGAAACAATTCTACATGGAATATGAGATTGTGGTTCTTCGAAATTCGCCGCATGGAATGTGCTAAAGCGTACTCGGAGATACTCGCCTGACGCTGAATATTATTTGCTAATGTTCACGCGAGATATTTCGACGAACATTAAAAAGATAATCAATTGCTAATTTTTGAATCGATTAATGCCCAACTCTCTGTAAACAATTAATTGATTCGATTGCACATGATCCTTGCGTACATTGGAAACCGATAAAAATGAAAGTGAATTGCATTCCATGTTGCGCTCACAAAAATTGCACACAATTCTTGCGTACATTGGAAACCGATAAAAATGAAAGAGAATATTCCATTCCATGTTGCGCTCACAAAAATTGCACTGATCAACTCGTAAAGTACGTCGAAAAATGTAAATGGTCTTTCCAGCTTTCCGATGGTACTCGGGTGTACGAAAAGATTAATAAATTTCTGTGTCTACATCAACCTATACGTACAGTCTTAAGTTTGATGAACAGAATTATGCGCGAAGTAGTTCTATTGTACGAGTAAACATGATCGCTTCGTAGATACGAACTATAAAAGTGTAATGCAGATGATACTTATGAGAAAAATACTAGAAACCTTGTACTCGCTGAGTCAGGATTGAGCCGAACGCTTCGTTCGAAATTAATTTTACTCGACAACAATTTCTCTCGTTAAAATCAATATTGATTAGCGGATAAACAGAACATGAAAGTCGTTATACTGAAATAAAGATAATCAGGGATTCGTACGTAACAGCTACGTACAAACCGATATCCCTTTCAACGAGATTTCATGTTCAATTCGTTTCTGCATTTTATAAAAATCATTAAAATCTTTTCGTCGTCGTCGGACAGCGGAATCTTATGCGAAATAAAATTGTTTTAGCTAATTCGCGACAAACCGGAGTGAAACAGAAACTTAGTTTCTGTCTTAACGATACTGTTTTAAATTACACCTACTCACTCTTTCGCCATAAATGCATTAAATCCGCTGTCAAATATTTAGAAAATGTCCTGTAAATCATTCGAACACACATCGGTGAACCTTGTATAGTTCCAAAATTTCTACATTCGGTAACAGGCGTCCCTTCCTGGCGCAGCTCGACGACAATAAAGTCAATTAATCGATCTGTTAACAAATAGACTGATGGATCTTTGTGCAAAATTAATTTGCTACGATAATGACGATAATCAAGACGAGTCATTCCGGCTTTTAAATTGTACAATCATTTATCATGTTTCAGAATAAGGTTTTGTCAATTCGTTTCCGCCATAAAATGCACAACAATTCTCGATATAATTACGAAAGACAATTCCGTAGTGCGCGAGATGCAAAGTACAGTCTGGTATATCGCGTGGAATAAGTTTGCGAAAATGCTAATTGAAATGCAAAACGGACGAATCTGGTTGATGAGATGACACGACAGGCTACTGTGAAAATAAATTGGCAATACGCGTTCTCTTCGGCCGTAGGTTTTTCTCTTTACGCGTATGAAAGAATGTCGATGCCTCGTTTCCAACGAAATACGATTGTTTCGTGAAATAACAACAATAAACGACTTCAAAGAGAATATTCGACGAGACGCAAAATCCATTTCAAAATATCAGTGAATATCTCCTCGCGTGTCTTTTATAGTTATAATGCTTAATAGGCCATGCGTTGCTTAGCTTTACGCAATCAAAAATTAACCGAAGCACGGCGCACACAGAATTATGCAGAGCTTCGTGGAAACCGCGATGCAACCGATGAGGAAAGAATTTTCTACTAATTAACCTATTGCCTTACGATTTCTTTCACGGCTGCACTGAATTGAACTTCCTTTGTTGTTTACAGATTCCTCGAAGCGAAAGCGAATTTATGTTAGTCGCACACGACTATACTCGATAGTAGAATTCGACTCGATATCGTAAAGCAAAGAATTGATAAAATTGATTCTTGCGAAACGTATGCAAACGAATTTTCTCAATGAAAAATGAAAAATTGATCGTTGGATTTTCGGTGAATCGTCACCGGCAATTCTCAAGTCCGCCGACGAAAAACCTCGACGAAGCTTCTAAATTTATAAAAGTGTGAATCGGAGTAAACACCTGCAGCCTAGATGATCGCAGTACACAAAAGGCACTGATCAGGGTTAGTCGTTCGAACATAGATTTCTCGTCTTTGTCTAAAAGTCTTCGATGATACAGTTTCCCCTTGTTAGCGACTCGTCAAGCTCAGAATCCAATCCTATTACGTACTATATAAATTAACACTAGATTTACCAGGACCAGTCGTGAGGTTATGACTTTTTACCAGACCGAAATGAGGTTATATATATGACTTTTGTAGCTATAAGTAGAGAATACATTTTGTGAACTTAAATGTTACTATATATATGTATATTTGTAAGAAATATATATTTTTTGTTATTGATACTTATACCAGTTCCAGTGGGTAGCTATAACAATTGATGGCTACTGTAATGTCCCGGCGTTGCGGGCCACCGCGAAATACAATTCATTTCAAACAAACAGCCTCGTTTGTCATTTTTTAAAGAGTGAATAAAGATTGGAAGCTTCGATAAGCATCTCTTTCTTATTCACCAGTCATTCTGACTGGTTTCGGTAGAAATAGGTATATTTAAATAGCTGGTAAATCTAGCGTTAAGATTCTCGTTACAACAACCAATAAGAAACGATCGAACCTTAAGGACTACCGCGAACAATTTGATAATCCTTGCTCTTCAAGGATTAAATGAAATAATTTCTCTATATAATCTTGTAAGTTGCTAACTAGGGAAAAGCTGTAGGAAATGTTGGTCTACGCGTAGAAGAGAGAATCGTCACGGTTCGCGGTGAAATCATCGGTGATTAAGCTTTCAGGCATCGCGGTGGAGTCGATGCTGTCGAAATATCGATGTGGCCAGACAGAGCTCTGTCTGAATCTTCTGGTGGGCGATCCGATGATGAATTCCACCCTGGTGGACCCAGTAACCGATGAAGTTTCCTCGTTCAACGAGTCCGTGTACAAAGAGGAGTCGCTGTGCCGGAAGCTGCCGTTCGTTGAACACCAGGAACTCGGTGGCTCGGTGCAACTCTGAAAAATACCGGTCTCGTTAACGTTTTGCACTTGGTTCTTCGTCGACAAGAAATTCTCCCCATTTTCTCAATCGACTCGCAGCTCGGCACACGCGGCTGCGATTCAATCCCTTAGAGGCAAAGTACACAAAACCAAACCCCACGATAATCAGTGCTCGTATACGGTCTTTTTTTCTTGCACAGACTGTCGAGAAAGTAACAGAAGCTGGATGAAAACACAACTTCTTTTTAATATTGGAACCACGATTTGAACTTTTTTTGGGATATTAAAATAATTGATTGAGTAGTATTGCAAGTTGTCGGAAGTGCAGGGAATTGTACAATTAACAGTTGTATTTTGCAACTCTTTTTTCTGTTTTTGGGCTTTTACAGATCAATTAACAGTTTTTGAAACTTTCCAAAAAAATACTGGAATATTAGATTCGATAGAATTCAGTACGATTTTCATTTTTTCAGTTCTAAGAATGCTACCACTGAAAATAGTTTTTAGTCGACAAAAATTGTAAATTGTCGTCGCGATAAGGGAGACGTTTATGGAATTTTGCGAAGCTGTCCATTGCTTGCTCGACATTCTGTACCGAGTATAGTGATAATGACTATACCTGCTGTGCCAGCGATTAATGAAAAAAACTGAGAAATCAAAGGCGCGTCAGCCTAATCTTATCGTCTCGACTAATTGGAAAAGCAATCCGTCGGTTCTGACCGACGCCGAAAACTATAGCAGTCAGTCGGTGGCTGATATATCGTGTCGAAGAGACATTAGGCTGTTTTTGACATCGTAAATCAACAGTTGATTCGGAGTAACACGCAGCACTGGACACGTGAGATGGATAATGAACCGCAAGGCTAAGCAGGTAAGCGTGTGGTCGATTCATTTTCCTTTGCATCAATCATATAAAGTGCGACTCCGAGCCACGCTTTTATGGCTCTCGAGGTTACACCGTCCGCATACAAGCAACGCTAGCAAATAAGATCAAACTTGAGCAAATGAAAGAGCAAACAAAACTGAAAGATTAATGGGAGATCGTACACGAGAGAGAGAGAGAGAGAGAGAGAGAGAGAAATATAAAATAGATAGGGGTGGTTTTACCGCTAAAACTGGCAAACGGGCGTGACAATTTATTGTCGAAATATATTATTCGTGTTTGGTGGTCGTGCGTGTTAAAGTAAAATGGCATTTTCTTCTGCCCCGACCTTGGTATTCAATTATGGCAATTGGAAGGGAGGGGCGAGAGGATTGTTAAAGGGGTACATTTCCCCCTCGCTAAAAATCACGCGCTGATCATCCCCGTACCGATTCAATTTTCATTGAAACAATTTCGGTGTCAGATCCGCATGAACCTGTCACGATTCGACGAGCCAGTGAATTCGCAAGATTCACTCACGTTTCAACCAATCCACATGCACTTATCTCGAATATGTGTCACGCCACCGAAGGTGGAAACTATTTCCGGTATAGAGGCAGAGAGAAATTTACCAGAAAAGGGGTAAATAATTACTGGAGATCGTGGTTTCGAACGTGCATTCATGCATCCTCGTTTCAATTTGTATAATTTATAGATCACTGATGTCATTTTGTGTATCGAGACTACTGTTACCATATTTTACATATCTTTGGAAACAACAAAGAAATTTGAGGTAAAAATTTGAAACAAATTCAAATGCGGATACGTTAATGCACGCGTAGTTAAATAGTAGGAATCTCTAGTAGAACACTCAATACTGAAACTCTCCAGCAATTCTAATTACGCAAATCCTGCTACTCGAACTTCCATTAATCCTCTACCATTCTACAGGACCAATCTCAAGGACTAATACTGTGAGTTCACCTCGTTTCATCCGCTCAAAGAACAATACTAAGAATCAGCGTAAAAATCCAGGATTAAAATCACCCATGAGGAACGGCACAGAGAATGATCTACTAAAAAAACAAAAAAATAAAAACAATAAAAAACAGTGAAAATGTCCCAAGAATTTAGTTGGTTTTCAGTGGGAAGCTGACTACGGGGTGCGTGCGCATGCGAAAAACTCTAAGGTGAGAGAGGATACAAGATTCCTACTACATTGAACAAATACAAAAACAATAATAAAAAAATAAGAACTAACAAACCAGGATATGCATACGTGATACAAAACAAAAAAAAAACGAATACAGGCTAAAATAGCTCACCACATCCAGGAAGAAGCATCGAAGCAAATGATAATAAAAGAAGCATAACTTACGAGAAAAACCGGCGGCACGCGAGAAGGGGCCACATTTTCTTTATTGGACCGCCGGGGACGGGCTCGAACGCACGCTCGCCTAAGCTCCAGAGATCATTTTCGGTAGTGGATCGTCGGGCGATTTTTGTTTTTTTTTTGTTCGTCGAGTGTTTTAAGGCAATAGTTCTCTGTCGTACGTCAGAGTTCGAACCACGTGTCGGAACAGTTTTTAGTCGATACGAGAACGAGACCCATCGTTCTCGCAGGCATCGATGGTGTGTGTGTATGTTTGTCTGTGCCATTACTTTTCCCATTTTTCTTTCGTCTTTTTTTTTTTGTCGCGTGTAAACAGGAGCCCACGAGAGAGAACGCCGAGAAGAAGAGATCGCAGGATGGGTCGTAAAGGAACGATCGTTGATTACTTTTTTGTTTTCGTTTGCTTGTTCGTGATGGCGAAATCAGAATTTGAAATATCAGTCGTGATCGATCGGTTAGAACTTGGTAGAGAGACCGATGGCCCGGGGACTAGCTACCGATTTTCTCGATGCGACCGCAGCCTCACTTCCGGTCTAGCTCGGCTGTCCTGTTTACCGGGAACACTCGGCTGTGAGCACAGGTCCGAGCGCTGGGGGATTTTTCAGCGATCTAGCCGGGCAAAATTGAATCATCGGTGAATTAAGTCACATCGAAAAGCAATCATACCGATTTTCATTGAACAAAATTCATTTTGTTAGAAGAAAGAACAAACAGTTCACAAATGTTCCATTGATTCTTGCGTGGCGGTCCGTTTCCAGAAGAGTATCAACGAAAACGTTCCGAAGAGAATTGAGATAGAAAACGATTTTTTCAAGTACCTGTACCCGCCGCCTGGCAAGAATTAATAGGATTTATACTTTCGAAAGAGAACACCTGAGATGCAACACTGACCGTCATAATAGATGTCCACTATGTACAGCTGTTATGATTACGAAAATATGTGTGCATCTTTCCAGTGTCTAATACTGATACTTATGTACGTGCATTGTCGTCCTCTACTGTACAAGATACGTTCACGATTGTTCAATCTTTATCTGAAATCGGTGGTATCATAGTCATGCACGAATCGTATAACTGTACACGGCGAGAATGATTGATGCACGACTAGACAGCGGATCTTTTTATAGAAATTGATTTGAACAAGTTGAAAATAATATAACACAGTGTTTCTAAAGTCTCCTTCTCGATTTCTCTTAAATGCATCAAATCCGCTGCCTATGCACGAGAGACTTCGATGAGTCCGAGTGAACGTGTCCTGTCGCAAGAATCTCTACAATGATCTTTCGTTCCATCACTCGAGAAACGTTAACCCTCTAGCGTAGCACCCTCAGAGAGAGAGAGAGAGAGAGAGAGAGAGGAAGTCTATCATCTTCAATAAAAGCTACTACAATTAAAAAGAAAGACAAATTCATTGGTGCCGCTAACCTAGAGGGTTAAAAATGTACAGGATGTATTCCATATAATATGAATCTACCAAACGAAGTCTTTCTGATAAAATTGATTGCCGTTTTCACACCCTGTACACTGGGTTGCAACATCAAGCGTGTAAAATCATCTACTGATCAACGAAAAGAAGAAACAGAAAACAATCTCTAAGAACCATGAAGAGTATCTATCCATTAGCAACAACTTTGTCCAGCCAAATCGCCAAAGTACCGCGCAGCGTCGAGACACAGGAATGATTCGAAGAAGGATGAGACGCAAGGGAGTGGACGATGTGGGACCGCGAAACGAACAAGAGAGAGAGAGAGAGAGGTGTCCCTAATACAGCGACAATGGTCCGTCCAGGTTGTCGGGGTAGTGTGTTGCTACTAGACGGGACCGTTGGACAACGGCGACTTTAGCCAGTTGCTCCAAAAGTATTGCTTTACGGGTCGTACCTTGCCGTTCTCAGAGTCAATGGACGTCGAGGCTCGGGCCAGGCTGTAGGAACGACGTGCGGGGGCGGGCGGTCTTCGCGGAGGGGTTGTCCCCGGGGATGAGGACGTGCCGAGGTTGTTAGACGACTCCAGCGAGTCTCGGGCTCGGGACAGCGAGGAGGATTTGTTTAAGGAGTCTCGGCTGGAATTGTTACGCGGCAGGGACCTGTTCAGGGACTCCCTGTTCGTTTCCTTGGTGTTGTTCCCGTTGGCGCCGCTTCCACTGCTGGTGGTCCCGCCGCTGTTCCTTGTCAGGCTTTTGTTCCCAAGGGAATCTCGGCTAGAGTCCCGAGCCTTCGACAGAGACTTGCCACCGTGACTGTCACGACTAGAATCGCGGGCCGGTCTCGTCAACGATTTCAACGATTCCTTGCTGTCGTTGCGACCGTGGCTTGGCGGACGAGGTGCTGCTGGTTTCGACGTGGATCCTGGTAAAGGTATACGACTAGGTCGCCGACGAGGTGACGGCTTCACCTCCACGGCTTGGTGATGATCGCGAGCTGACTCCGTGCTGCTGCCTGGTTCCAGACCCGGTTGATCGCGAGACTGATCCCCGTTTCCATCCGGGTCCAACTCCGTTGGAGGACGCTGCTGCAGTCTTTCCAACACGCGGACGCGCGCCCGCGTACCTTCCAGCTCGATGTTCCTCTCCTCCAGCTGCAACGGGAGCAATGGGACTTTGGTTAGTCTGTTTCGAGATGATATAGGCTGAGGAATGTGTCAATAGACTGCGGATTTTTATGCAAACTATGTAAAAATACAGGGTGGTCCACCCGACTTGCTCACCGCATACTGTGCAACGCATACTTTGGAAGTTATTATAGATGAGCAAGTTGCGTGGACCACCCTGTATGTATCAGGAGAATAAAATATAAATTCAGTTTATCCTTTGATAGTCTCATTCATTGTTCTTTATGTAAATGCATAAAGATCCGCCAGTCTGATCGTTAATTACTTGAAAACGTAGGTCGTCGTTCTCCTCGCGCGCCTTATCTAACCGTTCGGAGAGGGTTTCAGTGCTTTTCTGTACCTCGTCTAACCTCCTCCGTAGGACCTGCAACGTATATCAAAAACAGATTCGAATTGAACTTCCAAGTCACCCGGAAGTGAACCGTCGCAAGAGAAACTCGAGAAAATCTGGTTGATCTGACCTGATTATGGACGGTAGTGGTGATTAAATGCCGCTGCAGCTCAAGGGAAGAGTGTTCGCGGAGAATGGCAGCAATTTTCGTCGATTCGACGTCCTTGACGTGCGCAACCCTGGTAGGCGACACGAGAACGGAGTCCAGAGCACCTAGCCTCGCTCTTCTCTCTTTCACGCTCGCCTCGACATCGATGTCCCTTAACTCTTCGTTCCTAGCAGCGGTCACGTCGACGAGCACATTCTTTTCGATAGTCCTCGTCCTGAACCGGTTTTTGTGGGCCTTGGTGTTCGTCGCGACAGACGCGAACGCCGACGACTTGCTCTTAATATTACTAACGTTGTTGTTGTTGCTCTTCGGCGACGAGAGAACAGGCGCGATTGGTTGGAGCCGTTGAGCTCCGGGGGTGAGAATGTCCGAGGACGAATCGTTCAGTCCTGCCCTCAACCTATCCTCTAATCCAGTCTTCAGGGCCGAGAGTGCAGCCAATTCCGATTGCAGCTCTTGCGCCCTGGCGCGGCTCGATATCGTCTCGGCTTCGAGTTCCGCAACCTTGTCCAGCAGTTGTTCCTTCTCTCTTCTAAGCGCTATCACCTGCGAGTTCCTCTCCGAGTCTTCCGTGCCGTCGTCGAGGTCTACCGTTGTCGTTCTGTCGCCACCGAGGAACGTCACTTCCTTCACAGCCTCCAAAATATCCGTCGAAGCTAGATCCTCGGGTGCTACGCTCTCCAGCCGACCCTGAAGACATTCCACCTCCTCTCGGAGCCTGATACCCTTCAGATGGATCACGTTCAACAGGTTCCATAGCTCGTCCTCCGCCTCGTCCAGGATCGCTGGCCTAGGACTGTTCGGTCTAGGCGCTATCGCTGTCGAAGCGCTGTCCTTCGAGGATGTCTCCGTGCTGAAGCCAGAATCCTGCACCGTGGCGCTACAGTTGTTCTTCGTGCCACCGCTATGCGAATTACTTCGACTCCTTGGCAAAGACGAGGAAGAGGACTCGCCACCTTCTCTGGGTACCCGTCGACGTACCTTCCCCGGCTCCCACTCGTTGATCCTGCGAGATGACGGGCTAGAGAGTGGCAAAGGGATGTGCGAGTTTTGAGCACAGGAGGAGGACATCACGGACGCTCCCGCGGACGCCGTCGCGGCCATCTTGTGTCGCAGGTTTGGGAACGTCTCCATGACGAGGTCCCGGAACTCGAGAAGGGCGCCGACCTCATTCTGCAGCTCCTGCAAGGCCACTAAAGACTTGGCCTGCTCGCTTATCAGGTAGTGAAACGGACCTGGACGAAGGGGCATGCAGTCCATGCCACCGCCACTGCTGTTGCTGTTCACGCCGTTCACGCTACCGATCACACCCTCTGTGGAACCGGACCCGCTACCACACTGTCAACAGAAAGAGGAGGACTTTGTTAGTCGTCGAAGGTTTTCAAGAACAAGAAAAATTTCCAAATAACGCAGTGAAATATAAAGCATTCAAAGAATTTCGAAAGCTGTACAGGTTTTGCATACCAAATTCACAATTTTGCAAATCAATTTCAAGCTTTCACAAACAATTCGATCGAGTTTCAACGATTGTAGTAAATAAAGGTTACTCTTTTCTTTGATTTTTTCATTGGGATGAAAAAATTGAAACAGGAAAATATTTTTAAAAATTAAAACAGCATTTTCAGAAAATATCATATATGATACATTATGCAGCGAAGGGTTAAAAAATAACAATTCGCTATGAACGCATTTCGTAATGGGATATAATTTCAGGTTCGTTATCGAAATTCCTATCTGAAAGAATGTAAAGCTCGCCGCGATTGACGATATAAAAGTTGCTACGGAAATTTGGCGGTGGAATTCTTCGCGATTAAACATTCTATGTGTAACAAACGGATGCTGTGTCTGAAATGTGGAATACAAATCGAGTTGCACCGGAATCCGTGATGCAACGCGCGGATACGTGAAGCGGGCTGCGTCTGGCACGTAATTACTGTGCGAAATAAAGTGTTTTCTGCGGACTCACTTATCCGTTAATCTAGAAACGGCAGAAAACACCGGCCGCGTTTCATCAGTTTTCGCTTCTCTGCGAAAGAGAGAAGTCGAAACAGAGTTCTCGCGGCGGATGCATCTGCAACCAATTAATTAATCGCCGCAACTATGTATGTGTGATCAGATTTATTGACTCGTATGTTTCACCGTGTCAGACGCTCGAAATTGATTTAGAAAGCTTGGCCAATTACTAATTAAAATATTCCCTTAGCTGTGAGAAAAAAGAAAAATTTCTAACGATACCGAAATCAATCTCCATTTCGGAGTCATCGTACTTATCGAATAGGCGCTCGACACGTCATCAATTCCGCTATCGCGGCGCATTATGCGGGAATGAATAAACCCGCTCGGGGCAATTTCCTCTTTCAATTTATAATTCGCGTACCGGAAAAATCGGCGAAACGCAAAAATCGGCCGCGCTTTGAAAGGGGCTCGAGACCAGCGGAAACGGTTGGTTCGCCTTGCGAGAGAGAAACGAACGGATATTAGGTCCTAATAACCTGATTCTCGTCGCTTTATTCTCATCTGGCGTATGGTCGGGCACGTTTTTCAGTGTTCCATAAATATATTCGCGCGAACAACGTCCGATGGAATCGACTGGCACTGTCACCGAAGCAGAAAGCAGACGTTTCGCGTATACCAAGAGTTTCCTTCCGTGTCGCGCCCGCGCACTCTTTCGAAAATAGTCGTCGGCGACGGAGTGCGTGCTGATCGTTTCCGTTAAAGGTTGCAGCATTGCGATGCGTGCCACGGCTAGTCAACCGATCAACCAGGAAAGTAAGAGAAAACGAGGCTTTTGTGTCAAAGTGCCTCTCGTAATAATTCCCGTGACGAGTGCGGACCAATCGTGAAGAAATACGGAGCTCGATCGACTATAAAATTCCATGGACCGAAACCCGGCAACAGTAATCTCGAAGAATGTTCACGAAAAAAAGCTCGGTCCCTTTCTTAGTGCGTGGTTATAGTGGAGCGGCGAAAAAAAACATGTAATAATCTGGTACGAATACAATTATAAAAAATTTTCCTGATGAATCCTGGACTAATATTAAATTTTCTTATAAAAGTTTTTATATATTAAATTTACATAAATTTGATTGAATGTATATAAACTTGACTGAATTTTGCATCGTCGTGGGACTGTTTGTCGCGAAGTTACAACAGTTTGAACATCATATACTTCATTATATCTTCGTGCTCCGTTGCTGCTTGAAAACTTGTACCAGCCGTAAACACGCTTTGGAGAAGGTATCACTGCTTCGATTAGCGAGTTCTATGCTGCGTGTACGATCATTATAAAGTTTAATCTGGCGGCGATAAAAATCGTCGGAGTAATTGTTCAATTGCACATTACAAAGATGAACACGGCCGAGAGAAAATGTCGAGGTGAAACCCTACATCCAACTTTCACCGAGGTGAAACCCTACATCCAACAAACGCTGAAGGGCTGTGATTAAACTATTACTGCATTACTACTCGGCAATTACCCTATAATATATACGTTGACTATTCATTAGAGGCACGACCGTGGAATTGTTTCACGTCGACTGCCCCCGGGATGAATTACTACTGGAAAAACATTTTATATGTACCATAACTCGGCAATTACACTCTTAAACGTAGCCTTCTGACTTTCGGTAGTACTCCCTAGTAGCATAAAAATATTGAAAAAGTGTGACTTAAAAAATATTTTTCCAATATTTGAAACAGATATTTATGCAATATTTTTCTGCTACTAGGGTTAATTTATAGAAGAGATGTTAGAACGGCACACCGAGGATAGTGATTAAAAGAAGAGCGAACCGATTGAGAGCCACTGGCCTATTGTGAGTCCCATAATGACGAAGAATGCAGTAGGACGATAAGGTTGATCGTAGGCAACTGATGTGCAACTTCCGTTTCGATGACATTTCCTCCGACTTTCCACGTAAGATTAGTCGCTTTCGAACCTTCGCAATTAGACGTCGAGTGGAATCATCGTCGACTGTTTCTGAAATTGCGGTTCTTCGAAAATGTGTAGATTTTTTCATTGGAAAATTTCAGCCGAACCAGCGTGTGATTGCAAGAGTTCAGTCGCCCGGTATAATTGATCGGAGGATGAACAGGTGTAACGCAGAGGTCGCTGAAAGAGAGACGAAGATGAGTAAAAACAGCGTGTGGATCGTAACTTAAAGAACTCGAGGAACACTCGACCCTGAATGAGATCAACGATCGAGTTCAGTGTCAGATCGCTGGAAAAAGAAAACGGGGTGCGAGAGGAGAGGAGAGACGACGGATACCGCCTAACTCGTCACGCGTACCTGGAAATCAAAGTAACCTAGTAGCACAAAAATAATGGATAAATATCTTTTTCAAATATTGGATCTAAGTACTGCATACATGTGAATTGAATGTTTAGGAAATATTTAAATACTTTCAAGAATTTCTCTGAAAACCTTGTTCGGACTATTACGAACATTTTCTTTTTAAATTAAACAAATCATTTAAAAAATATTTTTTATAAAAATTAACCAACAGCATTTAATATTGTGATTGGACGCGACTCGTGCATTTCTGCATTGCGTTTACTCATCTTAACGTATCGGATTGCCGAAAGAAGTCTGACCGATTGACTCTGCGGAGGCGATGATCTCTCTAGCTCGAGTCCTCAACCAAATCTGCCGGCCTGTCTCGGGCCATCGAGGGCCTTGCCTCGTATTTTCCCCACTCCGCAGAGTCACTCCGTCCACGTGCAAGCATTTCCAAGAAACCGCTTTTCCGATTATCGCAGCCGAACCTGCCGCGTTACAATGTATGCTGCACGCGCGACCACTCGGCAGCCGACTCCAACAAAGTATTACTCTACGCTCTTAATCTTCGACATATCGATACAATGAAGAAAATATTATCAACTTCTAGAATTAGAACGGCTCCGAGGTCCGAGGTTTGACAATGCATATTTACGACAGCGCAGAAGTTGAAGTTCGAAGGAACAAATAAAAATAGAAATGTTAACGTGTCACTCGACGTGAAACGCACCGCGCGCTGTGTGTTCCATCTGCACACAATGCGATCGTTTGAAACAGCATCGCCCCGACGTCAAGCATAAACACCGTCGTAAACTAAAACGCAGCGGCGCGCTATGTTCGTACAACGCATTCCCGATGAAACAGATAATCCGAAATTAGCATCCCGACACACACACGCGGTATACTTGTTGCATAATCCGACGAGCATCTCCGGATCATTTCTGCATAAATTCCGTATAATCGATCCAATTAAACCGAGCGATCGTTCCGCGGCTGTTTTTATTCTGTTGTTTGCGAATGTCGGAAAAGATTGCGCAATTATCGTGTCTCTCGGACTGTGATCGTTCGCGAAATACTGTAATTTGTCGCTTATTGTGAATTATTAATGGACTGTATGCACGACGAGCAGCGTAATTGGATCGTCCTAAATATCTTCTTTGCTTTTAATGACCACGGAGAAAAAGGAACGCGTACGTCCATCTTTTTCGTTCGTTCGCAGGAAAAATTAATCGTTTCGATCCGTTGTTTCGGATTTCATTTAAGTAGAAAACTTTATTGCGAGCTCGTGACTTGGTCGTCGGTTACGTAAATGTGACTGATGGTTTTACGGATGGGATGGGATCGTCTTTTATTTGGAGTAATTGCGATCTTCGACGATGACGGAAGAATCATTGGAACTTTCACTATGCCTCAACGCTCATTGCCGGATACGTCACGGAGCCAATAATAAATTGCGACACGACTCATTCATGCCGCGCGTAGAAAAATCATCAGACAATAAATGGTCAGTGATCTCGCGTTCGACTCTCGTCTGGATAAAACGGATGAGCGCCGCTGCGAAACCTCGGAAGTCATGATTTATATCGAGTGTATTTTTACGTTGCATTTCCCGTTCTTCTATACCGTAACTCTTTCGCGGAGACGTACGAGAGAAGCTTTAGAAAATCGTTCGACTCCGCGGAGTAGAAAGTAACGGGCAGTTTTTTTTTCGATTTTCCGAACAACGAATCGCCGAACTATTCTCCGCGGAAAAACAATGCTCAAACATTCTCGGAACGAATCGATCGCATGCGATTTCGTGCTTCAATTTTAATTATGCAGGGTTCGTGCAATTTTAACAGACTCGATAATTAACAGCGTGGCAAATTTCGTAGCGAAACGAATGAGAATTCTATTTAACAAATTATTCAGGTGCTTGGATGAAAAATTGATTAGTTTAGAAGTTATGGATTTTCCATTTACATGCCGCGCTGTGCGATGGGGGCGATGATTGATCAGAATTCGCCGGTCACGTAACGCAACAAATTATCGAGCAAGACGGGAGACGTCGCGAGTTATGTATTGGTAGCGTTTAATAACGGCTAAGGAAACCGAGACACTGTCTGTCGAGAGAGAGAGAGACCGGGTATGAATCATCGTTCGCTGGCAACGGTGGGATCCGTTTCCTCAACTGGGACGGATTATGCTTCCAGGGGAATTACAACATGGTTTAAATGCCGCAACCGGGTGACCGTGCTGAGAAAAGTCAAACGTTGCGCGATCACTGAAATCCGGTTGGTCATTTCGTGAGCCGACTTTCCCAGGGAGTTCAAGGAACCTCGAAACGTCGCGGGTTCTTCTGTCTAGCTTCTTGCGCCATCGCGGTTTACGCTTCCAAATTCAATATGCATTCGCTTACTGCAATTTTTGCTGTGCGTTTCCAGTGTAGCCGATCACGATTCAAAATTCGAGAACAATCCCCAACTTGTCCTCCAATTATGGTTCTTTCTCAGGGAGTCCAAGTAACCTTGACTTCTATGCTATCAATTATGTTATACACCTTTGTAGTCTTTCAGTTAATTCTTAGCTAAATTCAATATACATATGGTAGGATCTCAGGATAATAAAGGAACCACTTGCCTCGGGAATCGAACCCAGGCCTCACTGATGGTAGCCGATCGACTAACGCGCTCGCCCACGGACATTGTAATATATTGTCAATGTATATGCATACATTGTAATTTTATGAGGAATATATTGATACAATCAGAATGGGGAGAATGAGGGCTTTGAAGGTTTTATGGAGAAACAATATTAATTTGCGAGGGCATTTGCACAGTTTCCTGTGCGAGCGAAGCCGCGGGGAAAAGCTAGTCTTAATATAAATGTTAACAATAGACCTTCTTACGAATTACATGTGAAATACACGATAACAAAGTGTAAATCATATGTGGCGCTTCAAAGAAACTGCAAAATAAATAAAAAATACTGATGACAACTAAAAATTCTTGTACATTCGATCTCGTCCACGTTGTCCGGCTTCCGATTCGCACCCGGTTGAATCGTTTGGCCGGCGATCGGCGGCGGCGCGAGCTGCGCAGGAGATGGCCTCGTGTCTCAAGGACACCGGTTAATGCATCAAGGTTCTCGTCCCGTACGAATGTGTACTTGTTGTGTCGCCGGCGAACGGTGCCAGACACGCAAACACGTGCAAATCCGCGGGTCGTTTCGTTCCGATCCGGCGAGTTCCCTTTCAGAGTCGAACGGCAGCCGTTTCCGAAGCCCTTTACGGCTCCCGACATTATAATATCGTAGCCCTGGCGAAAGGATGTGTTTATGGTCAGAGGGTTGGATGAATCGAGCCGCTTTTAGCAAGCCCGGACAAAATTTCATTAGCTCCCTTTGCCGCGCGCCGACCATTCTAATGGAAATACACGCGGCACCGTGCGAATTAATGCGAACCACATCCCCCAGATTCTTATAAGCACTGATATATCCCGAGAATGTTGCCTTATGCGGAATCGTTCCACGCGTTGGTGCGCGAGCACGTGTGCGAGCTTCGCTTCGAATTAGAGGAGTTGCAATTTCGAACCTCGGTTCTCAATACTTTGTTTTTGATACGCGAACTTGACTGCGCAGTGAGTATTTTGGACACCCTATAGAACGTCCCATTCAATTGCAATCTGCCACGGTCGGTCGACTCACCTGTTTTAGATTTTTTACTTTACAATTATTGGTCGAATTAAGGGAGTTGCCATTTCTAACCTCAGTTTTCAATAGTTTGTTTTTGATACGCGAATTTTGCACACCCTGTAGAAGATCCCATTCAATTGCTAAGAAGTTAATCGTTAACACCAAATCTGCCACGGTCGGTCGAATAACCCGTTTTGCATTTTTTACTTTACAATTATGGAAATTGTAAGGGTGTTTTCGTGGGAATTTCGAATAAAAATCACACGGTGGCTCTCGATGGTCGGTAGGTTTAGCGTTAACCGGATGAGATTTACTCGGAGAGGAAACGTTCCTACGCACACGCGCCGCGTCAAGTTCACGGCCCTTCGAAGGATATTATCGGCCAGACCATCTACAGTCGACGATATGTGGGTGCCAGCATGACGAATCAAGAGAGAAAGGCAGTGTTAAAGTTCACGCAAGGATCGTCTCGATGAACTTGTTCTCCAGGCAACCTTAGACACACCTTCTAGAACACCGTGGCCTAAATAAAACTCACCATCTTAATATTCTCGTTCGCTATTCCACTTTCCCGAAATCCCACGCACTTTATTATTATTATTTATTATAAACTGGTTGGAGCCCTCTTTTACATACAAGAAAGATACAGACTACTCGTATAAGTATAATAACAAAGAAGGGATATGCACAGAAAGCAAAATTTTGATAGTGGTACAATCGATATGGTATTATCATATAATCCTGCGTAGTTGCGTTTGAAATTTTAGTAATGAATTATTGAAAAAATCAATACGATTATAAATAGTTTATGATTGTTGCAATAATGCGATTCATTGGATTAATTAGTCCATAAGTCGATTTTGCTTTAAGTGTTTGAAAACCCATTGAACACAAAACGAGGAATCGAACAGCGATTAATCTGGTTGAGCGAGTTCCGATCGAAACTGAAATCCGCCGAGGAGTCTCTTCGAGAACTATCCTCTTTGGATATCCAACTCGAAATTACATCGAGAGATATTAAGAGAAAGTTACGTCCATCTCGGCGCCTAATCGTAACACGGGACTGTCTCTATTTATTTTGCTGGACGGGAACGATCGGACGCGAGCCGGAGAACCAGGCTCGAATCTGTTTCGCTCTAGTTTCCATGCAGAGGCTCCGAAGTTTCGTTCTTTCCGATGATTTTTTGAGAATCGGCCGTGTTAAGGCCGCTGGACCGTGGCAGAGACAGCGAGTCGAGCAAAGTGGAAAGTTGCTCAGCGTTTGTTCTCTTTCTTTTTTCCCCGTGGCGTTCCCGCGCGGCGGTTCCATCGTCTCTCAATTAGGAAGACCGTTCATTAAGCACACGTGTTATTAAACGTAATGGTTCCGCATTTTCACAATAGTTCTGCACCATGAATCATTGATTACGGCTAACGCGCCGCCGATTCTGAACCGATCGGTCCGTTAACTATTGGCAGATTGATAGAACCAAGAGAAAAACGAGCAATCGTTACCTACCGAGACGTGGATGTTAGTGCACGTTAATGGACGAACCATTAGCCACCTGCTAATAAATTGTACCCCGTAACAGAGCTAATTTGTACCTTGCACGAATTTTTTATATCCAACAACTAACGCGATCCTTTCGCATTGGAATTTTGCACACGCATTTATTATTATTATTTATTTATTATAAACGGAATGAGATCCTTTTACAAGACGGTTAACAATAACAAAGAAGAAAAAATATGGTACCATCGTACAATCCTGTGTAGTTGTATATGAAAATTTAATAAAGAATTGGTGAACAAAATCAACACGATTATAAATAGTGCAAGAATTTGCAATAATGCGATTTAATGGATTAATTAATCCATAACTAGATTTCGCTTTAAGTGTTCGAAAAGCCGCTCTTGTTCTCAGTTCACGTTCCGGTACATAAAAAGTGATTGGCTCAAGTAGAGAGGAACAATTCGCATGATTATTAATTAAATGAAAAATAAAGCTCTGGTCGGATATTACTCTTCTTTGCGGATAATGGTTCCAGGTTCATTCCAGTTATTATTGCGAAGTAATCATGATCAAAGATTGACATTGGATTATTTGACTTAAATGAACAAAGCCTTAGAAATTTTTGCTGCACTCTCGAGCAGCATGGTTTTGTTATTAGTGTTTTAAGTATACATGTGATTCTTAAAAAACGGGATAGCTCTTTTTCTCGTGTTAAAAAGTTGGAAAGTAGTTCAATATCTTACAATTTGATTTAGCTTTGCTGGCACGTTCGTCGACAAGTGTTCATGCGTGAGGAAACCGTTTATTCTGTCTCGTTCTTTTCGACTTCACTTTAATCGTAGACTGGTATCACGCGTTCCGAGTAGCGTCGAATTTTGCCGAATGAAAATTATAACTTTAATTCACAGCCATTCAGAAACAACAGCTGTCCTCCTCCGGCATAACCGTATTAACTTTCTACAAATATTTACAGTTCCAACGAGCCGACGCTGCGGCGAAGATTGTACAAATTCTCTATTCCTGCTACTTAATCAATCATTCGAGCGATCAGGTTACAAACGATTAGAAATCCTATATTTCATATTGTACGCGGGGTAGACTGCACGTTTATGCGCGCATACAGTGACCCAGAAACTGCCGGACGGAATTTCTTCAATTTTAAGTTCACCGATTTATCGTCAACACCACTTTCGCACAGTCATTCTTGTGTACAAACAGTTTCGAACGGGCACATCGAGCACTTAATTCCAGTTCACTTGTACCGCAATAGAATTTTCATTTTGCACGAACTTCTGTTCGCGCGAACGAGTGTTTTCTTTTTTTTACAGGAAAATCGAATACCGCGAGGCTGTGATAAATTTTCCCTGCTCACTTTCTCGGCATTATGCAACGGTGCGCGCAAGAAGATTAGTACACATTGATTTCTACTGAAAGCATGGACAAGAAAAAAAGACATTTCACTGACTCGGCAGAAAAAAAGGTTGGATTCTTTGATATTTCTTCGAATATCATCTTACCTGTCGGAAACTCGACTCGGCGCGAATAGAAAGTCCGCGATCGAAGAAACCGACTGTTCGGCCGACGGATCGAATTTACGAGATGCATAGAAAGTGTTATTTATGACAAATATACGATGTCAATATCGTGAAACGCTTTTGAATCGAGGCTATCGATCGTCATTATTTTGCTTCTGTTCGTACGGAATCGTAAATTCAATATTCAATCAATTTCATATTTTGTTCGTCTAGTGGCCCCATTCTAGGGGTTGTCCCACAACAAAAATCTGCAAAATAATTTCGCGCCAAGTATAACGAAGGTCCACCGTAATGAGCGCTCGTCGTGGGTTTCCTACGATTTCGACTGGCGGAGATAAATCGCGTGGGAGATTCGCGCCGCCTTGGATGAATCGTCGGGGACTCTCGATGATTCGATGATGTTCTCCAGTTATATCAGAAGTTCGATGAAACGGACTCCGTGTGAAGTCGAGTGGCTCGGGTCAAGGTCTGCGCGCGTTTCAGGATCATCGTCCTCCTGCGGCGAGAGCATTCCATTGAATGTCGAAGGTCAAGAGCTCCGAGGCGAAATAACTTAATGGACGGTATTTGTCTCGATCTGCTTAAGCTTATTATACACCGAGTGTGTGTCCGTCGCGTAATTGGAAAACAGAGGATCCCCGGTTATCGACGCGGACAAGCGGTCGAGACTTGGCGCTGCGTGGGCGTGATTAATGCTCGACCGTGTAATTAAACGGCCACGGGTCGATCTGAAATCGCGAGACACTTCTGCACCAGTGGAAGCTCATTATTCCACGACACTTTTTCACAGCTTGCACGTTTTCTACGTCGACTGCGAGGAATTGGAGCTGAATAAAAATAGTTTTACTCCTTCAAGCATTTTAATAAACCTGAAATGGTACGTTCACTTTCGCAGATTTATTTAATCTATTCGCTGTTCTGCTTGTCGTTCCATTTTTCTCGTTGGTGCGACAAATTTGCAGTTTAATCTTAGCAGTTTAAACACGGATGCACAAAAGTCATAATTATGGTTATTTATTCAGGTATGTTCTTATATATTCAAGTGCATTCTGCTACATTTTACTATATTCTAGTACATTTTACTATATTCAAGTTCATTTTGGTACATTTTATATGTTCAAGTACATTCTGGTACATTTTGTTATATTCAAGTACATTCTGGCACATTCATGTACATTCATGTACAGCCTATTATATTCAGGTGTATTCTTTTACATCCTAACATATTCGAATACATACATATTGGATCGTTAAGGACTGTTACATTCACCGGCAACGAATTGAGTCTTCCACCATAAAGAATCCGTGACGCGAGGCTCGAGTTCATAGAACATGCATGAAGCAAAGGATTTATGGGACGCTGATAAGCCCATGGGAATCAATGGCATGGGAAAGTTTAGTGAAATTTTCGCAGGTCTTTCACGGTATCAGTTTTCTAAGCACGCGAGTCAGACACCTTGACCCTCATAGACATATTTTCTCGGTGTCCCCCCCGTAATTAAAAACTAATCTTGTTATCGTAATAAGACACGGCTAATAATACCACGGCGTGAATCATTCGTTCGGATCGATAAATATAATCGCAGGTAATACCGGTGAACAAACGATTGTTCGTGTTCGTTCTAACGCGAGGAACCTACGCGCAAGATGTGTGCATTTATTAGTAACGCTATTAATCCTTTTAAGGAGATTCGCGTCAGATAATCAGATCATTTCCAATGCAAGCCGAGTCGGATAATTATCGTTCGTCACGAAAGGAATACAAAAGGACGCATAGTCCGCGTCAACGTTCCGTTGACCTTAACATTCTCGGCTTCGCGATTCGTTAATTATTATTATTTTTATTATTATAAATGGAATGAGATCCTTTTACAAAACTGTTAACAATAACAAAGAAGGGGCATGCAAAATCGACATGGTACCATCATACAATCCTGCTAGGTTGTATTTGAAAATTTAGTAAAGAATTGGTGAAGAAAATCAACACGATTATAAATAATTGCAAGAAAAATTTCATTGGTCGACTTTCGCTTGACTCGTGTGCGCGAAGGGGTTCGAACGACTCGAAGGATTCCAGGTGGAAGGTAGCAGAGGTCGCAGCGCGTACAGTGATCCAGCGATCACCGTCGAAAAAATGAGGATCGAAAGCGAATCAGCAGCCGGTGATCGCGAAACTCGAATCTTGATGATTCGGTGACCCGATTGGCCAGTCCCCGAGGGTTTACATAATACGCTCGACCGTGTCCTGTTATGGAATCTATCGATCACTGCATCGATATAAGGAGATACGAGGACCAGTTGTCATCTCGTCTCTGATCCTGTCCCTGTTCTGACCATGGACCCGTTATTTAACCATGAACCCGATTCACAACCCCCTTACATAAGATTAATACGAATCTTCGTGCGTCGGCCAGCATCTTTTCGGACAGATCGATCATCTCCTTTAATCCTCTCGTTGCGGGAATGGTTTCCGCGAGGCGCGAGGTCGCACAGTGCAGCATGCAGTCGACAAAAATCAATTTATTTATTAGAATAAACTCTTTCACTGATGGAACCTTATATTTGTCGGTGCATTAATCGATGCATCTTTGTATTCCCTTTGAAAAAACTTATTAAGGTAGTTGGGTAAAAAATTGTTTACAAGTTATGATTTTTGTTTCGAATGTTAATTTACAGGCCGCACTGTGGGTCGTCGCGAATCTTCCATTAAAAACATCTACTAAAAACTGTCCGATACGAGTGTCTAGGTGTACATCGCCGGTTTTTGAAAGCAAACACCCTCCCCACCGATTGGCCTGTAACGAGAGAAGAGGAAGCTCGGTCACGAGTTCGCGTCTTCTAATTACCGAAGAACACGAAGCTTCTGGGTGCAGTCGTCGAGGACGTTAAAAGCCGCACCTAAACGAGCACACGTTGGTGGCCCACAAACGCTTCGCCTCTAATTATTAAACGCGGTTTTCCTTGCATTTACCTAATTTATTATCGGATAACGGAATCGTTGCGAATGTTTGCACGTTTTCCTTCCGGTTGTTCAAAGATATTAAAACGAGCCCAGATATTTTTGTTAACGAAACGATCAGCGTACACGCGTTTTCTTCCCTATCCTGGACTAAAGTGTGTCAGTTAGAAACGGCGATGTCCGATAAAGACCGGCCATTTCGTATGCAAAGTTCTAATAATATAGTGTTTGGAAAAGTCGTCGGCGACGCATCCGTTACGTAAACACGATGCTGTCATAGCGAAATGAATGGCGAGCGGAAATGTTCCTTCCCACGTGGCACGATCGAGACTCTGATTATTTCCCGTTAGAGCCGTTCCTTCCGCATACGGAATTTAATTTATCGATTAATCGGATACCGTTCTGCTCCGGAAAGGAACGAAACCATGGAAGCACCACGATAATTAGGTACGTTCGAACCGCCGTTCGTTTCTCAAGAATTCATCAGCGCGAGCGCGCGTCGGCGGCGCGCCGAAGAAGAATCGTATCTTCCGTTTGTCTACAGCCTTTTCGCGCTACGCTTTTCATCCTCTTATCCATTAATTAGAGCCGCGATACGCATGCAACCGGACCGTTATGGCAATTACCATTTCATCATTGTGGTCAGCTATCTTCGCTTTCCTCCGATGCGTCGCTGAATCACAGATTCCCGGATCTCCCCGCGAGTTATTCAATAGCAAAATTCGCGTGCCGATTCTAAACAGTTCCGAGGACCTAATTTTGTTCATTATGTAGAACAACGAAGAATCCCGAATAATTTTCCATAAAATAAATTAGCTATGCCGCGCAGTGGAGAACAAATGAACGATTTTTAATTTTATTTTACAACAATAAAATGATTAGAAAACCTATATATATATATATTTAAAGGTATTTCGAGCAGCAGCAATTTTATTGTTTCTCGTCGGGGAAAGTGAAACTCTACGTCATGCCTACACGGCTCCGTACACGGCGCGCGACGTCTTCATTTCAAAATAATCGTATCCGAGATGGCCAATTTCAGCAAGACTAAGTGGGCGATACTTGGAGCCGATCCCCGGAGCTTGACAGAAATTACGTTGATTTAAAACACGACTTTCGTCGGTGTGCGAGACCGCTTGCACGGGGAATCGTGGATCGAGACAGCAGGCTCGATCTTAGGAAACCCGATGAGCCGACATGGAACGAAAATTGCAATTGCGGCGCAGCTGCGATTTATCCGGCTGAAACGTTCGGAAATCGCGGACACCGTTCTACGAAGATTTAAAATCGAATTCGCTATTATCGATATTATCGATATTATTCGATTATTATCGTTTACAAAATTTCGGGATTTCGAACGCAAGGGAACGAATATTTCCATGTTAGTCTTAGCTCAAGAGTTCTATAATTTTTCACCGGAAAAGTGTATAAAGATGCACGATTATCGAACACGTTACCGCAGCGGTAACCCGAGACGTTCGCACATGTTCGCCGCAACAGAAAGGAAATATTTCCAATGTTGAAGAAAACCCGCGAGCCGAGGCGATTCGAAAGGTACAGCGAACCCGCGCGCGCGTTTCCATATTTTTACATAATTGAGGAGTTACGCTGATATTGGGATTTTCTAATTCCTCGGTGAATTCCTCGGCGATGGTTTCTCAATGAACATGGATATAATCTTCGCGGCTCGACCATGAGAAAGTGAGAACACGTGAAAAGTGAAAGCATCCATCGCGGATCGATGCCAAGACAAAAGGATATCGTGGTAATTAAATATTCGTTGCGATTCACCGTCGACCGTGGTTTCAAACGAATGACGTCAACGCTTTTAAACAATAAAGTAGGTGCGTTCATCCAGCAAAAAAGCTCGACTTCAGTGGCGCCATCTAATTTAAGTCCCTCTACCTTGAACTAAAAACCAACATATATATATGGACCAAATTTTATACATGGGAGTTTACTCCCCCTGAGTCGAACGCAGCGAAATAATGTTTGACGCTGCAATAGAGGTCGCGAATTGGCAATCAGCTGCATCCTGCAATCTCGTTGGTCTCTTGCTCGCGCACGATCGTGATACCAAACACTGAGTTATGATTTACTTCTTATCCGAGGACGATGAGCCGGCTCCAATGAGAATTTATGTGGAGCGTATTGGCGGTCTTGATCGGTAGAACGATCGTTGTTCCTCCGTTCGACGTTTATTAATCGCCTCGATCCGCCAGCTCTTATCTATGCCGATTAAACGCCGGTGAAATCGGACAAAACACGTTGTCCGCGATTTTCATTAACGGTACTCGCCAACTATAATTTTCCAATCTTTGTCCTGTGTCCGGTTGGTGATCTCGAAACGATAGGGCTAAGGATTGCAATCCCGCAAAGTGGAATCCCGCGTCATTTTTTTGTTTACAGCAAAATTGTACAAAAGGCTACAACGGTGAATTTATGTAATTTTTCGTCGCTTGGTCAAGTTCGATCGGTTGCTGTGACAAATACTCGTTCGTGCTTTAATCAACTAGAAGACATTTCTGGAAATTGGCCACGTCGATGTATAAGTTTCTCCGTGAATTTCTTCCTCTCTAATTTGTCCTTTGAAATATTCAATACTCGGGCATTCATTTCTCGTTACCGTCGTCGTCACGCGTGCATGTACTCGTATAGAAAAGCCAGAGTGGCTGTTCGTGGGCGGAGTAATTTAATAAAAAAGATAGGACGAAAACATGAATAGCATGGTGTCAGTCCGTACCATTGCCACTCTGTCATCGAAGTCGACCCCATTTTTATTCCATCAGCGGCCAGCTATAAGTCTTCTCGTCTGCTCGAAAATGCCGTGACAAGAAATCGTTTCAGAGCTTCTTTCGTGAAGAGAAGCGGCTTAGTCGATGCCGCAATTGTTACTTGAATAAGTAAGCTGACGGATTGCAGCGACCGAATAAGTCGGGGAAACTGCGCTGTCACCGAGCAGATGCGTTTTTCCTCAAAAAATCTATTTTCTTTTTCTATTTTAGACTTTGTTTGAAATCACGAGTGGTTAAAGTTTGATCGCGTGGATGAGATTTGGAATTGTTCACGGGTGCGTACGAGACAGACTTCATATTGGGTCTATTACTTGACATGTTTCCTCGTTAGCACGGTTCACCGTGATGTAGGCCATGGGACTAATTGTTCCACGTAATTACAGCGTATCCTCGACGGCTGCGAGGAAAGTGGAATTTATTAGTGATTCAATCGGGGCAGACTGCTATCCGATTTCGAATTCCTTGGCTTCCGTGAAAAGTCCGTTGAAGCGTCAATCTAGAATTCTTTGAGAAAAAGGATTTTTCAGTGGAAATGGATCAGTGTATTATCACGACGAAGACCATCGTCTGGTTTCGCGCGGATCCGTTGCCCTAGGTTCGTTTTCTCCGTTTTGTCTGCGCGTTACGGAGCGATAGCCTCGTGTATGCGTTGTCGTAGAACCGTGGAACGAGTTCTGCGAGCATGGACCGAGAGAGATACGAGGAAGACGCGCGTGGAGACGAGAGAGAGAGAGCTCGTTTGCATTCACACTGTGTTAGTAGATCGGTGATCGCCTAATAAAGCGAGACGACAGACATTTCGCTACGCTTTGACCGGCCTTTTACAAGACCCGCCATCTCGCCGAGTAATTTGAACGTTAATGAGAGAGACGCAACGCGAGAAACCACGGGAACCGCGTCTCGAGTCGACCTAAGGGAACGCACGTATGAGTTTTCTGCACAGCTTGTTAGGCTTGTGAAAATTAAAGAAATTCCCCGCATTATATATCAAGCGGTTTATTTATCCGCTGATAGCACGACTGTAGTACCTAGTGGAAGCTGCTTAAGCTCGCGGTTTAGTATACGCTGGTTCGCGCAGATTCCGTGGGGGATGATGTAAAATTTTGAATATGTGGGGAACGAGGGGAGAAATATGATTTTTAATGGAACTTTTCTCTTGTATATGGATCGTTTGTGTCTTCTGGTCTACGTGATCAGCACGAGGTTGTAAGTTGACCAGCCACAGATCGTGCAGATACTGCTGGTTTTAGCAGAAGCTATCTTATCGACGGCTTATCTATCTCGAAAATTCTTTCCAGTTATCATTTTTACCGGATAATGAATATTAAGCAGCGGAATTGCCTAACTCCGACAAAAGTAAGAACGGATCAACAATTATGACGTTGTAAAAGTTCACATTTTTTAAAATATTTACTTTATATATTTTAAATATCTACTTTATATTCTCTCAATATTTGGCTAATATTTTTTAAATATCTATTTTATATTCTCTGAATATTTAACTTATATTTTCTAAACATTCAATTTACATTTCTTCAACATGTATACAATATTAGATCTGACATTTATCTAATATTAAAAAGTGTGGCTCAAAAAATATTTTTCCAATATTCGAAAAAGATATTTATATTGTATTTATAATGTATTTTTGTGCTAGTAGGGTCTGTTTAGATTTACGTCACGAGAGTCGCGCAGCGCGTCTGTATTCCCGATGAAATTCGATCGCGTGTATCGTTTTGCGTTCTGCATGATCTTCGGGACGGTGCGCATTGTCCTTCTTCAAAGACGAACAGATAAATTTCATTTCCAAAGTACGATTTTCACCGGCTACGTTCCAACAAATTGCATTCCGATAAGAATAAACAAAGGCAGGCAAGGCGTGACAATGGACAAATCGTTTTTTCAAACGACAGTTACACAGTTTTCCGCGGTACCAATTTCCTCCGGGCTCGGAAAACGAAGTTCGCAATGAATCGCATCGGCCTAACACAGCCGGTCGAAGCCTAAAAAAGAAAATGACAATCGTACATCCTGCGGAAGCGGATGCTCGTCGGCACGCTTCGCTGACCTCTTCAACCTTCCACTCCTCTCGTTTCTTTCCCCCACCTTTGCGCATTGGTACATCGATGGAAAAACTGGCATAATGGAATTTTGTTGCACTACATAAGTGCACTAGCAGCAAGTCTACACACGTCGTCCGCGACGCGGTGCAGTTTAACGACCTCGAACACTGCTCCTAACCACTTTTCTCTTTTGACCCGACAAGAAATTGAAAATCCGCTCGTCTTCCTTTCTTGTCTTCAGCGAATTAGATGTTCCTGAAGTTTGCGGTCGAGCTTTACATTCAATGAAGTTATACTTCGTAGTTTCTCTATATGTTTCTAATTGCTAAACAATATTCTCCTATTTATTTAACTCTTTAATCACAAAAAATCTTCTAGAATTAATTTTCTTTTTGTAATTTTAAAATTTGTTGAAATATACAAAAACGTTCATGTACTGGTGCAGTTACCCTATAATGATCGACATTTTAATATTAAGGTTAATTTTTTTTAAATTATTCAATTATTCAATTATTAAGAATAATTTTCGTGATGTACGGGCAATATAGCGTGCACGTGTCCAAACCCGAATATTTCGTCGGACCGGAAAAGGCGTGTCGGAAGGATCGATCGATCGGAAGGCGAAAGGTCGTCGCGGTTCAAGCGCCTCCGTTCGTCTTCGATTACGATTCAGCCCTTGTACGATTTTTCTCGGGACTGTCCGATGGCTATCTCGGCCACTCAACCGTCCGATTAATTGATGAAACGTCGACGCATCGCGAAAACGGTGCTCAACCCTATTCCGGCTGCCATAAACCCCGGTGCAATAATAAAACCGGGCAGACCAGAATAGAACAATGTGGCACACGAGGTTCAACGCGCGCGTTCGCCTCACGCGGATACGCAAATGAACTTGTCCGCGGAAGTGGTGAACGAACCACTATGCTCCATCGGCGCATATGGCACGAGCACATGGCGCGCATGGGGTGCACCGCGACGCAATCGTGTAAACGATTGATTTTTTCACCGGCGATATTTCAGGGGCCTCTGGTAAACATTCGCGGCCTCACGGAGCTACGAAATATTTTTCGAATCTGGCACATGGAACGTTTTCACTGTGAACCCACATTTTTTAATCATTCACAGCCGAAGAATTCGTTCAACAGTTCGTCGTACTTGTTTACCACCCAAATAATTGAAAATATTACAGCGATAAAATATTATTGTACCAAGACATTACACGAAAAATTGATTGGAATGACACGCCATCTGCGCCCACATTTTTAATCGTTCACAGCCGAAGAATTCGTTGAACGATTACTCACGCGTATGTTCGTCATCCGAAAAAATTAAAAATATCAGAGCTCGTCGTTTCGACAGATCTGCGAACAAAAATTAATTCTAACGAGAAATCGATCGGAGCCGAACAAAGTTGCACAAGCTACAGCGCGGATCCTCGACCGTGAATGGAAGAGAATTAGCAGAATGAGAATGACACGCAACCTGCAGCCCAGCAATTCAACTCCCGTTACGGCGAAAGAATAACGCATTGCACAGTAATCTCCGGACATCTTACAATTTACTACGTTTTCGCCGTTATTAAGACCGAGGCAACTTCTCCGAGTACCGTTCCATGTTAAACAAGAAACCTATATTTTTTTTACCAATCCTGACATTATTCCACGGGATGAGCTACACTGTTTTCTTACTGTCTCGTCGCGACCGGAGAGAATCCACCATTTCCGATGCCTGTTCCGTAAATTTCAACGTGCAGCACCGTGCTCCAATTACTCCTACTTATATCGCGTAACACGTTTAAACTACTTCCTCTGTACGTTTTTTTATTCGTTGTTTCGTTGCGTCGAATGGGACAGGATATTCGCATCAATTTCCTCGAGGCTTTGCTTTACCGATTATCATCGTTTAGATCAATTTAAATGATGTCGAGAATCGTTCCGTTTTCCTAAAAATTCTGTGCAATTTCAACATTTTATTTTCTTTCCAGGTGGAATAATTTCATTCTACACGATTATTTTCATTTTATGATACTGGATTATGATATTGCTTTATCGATTTCGATCATTTAAATCAATTTAAATGATGTTAAATCGTTCCTTTATTTCTAGAAATTCTGTGCAATTTCAACATTTTGTCCCATTTCTTTCCAGCTATTTTACGATACGTATTTTAATAATTAGTAATTGATTAGATAGCAATATTATGCAGAATATTGTCGCTGCAGTGGTGGTGAGGGTTAAAAAGCCAGAATGGAGGAACAATTAACGTGCAGGAACGAGAAGAATGGTTGGCGGCGTGGTACGGCGCAGCGATTTCAGGCAGCGTAATTTCGCGAAGACGGATCAGAATGCGGGCGTCATCTGTGCACACGTCAGACCAAGAATTTAAAGGGCGGCGCGCGATGCCAGTAGCACTAATCGGCGCAAAATCAGTGGGTACAGATAGCCGGTGCATTCCTGGCGGAGAGTCGGTTGAACGGCCTCGTAACATCTTCTCGTGGAAAAGGAATGATTGAGCGTCGAGCGCAGCCGGAGAGCTGCTCTCTCCGCCATCGTTTAACCGGATTAGGAAGCCAGTCCGAGAAACGTCCCTGTTCCGCGATGCACTTCAGATACAATGTCAACACGTGTTTGCCCGTCGGTATACGTCGCAGAAACCGCGTGTGCGACAGCACGTTGGAACGTCGACACGCGCGTGTAGTACCGCGAGGATGAAACTGCACGCTGCTGCATCCCGCTGATGCACGATGCACACACGTGCTCGCTGCACAAGTAGCATCATGGTTTCATAAAAAAAAGTAAAGATGTAATAATCGTTCGTACCATTTAATTTTAACACTCGAAAGTAGATTCATTTTCCCGACTAGAAAGTCTACCAAATTGAATTTCTAGTCGGGATCATTTCGATTGTTTGAATAATTGTGAACAATCTGGAACTGGTCAGAGCCAAACGAAATATTATTGTGTGACCGCGGGCGTATACCATAATTGCCGGCATAATTGAATCCTAGCAATTACAGCTTCGCGTCCACAGTTAAACGGAAGCAGTTCTAAACAAGATTCCATTTTTCACGCAGAGCTCGCGTGCTTCCGTGCGGAGAACAACGGTCCCGTAACACTGCACGGTTGGAATGTCAAATTCGCGATAGTTCGCAGTCGCTCTCGCATCGAAATTGCGGAAACCACAGCGGAGAAGGTGCTCCGCATCGCGTGCGCGACAGTTCTTCTAGGCAGCGGTATGAATTTCATGGTTCGGCCGCGTTTGACGGTTCGTTAAACATACGAAGATTTTGTAATTGTTCGCGAAAAGTGCACCGGCGAGCAGCTTGTTTGCCGAGCAGACCAGAAACCAATCTGAAAATATTCTCTCTTCGAGTTATGTACGCGAAACTTTGCGTTTTGATTTTATCGTAGCCATAGTTTCCATTATTTTCCGTTTTAATTCGATCAGGGAAGACCAGGGAGGACTGCACGTGCGATATCGCCGCGTGTCGCCGCAATGCACTTTTACTTTTAGCTGCGCGGCAGACTAACTCGGCGTCGCGCCTGTCGATCTTCCAGACGATTTTTCAATCGCGTACCATAATTATCCGCGCGTACCGGTTAAAGGATGCATCGGAAGACTGGAATTTCCGGTCTTGTGCTTCTCTCGCGCCGGTAGCAACCACTTAATTACAACTGGCGAGATACCGTATCTCGATGCACTTTTCTCCTCGGCCGTTATATCGAACCGCGCGCTCCGGAAACGGTTAATCTGGCGCGTGCCGCTAGTCCTGCCTAATATTAGAACGTTAACATTTCTCGTCCACCTTACGACTAGTCTAACTCACCGACTCGTTTAAAGTAATTAATCATTAGACTACGAAGTTTTCTCATCCGTGTTATTCATTCAGTAATTATTTAATTTATCTCCTAACATATAAATGAAGCGATAGATTTATCTTTCATCGCGTACAAACATAATTCCGTGTTCAGCGGTATACTTTTCGAATGCAGAATCGCGACAATAACGAGATTTTCGTCAGCGTGAACTACGAGGCTGGCCGGTACCGTGAGTTTCGTGGAAGTGGACCGATCCGGCGCAAATAAAACGCTGAACCGCACACACGCGTCGCGCATACACACGCATTTTCTCCGTTGATTTGTAGAGCATGTCCAGGGGTTTTATCCATGGTTAGCCAGCGAGCAGCCGCTCGTTATTTGCAAGAGATCCAAGCAGTAAGGTCGTCAATTTGAATCAATTTCGTTAAATTTGAAACGGTAATGAGGGGACGGCGCGCATATCTAAACACGTTCGCGCTCCTTGATGCACGTTATTTACGATAATACCCGGCTCTCGGTTTTGACGAATCGCGAGCCTTCGCCCGTGTTTACCCGCGGCGAGAAAAGGCGTAACATATTCGGGCTTAGCGGTGCGTACACCCGTGATCGTTTCACAAGGCAAAACTCACGGGTTTCGAACGCCTACGACTTTTCTATCTGCTGAAATATATATCGTTGTTCAGATCTCCTGTACATTTTCCCCTCGAATCGTAGCAGTCCACAACAACAAATTAAAAAATTCAAATTAACGAGAACATTTATATGATTTTTGATATGAAAATTTTTATATATGAAAATTCAGACCATGCACAGCCGCGTTATCTCGTACAAATGTTCTCATTAATTTGAATTCGAACTAGCGAATTGAAATAAATCTCATATGAGATTTTCTGTTAAAAAAAACCGCCAATTTCCGGATGTTGAAGGAATTTTGGGACACCCTGTGTATCAGGTAATCGGGGATTAACCGAATCGCGGTTTGATCAGCGCGGAAAATCCGCGTGGATCCGCGCGGACCCTCCGTCGTTCCAGCAATTATGATCGGTTGCGAGTGAAATCGCAATTACATGAAACAAAGCGAATCGATTGGTATGCATGCCGCACGTGGTGTGTATCTCGCATGAATCACAATGCACACCGTTCAAGTGGTCCGGGTTCTCGAGCGATTTAATGAGGAAGTGCAGCCGCGTTGGCAGCAGTTCTGCCGAAGAGAGACGAACCGGCGAACAGGTGTTCTGCGAAGGTGGCAGATGGCGGATGATGGGAACGCGATCAGGCCACAGTGAAATCGCGTCGAAATTCATCGGTTAAAGCGCGTGGTACACGCTTCTTCGGTTTAAACGCGCATCTACGATTCACGTGAAAAAGAAATTCTTGGCTTCTGTGAACTGCGATCAACGGAGACAATTTCTATCCGAGAGATTCATCGCGAAAACTAACTCTAGATTCACGCTTCTTCGCTTCAGAGGCGCGTCAACGATTCGCATGGAAGAATTGTTTTATCGAATTGAACCCAATAGACCCAATATTTTTCTCATATGAAAAAATGTGGCTTAAAAAGATATTTTTCTAATATTTGAAAAAATTTTTGCTTTTCTGCTCCTTTCATTGTGGAAACTCGAAATCCAGAAGAAATCTGGGTTTCCCCCGTTCATATCCCGCCGCGATCACAACCAGACGATTTCCCATCGACGACGCGTCGAATGTGTGTCACATTTGTCCGCGTTTCGACTCAATCATCTATCGGGAAAAAAAATCAGTGACCGCGCACATGGCAACGCGCGAGCAGAATTCTTTACGAGGAGAAAGTCCTACAGATAAATCGAGAAAAAGAAGAAACGAATTAGGCCTGCTGTACGCGAGAAGTCTGCATTTAATGTTTATTAATTGATATATGTTCTGCAACAGTTCGTATATCTGCTCGGCGAGACGCGAGATCGTTTATCGGCAGCCCGATGATGTTTATGGAGTTATTAATTTTGCGTAGGTTTTTAGAAAAGTGCTAATCAAATTCTTACTCACTGTCAGTGGCAATGCTCGTTGTAGATATTCCATTGAAAACTTCGTGTTCTAATTTTTTCAGCTTTACTTTGTACCATTCTGTTGAGAGATTACGTGCACATAATTGTACAATATAAGGATGGTGGAAGAAATGTACTTTAAATGTAAGAAGACCAAGTCGGAGGTGTCTACAAGACGGACGCACGATTAGGACTAACCCCTAAACGCAAAGGCGGCGGTACGTACCTTCATACCTGAAGGGAGGACCGCATGTTATAATAAAATGTGAAAGGGAACCAGGTATTTCCCAATATACCTAAATGTTGAGTTTTCGCAGAGTAAGATAAAACGCCAGATGTTTTACCTTGACACATTCGTGCTTTGATAATTCGTGGCGTCGGGGAGGATCGCGCGATTTTTAATTAAGTCCCCCGAGCCACCTTTCTCTGTACCAACACCACCTGTCCGTCAGAATCCGCAAGTGTTCTCGCCGGTTTATGTAACGAGAAGAAAATGCTAATGTGTGCTGCAAACTGTGACCACAATTAGGATTTCTTACGAAAGCACAACTACGAGATGCGCCTTTATTAATTAGCTACCACGATACTCGATTGTTTTATTCATTACCGGATGAAACGCGGTTCTCTCCGATCGTTGCAACTTATTACTCTCCTCATCGAGAGATAATTATTATTATTTATTATTTATCTATATATATACAAACGAAGTTCTGACTCATTCGCTTACTCACTCACTGACTCATCAACGCCCAGGCTAAACCCTTAGCCCTAGAAAGCTGAAATTTTGCACAGAGGTTTCCTTTATGATCTATACAAGAGATAAGAAAGGATATTTCGAAATTCAACCCCTAAGAGGGTAAAAAAGAGTTGAAACGTTTGTATAAGGAATATTTTATGTGTGTAATAGTAAATCTCTAATGATACATTTCATGGAAACAGAAGGAGCAAATATCTTTTGTTACGAGTCGATGAATTATGGCTCGCGAGAACAACTGACCACCAGCGAACACTCTACAATTAAAGCCAGCCGAGTCTTCGATAGAAAATCTTATCTAATTGCTGTTATAATGAAACAATCACTTGCTAATTTCGGGAACAGTTACTCGCAATTAGTAATAGCGCGAGGCAACATTAATTTCTACGGGTTAGTAATTCGATTTAGAATGCAGAGATCTCGTACGGTATATTCGAGTAACTCGGTGTGTACTTGGGCCAGGAGGATCTAACTTGAGCGAACGTAATTTAGGTTCACGTTTTATTCGATCATGATTCGTACACCGCGTTTTATCACGTACCAAGTTCCGTGACATCAGGTATCCTTAATTGGATCGGACAACGATCGCTTAATCGACTGCGAAATAATCGTGACGGGGATAGCAGCACGAAGCGTTGTTAGGTGACGGGAAAGACTGGAAATTTGTCGTGCGATTATGCTACGCGTCCAGGTCAACGTACTTCGCGGAGCTGGCATTTATGAATGGCGGCAAGCTCCAGTTCGATAAGCGTGAAGTTCACGAGAAGCACGCGAGATTGTACAGGTTTTCCGAGATAACGCCAGTTTTACATGCTTCAACGCGTATTCCGAACTTTCAATGGCTGTTTTCTCGTGCATTTTTACGCGCCGGACATTGATCCATTAATTAATTTTATCTAGCATCGCCACCCATACTTGAACCTCGAAATCAAAAGAAAATGTAATTTTTCAATGGCTGTTTCTCGTACATCTTTACGCGTCGGACACGCAAATTTTCAATTTCGTAAATGACGAATCTGTTCACGAATCTGTAACGATGGCTGTGCAGAAACGTTTCAAACAATTTTCAATGGTAAAACAATCGGCTGCAATTGTTCGAGAAAAAACTTCTATAGGGAACGGATTCTTCTCCATTGAATTATGGAGTAGAACGCAGCTCGAAGCTGAATTAATACGAGCTCGCGTTACGCTAATTAAGTAGCTAATTAAGTAACATCGCGAAAAGATCGTGCTTCGTGTAATTGCAAGACACGCCGCAGAAATGGTTTTATTGTGTCGTGAAAAATGATTTTCTTGTTTCGTTATCTTTTTTTACTAGTTCGAGAGATTCGCTGTCAGTGATCGTACGTTTATTCGATCGTGAAATTAGCTTCGCAGATTACAGGCCCGTCTATTCTTTACAGAGACCTGTTGCTAATTAAATGATCAAAGAGAAATTCGACGATCGCATGGACACGTTTTAAATGATACAAGTTTGTTATTTAATTGACGGATTAATTGAGGTAGCTGTTCAATCAAATATATCCGAGCGTATCTACAAGAGTCCTGTAGCGGGTCTAGGACGAAACACCGGCATGATTCACATCCGAATCGACAGGTTTGAGTATGCTTACAATAGAGTGTGTAGAAATTGATCGAACCTTGCGCCGATAAAATTAATTCCAAGTATCGACAAGAGTATGACAACCGCGAGATGAAAGATGAAGGCAGAACGAGGGAGACCATGTAGGTCGGCAGCTTTCTAGAATCTATTCTCGCACCAGTTTCGGAAAAAAAGTCACACCGTTTGACTGTGAAAGTATTGCGGCAAGAAGACTATTAGAGGAAATAATAAGGACGATTTACACCGATCTCGTGTGCCGGACAATTAGGAGCCGACGGGTAATTACGAGCCAGCGAGTGAAATCAGCCTCGAAAAGATTCAAATAAAACGAAACATTCGTACCAACCCGTTATCCCATTATTCCCGATGCCACAGTTTCGGGGATACCCCATGCGAACGCGATTAGACGGCTGTGTGCAGACCAAGCTTGTGCGAAAACCCGGCGCTCGGGTCGGGTCGGGAATTTTCGGTCGAGAATAGTCGGGGTCCCGAAGAGACATAGGCAGTCGGATACTTTCGGGACCCGAAACGTATCTCACTTTCGGGAACCCGACTATTCTCGACCGAAAATTCTCGACCCGACCCGAACCCGAGATTTCGAGTTCTCGCACAATCCTGATGATTATCGAACTTCCTTTTTAGTACGGCGTGACTATCGAAACGGTAAACGATATTACAAGATGTGGATATAGTAATCTATTTTTTCTCATCAAGGACAGCCGAAATAAAACTAAGGATAGGATTATACTCACTAAAACCCCGCTGTCCAGGAGCCGAAAGGAGATCCTGTACTCTCATTTCCTCTAACCGGAGATATTATCCTCTGACCCGCTTTTCGCATTCTACGAGGACAATTCCTTCGGCTCCTGGCCACACCTGTTCTTGGCTTTAATGGATAATCCAAGTCTTAGCTACAGGTGATGGAAGACGTACTAGAATCCTGCTTACCTGGAACACACGAAATGAGTTGTTTAATTAGATGCAGTATCGATCGAGAGAAAATAGTATTACACGTGTTCGACTGAATAGTTAACGACCGATCTCCTTTATCTATCGTTGTAACTGTATGTTATCGGCGTGTGCTACTACGTCCAGTAAACGTGGCTCTAAAATGTTCGACGAAGACGCGAACCGTGAAACAAGCTGTACAAAAAAATTTTCTTTTATTTTATTTTTATTATAGAAAATCTCACACGAGATTTATTTCAACACGATGAAGAATACAGTACGAAAATTACAAACTGGTGAAAAAAAATTTTTAACATAGCAGAATATTGAAAGTAGAAAAACATTATAATGAAAATATGATCCAGTCTATTACACCGAATCAAATTCTCAGTTTAGACAGAAGACAGGCCCCAATATTTGGTCGGGCAACCAACATTTCCAAACTGAAAGGCAACTGAAGTTTAATTGTTCGAAGGAGTTCTGTAAGCTTGTCGTGGGTTGAAAATTGACGAGTTTGACTTGGCATCGCGTTTCGGTCGCGGCGAGATGATATAGGAGAGCCGCTCGCCAATTTATAATCCGTATAAATCATTCGGGGTGGGCGTCGAGAGCTCGCAACACCGAGAAGAATTTTCACCGCGACGAACGGGTCAACGATCTAGAAACGAACGTCGATCCCTCTCGCCTCTTGCGCGATCCTAAACGCGGGCTTCGATACCGCGACGAACTTCCTAGATCCCACTCGCTCCGGTCTTTATTAATCCTCTCTGGGGGCTCGCGATATCGCCGATTGTTGCTGATAACCGTGTACGTGTACGCGATCAACGGCGGCTTGTTCGGATCCGCGCGGCGGCCGCGTGATAAGTGTCCAGGAAATATTTTACAGGAAAGAAAGTTAGAAAGCAGGAAAACAAACGAAGAAGCCGCGCCGAACAGAGAATCGAATGATAAGGATTTAGAAAAACCTATGCGAAACGGAATCGGCGTTTGTCGATTTAGCAGACTGCAGATTTTATGCATATAATATGCATAAAAATATAGAGGTTTATTATTAATTACATAATAAGTAATTGTTACATGCTTCCCACGTGTTGTACTAACCTAAAAATATAGAGAATCAACATTTAAATGTTTGTAAATCAGATTCTTCACGAGATTGCGGTTAAACCGACGGAGAAGAATAGAATGGCAATTGTGCATGCATCGAATGCCGGTGCAACTGAATACAGAGTCGCGTAAAGTGGCTAGTTGTTAACAAACATGGTGGAACAGTGAATGAAAGTCGATCATTATAGTCCGAGGATAGTTATCTATCGAGGAACTGCATACCATGCATTCGATAGCGATGCTCGAGTTGCTAGAACCAGATTCGCAATGAATCAATTGAATAAATATAGTACAAAATCGAAGCATTCCGTACTCGAAGTTTGATCTTACTAATCTGAAACACGAAATACTTTAATCCCGAACAGTTTCTCCGCACATATTTCAGATTTCGCTTGCAATTAAAAGTTTTGCACGAAACCAACGATATAATTATAAAAAAGAAATCGTACGAGTTTTTTTCTTCTCTGATCTAACCTTTACAAGTCCGCGAGCGGGCTGTCTTCCTAATCTCTTCGTACACGAAGAAATATGTTTTGTATGGAGCGAAGAAAGGGGGGAAAGAGAGGTTTTTGTTCGAAGGATCGGTCCTTAATTACGAAAAGCTAATTATCCGGATTGGGCGGTTTCCAGTGGTACTCGCGGAAAAGAAAGCAGCTAGAACTCATTGAGGAAAAAGTAAAAGCACGTTAACGTGAAATTTTTCATCGCGGAACGTGTTTCCTAGTACGAGAGCTCTACTATAATAAGAGGATACGCCGCGGCGGCTTAAATCGTTAGTCTTCGTATCGTGGTTTTCGATGAAAACTGCTTATTTCCGTTCTGATGCGTACTCCCGCGAACCTGGAAGTCTCGTTTTTCAAATATACAGAACATTCACTTTATCAATAATATTTAATATTTACGAAATTAAAATAATTGACTTTCCGATCGCTTGCCACTGGTAAACAAAGCCACTCCGCGTTCCACCCGTCGAATGATTCACCCCAGCATTTTCTTTGTTCTTCTATCATTATCGCTAGTGATTCAATAAACAATTGTATTTAGCGCGTACAGCCGAAACGCGTGATTACAGCAGATCGAACGGTGACGTCGAAACATTTCGGTCCGGCAAAAAGCAGTGTAGGTTAATCATCTAATGACAGGCTATAGTACTCGTCCTTCTGCGGCTCGTTTTCTGGGCTCTCTCGGTTTCGAAACACCAAGTCCACGTTCCGTAGAATTACAGGAAGAAAAAGAGTAATAAAGATTAAAAATGATGCAATCGACCTCGCGTGTCACAGGAGAAAATTCTAGAATGGAAGGAATATTTTTTTCAAAATATTCTCAACTTGAATTTTCTTATTCCGGCTGGCTCTTCGTCCGGCCGCCATAAATTCTCGGTTAGAAGGATTTCGCCGAAGATTCTAGAGGTCTTTAACTGCCGGTGAAATTGTTGTCCGTCGGTTTCGCAATCGCATTGGCGGTTCGGTCGGCCGCAGGTTTTGCCAGCCAGCTGCCGACATGTTCCAGAACCGATGGGATCAATCGCAATTATCAATCGACACGGTATAGCTGTAATAAGACATTGCTTCTTCGACAGATCCGGAGAGACGGAGACTTTGTTTTAGAATGCTTGTGGAATGCAGGAGTTGCATACATCGCTGTAATAAATCGAAACTTTCTACTTTTGAACGTTGCTAATTGAACTGCTTCGATCTCCTGGTTTACGAGACTACTCCCTAGTAGCACAAAAATAATAAATGGATATTTTGTTCAAATATTCGATAAATATATTTTAAGCCGCATTTTTGCAAGGAACAAAATATTCTACTTCTAATATGAAATAAAGATTCATTTAATATTTAGAAAAAAATATTTTCCTCCTAACATGAACTAGATATTTCCTGCATATTTAAAAAGAAATATTTTTTACTTAATCTAAAGCAAATATTGTATGTATATTTGGATATTAAAAAAAGATTAAATCTCTTTTTAATATTATATGAATGTTTATACAATATTTTTGTGCTACTAGGGCTGTTATTCGACACTCGGACCGTTAACGAACCGTTGATAGCCACGCCTAATATTTCAACAGACTTCTACAACCGAGCTACCGAGTCATCGAAGAGCACCGTGTAAAGATAAATAAAAATCATCGACGAACTCCTATAAACTACTCCCACGCGACTGTCATCGCATCGAAAGAGGGACGTCCAAAGCTTCGAGCAACACACACAGCCGTTCTTGTAACACAATGTGCAACAGACTTTTATAATATGCATTATTCATGAGTCTATCCCGAAGATTAGGAACGGAAGTTTTCGGATAAATTGCGATAACGTGAGTGAGAGGCGTGACTAAACTGCTCATTATATTAACACATTATTTAACCGGCGGTTGTACCGCTGATTTTCATTATTTAACAACGGGCGACGAGATCTTGCGTTAAAAAGAAGAGCTGATGGAACAAGTAGATCGCGCGACCTACTTATTGTCGAACCTTGTTAGTAAAGAGGACATGCTTGACTTATGCGTGTGCTGTTACATTGTGCGGCGCATTCTAATTCGTCAGAGTCGCCAAGTGTGATGGAATGAATCCGCCATTTTGTATCGGTGATATCAATTTCGCATGTGAAATTAATTAATAAACTGCAATCTTTATCTCTGTCCCTATATACAAGAAAATCGTGTCCGTCTGTCAACACAAACTGGGAATGATGTGCATATCTAATTTCTTGCTGAATACGTTTAATAGAGTGAAAATAATAAATAGCACTACGTTTGAATTCTTCGAATATTTTTATCAGAAATGCATAAAACAATTTCCCATTCGTTTACAGAGAGGACCGTTCGCAGTGTAAATCGTGCTGCAGTGACGAAGCAGGGAAATTAATTGTACAAGATGGACGATATATCACGATGGGATAACGTAGCATTTAAGAAAGACAAACATTAATTCAAGTCCATACATCGAATGAATTGCAAAATCAGACGACCTTGTTCGGCTGCAGCACTGCACGCTGACCTCTCTACCGCACGGATGCATATGCATACATTTTAATGAAAAGATTTCTAAAAACAAAATGGTAGGAAAAGATTATTTAAAATGAGTACGAATTAAATTTGAAAAGAGTTTAATCCTGTTTCGAACCACGTGCGAGACGCATGGCGGAGAGACTGGCGGGCGTTGCCGGGAAGCTCACTATAGCTATGCCTGTGCAGACCGAGTCCGTGATACCTGACTGGCATACATTATCATAGTTCGTTCGGTGCCCTATCTTTGTCCACGATCTCCGGTTGCACGGGGTCGCGAGGAACCGAGCTGGATTTCTTTCCGTGCAATTAAATCGGCGTGTCGCGACCACTGAACTCTGTCGCTTCGCACTTTGCATAATGCATGCACAGGCTCGAATAATACTTATTATTTCCACGGGTTACGCAAGTGTCGCCGGAACGAAGTCCGCCTAGATCGTCCGATACGGGCCGCGTCGACAGGAAACCGCGTCCTTCGAAACGGTGCTCGCCTCCGAGAATGGCCGTTTGTTTTCGAGTGTGACCACTGAAAGAGATCTCACTCGAACATTTCACCACACGCTTTGGAAATACCGTGCCACGTGGTTAAACAATGAGAATGACAATTCCAAGTGTAGATTCGCTTCGGACAACCTCGAAATCTCGATCGATCTATCGAGAGAACCTTGATCTTGCCGAGCGAAAACCAGTTTCGCAACAACGCCGAAGGGGTTACGCCTTCGCACTTCCGTATTACCGATGCAGATTAGGCGTTCACGAAAGTATCGTGTGTTCTATCGCGTAATCGCCAAACATGGGAACGAAGCCATCGAGACCGATTTCTTCGAAGCATCGAACTGTGCAGTTCGACGTTGAAATACCTAGAATCCTAAGAAGAACATCCTGTAAACAGGAGCCAAGTTCTCCATGGTCGTAGAAAGTTGTGAGATCAAACAAAATATGGCCAACGTTCGTTAGCTTAGAAATATCTTTTGCAATACTGAACAAAAGCGTTTGCGAACAATTAGTTTAAAAGAACACTATTTAATTTTTAAGGAGTTACATGGGAGGGTTGAATTATTGAAACTAAAATGGGTGAAAGGTGATAGTGCGAGAAGTTGGCTGGTGCACTATCGTGCACCTAGATAAATATACGGATAAATCAGAAAATTTGCAAAGCATGGAGTCGCTGCATCTACCACAGTGCTAAGAGAACCCAGTCTGTCTCCCGTCGTTTTATTTTTAGGCGAAATTCAGCTGTTGTTTTATGCAAGCAGGTGTAACGTCGCGTCCCTATTATGTTTGCGAATAAGCTATATTTGTACTATGAATTGCAGGAAATGAAAATCCAAAGAGCACAGCTATTGTCGCGACACAATTCTTTGGTGCATACCTGCTCGGAATACATTCAATCGGAAAGTCGTTCCGCGACCGCATGCAAAAATCCAGCAAGATGTTTCAGTATTCGAAACTATTTCTGTCCTCGCCTCGAGCCGCTGGTCGAAGGTAAAAACCATCTGACATTTGATTCGACAGGTAGCAGGAGAACCGGATAGTGAGTCAGTGAGACTCCGAGCGAAGGTTATCGATAAAAATTACGCTTTTTCCTATCGAATTGACTGCGAAATGAAATCAAGGACGTTCAATGGGGCGTGGAGTTCCAGCCGATTACTGAAAAATTCAACCGGACTTTGGACAGACTATGAGAACTATATAACGCACGAACAATTCCAGAAATCTGCGTATCGACGTTAATCTGCGATATATCCTTTACGCGTCAGTATGGATCGCAAAACGCTGCGTCCAGACGCGTAAACGTAAATCGCGTCAGATTTTAATCAGAAAGTCGTGATAAGATTGTCTCGATTCTTTAGAGTCTAAAGTTTCGATTGTTGTGTAACGTTGGTGCATTCAGTTTTCTTTTTTGTTTGACAAAGTTGCAGCCAGTTTGACGATCAGCGATTATGCGCTTTCGGGGAATGGAACTTTTCTAAAAATTTAATAAGCGATCCGAGGACGCACACGGAACCGCAGAACGCTAAGCAGTTTCTTCTGCAACCTGTTTTCTGATCTCCCCGTCAAAGAATTGTGGTTCGGCATTTTTCCGCTCGGAAGTATGTCAAATATTGATAGGTTTTCATGTCTCGGTAAACGAGAAAGTGCAGAACCGCAGATGTCGACAACAGAATTTACTTGTCCCATTCCGTGAAACCAATTTTCTATGTCCTCGAAAGGTCTTCTTAAAAATCCTCGCTACACCTAATTCGACGGAAACAGTGAAAGCCGGCGCTTCCATTTTCGCTATGTTTCTATATACAGGGTGAATCCAAAGAAACTTCTTAGGACAAAGTTACACTGTTCGAAGGGCCTCATGTAACTGTGTAAGGGAAAAAATTTTCATCGATGACCTTGAAATCTCATTAAAAAGTGACCTTCAAATTTTTTTTCCCTTGCACCGATACATGTGGCCCTCCAAACAGTGTAACTTTGTCCTAAGAAGTTTTTTTGTACAACGAAAAGTAATGGAGATATTACACACCCTGTATAATTCGTCCTAAAATCACTGCGATATTTTAGCCCTAGCTTTCCTTCTTCGTTCGAGATATTCGTTATCGGAGAACTCCAAAATGTGTTCGTTACCAAAACACGTGCTCGTTCAACGTTGACGGTTAATTGAGAAATTAGGAGACAATACGAGACGCGTTGCGTGCCATTGCCGAATACAGCGGCCAATCAGAAAAAGCCGGAATAATGACCAAAGCTGACAGGCTTCGCGCGCGCGCTCAGAATTTCTATTGTTACGCGTGTGCACATTCACGATTTAATTTCGTTCCGCGCACGTGCGTTCGCACCATAATGGCACTCTCTCTCTCTCTCTCGAGCGTCTCGCAAGTTTTAAGACACCAATAGAAAAACCAGGTCTCCTCGACGAGGGGAGGGAGGTTAATGTTATAAATTTAACTAATTCTTCATTTTATTTTATTAACTCAATAAAATTTTTATAATAAAAGATTCCGCGTTCGCCTTCGGAGACGGAACCACATCGAATTCGCTTTTCGAAGATTTTTAACTTGGTGATTTCTACAAGTCACAAATACATCGTTCCGCGGACAGATAACCCAGGGCATCGTTCAAGGAAACCAGCTAAAAAGAAATTGATCGTTGCTGAAATTACAAAGTAGGATAGAGCTCCGGTAACGGAACCGTGTACACAGTCCCGTCGATGTCGGTAATTACCGAGAGACGAGAGCACGTTGAAAATGTTGAACTCGGCCGAAAAAACGCTAATGCGTCGGTTCGTTAATCTCGCGATAGACTACCGTCTATATTGAATCGTCAGTCATCGTTTAATGACAGCTGATGGCTGGCTAGACTTTCGCAAAATCAATTTCGCAACGCGCTGTACCCTAATGAGCCTTGCGTCGACATTCAAGCAACATAATATGCCGACCCGTGCGCAATTCAATTTCTACTTTCGAGCTGACGTCGTTTCAGCGGATTTGGTGTTGATAACGATGGGTTGTTCCAGTTAGATGGACGCTAATTACGATTTTACTCAACGTTCGCTCAATTTTTTTGCCGTAGCCTGAAATGCAAGGTTTTTGTCTCCGGGAATAGAAAGATTACAATCTGCGCCAGTGTGGATTTCATTATTGTTTTAAATTGCATGAAATCATTTATGACTTATGCCTTATAAGATACCCGGGTAGTTTTTCTCTACCCGGGTAAAAGTCCGAGCTTTAGTGGGCACCAGATAATTTTGGATCTCGTCACACTGCATCCTATGCACATACTATACCTATGTCGTGTCTATAGGTACATATATATAGTCTAAAGTCTAGACACACGACACGGCGGCGGTAACTCTCGCTTCGATCGGTTTACTTTTCCATCTGAAAAGATAAGCTGCTCCGGCCTGTTGGCCAGCTAAAATCCTCTATCGTTCAGGCTGGCCCCGTGTCGGAACTAGTTTCGCTACATTATTAGACAAGACTAAATAAACACGGTGGCGATAAATATGAATAATCTGGGTTACCGGGGAAGAAAGTTCCGTTGCTTGTGCAACAGGAAAACTAGACATCCTGTCGAACGGGGACCAACCCTTCGACACACATCTGGTTCGCTTGACGAGGAGGATAACGAAGTGTATGTGTGTATACACTTCGTCAACGCACACACACGCAAATGTGTTTATTAGTGGAAGACTAGGAGGTTTCACCGGCACTTTCAGCGGTTCACGGTTTGCATTTCACTGGTGAAACTCGCCGTTGAGACCGATCCGTCGACCGCTGTCCAAAGAATTGCTACCGAGACATTTCGCTTTCCATCATCTTTGTCCTTGGTCAGGACGCGTCTTCTCTGTTTCTGGAGTCTAGACACGGAGCTCGTGCGACCGAACCTTTTACTTTTCCCGTTAGTCACCGCCCCTCATGCCGCACCGGAGAAAATTCGTGTCAAACTTCGCCTAATCTCTCGTAATTACCACTTTCGCGTTTCTCGGTTACGCGGTTCGAACACTCCGTTTTGACCCTGAAGCGGACCCTACAATCGATAGGATCAACCTAGCATTGCTAGTAGGGATTGCAATCCCGCGGGACTAAGTCCTGTGTTCACTTACATTCTTCGTGTAAAGCAAAATAAACTCAGAAGGGTTTCAAATGCTTATAAATAAAACAAACATAGCATTTCTTAACGTTAAGTTCCATTTCATTCGTACGAGACAAATTGCTGAAGCGTATTAGTATTAACAAGGGATCTTTGAAACATGGTGCCGCTATTTAAAGTTCCCCGAAGAAGCTGGTTACCGAAAAACACCTGTGCAAACATACTCGCGACGATTTACGCGAGTCTGCGGCTCGCAGCCGAGTTTTATGAGAAACGTCTCGGCGTTGTGTCGAACGATTTATGGTAGTGGCAAATTCGAACGTGATTAAACTTGTACACCGTTTTCGAACAGCCGCAAGACAAAAGGCTCGATCATTGCCAGCGGGACGAACTCGGCTGACCTTAGGCGAAGTTCCACTCGTGAACCATGGCGCGGCGTGACACGTGAACAGTTTTCAATGCCAACAACTCGTTTCCTGTTGCGAACAATGCATACAACTACGCAACGCGCTGCACCCTACCGATGTTCGACGTCATTCGGTTCTGTATCGTTGATTCTGTACACCCGATTTAAAAAATTCGAAAGGAGATCACAAAAGGTATCGGAGGAGACGAGCATCTCGCGAGAACGCGCGAAAACGAGCATGCAGATTGTAATTATTTATTATTTATTATAAACGGAATGTGATCCTTTTAAAAAACATGTAAAATATATAGCAATCTAAGTGTGCGGATTGAATGAAAATCTGTGGAGAAACGAAGTATGAAACCAAGTGTTCTAGAGGCAGAGTTAACAATATAATGAATATATTGTAATTGCCTTTTAAACGAAATAATCGCGTCGAAAGCGCGGACTCGTTAGAGCAATTACCACGAGACACCCGAGAAGAATATCTAGGACTGCCGTGAGGAGTTCACACATTCGATCAATAGTAATGATTTCTCACCGAGCGGCTCTAACGAGACACTAGGGAAACGTGCAAACAGAAGTGCCAAGTAATTCGCTAGAAAATTAGTGAACAATCACCGAAACACGCTGAAAAATCTAAGCTCGTTTCGAAGAGAGGAGAATCACCACTTTCACCTGATCCAATTGTATTTTTTTTCAAGTAGGAATCGTGTAGAAAAGTGAACGCGTTGTTTCCGAGAATTGCAAACGTTTCTACGAACTTGTTAAAATTACCTCACCGGTATCGAGAAGAGGACGATTCGAAAGGGGCGTGCATGGTCTAAGAGCGCAAACAAATATTCGAAATGCAAAATCCGAGCCAGGTCCCGCAGCTCGTGTCCTTAAAGGATTTGAATAGACGATGATTCGAAGCTGTTAGCCGGGGCAGTAAACTGAAAGTACGGACTCTCCAAGGTTGCCGATGGTTTTCAAGCTCCGGTGCCGAGACGTAGGCGTTGCATTGTCATAGTTCGCGCCTCTCGTTGTCCGAGTTTGAATGCAACATCGGCTCGACGATAACTCGCCGTTAATACGGCGAAACGCGGCGCGCGCGTTTCGCGGGTGTATACTATTCGAAACGACTCGCAGTCACGGGTTCGGAGCCGGTTCCACCATTATCTCCTTCGGCCCTCGTCGAATCGTTATCTTTACTGTCTAGCGCAAACACGGCACGTTAATTCGCATGAATTTTTACGACACACGCGAGACGAACTTTCTGACCGGCAGCAGCCTGCCCCTTCTTCTTTCTTCGTCGCGAAAGCGAACATGCTAATTAACTTGTCGACTGGAGAACCTATTATGTACCTACAGTCACCGAAATTCGTGTTTCGACGCACTTGATATAAAGAAAATATATTTCTTTAATATGAACATGACGTCACGTGACGTTTCGTGAAATTCTGCAACTTCGACGAATTTTCTCGAGGTTAAAAACCGTTCGCACCGTAATCTCCTTATTTTTCCTCTATTCTGCAAAGATTTAGCTTGCATTTAAAAAAAAATTCATCGCTCTACCTCATCTCTATCGAAAGTTATTTCTTTTTGAATCGAGAAAAGTCAGTTTTCCCCACTGTGCGTCGGACGTCTCTGACGGCGACTCGTGTTCCGCGACATTTTGCTTTCTGGTTCGGTAAAAACGTCGATGTTCGCAACTTCGCAGAGTGGTTTTTCAAGATAAAAGTCTGCTCTAAAGCGTGGTGTAGTTCAATTTGTCGCTGGACCCTTCTTTTTTTTGATGCATTAAAAAATATCAGCAAAAAACAGTGCAAAAGTGGTGCCTCTCCGTCTTTAATGATTGTTTAAACATCATCTGTGCTTTTCTTTTCCATAGGCATGAAAGTTGACATATATTTTCAAGTACGTTTAAACGAATTTCAGTGACTGTACAAAGACTTCACTTAATTTCAAGTTGTACATTTCCCGACCGAAATTAATCGTTTACCGAAACATTTACAAGTATGTAGGTAGTTGAAGTTGACGTTTACGCGAGCCATGATTGAGACGTACCCGCAAATGGTCGTCCCGCGAACAAAATTGAATTATCGCGATGACCGCTCGGTATTGGTTGAATAATGGCAGATAAACAAAGGTTCATAATCGCGTAACACGCTTTCTAATAGCCTGTGCACGGTCTCGTACGAACATCTCAGTCGCCACGAAAGTGGGACATGTTCGACTAACGCTTTTTAACAGTTCTGACAAAGGATAGAAGCGGGTTTATTGCATCGTTTACATCGAACATTTTTTCCTTATGGGAAGCTGACTCATAGTTTCTCGGAAAATGGCCGGTAAGCCTGAATACCGCGGTAACGACCTCCCCCCCTGCGCTCGTAATTATTCAATATTCTCTCCCGCGTTGAATCAGCTTCGACGATCGCTAATTTATCTTCCAGGAAATGCGAGAAACACGCGAGAAGCTTGATGCATCTAATTAGCAGAACCTTCGATTTCGATGATACTCGTTACGCTCGTTTCTGCTTCCGCGGGAACGTGTTTACGAAAAATTGTTCGTTGCATTAAATAGTGGACCAAAGAAACGAGGAGATCTCGATCGGACGAGTATTATACAAGAAAGTAAATTCTCGGAGGAAAAGCGGTGCGGTAAAACCGATGTTTAGGATACATCAACGCGGTGGATAATTACGGAATTAACATAAATTAGAAAATCTGTTGTTCGCGGAATTTATGCGTGGCGAATTCCGAAACAATGCGCTATTAAAAGCGCGTCTTCGCGATAATAACGAGTAGGGCACCGCTAATTGCTCGCATGCCTTCTCTCTCCGGAGAAACCTTAAAACGTTTATAAAAATGTTGCGCGATTAATGTCTGCGCGTTTTCGAACGTGTAGCTAAATTTTAATTTTAATAAAATTTGTATGGAAAATTTAATCCTTTGAGCATGCCTTAACGAATAGATTTTGGCGATTTCATTGTCGAAGAAATTAATTATACAATTCCAGAAGACAGCTGATCCATGATAGGAACGCTCATCGAGTACATTACAGTTTTAATGTCACACGTTCTTCTCCAGGTTTACTGCTGCTTCCTGTTTTCCAGAAAGACGTAACCGTATTGTTACAAGATGGTTCAATAGTGTGAAAAGCATTTTTTTCTCGTTTGCCTTTATATAGCTCGGCGCAACTCATTAGGATGACGCGCATCTTCTTTCTTACTTAGTCTCCTTCCTACTGAAAAGTAACTTCCGCTCGCATGTTCCTGCTCACGATGCTAACACAAGCATCCCGCTTACCACGAATTAATTATAGCCACGCGCATCGAACCAGTTTAGCGGTAACAGTACTTCATGGATCAACTCTCGAACATGTTTATAAGCTGCAGCCGCCTTATATTTTTAACTTTGCTTGAATTTCGGGACTTCCGAGTTGGGACTTCCAGAAAACATTTTATTAACAAGACTAGCTTCCCCAATTAAAATTTAATCGTTCCCATTACCGTCTTCCTCGCGCGTATAATATACAGGGTGTCTGAAAATTCCTTTGGAATTCCGGCGGACGTAATTTTTGCAAAGGAAAATGTTGCTTCAAATGATCCTAAGAACCTCCGCTTTCCGGATGTTGAAGGAATTTTGAGACACCCTGTATATTGTTGATTTTACAACTTCCCGCGGAACATTGTAACAAAGCATCTTCCCGGGCAAGGTTATAAAAATTTGAAAAATCGCCCATCATAATAAAAATGCAGATTTCCAAGTAGTTTCTAACGCTGTCGGATTAGCATCGGAATCATGGGAATCCAGGCAACGTTTTTGCAGTGTGAGAACGCGATGAGTTTCAATTCAGCATATTAATTTTCCGGGTCGATTTCCGTATTATGCAACACCCGGTTGTCGGTTATGCCAGATCGCATAATATCAAATAGAAGAAAATAATGATCGTCGCGAACTTACTCACGACCGTGGCGTAATGGCGGCGCGATTACACCAACTCTGCTGAAGTCATCGAAGTCCCCCACTGATGTAACTTTGTTTCCGAATGTTATGTTCTCTCGTGCTAATGACTCGTTACACGTTGTTTTGTAAACATGAATTTTCTTGTAACGTACTTCGTACACGAGACTCCTCTCAGATCAGTAAATACGTGTTTTAATTGTGCGAGTTATTTTAGTAGATAATTTAATGAATTTATTGAATAATGTAAGAACGTGTCGGACTTGACCGATTAGTTGTATATTGACGGCTCGTCGTCCAGTTGAAAGAGCGGTTTGCGTGTCGTCATAATCCACGACATATCGAAAAGCTGCAGGGGGATTGCGTCTTGACCGACTCTTCGGCTTCGCATTTGCGTCGACGGTGCCTCGTTTTCGGATATGCTGCTGATTTCGCTCCTAGTTTCGATGAGAAAACCGTTACAATTTGCACAGTAATATTTTTCACAATAGTTTTAACCCTCGGCACCCAAATGGCGTCTCTGAGGCGCCACACAGTGGGTTGAAACTCAAAAAAAAGCTAAAAAATAAAAACTTTTGCAGAAAAAAAATAAAAACTTCTCAATTGTTAAACATTTAAGTGTCAGATAATTTCAAAGATCATAGGAAATTCTTAATATTCCAATTCAAATAACTCCCCGAGTGGAAAGCTGTAAGAAGTTCCAAAATGAAACAGTTTGATCCGAAGAAACTATCGATCGGTCGCAAGAAGAATCAGTGAAGATTTGCCATTGATGTTTTCCGAGGAATGACTCAGAATCTGAGCACAATGGCTCGCTATCGTCGAGTGAGAAAGTGTGGGCATTTCCACGAGGAGGCGATCACCGTTGAAGATAACGATTCAACGGGCTGACGATGAAGAAGAAGACGTTGTCGGCGGGGATGCATGTGCCACACACATCGCCGAGAAAAGGCTCGCAGGACGAGAACTTTTACTTTCCAAAGCGACGAGTATAAAACCGTGCGTGACCGCGGGTCTGTCTCGTAGACGCCGCCGCGGCGTACTTACACCGAAGAAACCGTGCACGGCCGACCCGTGCGATCAAATTCGTAAAATTATTTATGCCCGGACACGCCTAAGGCTCGTACACTCGGATGTTCGAGCGGAGCAGAATCCAATGGTAAATCCTGCTTGAAAATTCTGTGCGGGAAGCCTAATGGGGAATCAATTATGAAACCCTAGTAGCACAAAATATTATATGTTAGGAAAAAAATATTTTTCTCTAACTTTTTCTTCTTTCTAATTAAATGTTATTTAAATATTGAATTTATGCTTTTCAAATATTGATGTCACATTTTTTGTAATATTTACTTTGTATTTTTAAGTATCCACTTTGTATTCTCTGAATGTTTAGCTTATATTTTCTAAACATCCAATTCGCATTTCTTAAACATGTATTCCAATAGTTGAAAAAGATATTTATCCAATATTTTTGAACGTGAATCTCGAATGAATCAACCATGAAACTTACTGTTTCAAGCGTAGACAAACAGGTGATTCTATTCGATAAAAATTTCTTTACGTTAATCATTTTACGCCAGCAACATTTTTTCGACGTTCGGTGATGCGCCTTGGAAGACTGATATCGCGTGTTTCGTGCTGCGTGGACGCGTGTTTGATTTATGATCGATTGTCAGCTGGGAATAATGGTGGAACGCCTCTACAATTATGCCGCATTTGCCTAAGTTTCGATTAACGCTTGATTAACTGCGTCTCGGATCGATGTTCGACGCGATCGAAACATTTGCATAATTTATCAGTCGAGTTTTCACGCGGGATGATCGATGCCAGGAAAAAAATTGATTGTTCCGTCCGGACATTAACACCCTTTCGCGCTGTCGTTTATTAATAACGAGAAACCTTGGATGAATTCTATTTATACGAAGAAAATTGTATCGTTCTCGTAGGAAGGAAAATAGCAAAGCCACGTGCCACGGTCTTTTCGAAGCCGTACTCTGCCGGAGCCTATGTTTGGTCAAGTAACTATTACCCGAGTATTCAAGGTCGACGACAAGATCCCTAGATGGTAACTTCGTTTCATCTTCATCAGAGAAATAGACTCTCGGTATTCGACGTTAACGTCCATTCGCATGAATATTCATTTACCGAGTTGGTATACCCGTTCTCTACTGTCATGATTGATATCTTCCGTGTAACTGGAAGCGCGATGACTGTGGACAAACGCTTACACCCAGGTAACGAGTGCTTAAAAACATTCTCTATCGCGATTGACTCATCGCCGTACAATTTTCTTCGCAGTCGCAGGCGATTAAAACGTTTTTATCACAAACAAATCATCGTAGAACATTCCCTGGTAGCACAAAAATATTAGATAGACATTTTTTTCAAATATTGGAAAAATATTTTTTAAGCCACATTTTTTATATAATGCGTATACAATATTCTGTGTAGAAATAAATCTTCGCGACAAGTCCGACTGTGTTAAAACACGGCAACCTAACCTAATAATTGATTTCCTCGGTGTTTCAGCAATTTTTCATATTTTTTCTCTCTGTCTTAGTTTCGAACAGGATATCGTCAGAACGGCTGGCATCGCATAAATCAATCCTCGGTAGAAAGTTCGCCGGTCGAAACGTGGTTGCGATGGTATCAGCAAGTTCAGGAGCAAGCGGAGCGCTCGCGCGTCTTGATAATCTAATTTTCCATTAAAGCTCTCTGTGCCGCGCGTTGGTTCTCTTTTTCCCGTGTGCCCGGTGATCGTGACTGATCCGGGTTTCGTTTCGACCTCGTTGCAGTTCGTAAAATTCTTCGCGGACTTAATTGCGCCTCGCGGAATCACGAGACAGCGAAAACGGTACTGTTCTTCGGCTTCGTATAATGGAAATTTTGCGAAGCTTAACCGGGGGCAGCACGCCACGGTTGCCCGCAACGACCACCACAATATACCCGGTTTCGCCTATCCTCTATTACTGTACCAGAGAATCGACCGAACTCGCCGAATCCATAATCCGTGCCAGGATGCACCTGCCTACCTGACAAATCGTCAAAGTTATTCCGTCCCGTTCGCTCTACCTCTCCTACTAGAGGCCTCCGTGCTTTCATTAGAACCGTGGAATCTCGGCAACAGGAAGTAGGTGGACGGAAGGAGAGGAGCTCTGCGACCTGCTCGCGTAACCGCAGATTCGGCCTAACAAGAGAAATTTCTCCCCGTTGCTCGAATTTCTGTCCACATAACGAACGGAGAAAGTGCACATTTTCCCCCAACGTTGCCCGACATCGTTTCGTCGATCCGTCATTCTGTTGTGCAAGATCAGATGAAGATCTCAGAGCCCCAGTCCGAAAACCTTTTTTTTAAGATGTGGAGGAACCGGTAGAACCCGTGGACTCGGGTGGTACCCTATCCTGCAAGTACCACCATATGGAGTCCCGGGGGTGCCTTAAACCTCCACACCCAAGGACATCGGAATTCACAGTCCTTTTTAGCATACTAAATTGCTATTCCCGAGATAGCTAATTCTACGCATGTTCTTTGCTAACAAATATTTCTTTGCTAATTGCGTGTGTTTTTACTCTCCTCTCTGTTATTACCAACTAATATAACCAATTATTTAATTTAAACACTTATGATGTAGCACATTAATATAGAACTAAATAAATAAAAAGAATACTGTCCCTGGCGCATAAATGTCCCTCGGCAGACCGGTGCTAGGGGCATACACGAATAAAATACATTGTAATTACATTTCAATCGCGAAACACGCGACTTTCCTATAGTGTTACTTTTCGCAAGTTACCAGTTAATCGAATACAGAATGTAATTGAATTACTCTGCAATTATAATTCGTCGAGTAATCGATAAAGATGCTCGCGAACGAATTGGTCGATTGCGGCACACAGGCACCCTAGCAAAAGCTGGAGAGGTGTAATTGCGAAGAATCGGCGGTCGAAGATCCGCCGTCTTCCATATACGGAATAGTCTTTTCGTGTCAGACACAATGGGCATTCCTCTCGGCGTATAGACAAAGAACGCTATAAATAACAGATGAAATTTATATTTCAATGTGCATTACCTCACCTCCACTTTCTCGAACGAGGTGATCGATAGATACAAACGTGCCCGCATACACACGCGTGTTCGTACGAAACGAATGAGTCACGATCAGACGTAACCACTGCTTCGTAGAACGCAGGCCTGTAATCAAATAGGATCTCCGTACGATCCAGTGAGCAAGACGCACACTCGTGAAAGTCCCAGCACCTCGCGTTACGAGCAAGAACTTGTTCAGTTACACTCTCGACCCCCTGAATATAATAAACGCCAAGCCTAACGCCCGATGGAAGTTGCTGATCGGTCGCAGACGGTTGCCCAGTCGCGTTGCAACACAGAAAACGCGGGATTATCGGAAACGGGAGGATGAGCGTCGATCACGATCTATAATGCTCGGGGTGTAGCCGGATACAGGGGTCAAACGTGACCCGAAATCGGATTGATCTTTCTTCGTGCCACTCGTGGTACACGAACTACGTACACTGCGGATCTTTATGCGAAATAACAATGTTCCCCGTTCATTTAACACGTTCAACGCCACGTCAGCCATCGGTGGCTGACACTAGACACTGACATTAGACCATTAGTCCTGTAATGAATAAAAATGAAGTAAATTTTAAATAAATTTTCTGTAATTCCATAAAACAGTGTAAATTTTATAGGTGCGTTATAGAGATGTGGCGCTCAACGTGTTAATCCCTCGACGATTTCACTGCATCGAGGACGACATTGCAAGACACGTGTCGGAGGATCATCGTCTTCCACAAAGAGGTGTAATCGCAACGAAACCAATAAAACCAACAAGTTCAATTAGACACGACGACTTTCGCGAATAATGCTATCAATCTACAAGCCGCGCTAAATTTTGCAAGTAACAGCACGTTCATTTCGGAGTGACCGTAATCACTGCAGAAAAACTGGCTAACAGTAATAACCACTAATGACGGAATTGCCACCGGCAGCTGGCGAGGAAAGAATAACGAATAACCGACCGAGAAGCGACGATCGCGCATTCTAATTGCTTTCTTCGGTAGATTCGGAGGAAATGAATCGTAGTAAAATAAAAAGAAAACGACCGACGAAAAAAGAAAAAATATATAACACGGAAACGCTGCTCGGCCGTTCCAATGATTTTTACGGTAACGACCGAGAAAGTTCGAGACACACTGTTATTTCTTTGCGAGCACGATTTCCTCCTTCCTGCGTCTTCTAAAGGGATCGTCGTCGCGGCTTTACTGTACCATTAGGCTCCACTCATACCGAGAATTTTAAATTGTCAATAACTAGGGAAATTTGGCCAAAAACTAGTTTTTCGATTTTTCTCAATAACCACCCTTACAGATGAGATAGGGGGCTGAAAGAAACTTGGCAGAGAAGGGTCTTTTTGGGTAGGCTATCGAATGATCCAAGTACGATTAAAAAGCCGCTGGGGGCGAATTTCACTACCAAACCCGGGCATAGACTTTGTGACTTTTGGCGCTGGCTCCCGGAGCCAGCACCTCTGTATGAGCGCAGCCTTAGACGACCATAGAGTGTTTGGCGTTGTTACGAGGCACGGTTATCGCCGCTTCAGCTTCCTCATTGCACTCGGAAACGCGTTAATTACGGAGCCGGCCATTTTTACTGTGCAATTCGCGGTTCATTCGATCGGTTGCGAAAATCTGCTCTCCGCGATTTGTAATCGTTTCTAACCTCACCGAGGAATGTGTTGTTGTATCGGTGTGCACGCGGGTTTTGCGAGCACGGTCGGGCTTCTCGACGCGGTGAAACGGTAGCCGAATTGATGCAACGTTTCGCCGGCGAAACGACCACGATCAATCATTTCACCTTGCCAAGGATACCTTCCTTTCTATTACGCGCGCGTGTATCCAACGAGAACCTCGCGTTTTGTATTTTGGTCGAGTGACCCCAGCGATTGTTCAACGCTGCTCTGCCCATTCAGTGATTCCATCGATTAATATATGTGAATCTCTGAGGAATAAAAGGCCAATCTAGCAGATAAATAAGTATTTAAATAAAAATAATTTTTTTAAAATACCACGTTTTAAAAACGGACTAAAAAGTATAAAATAATTTTTCCTAGTCCCGTACAGATTCCTAACCTCGTACAGATAGTCTTAAAAATTTGCGATTGTGAATTTTTAATAGCTATGAAAATAATTGTGAGATTTCAAACGAAAAACATGGGGCGCGAAATGCATCAATTATATCTATTGCATGCGCCTTAAAATCAATTGCAAAATTTGCCATTTGGCCTTTGGGCCCACTGTGCGTCGTTCCGTTTTCGAATTCATTCCCAGTCCGAAGACCAACACTCTCGTCTGATTAAATATATTGTCTACCAGCAAATATTTCCACGGTAACCTAAAACTGTTCCCGAGTCATTCGAACCCGGTGTTATCCTATCTCCAGTGTCACCGGGTCTGATTCATCCACCGAAACAATTTTCTACACCCTGCCCCTTACGTTACAGCCCTCACTTCCACACGGAAACCCTTTAAAAGCTTCGATAATTCCAACGGTGGTGGTGTTCGACGTGTAAACACTAATTCGCCCTGATTGTTAAACACTGTATGAATTAAAACGCACACGCTCAAAGCATTCGAAGATGTCTTCAGTGTCTTAGATGACCGAATGTTTATTCGTACGCAGGAATATTTAGTAATTTCTAAATGTAAATCGAGCCTATCGGAAATACCATTCCTACGTGTTATCAGTACTTGTAGCTTGACCAGCTGTTTAAGTCAGCGGATGCTGATAATTCTCATTATCAACGTCTCCTCGAACTTCTGATAAGGGTGAACAACAAATATTTATCGATCCCTGTGTTCCAGAGGACTTGACAAGCTCACGTAGGAGTTCAGACCGTGGTAAACGATAGTTAGACGAAGGATGAAAGATAATATTACAAAAATTTCAGTTATCATTTTAAATTTTAAATTTTTATACTTTGAGATCCATTATTATGAACTGTTCTAATTATTAATGAAATTCCAATTACACTCTCACAAACCTCTATTACTAATAAATATAAAAATATTCGATCAATATAAACTCCTACTCTAATCAATATACTTAAAAATAAATAAAAAATTAATATAAATTCTAACCTAACTAATAACATTAAAAAAAATTTTATAAACATAGAAATTGTTAATAACAATCGCCTCTTTCCAAAATCTCGCAAGCCTAATCGGCTGGTCGGGCAACTTTCGCTCCGAAGAAGAAAGGTGTCCCTGTCACAGTCGAAGAAATCGCGTTGGAAGTTCAGTGGTCTGTGTCGCGCGGCTGTAATAAGGGTGAGGATGATCAGCCGTCCGAAACAGTTTCCGGCGTCGTCACCGAGAGTGTCTCTCGACGTCGAACGAATGTTACACCGACGCGACCGCAATGTAACGATACCGTTAGCGATTTTTAACGCGGTTAGCACGCGAGTAGGTTTATCGAACGGAGGCCGCACAATGCGCGCCGCAATCTTCGACTCGTTCGAGGCAGCAAACTCGACGCAGTTGTACATTCGATATCTCCTCTGCGCGGAGAGTTGCGGGCACGAAGTGTGCTACGAGCGCGAAAGCCGGAGCTCGACGAGCAAAATAGTACGCGTGCAACGATTCACCGCAAGTATTAAGTTGAGTAATCAGTTTTGAGGACGCACGTGCAGCGGAATTGGACGCTCGCGGCGAGCCAGAACCAAACAATTGTCTCGAACAACGTTCGAACAGTGAAATTGTAAAACGAATTTCATTTCATTTGCCCCAGGAACTTCTTCGACAGGAATCCGATCGAGGACAACAACAGCTGGATAACAGGATCCAGTAATAATTACGACGAGACAACCTAAAGTTTACCAACAACTGTGACCGCGCGTTAAACAATGTTAAAAACAGGCGAGAACGAGAGATCAGAGGAGTGAAATTGAAAAGTGAATTTCATTTAATTCGGTCGAGGACAACAGCAGCTGGATAACAGGATCCAGAGTAATTATGACGAGAAAACTCCAAGTTTGCCAACACCTGCGACCACCGCACAGGTCGCGATTTGTCAGCCTGGTTGATGAAATGAAATCGTAGTACGGTTCTCGAGATTACGCTTACCCTATCGCACTCGATCTAGTAAATCCGCTCTCACTGTTTACAGGGCCTTCGATATAAATCTGCTGACGATCACCACTCTGGATGTACACGAACGGGATGATCCTCGGATCTTCGTCGCTAAATCGTTCCGTCTGCGTTCTAGAAGGATCAATTATCCCGATCGGTTATTTACAATTTACTTGAGAAGTTTTCAAATTTGATATTGTATACTCTCGGCGAAGCTACACGATTTTACCCTAACAGAGTGGACAAGGCTCCGGTGAATTCTAGAACGCTTCTCGTGACGGTAGCAGTCCGGGTTAGAACGTTCATCACGATTCCTTCGGTCGTCATTGTTTCGGACGTGTTCATGGAGTTCGAAATGGTTTCGTGCTCGGTACCGGATGCCGCAGAAGTTGCGACGTGAACAAGGCTATTCGTAGTCTGATCTTCGCCTGCAAGGAAACCCTGCCTATGTAATTCGCGGTAAACAATATGTACACTCGAAGAATCGATAGAACTTTTCTTAGACTTTCCGTTTGCACGTCCCGGCGCATAAATAGATTATTGAAAATGAGGGCTTTTGAAACGATTGAAACGACTCACGAGCTGAAACACATAATGTAGCAAATTGCGAGTCGAACCAAGTGTCACTCAACAGGCCCGCATAAAACAGTCGTTACCATCGGAGGCACCCTCATAATCAACAATTCATAGTGACCGAGAGTATATTACCGTCTGCGTTCGAGGCGGAAGGTTCTTCGGACTCAAATACCGTGAAATCAATGGACGGGTTACAACCGGCATCGTACCACTCTGGTTCGACCGTATGATTTTCTATCCTTTCGCCGGAATCCTCGTCTTCCGATAGGTTTCGTCCGCTGATTGTTGTCGCTGCCGAATAACACGTTGTCAACGGTCTCAAGGTGGAACGGTCGCGTAAACGCTGGGCGTGGGCGGCGCCCGAAATCCATTACGTTCGCCAATAACATAGACAGCGGATCTTCGTGCAAAATAAAAACATGGATTTCAAGAAAAACCGAGTGAAATATTAATATGGTCAATAGATTGAAAATAACGTTACAGTGTTTCTGTATTCTTCTAATATTTCTACGGTTTTATTTGAACAAAATTGGATCGCGACAAACCAAAGTGAAATAGAAATTTATTTTCTGTCTTGCATCTACTAATGCATCAAATCCGCTGTCCAGTTGTGCATTTTCGGGGCTCCGACTAAAAGATTTTAGTATAGCGAGACTTTACCGCTGACTGCATTCGATAGGGAATGATTAATCAAGCTGTTCACGGCTTCGATGACCTCCGAGGGACATCCGGTCGAGTCTTTCGAGGATCTAACATCCGCCTTGGATCGTATTAATCGCTTCAGGAATGACATACCAAGGATTCTCGATCTGATCTGATATTGTTACGAATATTTTATCTAACGAGCCTGCTGGAAATTATTTATTCAAAGGGTCCAGAGGGATGTTGGAATCTAACCTTCTTGGTTATGCTACTCGCGGCGGATAGTTTGAAACTGTTAGCATCCGTATCTATGGAAGCACTCGAGTTTAACGCTTCCTCGGTGTTTGTCCTAGGTATTTCATAGTTGGACACGTTACTCCTCGACGGGGAGCCATCGTTACTCATCTCCACGGTTCGAGTATGTCCACGGAAACAGTATACTTCGAATATCCGAAAGTTCTCTAAAGGTTACTTGTCAATTTTCACATTCTTCGAATTGACATCCGTCGCTTTTTACCGACCGTCGCTTTTTCACTACCTATTTCCATTGTTTTTCTACGTTGAACTCGATTACACGACACACGTAAAAACGTGTGACCTAACCTCGGTAAAACTTGAAAGGTAAACATTAGATTTGTGCCTGTAATTCTATCTCGAAAACAAGGAATATATTAAAATCTAAATTCAAATTCAACTCGCGGCAACCGAATTTAAGTCGACATTCAACTTTCAATCATTATACGTGCTCATAATTGCGATTAAATTAATTCGACTGGTCGAAAATGAACCGTTGGACAGTGCTCGTTATTCGAACATTGTATGGAATTGATTTAGCGTTCGAATCTTGTTTCGTTATTATAGAGAAATTAGATCGGTATAAATATTTACGCAGTGTGCGCGACAATTGCGGTGAACGTTTACAACTGCACGGTGGCGGCAGAGTTTACAAATCGACTAGATCAATCACGATTCGCGACGGTCTTTCTTATCCACCGTAACAATGAATTAACCAAATTGTATACAATTACGATTGATTAACGGACACCGACTTTGTTTCGTGTTATTTTTGTAGCGGCAAGTATAGACTCATATTTTTTTTGTTGCAGCTTCGTCACGCATTTATCTCCGTGTACGCGCGTCAGGAGGAAAAAAAGAACACCGAAGGATTGTTACCGGAAGAAACTGACAATTCAGAGTGCTGGTTAGGAAGATGGAGGAGACAATGATTGCCGGGCGTGATATCGCGTGGCGTCGGTGATTCGCCGGTTAATTATCGCGTAACGATTGGCTTACCTGATAGGTGTACGGTGCACAGGAAACTAAAAATTCTCTGCTCATAATAGAGAGAATTGGTCGCGATGGTAAAATCCAGCTGACGGATCTTGGGCAAGTGTCAAAATGCCGGTGGCGCCATCTTGAACTCGGCTGGAGTCGAGGTCGTCAAGCTGTCACGAGGAAAAGTTTCCCCGATTTCTCGGGAGAGCCTCGATTAGGTTATCCGTCGATTCTCCGGGACGGTATCACCACCGTTATCACTTTCGATGCATCGATAATGTGCGCTCCTCTCGAGCCTCGAAACGTCACGAGGATCGCGAACACATCCGCTGTCAGAGCACAGTACGAGTCACCATCACACAACACACTATTCACGTTGCTATCGGGGAAGAATAATCCATCGGGGGTTAGAATCACAAATGCTGTTGGCTGGACGGTATCGTTGCAAGTGCGACGATGATCGATTGTCGAACACTGGTCAGGTGGCTTACACGGTGCGTTTATGCATCGGATATTATACGGGGTTACGGCATTATACCACCTTGCTACGCCATTTTCAGTGGGCAGTTTACAATCGAACTGCGATACGAACGAAAACAACCACTCGCGTCTACTGGCAAGTGCCGACTGCCGCCAATCACGATCATCAAGCGGGTAATAATCATGGCTACCTAGTGTTTGCCGACACTAGCGCCACCATATGAATCTTCTCGATCCCCGTGGTCGGTAACGTTCGATCTGTATCTTCGCTTAGTCGGTTTGCTCAACTGCGGATGTATCGTATGTGCTTTCAAGTTTTACCTCTACGAGTTTACGGGTTTTGCTACGCGCGGTGCCACCAGCAAAACACATTCTTTTCTATTCAATATTCATTCTTATCACTGCTTATCACCGTATCTTATATGACAGAGACCTCTGCTTATGATAGCGATGGGGGCACCATCAATTAAATTCAACTTTCGACTAATTACTATTTAGTTTTTATATTTACTATCGAATATTTAGTCGACTGAAACTTTGTTTTAGTGGTTACGTCTAGATTGCGGGCTGTAGTCTATGCCTACGTCTATACGTCTCATCTCTCACAAATTCTTATTTATCCTTTAATAATAATACAATATAAAGGCAAAGTGTTAATGAACCTTTTAGAAAAATATCTGTTATTGACTGGGTACGCCTTATGCGTAGCATATACAATTCTCTACGATTCATTTATACCTCTCGATGACATTGTTATTGCAGATGTCGTTCGTGTTCGCTCATTTTAATTAGAGTTGACATGACAATACCAATTACGTCGAGTGTTGCATTCCAAACGACTAGTTGAATCGAATCGAGGATTATTTGTTGTTTTCACGTAAGTTGAACAGTGGTTTTGAACAATCGGAACGGCGCGAGGTCCATAAAAGATTAATCGACACAGGATTCATTGCGCCGTGTTCGCAATTTTCTATTTCTATAAATATTATTAATTATTAAATACTATAACGATATGAAACGCTGCAAAATATCCTGTACCGTACATCGATGCACGCAATTGTAATTGGAAGCTTGGTGACAGAGCGATTGACGATCCTAACCTAACACTTTTGACGTTTCACGACGTGTTTGCATATTTTAGACTTGAGACGTTCGATTGGCACAGCGAACGACAATGTCGATTGCTCAGGAACGACCCGAGCTGTACGAAGAGGTGAAGCTGTACAAGAACGCCAGAGAACGAGAGAAGCACGATAATCAAGCGGACTTGTACGCCGTTGTAAATACATTGCAACATTTGGAAAAGGCCTACATCAGGGACTGTGTCACGCCGAAGGAATACACAGCAGCCTGCAGCAAACTGTTGGTGCAATACAGAGCTGCTTTCAAACAGGTACCTTCATTTCCAAACTCGCAAGGGTACAAATGCTCCTCATTCCTTGATAAGAACTTTCAGTGAAATCCGTAACATCGGTTACTTATTAATGGATATTAATACCAAGGACGCGTATTCCCAACTGATATTTATATTTAATTTTCTCAATAACTCAAAAGCCTCCCTCGCAATTTTGTTGTTCTTGATTTACTGGGCCGGATTAGCCGTATAGCAGAAGTAGCTTTCTGTTGATTTAATACATTTAAATATTACATTTGTCTAAATCGTTCCAGGTGCAGAGCGACCAATTCCCGACCATAGACGCCTTTGCCAGAGCGTTCCGTTTGGATTGTCCAGCTGCTCTGGAAAGAATCAAAGAGGACAGACCCATCACGATAAAAGATGACAAAGGCAACACGTCGAAATGCATCGCGGACATCGTGTCCTTGTTCATAACGCTGATGGACAAACTGCGGCTGGAAATCAAAGCCATGGATCAGCTTCATCCTGACTTACGAGATCTGATGGACACTATGAATCGACTGAGCATACTGCCGAGCGATTTTGATGGGAAAGAAAAGGTCGCGGAATGGTTGCAGACACTGAACAGCATGTCCGCGTCCGACGAACTATCCGACACGCAAGTCAGACAACTGATCTTCGACTTGGAAACCTCGTACAACGCTTTCAACAAAATTCTTCACAATTCCTAATCCCGCGAAGACTCTTCTCCGCGTGTTTTCATCTGTACATAAATATATCTCTGTATACTATATTGTCTTGTATTTCTTCGATTAGCGAATTAAAGAAGGATTGAATCGTTCGACTGTTAGTTTTGTTTCCGTGTATGACCCTCAGCGGTCGGGGACGTTTCTTCGCGGAACGTTTTTCTAGTTCTACAAGTCGAAAGCAGAACAAGACAGGCTTTGCTTCCTCCCCCGGCTCGGTTTTGCGGTGAAAGATGAAACTCCGCGGTGAATCTACCGTTGCACCACTTTCCTGGCTTCCAGTTCGCTCGGCGGGAGGTAACTCGAGGCCTCTCTCGCTAGACAGAGCCTATTCTTCGGACACTTTCCCGCGTCGCGGCGGATGCACCCGTCTCGTTCTCCGTCGAGTCCGATTCCTACCGTGCTCTTCTTACGATCGAGAACGGCGACCACCCCGGATTTAGCACGAGAATGTATATGTTCTTCGACTACGTTCGCGTCCTCCGATACCGCAAATCTTTCCGAGCTCTTGGGTGTAAACCGATCCAAACCGCGGCTAGTTTAGACGCGGTTGTGTCGTGCGAAAAGAGAAGTCTATAGACGATGACAAGACACGGGGAACTGGTTCTTTTTCTTTGAAGTCTTTGTCTATTTTTCCTTTTAGGCAGTTGTTGATATTCCGCGTTACATGCCGCATTAAAGTCTAACAGCGAAATTAGGCTACCCTAATGCTACCTAATGGTCTCTCAAACTGAATTTCTAGTGGAGTAATAAGTCAGACAGTTTTCGAGTAGAATAAACAGCATTTACCGGGTAAGCAATCTGCTCTCGATTCGATATTCGAATTTAAACATTAAATCGGATGAAAAGATTGTGCTGGCCAACGAAATAGAATTGCGTTCTTTTCACACGCTTCGACGCGATGGGTAAGACGAGAGGAGACGCGGAGACGCGGAAACATGTCGGTGGCTTTTGGTGCGTTTTATTGATCGAATACAGTCGTAAATACAATTGGCAAGTTGATCGGTGGTACAATCGAAACGTTTATGTACAAGTATGTACAACGCTAACGTTGGATCCTCCTCGTCGCTGGGAGGAGCGTCGCGACGGATTCGCGAGGTTTGTGCGCTGCAACATGTATTTTAAACCAGTTGGAATTTCGATTCCCGCGATATTCGCTTCGCTCGCGAACAGTTTGTCGAGTATAAAACGATGGAAAAAAGGTACGATGCGATTGAGAATGGCCGCGAATACATGCGAGTTACGCGAATAAATTGTGCCGAACGAGAGGAAAGATCGGGGGGAAAACGTGGGGAAAAAGGGTGGAGAAACCCTAATAGGGGGACTAGAAAACATTTACTCGATTCGTTACTTTACGCTAAAGCTGACCAGATTGCGTGCGTGCGTACGTGCTTGCTTGCTCCGTTTGCTTCTCTTTATCTTTTTCATCTTCCTTCTCCTCCTCCTCTCTTTTCCTTCTTTCCTTGCTAGCTTCCTTCCTTCGAAATGCGTTTTATTAAATACTTAATCGATAAAGCTTACGTCTACGCGAGTACACTTATACGCGTCGATATGATTAAAGAGAACGATCGCGCGCGATCGTCAGACGGAGAACACTTTGATTCGTGTACTTTCGAGCATGGCCGAAGCGGCAGTCTTCGATCAGGGACACCATTCTCCCTACTGGCAGTGATTCTACTCGTTCTTCCGATACGTTCTCTCGTATCTCTGTCCCAGGTGCAACAAGGTCGTCCAGCTATACGGAAGCCGATCGTCGGCAAACTTGTTTCACTGGAAAACGATCGATCCGAACTCGACTCGTACGATGATATCGGCATTGGTATCGAGAATCGGAGATCGAGAACGTTTAGACGAGCTGGACACGTCCATTGCCGTCGACTTTTCATGGGCGAGCATCCGTTAAGATAAAAAAAGAAGGACAGAAGTCGCGAGACTGGCGTCAATTGGCCTCGGCCAGACTCTCCTCGACTATTTTCTCGAGTTGCCCGTCGGATTCTCTCGGCCTCTCGAAGGTCCCGGTTCCGGGCGATTCGACTTCCTGCAGCAAGCCCTTCTTCAGGACGTTTAGGTACCCCTAGCTCTGAACGATGTCGGTGATGTACTCTTCGTGAAGCGCCAACAGATGACGGGGAACGTCGAGGGCGGTGTGCAGAGTGACGGTAACCCCTCGGTTCAGGCTGACGGCTGGATAAAACACGCCGTAGAGATCGCGAAACGCGATCCCACCTTGCGGTTTGTCGTTCACGAAGAAGCGGAGCGTGTGCGTGGTGTCGAGGTCGAGGAGGACGCCCACCGTCGAGCCCTGCTGCACGCCGCCTTCGGTCCTCTGCGCGTGTCCGCCGCCGTGCATGAACCAAGAACGCTGTCGATCTATGTACATGCTCCAACCCTTGTCGTCTTTGCCTGAAACCATCGAACACCCGCGGAAATTGTAAACCGTTAGGGTAGAACGGTGGCCAGAAGAGCCATACAGTAATCCCTCGATTCTTGTTCAGGAGATGGTTCTTTGGAATGGACAGGAATCGTGTTGGAATATCTGCTTTCAAAAACAAGTTGTGTTGATGAAGATACCGAAAGGGTTCTTTTTGTTTTTTTGTTTTATCGAGCCGCGGGCTAGGAACCGATTAGGTGTGTAATTTATCATTACTAAGGAGGTCTGAGTAATGAAACTTTGGCCAGTATGGTCTAAGGAAATACATATTGCAATGAAGTTTTCGAACAAACGAAGCGAGGACTCACCCAGCATTTGATCCCGCAGCACGTCGGCCCTTGCGATACCGAACGCTGGATCGGTGTCGCTGTGGTAGCGGTCGATCGTCAGCTCCCAATAGTGGACGCCCCTCGAAAATCCAACGCTCGAAAGGACGACCCGGTGTTCGTAGCCCTCGCAGGACGCGCTCATCGCATTCTCGGATATCGACACCTCCTGCGGTATACCGGAAGCTCCGATTGCCCACGAAAACCAAGCGACTGTTGGCCACCACACCGGTAACAAACGGTTGCGATAAATTTCATGCTCCACGGATATACCGGCTACTGGTCGCGCGTCATAGAAGACCGGATCAGATTCCAATCCGAATCGATAGGTAAACCTCGCGCATTGTTCTACCAGTGAGACGGGGAATCGAGTGGATGGGTTTGGGATTTGACGCGCGACGAACCTTCGAAATATTGGAAAACGAGATCGCGCGACTCGGCTGCGCGGGCACCGATAACCAATTCTATGCCGCGACTCGTTTTTCTCCCGAGCTTTTGTTCGCTCGTGCGTCATCCAGACCCATCGCGAATCGTTCTTCGGATCGAAATGAAAATGGAAATCGAAAATGGAAAGAGAAAAATAGACGAAATAAACGTTACCCTCGGCGGTCTGTAGACCGATCAGCTCCGAGTATTCGCCCTCTCCGGCGCTGTTGAAAGCTCTCACCCTGGCATTGTAGAGCGAGTTGAAGTGCAGTCCGTCCACGGTGCAGATCGTTTCCCGGCCGCAGTACACTTCCTGAGCGCGGCCGCACACGAACAGACAAAATCGCGGAGATATATATATATATACATACCCGACTAGAAATTCAGTTAGGCATCCCTAATTTGCAGTATTTAAAGATGAAGTATATTCGATCGATTTGAAAAACGGGAACAACAGCGAACGAACGAACACGAACAAAAAAGGATTTTCCTCCACTCACTCTGAATTCACCGCCGCATCCGTCGTCCAGCTCCAAGAGGTAGCCCTCGATGGCTGGGCCTCGCTGACCGGTGCTGCATCCGCCGATCCCGTGTCCAGGTGGAGGCTGCCAAGCGACGGTCACGCTATTGTTCTCGGCGCTACATTCCTCGGGTATCAGCAGAGGCGCTCCCGGTGCTAAAACCATTCGATATTAGACGATTTTCGATCGCGAGTTCATCGCGTTCCTCGCTCGACTACACCGACTACACGCGACTATCACGATCGACGTTCACCGATGGTCGAGAATTGGCCAACGGAGGCCAATCAATTCTCTCGACTGATATACCTCGTTAATTACCTGCGGTTGGAAATCGTTCTTCTCCCTCGGATGCTGCGTCCAACATGGAGCAATCGTTTCGTGTATTCGATCAACGCATTAAACGGTAAAAACGCATTACGACTAAACGACGCGTGTTTCGTTCGACCGTTTAGCGCGTTCGACGAACCAGACTATATCGTCGGACCGAGAGGACCTCCGGAGGAGAGCAGAAGCCAACACGATCGTATTCCGTTCTGGTTCGCGACAGCGTAAAAAGTCGACGACGCAAGGCGCATTCAATAGATACAGTCTCTCCCGCAAGAGCGTGTCGCCGATATCTTCGGAACCTGTCTCATCCAATAAGAGGGAGATAAAGATAACGTAAAGGCACGCAGATATCTTTAATATTAAACATCGAAGTCGCATATCCGTACCAAATGGAAAACGGAAAACGCCATCACCCTTGCCATCGCCAAACCCAATTGAAAATGCGTGGTCAAGCTATATAACGAAGGTCAAGCTGTGAGGGAAACATATTACCAAAATATATAATTGCAAATGGAGGAGATTGGACCCGTGACTAAGTAAGATTATATAAAGTCTTTTACAAATCTATGAACATTTACAGAAATATTGTCGACAAGCTTTTACGGGACAGACTGTATGTTCACCGAACAACGGAGATACAGAAGCGAAGAGGAAAGAGAGAAAGAGAGAGAGAGAGGGAGCCGTACAGTGGTTACGCGTTCTAGAAGAGACTCACGTTTCAGCTGAACAAAGGTGAGCTGATCGATCGCGCGTCGCACCGGCTTGTCGTCGAGCGTGAGATCGAGCAACGGTAGCCTAGCGATCTCTTGGACGCCTTCGGCGCCGCCCCACGATCCGGCGGCGTTCGAAGCTCGGACCGAGAGCATGCCACCGATCTGCAGGAAGGCCGCGCTGTCCGTTTCCTTCAGGGTCTCGATGCAGAACGTGAGAAGAGCCGTGGTGGCTTGCATGTGCGACGTGCATCTGGCCACTTGGTCCTTCAGGGAGCGCACTCTCGCTTCCCTGGTCTGCCGAGCGGCTTCGATCAGTCGCGACTTCCTCGCCTGCAGAAGGCTCACCAGATTCGCCACTCTGTCCTCCACCTCCTCCTCCAGAGCCACGCACTCTTCCTGTAACCGCGAGCACCTCCGGTTAATCTCAACTTTTCCCCAACACCGTAGTAACCGGCGCCGCGCGTCGGACGACGTTATTAGATCGTCGAGAGTAATTCGTTTGCTCGACTCCGGTTCCAGCTCCGACGCGGTAATTCGCATTATCTGTAATAATATCGGCCGCGCCGACTTCACCAACGAATAGATCACGGGAAGAGACGTAGTCGGAGATGGCAAGGACGCTGGGACAGCCGGTGCAATTAACGCGGCGGCGTCCTTCCGTAATTTCATGGAACCAGTCTTCCTGCTCCGACCCGGCCCCCGAGACTACTCGTCCCGTCTCCGACGAGAAGCAAAATTTAAAGAGGACGCCAAAGGCGAATACTCACGTGCACTTTGTCCGTCATTCCTTTGAGCCTCTGAATGAACTCCGTCGTCGAGCGTGCCCTCTCCGACAGCTGCTGCAAATTGTGCGACAGCTCCGTCTGCAACAAACGTCAAAGGGCTCGTGTTATCGGAAGGGATATCGATGGCGAGTCTCGCCGACGGTTTCGACTCTCTGCGTCGAATGTGAACCGAGATTTCGGGTTCTCGCACAAGCCTGGTTGTTTGGCGACGATACGCTGATCCGAAAACGACCGAGTCGCGTTTCTTTCGTTAGCGGCGTTATCGCGAGCTCGCAGCCCACGCGGTTCGCTTTTCGACTCTTGGAACAATCGAGACGCGGGGGACAGGCTCGCGTAAGCACCCTTTTCCCCGAGTTTCTATCTCCTCTCCCGCTCGGCTACCACGACCCAGCCAGCCCTAGCAGAACAATGAAGCACCGAAACAGGATCCTGCGTAAACACGATATCTCCGGCAAACGGTTACTGCATCCCTGCTAGAATTTATGGCTGGCATTTTGTTGGGCAAACCATAAATGCTACTAGGGACGTTACCGAGCAAACGATTCTCGATTCGTCAGGATTGCGCTACCGCTGTCGCGTCGCTTCGAGGAGGAACGACCGCGCGCGCGGCTTATCCGTCGCGCGTTTTCAATGTCGCCAGAACCGTTTCGCGTCGAGCGTTTTCAATGGAAAAGTGCCGCGATGCGAAAACACGGACGAGTCGGTCGCTTTTTTTTGTGTCCCTCCTATACTACTCTTAGTCCTCCACCTCCTGGGCCGTGCGGATCGCCGACGTTTTCATTACGACGAGACTACAATATTCTCTGTTCGTCGTGTACCCTCTTCATCCAACGACAAAGAGATCGATATAACAACGAGGAAAATCGCGATACAGTCCCGCCCGACGCGACGCGAGTCGTCGTCGTGTTTTTTCGTCCGATACGGGCGAGAAACAACCCGGGCGACAAGTACCTAGTGACAAGTTTAATTCGTTCTCGTAAGCCTCGTCGATCTACCAGTTAATGGACCTCGATTGGCGGCGTCGCTTAATCGAATCGTTTACAATGCTCCCGAACATCTGCCTGTTGTTCTCGAACGCGTTCGTTGCTCTGCGCAAAACAATCCACGATGTCCTGCAGCGACGAATTTGTTGTTACCGTGGTCTATATAGATGTATATTTGATATAGACATTTTATATAGAGAAGTGTGAAATGAACGACCAAACCGTGCACCGATAATATTAACGGTTCATTATTAACAACATATACGATCGATAGAAGAAACATATTTATCTGTCTTTCAATTTTGATGGAAGTCGAGTCGCGCACAGCGCGCGGCGGCTCGGAAGTTTGAGCAGAGACGAAATGAGAGTGCCCGGAGTCTTTTCTGCCATCCACTTTCGCCAGCATAGAAACAGGATACCCAGATTTAGCAATTGAACATTCTACCATGGAAGAAAACCTATATCCATATCTAGCAATATCATTATTTATTTATTATAAAGAAGAGAAAAAAAGATATACGACAACTCGTTTAACAACAAGAAGGGACATGCACTAATCGACATGGTACCACCATACAATCCTGCGTAGTTGTATTTGAAAATTTGGTAAAGAATTGACTATTAAACCCCGTACACTGTATTACATATTACGGTCGTCGTTCGTCGTACTATTTCGTGCATTGTGCACACCGCGTTGACGGAGAAGGGGCGAACCCCATCGCCTACTACCACCGTCTATGGTTTTCACGGTTACGCACACCAAGAGCGATCGATTCGGAGGAAATTATCCCTTTCTGTCGTACCGTCGCACCCTTTCCGTTTCTCTCTCTCCGACTTTCCCCGACGATTAACAGAACGCCCGTTAACCCCGTTAGCGCGTCGTCTACCGTCGAACTCGAACGGACAAAACACAATTTTCGACCGGATTACGAAATCGCGGAGCTTCGTCCCTACCAAAGTGACACGGCGCGCGTCGTTGCCCTGGTTCGCGATCGTTCTGGCAGCTGGCGGAGCACTACCAACGGTTCACGGTTTTCGTGTAAATATAGAAAGGGATCTAGGTACGAGGGACTCTCGCAGCACCGCCGAAACTCCACGTGAAACTCGGGACACCGTTCGCTCCCCGTTTTCCAAATCGTCCGCTGAGTCATCGATCCTCCTCTGCCCCCCTGTGCTTCGTTTAAGATTTTTCTACTCTTTTGTTCCTCGATTTAGATGAAATAAAATTTGATTCGTTTCTAATATTTAAGCATCAAAATAAATATAGCAATACAAAAAATAGGCATTTTTTCTCCCGTCTACGATAGTTTTGTGCACGAAGACGTGTTTTGAGCGCGCTCTATCTCTCTCCGGCTCTCGTGGTTCGCAATTCGCGAGTCGGGACCCTTGACGTACGCATCAACTACGACAGATCTAATTAGGACCGCGACCGACTGTCGACGCGAAACGAGTTGCCGACTCCACGGTCCGGCTTTCGTGCACGGATTTCCGATGACCGCCGGCATAACTCGTTTCAACTACGGGAGAGAACGATGCCGGTGGACAAAACGAGAAAAATAATGAACCGATCGATATTGTACTTCGAATCGAGCCAACCGACCATGGAGGTTGCAGGGGATCGGTCGGTGAACGGTCTAGGCTAATTGTACGGGGAAGAGAAGGCCTCCGGGTCCATTTCGGTGCTCCCGAAGACGAAAGAAAAGACGAAAGAAAATGAAACGGAACGAAACAAAAGGAACACGGGTGTCGTAAGCGCGCACGCAGCAGCTGCGGCGCGCGGACCCTCCGAAATTTTCGCGGTGGAAGGCAAAAGATTCGCGTGCTGTGCTCCGCTCGATATTTTTAGAAGATGAAAGGAAAGACGGAAACGACACTCGCGCGACACGCTGACTACCAGGGCCCTTCTCGATCGCGGGACAGAAGGATACGAATCCGACGAATCCTGCGGCAAGAAGTCGATGATCGGGACACCCTGTATGTATTGGGCCTTAGACCATATATATATATCTATAGACGCGGCGAGATAAAACTGCCTCGTTACCAGATTAATTGTAATCGCTTCGTCTCATACACTATCCACCATTTTAAATGATCTCGAATCGAGACTTGTGGACACCAGATAATTTTGGATCTCGTCACACTGCATCGTATGCACAATACTATACCTATGCCGCGTCTATGGGTATATATGGTCTAAGTATTAGGCCGAGGTACTGGTCCGAGTGTCTACCGCGAAACACGAAGCCTTGCACGGGAGAACAAATTGCTCTCGGCTACCCTTCTTTCTGCTTGACGAGCCTGCACAAAGGTGGCCATAGGCGTAGAGGCTGTTTCTATTAGGTCATGTCTTAAATCTTCAAAAGCATCTACGATGATGCCTCCAGATTACAGACAGACCTTGATCGCTTCAGCAATTGATGTCGTACGAATGGAATGGAACTTAACATTAAGAAATGCCATGCTACGCGGTCGTCCCGTCGCTCTTTACCTTTCATACATCCTTACCATCTCAATGACAGTATTCTTCCTTTCAATAAATGAGGTGAAGGATTTGGGAATTCATTTCTCTTCTCATCTTTTGTTTTTTTTTCTTTGTCTTTGCGCGCATGTCCCTTCTTTCTTATTAGATAAGTATAGTCTTGTATCTTTCTCTTTCTTTTTAAATACTTATGTAAAAAGGGCTTCTACCCGTCTATAATAAATAATATTAATAAGTTCGAGTCGATTTTCTGTATAAATTTCACGCGTCGACTTGTAAAGTTTACAGCGATACTAACGGTAGACAGACGGCGTCGGCGAGAGCCGGCGAAGAGAAAAGAGGGTAGACTTAGCCGAGGGCGATCCATTTTCCGCTGTTAAATTCGAAACGAAATTACGCCAAGGCACGGGGAGTGAAGGGACAGAGGGACGAGGGAACGACGAACGAACAACCCAACCACGTCGAGAGAAAAGAGTATACCCGATAGCGAAAACGTCACGACATGTATCGTGCGTGGCGGCACTATGTAACGCACTCTCTTACACCCCTGCGCTGACTACGCCGACTGCGTGCAAACCGCTTCTTAATACACCGGCCAGCCACTCATAAATATTCGAGATATCGTATCGATACGCGCGTATCTGGTCCGTCCGGCCCGATCCGACCAGCACAGTGGGGTCGCGGCCCCGAAAACCTAGCAGAAACTCGAAATATGAAAATCCAAGAATTCATGATTCAAGGGAATTATAGTTAAGGATAAGTTCTCGTAGAATGCGAACAAAAATAACGATATTGAATGACTAAGTTCGACGTTGTTCGAGTTTCAAATTTTTTGGTCATTCCTATCAAGTTTCTAATAAGTATATTCTTATAGGTACGCGATAATATTTGCCTCTTTTAAACCTAGTGTAAGAAATAACTGAACTGTTTAATTGTAACTCCGATTTAATAATTGTAAATAATAATAAAAATAATTTTGAATCCCTTGGTTTCAAAGAGTAATTGACATTCGAAAGCCAAAAAATTGAATTCTGGCCACAAAAAGTTTCGGACCACTGTGCTCCAGTGTCATGACCCGGAGATTCTCGCGAATCGAGTTCACGCTCGAAGCAGCCTCGATGAATCGCACGAGTGTTCGACGTTCCCCGATGGCAAACGATCGGGAACTCGTTGAACCCTCTCTCTCTCTTGCGCGCTCTCGTTCGTGCGCCCACGCGCTTTTTTGTTTATTTACCAGCACTAGCGCGAGTACGAGAGTACGATCACGAGTAACGAAACGTCAGTGGCTGGCATGGTTCCAAGGCTATTTTCGTTTTCAGGTTCCTACGTCCCCGTAGCGCTTCCCCTCCATTTTTCCACCGTAACTATCTAGCTTCGTGGATCCAAGTTCGCGCGGCGTTATCAACCGCGAGATCGCGGCTACGAGTAACGGGGAGGAGTAAGAGAAAGGGAGCCCCTGCGACTGGCAACCGACCGAAGCGAGATTACAGTTTCGCGCGGCGATTTGCCTCCGGCGGGGGCACTCGAATTTATCGCGCGAAACAGTGAAAGGGGGTAAGTCCGGCGAAAACGTTAGCCTCGGATAAATGGCCGCGGCCTTCTTCTTCGAACGAGGCACGTCTTCTTCGTTGAAATTCGAGGAGGGTAAGAAAGCAAGCACGCGTCGCGAAACTTTCTCGAAACCGCGTTAACGAACCGCGAACATACACCGCGTTCCAATTACGCGAGAGCATACGACGCTCGAGTCGTTCCACTCGAAAAGCCCGAAGAAAGCGGACGGTCGACGAGAAACACGGTTAGGTCTATGTGTTACAGATAACGCTTTACACGGGGGAAAAGTCGTGGGAGGAATCCTCGAAGATGCTCTTGCTAGGCGATTCGCGTGGAGGTACCTGGACCCGACGCTATTTTCCAGCAAGTTTCCATTTACGGGAGTCTAATGGTACAACCTGTCTAGAAAGTCTCGACGTTCGCGTCCAGCGGAGAGAGACTGTCCACTCTCTGCCGGGACACCGTGAACGCGCGCAATCGAACGTGTACCTATCTACGAGAAGGTACTGGCCGTTAGCTATCGAGTACGTAGAATCGAGTGAAGCCCTTCTTCGCACGGATCGGTAAAGTTTTTGTTACGAGTTTATTATCTCAAGTTCTTTCCCGGATAACACGAACGCAGTTTTCTTCGGACTTTCTTGCACGCGTCGCTGCGTCCTCCGTGGCAAGAGTACAAGAGAGAAATCGAGCACGGGCTTCGGTACGGTTTCGGGTAACTATACACACGTTCGATCCTCCCACCTCTTCTCCCGCGAGCTCGCATTATTCTCCTGAGGCTGGCTGCGCGCTCTCTTTCGTGCCCGTGACACGGAAAACGAGGTGTGGCTGCTAGAATCGAGACGCGAACAAAAGACGGGCCATCTTCGGCGAGCAGAGGAGAGAGAGTGTCGGTTGTTGTTGAGATGCAAGATATAGCACGTGACATAACTAGAAAGTAACTAGAACCTTGCTAGATTTTGTATCGAAAATTGTATCGTGTTTGCTCTACTTTGGACTTATTTTTCTGTCGCGATTTTTCACTCATATGATGAGGCATATCAAATGAACTCTTGTGCAGCTCAAAACATGCTCGAATAAGGTAAAAAAACGACAACCCGCAAACTCATGTTTCGATACAAAATCTATTAAGATTCTAGTTTCTTTCTAGTTGTGTCACGTGCTATCCCTTGCCTGTTAAATAACGGCTGTCGCAAGGAAAGCTCTCAACGAGCACTCTCACGCGGCGAGGCACGCGACACTGACACGCGATATCGGAAACAGCTGTCGATACAAGTTTAATCGAGACCCTTTCGTTGTCTATTCTCGACCCATCTCGCTATCCACGACCCGACTCGACCCTAGCAGGGTCGTCGCTCCGCGCGCGGCCTCGGAAATAGAAACCAGTTTCCCGTCAAGGTCGCAGATATCGATTCGAGAGACCTGATGGTATATCGATGGTGTGACGAGGGCGCACGTACCTTTTGCGCCTTGCAGGCAGCGGCCAAGGGTAGCACGTCGTGGGAATGAGCCGCGTGTCGATCTCGAAGACACAACGAGCATATCGCGATCTTGCAGAGAGCGCAGTAGAGGGTAAGAGGCTCGCCGTTGTGATCGTTGCAAACCGAAGTCGGGTCAGTGTTAGGACCCCGCGAGCCCTTGCTGCCGTTCGACTGCCAGCTGCCTCGCGGTGGGCCCAGCTTGTGATTCGCCAGTGGTCCCCTCTTCGGATGACAGGATTCTCTGCAGCCTTCGCAATACAGCACCTGAAACCATTCCCGTCTTTCAAAATCTCGTCGAGCCGCAAGGATAAATAGGCCTCTGGGACCCTCTACAACTACCCCCTATCCCCGTATATGTATTTACATATGCATGTAACGCGATCGAAATTCAGTTCAAAACTCAAATCGAATGTAATAAAGGTATGCTAAATCAGGCTACTCTTAAAGAAGCCTGTAAGCGCTCTTTGTCCGAATATTATAATCTCCGTGGAGAAGGCTGAAAGTTCCATGACGATTGGTTAAAAATTTCGAGTCGGTCACGAGATTGGTTAACAAGTTTTTTGCACGGTTCCTCCCCGGAATTTTCATTTATAATTCCTGACGCGACGGCTTTTCTTTCGAGGTAGAGGAAGAGGTAAAGGGAGATAAAAGATAAAGTTAAACTAGATTATTCTATCTTGAACCAAAGAAGGTTGTAAGTGCCATTTAAGTGGAATTTCCTCAAGAATTCTATTTTCCGCAAGAAATGATGCGAGTTTCCCCGCGTTGATTAGAAGATTCCTTTTACAGGTTTCCCATGGATTTTCCTCGTTCATGTTCATGCTTACAGCCTTGTTCGAAAAATTCTAAAGCCTCAATTCGAAAAATGTGAGAAGCAAGGATGCGAAGAGATACCCGGAGAGGGTGAACCGACCTCGCATTGCTCGCAGGCGACGGTCGCATCCCTGGGTTCGCCCTCGCACATCTGGCACTGCATCCTCGTGTTCCTGGACTCGAGGTACTTCTCGACGATGCGCTGCATCGCCCTGTACTTGGGCAGATTGTGTGCACCGCCCTCATCGAAGTAAACAGTCTTTTGACAGATGGGACAGGAGAGGCATAGGGTGCCGCCCGACGGTGGAAAGCCGCCGTTTCCCGGCGTGCCGACGTAACTGCCGGGCCGGGAGCTGGTGGACGTGCTGCCGCAGACCACGCCGGAGTCGGTCTCCGACAGGATCGAGAGTTTGTCGGCTTCCTGGTCGGAGCCGGGTGCGTTCGAGGAATCTGTGGACTCTGGCGGCGAATCCGGAGCCGCCTGCAGGTTGACCGCGCACGGCAAGCACAGCGCGTGCCAGCACGGCAGCAGGACCGGCTCCATGAACAGTTCCTTGCAGTTCGGACATCGCAATTCGTCCTCCATTACTCGAGAGACTCGTCCGCCACGCCGATCGCCACGCCGCTCACCGAGATCGAGAGAGCCACTCCTCGATTCGTCTCGCGAATGCAACGCCGATTCTTCTTCCCTATTTGCCGTCTTCGATTCGGAAAATGATTCGCGAACAACAGGGGATATTGTCCGCGGACCGAACCAACCAACCAACGATCGATCTCCCTCGCGTTCCTCTCCGCTAGACGCTCGGTCGATGCGGTTGTTCCCACCTACGAAAACAGTTCTCCTCTCGCGTCCATCCTTTCCTCGCAACTATATCCTCCAACTCTCTTCCACCCTTCCTTCCGTTCCCAGACGTCGAGTCCAATCCGCTCGGAACCCGGAACTGTGTCTCTCGATGGCGCGTGGAACCGTTCGATTCTCGTCACGATATCACGCCGCGACGCATTCTCTTCGAACGGCGACACACGATCGCAGCCTTCTACAATTTCTCTATCCGACTTTGATCGACCTCTCGTTTATTCCTCGCTTCGATAGACCAGCCTCGATTCCATGGACATCCCCTCACCGAACTCCCAGATGAACCGTATCTACATTTTTTAACGATCGCGCGTCGAAAGGATACGCCGACGACGCGCCTCCACGTCTCTCGACGAAATTCGCTCGGGAACAAAGCGCGGGAGGTCCTTGCTGCGACATCCACGCACTAGTGATGCTCAAGATTCGTCCTCCGGACTATGGATGTTCACGATTCCGTCTCGATTAGCTGGATATCGAACTGTGCCGGGAGGAGCGTCCGCGAGAACCAAGCACGCAACGAGCCGTCACCGGGTTGACTGACACTAGCCGCCGTGGCGCTCTCGCGCATCGCTTTCGCGCATCGCTTTCGCGCATCGTGGTTCAGGTCCGACGCTACTGTCTCTCGGGCCCTTTTTTTTTAATTTCGGGAAATCCCTTATGGATAACCATCCCTATCGTCGAAGATACGCATGGCCAATGCTCCTGCACATTACTGCGGGCACCCTGGATATCACCGTTGTAATAATAATTTTATTTAATTTCGGCCTCGTGGCCAAGAAATTGAACTTGCCTCTACAGATCTACTATATCACTCATACTGGATGGAAATCCATCTATCCATTCATTCTTCCACCCATTCCTCCATATCTTATGCCATTTGTTAATTTCATCAAGGATCACCGTTGTATTCAACTGGGCTACCGCTGTCTCTATATCTAGACCTTCCATTTATGTCTCTCGGGCCCTGGACAACACGGCTCCAGGCGTTTTCTACTTTTCTAGTCTTGCCCTCGAATTTTACTTGCGCCCGTTTCTTTTTTGGAAAAAGTTCGTCCGGTACTCGAGCGCGTTGCGAGAGGAGACTGCGAATAACATATGTTTTCTATGGTACTTTCTGTCGAACGGTATCTCTTTTCTCTCTCTCTCTCTCTCTTTCTCTCCTCTCGGTCATCGACCATTGCGTAGTCAATCGAAATGTGTAGATTATTAAAAACCATCTGTATTTAACATATTTGTCCAATTTCTTTCGCAAAAGGATCGTCCTGTCTTCGACGCGTTTCGAGAGGAGACTGTGATAGTACTTTCTGTCTAACCGTGTCTCTCTTCTCTCTCTCTCTCTCTCTCTCCTCTCTGACCCTTTGACCCTTACGTAGTCAACGAAAATGTATAGATTATTCAAAAGCTTTTGTATTTAACGTATTCGCGTAAATTCCTCGTTTCAAGATTGTAAATAATTACATTAGCGAGCGAGGAATGGATGTTCAGAATTTTGTAATATTGTTTAGAGGAACATTAGGAAATTGTTTACGGTTGATACGTCCCTTACGGTGTGGAGGCGCCACATGCCAGGCGATACGATTTTATCAGAGACGGATCCGCGAGGACAGAAAATCTCGTCATCCTTCTCCAGCTCGTTGACTGTGGAGGTAAGCGCTAAAATTTTCCGTCGTAAACCGCGCGTATGCAAAAACACTGGTTAGACCGATGAAAGGTACGGGAACCCCGCCCGTGTCTGAAGTTATTGTTTATTCGGTTGTTCCACGTCTGATCGCTGCTAGATATACTACTAGAACATATCCGTGTAAACATTAGGTTTTCTCGTGCCGCGTTACGTAACGGAAAACACGCGTGTCTTTACAGGCGCGAATGCATGCAATATTTCAAGAGTATCGAAAGATTATATAGACTCTCCTGAACATACTCGGAACATCGCACGCATACAATTTTAACATTTTGGGCCGATGATCGGGTTGACATTTCTGGAATTATTAAATGGAAACACGTGGCAACGTCCATCGAAATGAAGTATGAAGCACGCGTGACACGGTGGGCAGGAACGTGCCAATTATTGAACCGATGCCAACGTAGTTATTAGTTAAATGTCCGCTCGTTGCATCGCTCGCTTACCTGTGTACGTGTGTGCGATCGCGTTATGTATGTACACCGTTTAAAGGTTGTGAAAAACGCCAACCTAGCGGTGCAAGCCGCTTCTCGTCTGATGTTTCAGCAAATGTCTTTGTATCTTTTCTAGATATTCGTCGATTACTAAATTTCATGTAACACACATTGCAAAAATGAAAACAAGCATGACCGTTCGCTTGACGAGAAGGATCGTGTTCCAACAATATTCCCTCGCACGTCGCTATGGATCGCAATCCAGGTTAGCGGGTCATTGACCCTACAAAATACTTTGTGTATCAAGCACGGACAATCTATCGATCTCTTAGACCACGACTCCGTTCCGTTGAAAAAAGAGAACTGTTTGCTTGCGGAGCCCTTGCAATCTTACAAAGAGTGTGTACAACTTTCAGCACAGATTCATGCGGTACGTACGACTTGGTGATCGTCGGGGGTGGTATCGTTGGGTGCGCCACTGCCCGAGAAATGATGATAAGACATCCTACTCTAAAGATGGCGATCGTTGAAAAGGAGAGTCAATTGGCGAAACATCAAACGGGACATAACAGCGGCGTCGTACATGCCGGCATTTATTATGTACCCGGCAGCATGAAAGTAAAGAAACGAACAAATTTCTTCATTTTCTTTTTTTTACGAATGCTTTTCAGTAATTTAATTAGCATTCGAACTGATATCCGTAAAACGGACGTTAGAGCAACGCTTCGTTAAGAGTTTCTTGATCCGACAGGAAATGATTGCAGGCTAAACTATGCGTGGAAGGTTTGAAACTGTCCTACGAATATTTTTGTAAGAACAACATACCCCACAACAAGGTTGGAAAACTGATCGTCGCGCAGACCCCAGCACAGGTTAAAAGAATAGACGATCTGTTCGATCGAGGGACCAAGAACAACGTGCCGGATCTTGAAGTGGTCGAGAAAGACTGTATATCGAAATACGAGCCGAAATGTCGAGTACTGAACACTAAAATTAAATATTGTCTCTTCGCGAGGATCGAGACTCCCCCTCCCACAGCACACACACAATAAAACATGCGTCTATTGCCACAGGGAGAGAAGGCACTGTGGTCACCCTGGACGGGTATAGTCGATTGGGCGGTTGTCTGTAACCATTTTGCCCAAGATTTTCAAAAGATGGGCGGTCAGATATTCCTAAATTACGAAGTGACCGGGTTCGCGGAAATGCCAGAGGCGCACGGTAAAGGAGAATTGGCTCCCATTTCGGTACAATCTAAGAACAAGGTAAATCTTGATCACTTTGTCTCTTCGTATCGATGCTCTCCATTCGTTACACCGTTTCGTTCTCCATTTGGATTCCAGTGTATTCCAGCTAAATACGTGTTAACTTGCGCCGGCTTGCACTCGGATCGTCTGGCCGTTATGACCGGATGCGATCTCAGTCCACGAATCGTTCCGTTTCGCGGCGAATATCTCTTGCTGAGCGACAAGAAGAAACACGTGTGCACGACCAACATATATCCCGTACCGGATCCTAGATTCCCTTTCTTGGGCGTTCATTTTACGCCCAGGGTGAACGGCGATATATGGCTCGGACCGAACGCGGTCTTGGCGTTCGCCAGAGAGGGTTATCGGTATTACACGATACTAGTTTCGATCGCTCGACAATCGCTAACATTCCTCATCGACGCTTTTCGTTGTAATCCACCATGTTCGTTTTCCATTTTCAGATGGCGCGACGTAAACATTAAGGATTGCATAGAGATGGCGAAATTTCCTGGATTATACAAACTCTGCTTTAAATACTTTATACCCGGTTGCAAGGAGATGATCAAATCCATATTTTATCCACTCGCGGTAGGTGATTTGAAGAAATTCATTCCCGAAGTATCCGTTAAGGACGTGAAAAGGTGAGTGTGGAAAATTCGACGAGGAAAGTCCCTTGAAAATTTGGCAATTTTTTTATCCAATTCTCTTGACGCGTTGTTTGCCGTGTGTAGGGGACCGGCTGGTGTTCGAGCACAGGCGTTAGACAATAATGGAAAGTTGGTGGACGACTTTGTTTTCGACAGTGGAAAAGGTGCTATCGGTAGCAGAGTGATGCATTGTCGAAACGCGCCTTCTCCGGCAGCTACCAGTAGTATGGCGATCGCCAAACACATCGCCGAGAAACTAGAAAACGAATTCAAGTTTTAGACCGCCTCGAAAGAATCGCCGTCAATGAGAGACTGCTGTTTGATATGAAATTTTTTACTCCTATATAGTTTTGATACGAACATAGGTCGGTTTATTACACGTGTATAATTCAGATGTATACGTGCATACGCATATACATACGTCTATGTCCTCTCTTGCCTGTCTTCCTCTTGGTCTGTACAAATCTACATTCGGAAACAAACGTAAAAGTTCCTCGTACTTTCGAATAGAAACGAAGAATATGAGCAGAATGTATCGATATAATCGTTTTTCCATGATATGTAATTATAACAAGGTACACGAGACACCGCACTAAATTATCCTAAATCCCGACCCCGATATCATGAGACGCGAATTTGCGAAATCCCAAGCGGCGGTTGAATGGAATCCCATGTTCGACAGGACAACCCCGTATTCGCTTAACGCGAACATGGAATAGACTGAAACGGAATAATTTGTATCGTTAAATGTGGTCCTTGAAACGTTGTTATCGTTATCGTTTTCGACTCACCTAGAGGTTCACAGTATCTGTTATGCCTATAGAAAAAATAACATGCGCAGAGTATGCAAAACACATTCAACACCATTGCCCTCCACTTCCATTTCATAGAAGTGGTTTCCGACATTTCCCTTGTGACGTTACGACAGTTCTTCATGATAAAATACGCAACGATCATGTGAATAAATGACATTATCAAAAACGTTATAAAAGATAATTTGTGGAAGGCTACAACAAAGAGAACAAAATATACACATAAATAATTTGTTACAACGTACACGTGCACAGACATATGTACACACCATAATTTTCGTCGGACGTCCAAAAGCTTAAAGTAACGAGAGATATGTTTTCAATGGCATTCGTAACGATAGCTGCGTTACATATGCTTTGTGCCCATTTATAAATATGTTCCTTGTAATATCGGTAATACATTATTAATATTAAGACCCTGATGGATGCTTGCACGGCAATTGCCAGCTTCCACACATCTCTTTGGGGTCTGTAATGTCCAATTGCGGCCGATACGGATGGTAGAAAATTATATACCTGGTAAAAGAATTCTTGTACAGATATGTACACAGCTGTACAAAATAAAGAAGCACCCAGCCATATTTAATAGCGAAGCGTAATAAATCAAACAAGAACACGGTAAGTTTCTGCTGTTAATTCGATCATTGTGCAATACAATTTCAACATAAAGATATTATTTGTTATTATGTTTTATGATTATACTGGGTGCTTGTTTCTTTCCACAGTAGCGTATACATACATATAGATATAGAAATGCAGACGCACACAGATACATACACACACGCTATCTTATTGCTGATTATGTAAATGGAGCGACTGGAAAGTAATAGAAGAATATGCAACATACCTTGCAGTGCGTCGAGGTAGAGTGCTCGAAATTGTACATAACGGACCAAATGACGCAGAAAGTAAACGCTAGAAACGGCAATGAGACGGTGAACCATGTCACCCTGGCAAAAGGCAATACGACTCGTGCTTTCGACATGTCCTCTTCCACTAACGGAATATATTCTGACCCCACTCTTGCCTTGCTCATCGCGTTATATTCGACAGACTTATTTACGTCATAAGAAGCAAAGTTTGTTACTAACTTAATAGGCTAAAGTATAAAACGCTTTATCGGTACGCGTACGGAACGCGTCGGTTTCTCTCCGATCGTTTTGCTTCGTCACCGTAAATCGACAACGGCATCTAATCGAGGAGACATCGTCGAGATCGACGAACGAACAGTCGCACGAATTAAATTCACTGCAACTTTCGAGTAATAACATGTTTCGGCGAAGATATCAAAACATGGAGGTTACCATTTTGATGATAATGCGATAAATCAACCTTCCTGTTTCGCTCGCGTCCTCGGATTCAGAATTCCGCAACGCCATCGTGCGGAAAAGGCTTCGGGTGATTCGTAGTCGTAGTCGAACGGGTTTCGGTTGAATCGCACCAGGGTACGCTAGTCGATTGTTTACGGCGGGGTTCGTCGTCTGAAAGTATCTGAAAGTCAGCTGTTCCGTTCATTTCGTTATTTGTTGTTTAATTTTTGGTGACTGTAATTTCTTACGAGCGAGAAATTAAGCAGTAATGCGAGAATTCGCGAGTCGTTGTCGTTGCGAATGAAGTGGTGCAGCGCGAAATCTGTGGTGAAGACAACTGAAGACAACTTTGATCCTTTGAGGTTAAGTTCCGAAACGAAGTAGCTGAAGAGGATCAGTCAACAAAAACAACAGTAATTTCCCGACTACCGTTTCGACATGTAAGTGAAATCATTTTTATTGACATATTCTCCGAGCTGGAGTAACGCCAGGAATAAGCGACCGTGAATTATCGAGGCAGATATCGTCGACAAAAGTTGACAGCTCTTTATCGTTTCGATCACTGTTGTATGCGGTTGTATGATGCAGTTGTTCGTGTTGTTTCTGCCTCCCATTTTGAGGAACAGAACCGATATATATTTAGTTATGGTTGCGTTGTTTACGATCACGGTGTTTTTTCACAGTTATTTATGATTCCTCGATAGGATGCATCTCATAATAAATAAGATCACAGAAAGTTAGAACGTATTATGAAATATGATTTGTTCCACTATCGTTTTTGTCTATTTTTATTTAAAAAAGAACAGGAGTCCTCGTCCCAGGTCCCTGAATCACCTCGTATACGGTCTAAGATAACAAAGTAGTAATGGGCACCATCGATTAAAACTATCGACTAAATCGATTGAATTGAATTTTAACGAGCGGGAGTTTTGAATAGATTTTATAAGATTTACTATCAAATACGTTCACTCATTAGCTATATCGAATAATTCGTTTGATAAGCATGTGTATGTAGCAACTAAATAGTAATTAGTCGATAGTTGAATTTAATCCATGGTTCCCATGACTATGACAAGGGCTATAGCCTTTTAAGGAAACCTGCCTTATCGAACGCGTCCAGAGAGATCCATGCGCGCCTTGGTGCTGCAACCATCCCTTGCAGCTTGCAAGTCGGGAACGTCTGTAGCTTTGTACGTGATTCTTTTCTCTCGTTTCGCGATTCGACGTCGACGATCCAATTTAAACTTGGCGAACCGGAGGAACAGAGAGGAAATTCCTGCAATCTAGATTCGAGAGGCATAGAATCCGGATAGTTTAAACGCGGAGCTCGGTAGGCAAAGGTAAATATTTCTCTCCGAGAATATTGGAAACATAACAAACAGCAGGGGTGTCTATCGAAAAATTGATTGTTTCGTTTGCCGCTGGCCCACGAAATGGTTCACGTCTCTCGCGGGAAACGGAAACATCTATATTTGCTCTGGCAACCGGAGCCTATCGACTTCACGCTCGAACGAAATCGGCGCGCATTGCCGTCACCAAATTCTATTCGCATCAGACCAACGTGTACACACCCCTTCGGATAATCTCTGTATTATGCAGCAACCGATTTTTTTTAGCTTCCTAAACGTTTCTCCCGCGACACCAGAGAAACTGGGAGACCCTCTCGACTGCGTTACAAACGTTTTACGATCCCTGGTATCGGGCAATTTGGCATTCGACGCGTCCTTCTTCCGCGGGAAATACTTTGGCACCGATTCACGGTACTTATTACGCGATACTTGATCGTTGCTTTCGGTTCCGGCCCCCGTAATAGTTCGGTCTCGAGACAAAGCGAACCATACGAAAACTTGTTACAGAGAAGTTTTTTTTTTCTTTTCGTTCACTCCACCACCCGAACGGTCTTAATTACAAACGAGTCACATTTGATTCCATCTAAAGCGAAAGCCGTATCACTCGTATTTGTTGTAATGTTAATGTTCAATTAATAATTACCAAAATTATGATCGTCGTTTACATGGAAATATTGATTCGCCAAAACTTTTTATCCGACCGCATATTATTATTATTATTTATTTATTATAAACGGAACGAAATCCTTTTACACAACTGTTTACAATAACAAAGAAGAAAAATATAAGACTACTCGTTTAACAACAACAAAGAAGGAACACGATTATAAATAGTGTGGCTGAAAAAATATGTTTCCAATACTTGAAAAAGATATTTATCCAATATTTTTGTGCAACTAGGGATGTTCGTCGGTTGTTATTACCGGGGTGGGTTTACCGTTAAGCGAAGGGATTACGCGGAAGCGAAAAATCTGTTTCCGTTTCCGGTACGGAGCCAGGGTAAATCTGCCTTCGAGCGTGAGACAAGGGGAGAGCTGAGAGGAAGGGGTGGGGTGCAAGAAACGAGGGAGCCTGGGTTAGGGTCAAGGGGAAGGGGATGTGGGTGTGGGTGACACACTGTACGCTGTACGCATACAGGACATTGGAACATATGAAGTATAGCCGGCGAAGAAGCGAGCGCAGGCGCGGATCGGACTCGGTGAACGCTCAACATCCGCGTGGCGCGAGTTAGAAGTCGGCCTCGGTCTTTTAGTGTCGGCCCGTTTCTTCGCACGGTCTCGTTCAACTCGCACACCGTGGGCCGTGGAACTTGAAAGTCAAGCATCGGGAAGTCTCGGCGTTTTCCATCGGAGTAAGCGTACCACCTGCCGATTTCGTTTTAGCCCTGTTAAACACGGCGGGGTGCGAGATGAGCGCGCGATTTATGGGCGACATCCCCGAATCCCCAGCCGCATCGTTGTCCTATCGCTATCCCGGCGATCGCTGATGGACTTCGGAGCCCGGTGGTCGCGATCGAATAAGATCCTCTGAGATCGATCGAAGACGAGTAGAGAAGTGATATCCTTCCGTAAACGAGAAAACCGAAGAAAACAACAAGCATGACGGAGCAAAGTTTCGAAGACGTGGAACAACCCCGGAAGAGGAACACGGCGCAGCGTCGATGGCGTATCTTGGCGAAGACGCTGATCGGCCCGCGAGAGGAGGCGATCTTCACGGAGGCGGAGAACGACGTGTCGGTTCGTCGTTTCACCAGCTTCGGTCTGCTGAAGACCGTTCGATTGGAGAACGCGGAGAAGAAGGAGGAGGAGTCCGGCACCAGGTGGTACGAGTACTCCGGAAACGTGGAGAACCGGAAGTTCACCGTGCAGATTCGTTGGCTGAAGAAGAGTTTCACGGCGAACGAGCTGATCGGCTTCAATAACACCGGGAACGTTTGCGTGTGGCCTTCGGAGGAATGCTTGGCGTACTATCTGCTGAAGAATCGCGAGATCTGTCGAAACAGAAGGGTTCTCGAGCTCGGGGGTGGTATGAGTTGTCTGGCGGGGGTGATCGCGGCCAAGTATTGCGGGCCGAGCTGGGTCTCGCTCACCGATGGAAACGCGAACAGCGTGGAGAACGTTCGGTGCATCGTCGCCAGGAACGAGATGGCCGATTTCGTCGAGTGCCGCGTCGTTCGATGGTCCAAGGCGGCCCGAGGTATCAGGTCAGCCAGGTCGGCCAAATCGTTCCCTTACAGCAATCCCATCAGTCCTCGGATCAAGGTGATTTTCTCGAGAGTCCGTTACCAAAACGTTCTCTTTATACTCTTCCTCCCGTTCTTCTTATTATTATTTTGTTGTTGTTACCGCGGACACCGGGAAACCGAACACGGATGACGACTGGAAAACGGAAAGACAATCTTCTTCTACGAGTTTCTCAATTGTCTTTTTACGCAGAGCTGGACCGCCGCGGACGGAGACGACGAACTGCCGATATCCCCTGAAAAAACGTACGACGTGATCCTCTGCGCGGACTGTCTGTTCTTCGACGAGGTCCGCTCCGATCTGGTGGAGACCATCTACGGCTGGCTGGCGAACGACGGCCTGGCTCTAATCGTCGCGCCCAAACGGGGCGAGACCTTTCAGAAGTTCGCGGAAGCGGCCACGAAACGAGGCTTCACGGCGAGACGGATTGATCGTTACGACGCCAAGATTTGGTCGAGACATCTGGAATTGTTGAACCGCAGCCACGAGTATTGTCCGGATCTCCATTACCCCATACTTTTGGAGTTGACCAAGCAGAAGAGGATGCCGTCCGGATGACCATCGTCCAGCAACGACCGCGAACCACGAACAGAGAGAACGATTCTACTTTGTTTAAGAGCGTTACCTCGCGGCGACCATGTTTAGGCTACCGTCAGTGCTGGACATGATTGAGGCCAGTGATGCCAGACGTAGGAACCTGGAGGAACTTGCCCCTCCGGCTGGCCCCCACTCTTACTTCTACTGCGTGATTGTGCGTCTATGTGTGACTCACACGGGCAGAGTAGCGGTACGTTCGTGTGCAGTAGAAGTAAGTGTAGGGGATCCAGCCGGAGGGGCAAGTTCCTCTAGGTTCCTCCGTCTGGCATCACTGATTGTAGCCCTTCGAATGCTTGCTTTCTCCGCCATTCTTTTTTTTTTTTCGTGCGACGGTGCAAAATTTTCTGTCTAAAATCAAAGAACTTTCAACAGAAATAAGATCACTTTTACCCAGTGAGCAAAGTGGTGGGGACGGTCCTGCCTGGATTCAGGCGAACGTGTCCAGCACTGACCTACGTTGTCCTTCGAAGACACCCGCGCGTAGAATCGTTCGCCTCCGTTTATCGACATAGCTTAGCCATTTTCTACGTTTCTATGGTAGACCGTCGACACACTTACGACCTAGCAGAAACATTCTCCGTCGTTGTATTAGCCAAAGTAACCGCGAATCGGTAGTACGTATCGAAAGTACCTGATCTTAGACCGATAGCATGCGTAAGGGATAGAAACGTTTGCCGCGTAACGCGCGTTCGCCTACGCGTGGTACGCTATCCGAGTAACACCTGTAATATCGTCGCGTCCAAATTACATCGTCGCGACTGCCAATGAAATCCATCCACGACGTGAATAGATTACACCGCGCGTCGCGTCCTTAATCTTTCAACATCGCGTCGATTATCCGTCGCGTCCCGTCGTGGCAGACGGATAGAGTTTGAACGTGACAAACCTCGTCGGTGAAGTGTAACATGCAACGACGAAGATTAACCAGAATCCGTAGATCTTCTTAGGCGATCGTTACGAGTTAATCAGCCTGTGAAGTTTGTTCGAAACCTGTACGAAGCTCCCACCCCAGGGTCTGCAAATCCGATGTAAAAGACGGACACCAACACAGAACGTTGCAATTATATCAACCCTAATTCAATTTGCGTGTTTACGGCCGTACGATTATTCGGTACCGCACACGACGATAATCCGATTGCTATGTAAACTAAGGACGGCGCACAATGGGAAAAAATGACTTTACTCGATTCAAAAAGATATAACTTCCGATAGAAATGAGGTAGATCGATGAATTTTTTTTAAATGAAAGCTGAATCTTTGCAGAATAGAGGAAAAATAGTTTAGTTAATTATAGTTAACAATTTAGTTAAACAGTTAAACTTTTATTTTTTCAAGGTTAAAAACATTCATACCATAATCTTCTTATTTTTCCCATATTCTGCAAAATTTCAGCTTTATCTCATTTCTATCGAAAGTTCTTTGATTTTAAAACTGACTTCATCGGTTTGTCCCACTGTGCGGCGTTGTATTCCACGTTCGCATCATCAACCTGCCCCCGTCGTCGTTGTCGGGTACTAGATTCTAGGAGTGGTTTTCGCCTACCGTAAGCAGAATTTTCTAGTCGATTTCGTAGTTCCTAGGAGAGCGGACATCCTTCCGCGGTTGAAGCTGCTTTCCACAAATTCTCTGCGCGACGTTCCGCGTCCGCTCCTCCCGATTACTCTTCTACCCAGTCTGCAAAATCTGTTCGTGCAGATTAAGACCACGTTTGGATATGTAGCGAGTAAGAACCGATATCGTGTAGATCAGTGCTGTGCATGGTTGGGCTTTACTTCCCGTGCACCTAAGTACTTACGTCTTGTGACTTCATTACCCCATTACCTCTATTCAGCCAAATATGCCCAGCACTGGTGTAGATTTAAGATGAAAGTCCAGGGTCCAAGCCGTGCCGCTGAAAACATCGATACCTTAAGAATTCTAGTGAATGTGCGAAGAGAGAGAGTGTGTGTGCGTGTTTGTGTGAGAGAGGGATGATGTATTGACGAAAAGTGAAACGCTTATCCTAACGACATAGGACCAATTTAGTCGAGTCTAGTCTAGTCGGTGCTACCTTGTATACACTGTTCTGTACCTAAGCCGAATCCTCTCCGCGGAGGAGGTTGCGTGTTCTCGTTCGTACGCATCAAATGTGTAAGAAAATATTACTGTTAATAAAATGAACATATTTTCTTGAATCCCTTCGTGCAACGAACGATTGGGTGAGCGTGTATGTTTGCGTGCACGAGACGAAATCGAGCCGGCCGAGTGTGCAGGCCTCGAATCCCGGCGTTTCTGCATTTATCGTCGACAAAAGGGAAACGTACCCGTTGTTTCGTCCTATAGAAATTTATTATTAGTACGCGACACACAGATGTTTACCCGACCTTCCCCCTATGTGGAAACGCAATGCAGTCGTGTAACGTGTCTGTTCATCGATTCTGAGGACAACACACGGTTGCTCTATTATTAGCCCACGCGTTAGAAATCACTGGAGCCGGGCGAATCGCTGGTTTCGCTTATCGTCGCGTTCTCCCTTCAAACGGTGGAAATCGCGAAATCGGCTAGCGAGCCGCTGCGTCCGAACTTTTCTCGAATCGATTCCGGCAAAACCGAGAAAGTTAGTTCTTGTACGCGTGCTCTGGCTTCGAGCAACGTTTGAGGGTCTTCTCGGTAAATGACACTCGATACCGGAATATCGGAATTGGCGCGGTGTTTTCTCGCTGTACGCGATTAGTTGAATTTCGAAATATCTTTTCTTATCCCTTGTATAGATCATAAAGTGCAAAATTTCAGATTTCTAGGACCAAGGGTTTAGCCTTGGCGTTGATGAGTGAGCGAGTCAGGACTTCGTCGGAGAAATTCGCTTGGGTCTATCCGACGGCTGTTGTCTCTCCTCTTCGTCTTCAGCTTCGGCTTCGACGGCGATAAAGCGCGGTTTAAAACGCCGAAAGGTGTTTACAACCCTCCATGGTAAAATTAGAACGCGCGCATACTTGCTCTTTTTCTTTCCGGCCTGGCCGAGGAAACATAAAACGATTTACCGAGGCGATCGCTGTTCGAACCGCGATACACGCGTGTATAAAGTGCATATCGATATTTTCGAACGGAAGAGGAGCGGAACGAAACGAGCCACGAGATAGGAGCCAAGGGAATAACCCGAAAATTTGTTGGCAATTTACTGCTCGCTAAATCATCGAAAATAACGGCGGACAGGATCAACTCGAACATATAGTAATCGCTGATATAAACATTTACGCGAGTAAGCAAACTAGTAAAGCCGCACGCCATTAAACGTCAGTTACCACCGCCAAGTCAAACAGAACCGTCGAGACTCGACCCGTAATTCGCAGCCAAACAAGAGCTTCGCCCCGAACGACCAAAGGATGTTTATTGGTTCCTCCGCGAAAACGAAAGCGTTCGCGCGAAGAATCGAAGCCGTCTTCTCCTTTGTCACCTAAAAATAAATTTGTTGCGCGACATTAAACCGGTGCTCGATTATCGCGATTATTTCACCGGGTGCCAATTACGTTTGGCTGGCTGCGCCAAGGACGCCGCGCGGACGTTTCTGCCGACACGCGACAAGCACCGATTTCAAAAGCGGCGGCGGCTGCGAGAATAAGTAGGATCGACGGATCCTACTACTCCGATGCATTGTCTATATCTTACCGACGATAATTTATCTCGACAAAACATTCCCTAGTAGCACAAAATATTGTATACACATTCATATAATATTAAAAAACGATTCAATCTTTTTTTAATATTCTAATGTACATACAATATTTATCTTATATTAAGTAACAATTTTTTCTTTTTTAAATAAGCAGAAAATATCTATTTCGTGTTAGGAGAAAACTATTTTTTTCTAACTTCTTTTTAATTAAATGTTATTTAAGTTTATATTTTTTTAAAATATCTAGTTTATATTCTCCGAATATTTAGCTTATATGTCCTTAACATTCAATTCACATTTCTCAAACATGCATGCAATAGTTAGATATCCAATATTTATCTCGTATGAAAAAGTGAGGCTTAAAAAATATTTTTGCAATATTTGAAAAAAATATTTATCCAATATTTTTGTGATAATAGGGTACGATCTTGCATCACATCACGTTTCTTCGATTGTCGAGGACAGTTTTCGCCGGACAATCTTGAAACTTTTTGAAATTCGATGATCCGGCCCGATCTCGATCGGCGTAGTGCGAACAGTATATCGTCGGAGACGACTCAATAGTCTTTGGTTGCCCATCAACGTCGGCGGATATGTTTATGCGCACTTTTTGGCACATGTACCTCGGATCGAGATACGCGCGTGCATCCAATACGATACGTATCTCCGATGGATGCCAGCGATCCGAGCGCTGATGAGCAACTCTTCGTCGCTCAGCGGGCCAAAACGCTGTTCTTGCTAATAAAAAATCATTTCGCGACAGATGCGGCTACTTAGATGCGTCAACTAATGCGGTGTCGTCGATGTAGATGAGGTTTCAATCGTTAATGGTCTAGCAATAGGAGACTACACCCTAGCAATAGTAGCACAAAATATTGTATACGCATTCATATAATATTAAAAAGCGATTCAATCTTTTCTTAATATTCAAATCTACATACAATATTTATTTTATATTAAGTAACAAATTTTGTTTTTTATATATTCTGAAAATATCTATTTCATGTTACGAGAAAAATATTTTTTTCTAACTTTTTCTTTTTTTTTAATTGACTGTTATTTAAATATTGAATTTATATTTTTCAAATACCTAGTTTATATTCTCTAAATATTTAGCTTGTATTTTCTAAACATTCAATTCACATTTCTTCAACATGTATACAATATTGGATCTGATATTTATCTAATATTAAAAAGTGTGGCTCAAAAAATATTTTTCCAATATTTGGAAAAGATATTTATCCAATATTCTTGTGTTACTAGGGTACTTTCTCAGTAAGGATCGCAGAACGCGGTTCGGAGATCGCACGTTTAGCCGAGCACACTCGGACCCGCTTGTTTACGGTGAAGTACACGCGCGATACAAGGAGGAGGCCGTTCGAAGCGTATTTACGATGCGAATGCACCTCTAATCGGCCTGCAAGCTAGGCAGCAGCTCTCCCTCTCGCCTATCTATAGAACCGTGTCACTATTAATACGGACTCTATTATTAATAGAGACTAACGGCGTTGTTGGGACAGTTGTGATTTCCTCGATGCGCGTGGTTTTCACAGTCTCTCTTCGGCTCTCGTCGTTGGAATCTTAAACGTAAACGATCGATCCGGTGCGATCGGAAGATCCAACGAAGAGATAGCGCAGATAACACCAGCTACAGAACGTTACCCTTACCCTCAATGAAGAGCGGTCGAACAATCGTCGTTGGTCCCTCTCCAACCTGGCAAAGTCCGTTGCCAGGAAAATAGATTCTAGTCTCTATATTCTAGAAAAGAAAGGGAAGCTGCTCTTCGAGGTCGAGGCCTCGCTCAGGGTCGCTAAAGCCTTTCTTAATTACTCGTTTAATTCGACGGACCCGTCGACACAAGGGAAACACCTACGATGCTTCTTAGTTGTGATATTCGTCGCGCAAACACGTTTTCCTCTTTAGAACCTGAAGACTCATCCATTTTACCCTTCTATTGTTTCTCAGGGCGGACTACTGGAAGTCGCAGGGCAGAAAATTCTGCGATTTCTGCAAGTGCTGGATCGCGGACAACAAGCCCAGCATCGATTTCCACGAGGGCGGCAAGAAGCACAAAGACAATGTCGGGAAGCGGCTCAAAGAGATACACAAGAACAGCGCCAAGCAGGCGAAGCAAAACAGAAAGATGGAAGATGACATCAGAAAAATGGAGAGCGTGAGTGTTTAGTTGATCCAGTTTCGTTTTGTTCGAAATTCGTTTCTTTCGCATCCCAAGAAAATCCCTTTTGCAATTTTTAGGCAGCCATGGCCGCGTACCTGAAGGACGTCGAGAACAATACCAGAGACATGACCGCGGACAGGATCATCGAAGAGAAGAGGAACAGAGGCGACACTAGAGACGTGAGTGGATACTCGAAATCGCAATAGCTATTTAGGAAAATATTAATACGAAGAATTATTGTTTTAGACATCGAGTGGAAATCGATCCGCGACGATCCGGGATAATGCGACTGGATTCAAGAGCAAAACTCATCAGGTAATCGTCGAACAGGTTGTTCAATTGTTCGAAAGAAAAAATTATTCGCGTTGTTTGCAGGACACAGGAGCCACAGGAAAAATTGTATTCTTTAACAACCGGAATGTTTTCTGTCCAGCTTCCTCACGAGATCGACCCGTGCGACCCTAGCCTGACGCGAACCAGCAGACAGTACCAGCAACCCAGAGTTCAACCGGGCCCAAGACCGGAGAACAAGGGCCAGGGTAAGAGTAAAACGAACAAAGGAAAAGGCAAGGGGAAGAAGGCTCAAGAGGAGGACCGTTCCGCGAAACCGGTGCGCAGGCTGTGGTACGAGGCGCGAAGTCCGGAAGGTTACACGTACTACTGGCACATCGAAACGAACGGTACTTGTTCTTTGACTCTCCTAGGTTCGTTCGCGAAACGCGTTCGTTATCCGAGTACTATCCATGTCCACAGAATCCGTGTGGGACCCACCCGAGGAAGGTTACATGACGTTCGCCGAGCAAGAGGAGGAAGCGAAAGAGCAAGCTCTTCAGGAGAAGCTCCTCGAACAGCTGGAGGAGGAAGAAGCGATCGCGAACAAGGACATTATCGAGGAGAAACGAGCGAATGCCGAGCGTGAGAGATTGAAGCAGCTGAGGAAAGTGAGGTCAGAGCACAATCGACTCGACGAAACGACCGAAGCGGTGGAAACTGAGGAAAGCGAGGAATCGGAGAAGACCGCGGAGGTTCGAGAGATAAAGGAGGAGCAAGAAGAGCGACCTTACAGGAGGGACTATAGCAAGTCGTACGAGAAGGCTCATCCTTACGGACCTTGGCAAACTGTTAGGACCGTGTAAGTATCATAGATGGTCCCTATTTCACACGTGTATGACGATTACACGTGGTACGTGAACCGTGTAGTAAGAATTTAAAGATCTACGATTCAAGGAGCTATAATAAATCTTGCTCGTGTGTATTCAGGGAAACGAAGCCGGTGGATTTGCAACTGCCTCGACTGCCCCAAAAGGTAGCCGCGCCGGTGTCACTCTTCGAGAAGGCGGAAGTGCCGGCGCCGCCGCAGAGGACGTTCAAAGAGAAGACGATCACGCGGATTGACACGGGCGACAGCGACGGACACTTTGAACCGATCGCGTTCAAGAAACGAAAGTTCGGTAACAAAAATGTACGAAAAAGATTAAACGATGACTGATATTCGTTTCGTCGTTGATCCCTTCCGTGTATCTTTCTTTCTATTTGAAACGCGACTGCGTTCCTGCCGCACCATATCGCGCAACGGTATATCGAACGTTCTCAAGAAGATGTTTTTATCGTCGCGATGATAATTCGCAAGTTCATATCATATTCCATCTAGTTAATCTTACATCGTTATCTACATTTGTATAAATAAAAAAAATGTCGAAGGTCGAATCGCGTCCCTGCGAGTCGAGTATCTAGGATGACGTCGACCGAATCGGGAGCGCGATCGGGCACGCAGATACGCAACGTGTTTCTAGAAATATGTACAACGCGGAAAGTTTTTGGTTTATCGTCGAACGAGACGTATTGCGAACCGGTTCGTCGTCACACTTGTTCGGGCTTCGGCATGTTCTTCTGGACAATCTCTTTGGACGACACGTGTCGCGCGTCGTCGCAGGGCATTCCTCCGTTCAGCTTGTCCAGAATCGCCTCGAGCGACAGACCCTTCGTTTCCGGAATCAGCGCGAAAACGAACGCGAACAGAAACACGCAGATGGAGCCCAGCAAGAAGAAGCATCCGTACATGCCGAGGACCGTGACAATGCTCGGGAAGAATTTCAGCATGAGGAACGCAGTGCTCCAGACGGAGATCAGGCCTATCGTGACGATCGGACCGGACACGTCTCGGCTTAGAATCTCCGCGGAGACGACGTATGGGCCCGGGCCCAGCCCTAAATTATACACGACCACGTAGACTGACAACGCTGCAATCGGGATCCAATTGAAAGCGTCGACGTTGTACTGTAGCATTTGCATGTAGCAGAACAGTCCGAGCGTGTAATGGCAGACGCACATTCCCGCGCACGATATCAGGAGCAGCGGTCTTCTACCTAGCCTCTCCATCAGCGAAGTGGACAAGACCGAGCCGAACACTTGAATAGACCCAACGATAATCGCCGATGTGTTGGGCGACAACGAGCTCCCGGATATCGCGAATATCGTTTCTGAATAGCTTATCTGCAAATGCAAACGAACAAAATATACTCCATGCTAAGCTATGATTCTTTCTCTCCTCTCCTCCTTTTACCATGGGAAATATTCCACAGAGTTGTTGACCTCCGAACAAACCCGCCGAGATCACCCATCCCTTGATCGTTGCTTTGTCCCGGAACAGGTCCGACACCCTGAAGGGCTTCTCCGAGGCGTTCATCTCTTTCGCTTCCAACTGCAGACGCAGCATCTCGCGTTGCACCGTGGCCTCGTGACCCGCCCGGAACCACCTCGCAGACCTGGAAGACGGGACAACTATTATAGCAAATAGATATATCTTACAAAGTACATAGAGCAGTATTATTCAAACTATGTTTTCCACGGAACCCTGGGGATTCACGAAATGTCCTAAAGGGTTCCATAAGAGTACATAAAATAATCATTAGTTTATGATCCTGGGTTCCACGAGATAACTTTGTAAGGGTTCCTTGAATTGACAAAGTTTGAAGACCACTGACAGTAGAGAAGAAACTAAACGGATCTGTGGGTTACCTCGCGGCTTCGAGGAGCCGATGACGCCGCACGAGATACACCGGCGATTCCGGTACCAGGAGGAAGATGACGAACGAGAGAAGAGGCACCGCGAACCCGACGATGGAGAACACGCGGAATGACAGCATCCCGCCGAAGATGTACGTGACGAGGATGCCGCTGTTCAAGATCAAGGACAATAAGCTGCCCAGCATGCCGCGTATCGCGTCGCAGCAGATCTCCGATACGTAGCGCGGCACCAGGAACAAGGTCATCGCACCGCTCATACCAGCGAAGAACCGTGCCAGTAGAAGATGCCAGTGTTCAGTGGCGAACACGGTAACCAGCCAGCTAACCAGGCAAGGCACCATCGCCAGACATCCCGTCGCTTTGCGCCCGTATCTCTCCGTTATCCTGCCCACCATCGGGGTGGTGAATCCAGCCGCCAAACACAGGATCGCGGTCAACCAGGATGCGGTTTCGTCCGTCATCGGCTCGTTGCCCACCGGCGGATGCTCGCTCTGCAGGACCGGCATCATCGGAGACTGCCAACCGACCGATATCCCGTACGACAGCGTCGCGACGTTCACTGAAATCCAATGTTACCCTCTGTCAGTCATCAGTCCCTTTGATACTTACGATTTGTAATTGATAAGGACCGAACTGACATTCAGTAGCCTTCCCTAGTCGTATTTACGGTTGGCCAACGGTGGCCAACGTGAGCACACGACTGCGGATGTCATGGTCGCGGGTTCGATCTCACCGCCGGCACCTCTGGAAATATTCCATGTGCCATCTAAATACTGTGGTGCTCAAGTTGGTTCGGAACCCACCTTTATTTTAAACTCTCCCGTCGCGAAATAATTCTCACATAAGAATTCAAAAAGCGACGTTAAATAATAAAAAAAGAGAGCGACATCTCTAACGGTTGCCCAACGCATACCGCCAACCATAAATGCTACTACGGTTCTTGGGTATTGCACTTGGTGCTGTATAAAAACTTGAAGGATTACCACTGGATGTGGACTCCGAATGTAAATGTACAGTCTGTCTCTAGTCTCAGCTAGGTCTCAGACTCCTCGACTTACCCATCACCGCTACGAAAAGCTGCCGCGCTTTCCCCGGTTCGAAATCGGTATTCTGTTGCGCCATAGCGGTGTGAGAAAGGTACAAACCCTTTTCATCGACCCTTAAACAACTAGTTTTCCCGCTCTCGTCTCTACTCGCGATCGATTCTTCTTTGACCGTTACCGATCGACGATTCCGCCTACAATATATACCGATCGGTATCCGCGCGCCCACCAAACCCGAACGAATCGAATCTATCCCTCTTATCTTTTGGCATAAGTATGTATCATACATGGTGTAGGAATACTATTGTATGCTCGACAAACACGACCGACTGCGTTTCCTATCAGCATCTTCGCCGCGAAATCTCGTTGCGCTTTTTTTGTATTCTCTTCTATTTTTATCGTTTTCGCGATTTTAGCGATTTTCGCCGTTTTCTCGGTATTTTGGTAGTTCTCCTTGTGATAACGCACCGTGAAAATCGTCGAATCTCGCTTGTATGGCAGCGGACGCATTCGCGTTTCGTCATGCTATCGGTAGACTACGGAACTTTATGCATTTACACCTTATGAAAGTGTTCGAACAAGGCTAAAATGTAAAATACCAAAGAATTTTGTACAATTTTCATTTGCTTCGATCTACAAAGGCTGTTACTATTAACAAATAGGATTTTACTTAGTTTAACTTTCCTAAAAATTTGTCAATGAAAATTGGAAAACGCATAAACATCCGCAGTCTATTTATAGAATTTTTAAAACGTTGATACGAATGTATCGATGTGCACGTGACTGCGTAGACACGTGAAATAATACCACGCGTGCTCCCATGCACATGTGTCTAAAATGTGTCACGCGTACAAGTGTATTTTACTTACACGTTAAGAACCATGACCTCTAATAGTTGTGCATACAGAGAGACACGCTTACCTCTGATTTACCATCGATCTATTTTATCGCTTCCCACCGATAAGACTAATTTACGACCTATCGGGGAGAATTGATCCGGTGTTCCCGAGAATACGGTTGTCATCGGTTAATTTATGTACGCTGCGTTTGCAACATCGCGCTTAGGAATTTTAAACTTTAGCAAATTTCGTAGCTCACGCGGAAGATATCGCGACGATAGAATCGTTCGCTAATCCTGTGTCTACAATGGGTAACCTGCTCCGATAAAAACCAATTTCCATTCGTCATCGATGCCTCCAAAGATTTCGTACGAAAATGTTCCATTGCTTTGCGGCGGAAAACGATTGGAAAGATTCGATCGTCGCGATCTTGATCTATATCTGTAAGTATACTATGTACATTTACGCTATCTACAATATACATATACCTGAACAAGAGCGTACCGCGCACGCGGGTGCATCGACGCAATCATACACATGTTCGTGTGTACATATATACGCACAGGGTATATTAAAAGTAATGGTCATCCGTTCTGTTTGTAAGAGAAACTTGCCACAAAATTGTTTATCACTAAACCCTATCATCGCCGGTCAAAATGACCGTTTTCAGATACCCAATACAATACCCACTTTAACAAACCTACACGTCTAGAACTGAGAGCCCTTTGCTCGCTCTCTTGTCTTTGAGGACACCCTGGTGTCCCGCTGTCTGCATTTCTCCTGACTTCCTCTTTTCCCGGCCTGATTCCACTCCTGTTCTTTGCTAAAAAGAGGTGTAGATTCACCCCTAGAACGTGTACGACCATTACTTTTTATGCACTCTGTACAGGTCGCGGCGAGGCAGTGTCGGAACCTATCTCTTCTCTCAGCAGATACCAACAGACCAGGTATTTGATCTTGTAGAAACGTCCTTCGAACCCGATAGGCTTCGTTTGCGATTCGAGATTGACACCGTTTCTCGACGAATGTTGTCAAATCGTTGAAACGCATTTATGTCAAGTCAAGACGTTCGATTCCCTCTCTTCCGTCCGAAATGGTGCGACGCTGTATCCTCGGCGCATCCTGTATCGGTGGCGGCCATGTTGGCTCACGGTCTCGGCGATGTTGATCGCCCGGCGTGAACCAAGTTCTTCCAAATTTGTTGAAAATCATTTTGACATTTACCATTTATCGTTCACCGTTGACATCCCAGGGTAACCATTATTCTTTCCCATCCGCAATACCGCATCGCATACCGACGATCGTAAACATCTATAAGCGTAAAATTGAAATTCCATATCGAGGTAAATATTTGTCATTGAATCCTGTTTCGTACCAGTTCGTACCTAGATTCTTTCAATTACTCTTTTTACCCGTTCGATCGAAGCTTAACGCGTAATCTGAAAAAGTTTCACAGCGATATTTACACGTCTTGGAAATAGTTTGACGTTTAGGCTATGTTTCTATGTAGCAAACTCACCTGTGACCTGGAATTAATCGACGTATCTGATTTTTATCGCTTATCGTTCGGCCATCGACAAACAAACACGTTTGTCCTGCTGTCAGCTTCGTTGTAATCTCACGGAGAAACATGGCATGGCATTGCAGCGGAGCCACCAATCAAGAAATGGTTGCTAAACTGAAAGGTATAAGGTCGACAATTATCCTTTCTATCACCTTCCAACCTTTCTCCGATACAAACAGAAAGCATTGTCATAGATGCAGGCATCCTGACTATTGGTAAAGCAGAAGCAGCTATGTTAGCCGTAGATAGGGCAAGGTATTGCCATGAATCGGAACCATATCTGGATCGACCGAGGAGAATAGGATATAATGTAACCATTAGCGCTCCTCACATGGTAGGTGAACCCAGGAGAGTTGTCTGTCGTTGCTCTTGACAAACATTTGTGAAACGTCAATCTTTTGTCACAGCATGCACACGCATTGTGTATCCTTGCCGATCAATTGTTCGAAGGAGCCAAAGCCCTGGACATTGGCTCCGGATCTGGTTACTTGACGGCGTGCATGGGATTTATGGTGGGATCCAGTGGTCGTGTAATCGGTGTTGATCACATCCCAGAACTGATTGAAATTTCGACGAAAAATGTACAGGAGGATTGCCCTCACTTCATCAAAGAAGGTCGCGTGAAATTCGTTGGTAAGAGCCCAAGAATTCTAGACGCGTTGCAATGTTCGATGTATAGGTCGGTAGATAATTTCGGGTGAAACGGAAAGACGCGAGATCTCTCTTTTACAATTAGACGCGACACGCGTCTGATACATTCGAGAGTTTAAAAATATACAGATACGCTTGAATGCTAAATACCCTAAACCACCCACGTGGAGTAGGTTGTGTTACCTTGTCAGGAAGAATGAACCGGGACTCTGTTCAACAATTCTATGACTTTGCCGTGCGTAATGTAAAAAGATAGACCGCCAGTTTAACATCAGGTCATTGTAAATGCGCCTAGTGGGAGACGGTAGATTGGGACATACCGCCGATGGCCCGTACAACGCGATTCACGTTGGAGCAGCAGCGGATACGTTACCGCAACAGGTTCGACTGATTCTACTCGAAATATAATCCGAATCTATCGAATCTACCCGAAGAATATGCTTCTAATAATACGCGCTTCGTCCTTTCCAGCTGATAGACCAATTAGCTACCGGGGGACGTCTAATCTGTCCAGTAGTTAGCATAGAAGGCTTCCAAAGGCTTCAAGATTTTCTGCAAGTGGATAAGAATGCCGATGGCACCACCTCGACGAAAAAACTAATGCATGTCTCCTATGTACCCCTCACCGATCGTGCCACTCAATTACAAAACGATTAACGCGCGGTCTCGCGCAACTCTAGAAATCGTTTAGAAAATTCATTATCTGCGTCGCTTTTAACGGTGGCAACGATCGATCAAATTCTAATGTAATAAGTTTCCCTCGCAGAGGATTCGATGGTACCAAATTAGACATTTCTTACCAAGGTATACATCAATAAAATATATTTTCCGTAAACAAACCAATTCATTCGCCTTCCGCCTCGCATCTCTTTCATTTTTTAATCGACATCTTTCGGTCTCCAACCGCCACTCAGTGGGCCAGATCTTGTGGGGAGAGTGAGAAGAATCCAGGTGCACGAGCAGCCCTGAAAAGTGAAGATAGAAAATAATTTCGATCTCCTAGCGATCTCCCAACAATTTCAAATCATTGACAGGTGTAAAATCAAATCGATTAAAACTATCGACTAAATCGATAGTAGCCAACTATTATTTTGAGTCGACTATCGACTAAGAGGCAAGGTATACCACGTGACATACCTATTGTAGAATATTTATCAGTGTTACCAACGTCTGCGCGGAGGTTTTTTTGTGGTAACACTGATAAACATCAGTCTAACAATTGGTCTAACAATTTTGCTATGATTCCACGTTTTTTTCTTATATTGCTATTAGTAGATCCGAGTGGACTCAAGCCCCATATATTTTTGTTGTTACGATTCCACGTTGACATTCCTGAATAGGCGCCATCTGGTCTAACTAGCTAAACTAAAATTGGCTCAAACTCATGTTTCGATACAAAATCTAGTAAGATTCTAGCTACTTTCTAGTTATGTCACGTGCTATACCTAGCATCCTAAATTGCTTGAATTTTAACTCCCGGGCGAGAGTTTTGAATAGATCTTATAAGATTTACTATCAAATACGTTCACTCATTAGCTATATCGAATAATTCGTAATGAATAATTAATTTATAATTTATTCATGATTCCTATGTCCATGAACGTAACCAATGACCGTCGACTATTCCACGACACGAAGTACTCGAACATAGATGGGAAAGTTGTGTTCGAGCACGATTCGAAGAAATGGTAATTCCATGGACAAGCGAGTGTTTGAAATATGCGGGGCGAACGGTAACCAATGATCGTCGATTTTTCCCGTGATTGTCGATTTAATGGAAACGCGTCCACGACACGTCAGAGAAAGCGATATACGAAGCGATGCTCATCCATGAGACGAGAGACGAGGCGCAAGATCTATGACGATCGAAGAACGCGCACTTCTCGGATTTTTGTGACTGGTAGACCGTCCAGAGACCGAACGATTTCAATTAATCATGAACAGCGCGTGAGTGGATTCCGATGAGATTCAGGACAGGTGAAGGGTCGCGCGGGAAATCGGTATGACGGATTCGCGGTTACCCGTCTATTGTACGCGCTTCGGCAACTCGTCGGTTCGCGCGAGTGGAAGGTCTCGAATGGCGCTCATGTATAATCGCCGGGAGTGCAATGCTAACAAGTAGTCCAGCTGACTCTGACAAAATGGTAGGGTACTCGCGTCCTACGGGAGGTAATACGTTTCTCTATACATAATTCGAACGCCTCCGGTGACGGAGTACGATGAGTACTGATAACCATGACCAAACGGAGCCCTGCGTCAGCAAACCATCCGCGAGAATCGAGTTTAACGCCGACGAGAAAGCGTTCGACGGCAGGCGAATCAAAAAGGAACGAAACGATGTTAGCGTCGAGAACGGCGACGGCACCGTCAACGTCTGCGTTGTCGATAATAACAAGCAACCACAGACAAGCCAGCGCCCGGCTGCCGGTAGAGTTTCGAACGGCTTCCACGACGGTGACCCACTTCAAGACATCATCGCGGCCAAGTTCACGGCCCTGGCTAACCATGGCGCGACTGCCAAACACGAAAAAGTTCGAATTATGCTCGAAGACAGTAGCAGGTAAGCTCACAATTATTTAGCTCTCTCGCTCTCTCTCGTCATCTTCTCCTTTCAAGTCCTCCCCCTCCTTCTCACCACTTTTCGGACGCTCTTCTCTTCTCTCACTGCTATTAAAAACCCACTTTAAACCTCTTCCTAGCCAGAATTATAAATGATTTTCTCCAATTCAATCAGTTTCCATTCGTTACAAATACGTTCCTTTTGATAATACATTCGAATCTCGACAACCGCGAACTCTTCTACAGCTGGGAAATCTCTCTCACCCCCCTCCGTCTCGCTGTAAAAACTAACATATATTCAAATAAAAACGTTCTCCACGTCGAGAACTGCTCAAATGAAGATTTAAATTTACTCGCCGGAATTTAATCATTCTCGACTAGAACTTTTAACCTCTTGCCTTACGATTTAATTTTCGATTTTTCGGAGAAAAATGCACTATGTAACCCTTTCAAAAGTTTATATATATTTTTTAAAATTATACTGTATTTTCTTTCTTTAGTTAACATTTGTCGATGGTTGTTCTAAAAGTTGTACTAATTTTAAGTTTATCGTACGTCTCGAATAGCATCCTGTATTTCTTCGAAGTGCGTACAGGTGATTGGAGATACATGTAAAAAAAAAACTAAAATGTAACAAATTTTCTTGGTGCCGAACAATTGCGAGTTTAGTTTCAACGATGCGCGGCTGTAACATATTTTATTTGACGTTTTGTATAGTTCCAGGGTTGTCTAGAATTAAAATTATAACGAGCTCTTTTAAACTGTAAGGGAGAACTGTGTCTTTCAGAACAATTTTATTTGATTTCTGCTTTAAGAAAAAAATAGTTGTACCATAACATATCGAAGGTATGTGAAATATCAGTTTTCCTAATTATACATTGGTTCTTGTACATAGTGAAGAATCGAAAACACGCATTCAGAATATCTTTTCACAAATTGACCAACTCAAAATAGAAGAAAAACTGTTACTGTACCTGAAACTTCCGTCATCGCTGTCCAATAACGGGGGAACCATAGATCCGTTGAGACAACCGTTAAATCCATTGGGTAATCGTTATGAAATTCACCAAACTATCATGTGGATTAAGACACATTTGGAAGAAGATCCCGATGTCTCTTTACCAAAGCAAGAAGTTTACGACGAATATAAGTAAGTGCAAAATATTATTCTGTTTATCCTGGAAGCGGATTTGTATTCATTTCTAATTTCTAATTTCTTCGCAGCATGTACTGTATGCGTAATTCTATGAAGCCCTTATCGACTGCCGACTTTGGGAAAGTGATGAAGCAAGTGTATCCACGAGTTCGACCCCGCAGACTCGGCACGAGGGGAAATTCGCGTTATTGTTATGCCGGAATGCGCAAGAGAGTTAAATTGGATTCTCCGACGTTACCTAACATAGCTGGAACTCAAGCTGTAAGGCGCAAGACAACAGTAAACCTAACAGATTTGCTACTCGCCTTGAAAATAAAGCTGTTCGAAAGGTTATCGAAATGAGAAATATTTCTAAGTAGATCCTTCGACTTTCAGGGCGACGAGGTAGACGAGAACATTACGGAAGAAATGTTGGGAGCTGCGTCTACGTTGATAAAAGAATGGGCAGAGAACTTGTTGGGTTTGAAATTTCCAACTCTGAGTGCCTTAGCACGCCATCTTGTTGATAATCTTTACGTTGATACACGATCGTTTGCTGCTGTGTGCATATTGTGTGCTTCGGGAGAGTCCAATGCATCTACGAACAAAGGTACGTTTCTTAAATGTACCACTCTGTGTTGCGTGTGCGTGTCGCATCGAGCATAACTTGAAAATGAAATTATGCGTTTAGAGTCCAGTGCGGATGTACATGTGACTCCATTGTCAACAAAATCTGGGAAACTTCGGGAAGCACAGTTACAGTTACAACGAAAGTTACAACAGCGGGAGCATATAAGGGATCAAAAACATCATCATTTCGATGCTGTTGTCCAGGTGAACTATCCGAGCTATGTTTATACATAGTACAATGTTTTCTTGTTATATCATACATTAATAAAATTATTTTATTCTCATAATACAATGATCCTAAGATTCGTACGAATATTCGCAGAATCAGAACAAAGAGAAGACTGTCGATAATAAATCTGGCGCGAACAAGGGAAATAAGAAAGCCAAGTCTGTTCAATCGTCGCAAGGTACGAACGTATCGAGCGGACAGAATGCATCAGCGAAGTTGAATTCGTCTGCGGTGGTAACCGGCCGGCAGAAAAGGGTTCTTAAAACAAATAGTCAGCCATGCAACATCTCCCTGGAATCCAACTGTGATAATGTAGTGGTACAATCGATCGAAGACATACAGAATAATAGCAACTCTAGTGTAGTGATGACCAACTGCGTAAATACACAGCGAGATGTCAAGCCGAAAAATTCCAGAAAGCGTGCCAATCCAATTATATTGAACCAACAACAATCAGATACCAGCCCGGAGAAACAAACGAAACTCGCGGAACATCAAACCCAAGAGAATGTCGAACATTCCAATATGTTGTTGCCTAAGCTTACACCTGTACAACATCATCATCATCATCCTGAGAAAGTGTCGTCGGCTGTGGCACTGTCTGGTAATCTGAAACCTAGCAAGTGTAATGTCGGCGAGGCTGTTAGTAACCAGCCCGCCAAAAACTGTGATATTGAACTGTCAGTATGTACGAAGAGTTGTGTTAAAGTAAACGGTTGTCCTAGCAGTTTCGAGCGTGGTTCGAACGCAGCCGAGGAACCGACGATCTTGACGAAAGATCAGATTCGATTGTTGCAGGAAAATTCAAATCTCATAAGTAAAACGGAGAAGCTCCGTTCGATTAATTCGGACACGTTGGACGATTACTTGAACGGCGGTAACAATTCCCAGGAGCAAGAGGAGGAATTACTACAGTATTTTCAACAGAGTAGCTCGTCAAGTTCGGACGTCGAAGCCAATACTATAACTACCGACGAACAAATATCAAGATCTGATAAAGTGTCGCAATTAAGACTAATATTACAGCAGAACTTGAAATCCGGTACTCTGCACACGCCTTTAGATATACTACCATCCGCGATTATTCGGCAGAACGTTGAGAAACGCGAGATCACGCAGAAACATAATTTAATACTACCAACGTTGCTGAACCATTCGAATCAAAGCAATACTAGGCGTAGGGTCAGCTTCGAGACGAACGTCGTCGAGCACGTACAAGATTCGAATGTTATCATGAACACGGTACCACAGAGTCCGAACACACGTCGTAGAATATTTAATTTCACACCGATATCGCCAGGTCCACATTCACCCATCAACGGCCGTACTTCCAAATCGAATTCCGCAAACGCTAGTCCATTTGTCTCGCCGCGAAACACGCCTGTGCCACGCTCGAGAAGTAATTTGCAAACAGGCAGCTCCAGGGCCCGTGCTCACAAGTCGTTCTCGCGTTCTGTCTCTTGCAGCATGCCTTATACTAGTAAGAACGATACTTTTGTTGTTCCTACCAGTGGTCCAGAATTAATTAGGCAAGCGTCCACGCCGCAAGTACCATTGATCTCGACGAAATCGTCGGAGGTACAGGTCGGCAACGGTACAACGCAAATTTCTGTTACTTCGAAAGTCGAGACACAGAGATCGTCGTCGCAGTGCGCCGCGTTCTTGTCTTCGGATCTAGCGCCGCAAAAGCAACTGCTCATCAACTATCCCATTCAAGAGAATCTGCAAGAGATCAAGAACGTGTACCAAAAGAATCAGCCCGACCAAGAGATCAGCGAATTGTTTCACGGCAGTAAACAGTTCCCGAACGAACTCTATCGATCGCAGTCGGTTCCATTGCATAGGATGGTCAATCCTGCGTTGATGTCGCCGATCTCGACGCAGCATTGCTTGTCAACGTTTCAGAGTCAGAGCTTCAACCCATCGACGAATAGCTCTATAGCGCCTACACCAGTACCTAGCGAATTCAACGATTTCGGGTCGATCGGCCCGGCAGAGGGGGCTTCGACGTACTTGCTCGATGACGTGGATCCAAATTTTATGTCGGACGATCAACATTTTCTAATGAGCGATAAGGAGATTACGTCCGAGAATATAACGAACATATTAAACATTTTGGACGAGGAGGGAGCGCAGAGCTTGCAAATTCTACCCGACCAATCCGCAGAGGAGAGCTTGATAGAGAACAACGCGATCGTGCTAGACACTTTACCAAATTCGAACTTGAATTTGTCGGAGGACGATGTGTTGGACCCGTCTAACGTACACGATATTCCTGTGGCCGGAGACTTGCAGAAAATAATACAATCACGGTCCTACCCCAACACACCATTGCCTGTGCCAGTATCCACTTACACGTCCTCCTACACGGAAGACAGCAACGGGTCAAGATCGTATCCTTCGACACCGTTACACACAGTCCAATCGCAGGAGATTTATCAGGATACCAATGAACCGATGCTTTCCAGTCCCACGTTGAACTCTTTGAACTTGCATAACGAAACAGTGAACGAATCCGCTTCCGGAAGTTTGTGTAGGAACGTTGTGGATCTGCTCGAAGCAAATTTTCTTGGGGAAACAGACACCGAAACGAACGATTTGGACCCGCTTGGTAATTTCGATGGATTGCAGGACGACGATTCGTTAACACCTTTGTTCAATGAAGTGACAGAGCCTAATCGTTGAAAGCATACACCGCCACACTGACACCCCCCTCTCTCTTCCCCCACACATCACCACACATACAGAGAAGTAATTCATGGATCTTGAGAATTTACATAGTGATCTACCAAAGGTTGGAAACATAATTCTTAAGTTGTATGTTTGTAGGACTTTATTCGATGCCGAAATAATTCTTTGCACAAAGTACTATGGTGCAATATGCAAAGCGTTGCGACGACAGTATACAGATTGAATCGATATGTATAGTCTTCGTATCTTCGACGATATATAGAAGTGATAGAACAATTTGTTTGTACAAATTGCACTGTCAACAAATTCTAAACTCTCGATTTCTTTCCTTTGTTTCTATTTTGTTGGCAGATGTATCCGCAACCACTTTATGTTGTCGAAGATATTCAAGGTGGTAAGCGATATCGGTGCACTCTGTATAGCGTTCACAAATAAGTCTTACTTTCTTGTGCTTAAATCGAGTAATAAATATTACAGCGATCAAATAATCATATACATACCGATTTGACCCTATTTACAATAAATATTTATTTTATATCCGGTAGGAAGGAGTGTAATAGTAAAATTTGATAACAGCAGATAACTTTCTTCCGCGCGTAGTTTCGATCATGATTTACGTGGCTTTGTACCTCGGAATATTAAATTTTCATTGAAATATTCATCGTTTTACTATACATATACTATACCGGCTGTTCCGTTTGTCATGCTCTCATCTTTCCGTCTCTGTTTGTCTTTGACGAAAGGGAAGATTTGTCTTTGGATACTGTTCTCTTTCGTCGAAAGCAACCGAGACACATGCGCGATAAACGAAACATCCTGTGTGCGTGTGTGTATCTGTGTGTGTGTATACACATATATACTATATACATATGTATATAAAAGAAACTTGTCATCTGAAAACTAATGTTATCAATTTATCTTAATTGCAGTACCATAAAAAAAATAAAATGAGAGCAGCTTATGATGGGGAAAAGAATCAGACACATACGAAAACGAAAAAAAAAACATTACAAAGTTTGACCAGTAAATTAGAGATAATTTCGAAGCAGATATAATAAGTGTACAATTGAATTTAATCTATAAAGAGCAGAAAACAAAGTGAGTAACTGCCAATTTTATTCACTTAAGAATTTGTGTCGCTAAGTTTTTTAAGTAAGTAACAAAGAAAAAAAAAGAACACTGTGATGTAAATGTAAATCTCTGAAATATATTTCTTGAATTTGCCATTAGCAAAACTGATGAAAAAAAGAACAAAAAGAAAATATGTAAATGTCTCCAGTGAAGCTGTAAGCGTCTTTGGTGGAGCATTGAATTTGCAAGTGTGAAAAAAATGACGAGGATGTTGCTCAAAGAAAAAAAAAATGGAGCGGTCGTGTTGCTATGAGAAGCATTTGAGATTCGAATAAGTGGAAGTTGATTTTATATAGAAATACTTTATATTCATCGTTTTGAAACGTCTGTTTCTAAGTCATTTGAGAACGCGTTATTGCGACTTTGTTATTCTAAGAAATACTTCGATCACCTGCTGGCCATGGGTGAAGAGCTTCTTTCTACATAACAAATTCGGCATTCAACCCAGTATATAATACTCTTTTGAACCTCGAAAAGTCAAACTGCGAGTATATGTGTATGCGTAAATGTTTTATTTTACCTTTAATTTGTATCTCTACAAATTGTAAAGCTTGTATGTCTTTTTTAACGGAACGTTGCAAAATAATTAAATCAGAAGTATTCAAACAGCAAAAATTCAGTGTTGCTCCAAAATTTTAATTCGGCTCTCATACAGCTGTAATTTTTTAATCGTGCGGTGCAAAGTGCTTTCGAATATATATAAATATATATATTGCTGTTTGCAATCTGGTTTTGTAAGAATTGATTTGCATATCGACAAGTATCCTTCAGAGTACAGAGCTTATGAGTATAATTGAAAGTTTGAGAACTTCTGTTTTAAATTAAACAAAATATACTCTTGAAGACGTGACACGTCTCTATATTTCGATTTCGTACTGGATTCTACATCGATAATAGCGCTATATTGTTATTATAGCGTGATCTTTTCTTTTTCTTTCGTATAGTACTTCGTTTGTTAATGAAATCCAAAATTATCGTAAGAACATCGCCAATTTATATTTTTCTATGACGCTCTTAATTGGAAACTTTACCAATTGGATAGTTGTTTAATTGACTTTTACTTATATATATATATAAATATATATACACATTATAATTAGCTAGCTCTCGAAGCTAGGAAAGGTATAGACACTTTATAAGAGGTATCATTTCGTTTAAAATTATTTTTTTAGGTCGAAGTCTTAATGATGCGTTTCATATTGTAAAGTATTACATTTTTATAAAATATAGACTAGCGAACGGTAATTTACTTGCAAACGACGCAAAACAATGTAAATTGTTGCATAGTATGATTTTTGTGAAATCTTGATCTTCTTTTTTAAACAGTTATTAGTGACATATACAAATGGCATGAACCGAATTCTTGTTCTCATATTGATGACGTGTTGATTAGAAGATTCAACGAGCAATTATTATGACAATAAATACGAATTTGTTTGGTAATTTGTATTTTCGCAAAATTTATTCTTATATTTATTTATATACTTAACACTGAACCTACCGAGCCTTAAAAGTAACTGGTACATAATTCCCTTGTAAAAATGACAAGATTGATTTCACTTGAACTTTACAATCGTATTTTATGAAATCAGTTTTATTATTTCTCTAATTGTTAAAGAAAGAAACCTGGAACCGGTCATTTTTGACTGGTGTTCTTGGTAGATTTAGTGTTAACGTTACGCCTAGTATTAGAAGGAACAAAAAACAACAACGTTCTAAAGGCATTTGGTTCATGCTATTCCTATACGATATAAAATATAAAGCATTACATTGCTGATAACACTTTTTTATTGCCATTTTTCATACTGGTAACTGAATCAACAACTGTTTGTGAGAATCCGATGAATTTCGAATCCCGTGAGTCTAGATAAAAGTGCTAAGCATGTATAATGCTTTTCCATTTCATAGCATGTCCATATTAATCTTTTAATGGATACTGTGAATAGAGACATACTAATCCAAATCTTCGAAGGACATTTATTAAATTTAGCAAGAAATCTTTCCTTTTTCGTTTTCTTAAGGAAATAATAGCCCGGTATACCACGAAATTATAAAAAAAAACGAACTGGTAACGACAGTTGTTCTTTAGGAAAGTTTTAAACATAATGAAAATGCCAATAATAGTATGCGTGTGCGTGCGTGATTATTGTCAGTGAAACAAATATGTTGGCTTTTTTCTCAGTTGAAATCCGTGATAGCGTGTTTTAAAACTGCCAAAAAATGAAAAAATGCTTATCGCTGGGAAAAGAATATGTTAGTCCATCGCTTGCAGGAGCGTCGATCTAGTGGGTTTAAAAAACGTGGCCTCGTCAACAACATTAGAGCTTATAGAAGAAAAACTCCTAAATCCTGATTCAATTTTGTACGAGAGTCATTGTATTTGTTGTGCCGACAGTATAAGTGCATGCGTGTGTGCATCAGGGTGTCCAGTGTCTCCGAAATACGTTGAGATGTTCACGGAATATGTTTACCGTGAAAATTTAAGGAGAACCGAGATTCATTCGGGAAAGTAATTATCCATTGAATATTTATTAAAAATGTTGCTCAAAGTTTGCATAAAAAAATATGGATAGATCCCTGTAAAAAAAGACAAAACAAACAAAAACCGTTGCTTTTTCTCTGTTTCTCATTTCGCAGGTTGCCAAAAATGCAGTATTCCTTTGTTAGGAACGTGACTCCCGTGGACACGCGGTGAGATACATGTTAATGCTTGTCGAGTATATAGTAGAATTTCGGACAATATTTCCGTCTACTAACAAGGGAGCACTGTATTAGCGATTTCACCTCTTGATAAAAATCCTCTGGTTACGTCCTTCGTATATATGTACTTGTTATGTGTAGAGCGTGATTAGACTAAAGTAACATTAGAAGCAATTATCCCGGAAAGTTTGAAGAACATTTGATAAAATTTCTTACACGTTCAACGACGCCACTCCCACGCACAGAATATTTTTATGTATCGTACATGTATACAATATTTATACGTCTGATATCGTATATATACATACATCTTTTGCAATAAGTTTTTCTGCCTGGGGACAATTTGACGACGACGGCAGATTATAAAACAGTGAGTAAAATAATGAAAGCGGTAGTGCTAGCGTTCGACGATTACGTAGTTGCAATCACAACTGTATGGAAAATAAACATTTCATCGTTTCCATTTTATCCAAAGAAAGGCAATTTCAATATATATACCGCAACGGTCATATACTTCTATATATATACGAATAATTTCTTTTTCTAGAAGCAAACTTTCTGTCTTGTTCAAAGTCTCTTTCCTTTCAATGGAATGGCGTAAGGAAACTTCATTTTTCAAATACAGTTGACTTTATCAGTTTATTATGATATTTAGCAACAATTCAGGGACGTTTTGTATAGTCTTTTTGTCTTCGCGTTTCCATCCCTACCTACTAGCAGACCAACCTACAGTAAAGTAATAGTGGTTGCCAGCCAATAGGGGCAAAACCAAAATACATATATATCTATTACACGAGTTCTTTAGAACACGTTATTCTTGGGAATTCCTGTGAAACCATTGTCATAAGAAATCATCAAGTTTCATAATCGGCGATTAATTCAATCAGTCGATTAACCTGATCGCGATTAACTCATTAATGTTAACCCTCACCACCGACGAGATATAGTTAAAGACTGCCAGCCTTATGGGAGATTGTGTCACTCGAATAATTCGGTGTTTTCTTACGCCCTCTAGAATGTATTCTGACTGGAGTAAAAACCAGAAGGCCATCGACGCGATCTTATCGGTAAAAAAGGCCACTGAATAAGGATTTTAGAGAAAGAAAAATTGGAAAAGTTTCCCGCGCGCGGAAAAATGGAAAATTTGAGAAAAAATGAAAGACTATAACTCAGGATTCGAATGATGGATATGCGTGATTCTCTTTTTCATTTTGTTCGTTATGGTTCTGGAAAAACTTCAGGAAAAAATTCGAGAAAATCATCTTCTGAATGTAGTACTCCTTAAATTGAATATCCATGGCCATAATCATTAATAGATGCAATGATCACTCAGAAATACGTTTGTTTCTCATTTATACTTTGTTTACACATTTCCAATAGCTCTTCATAAATTCACAAAAGGATCACAAACAAATTTATTGAAATATGGACAGGACAACAGGTCTGTCTTATCAAATAAACTTTCAAGGAAGTTATTATCGTGTAAGTACACTATGTGTAAATGTACATACATATACCAGCATAGATATTTCATGGAATACATTAGGACATGTGTATGTATAATTGGTCAAGCTTTAGGGTTGAATAATTGAAGCTGTCCGTATCGTAATCAACAAGTATTATACAAAAAAATGATACATACACAGAGCTACTGTTCCATTACCCATTATAATTATCAGATAAAGTATCTTCGTAGTGGATCTATTCACGTAAAACATTTCATTCGATACTTGTATTTACAGAACACTAATAAAACTATAGACACTATTCTAAATCTCGGCGAGGTGTTTTGATTTCCTATCAGAGAATTCCTGTTCCATTTGCTCAAGCTGTTGCAGTCGCTTTTTACTATTGAAATCGTCTATAAATTTCAGAAACTCTTTGTGCTTTTTATCGTCCGCAGGTAAACACTTTTCTTTTTGTTCGTACAACCACTCGTCCATATTCTCTATACGATTGGTATAATGAAAAATAGCGACTGGAAATAAAATATACAATACCATTCTTCCTATCTCCATTTGCCAGTTCGCCATTGTTTATAAATCTGTGAACAGAATACTGTCATGTAATAATATCTTCCTTAGATCAATTGTTCTCTCCTATCTATCGTGATCGGCTATGGATAATATACTGTTTACATCTTTGAAAGGTATATTCTAATAGATATATGTTAAAATACGTACTGTTGGTAGAGACTTGTCGCGTAGAAAAATTTTAAGCCGATATTAAACCTTTACACTAACAGAACGCAATTCTAACAAACATACACGTGCAATCGGTAGTGTATCAAAAATTCTATCTCAATGTTCATAGGAAAAACTGATTGTTAATGTTATTGATAGATCAAAATAACCGGAATACCATGAACTAGCAAACTATATAAAACACGATAGATGTGAAACTATAAACTACAATTATGTTTCATCAGAGTCGCCAGATTCAGACGTGTGTATCCGCCATTAGGTCAATGGTCCTCATGAGGACCTCCTACGCTCGCCAACAGATGGACAAATAGTCAAACACTTTTCTCGCTACTATCTGATTTGTCAGCGATTTCTATATATACCATTGTCAACCGCTTTCTGATGAGCTACTGTTTATGGCAGGTCCAGCTAGATAACGTTACACAAAAGCCCTCTAGTTGTTCTAGGCCGAAACACATATTTTCCCTTCTCCTTATGTCCTATGTTCACAATTATATGAATGATGTGTGAATAACAATCAATTCAGAACGATAAGAATAATAGAAATCCGTTATTAATAGATATTCGATGTACATCTTCGAGCCATAAATCTTGGCAATAAATGATCGTAGTGGTCCCATAATAGAGGGTGAGAATAGTTACCCCTATTACTATTTCCCGCAGGGAACTTCCCCATGATATGTGTCAGCGGAAATTGCTGAACGAATATCTATCCCTGCCCCCCATCTCATCCCTTAAACAACAGTAGTTATTATTTTATTTAATTCATTCTTTTATTTAATTGCTTAATGCGTTGCCTTTGCATATGTATACACTAATAATTTTTTAGAAGTCTGCGGGATGCTCAAGCTACCCGATTTTATCGAAAAGGTTACGTTGAAAATGTGACGTCACAGTTTCGAAAGACGTACAAGCTAAATGTTCATCGACAGCGCCTACAGCTACGCTTGGCTTATGATGGTGAGGGGGGTATACCCGGAAAGAGTGGACAGGATAATTTCAAAGAATTTGGCATTTTATCATGAAATAATCATTATATAAAGTATATTTGAGATACAAATGTTTATTCTATATGTTTTATTAAGGCATTACAATGAACTATTAATTAATAATAGTATTACATATTTATTACTATTACTATTACTACTTTTGTAAATAGATGCTATTTCTCTCTCTCTCATTAAGTTTAGGCTAAGGCTTAGGTTAAGTATAAATTTAAGTTAGTCTATAAGTTAGATTTAAGGAAATTGTAAGAGTGTAAGGGAGCGGGATGAATAGAGAGATGTGTTGGAGTTAGGATTTGTAACCCTTAGGGGAACCAAATAAAGATACATACATACTATTACTATTACTATTAAAATAGTATTACTATTTTAGGAATCAATATTTGATTCTGAAGATTAACAACTTACGCATATTATGCTATGGTCAGTCGTGTAATCACCTGTAATGGGTAGCGTTGGCGTCGTGTCAGCCATTTTGAAATTATCTTAAGAACTATCTTGTGACGTCACATTTTACTGGATTTTACAACGATCTTTGCCACGCTCAACTCTCGGCTTTCCTATACACATACTATACCTATGCCGTGTCTAGAAGTATATATGGTCTAAGGGAATTACCGTGCATGCGCGAAAAATTGCTGGCTCAATCAGTGATGGGATTGTTGGCGCTTTTCACGCGCATGCGCGAGTTTCGTCAGGGACGTGTCTACGTTTACGTCCGAAACTGGGAAACTATTTAGGGGAAAAAGTAGTGGGGAACTATTATGGGTGACTAATGTACCCGATCTTAGTACTTGACTGAGGCCATCTGAGGCTAGAATCGTCGCGCATGCGCGTGAAAAGTGCCAACAATCCCATCACTGGGCTCAATCGAAATATTGCTATAACGAAGAGGCACCAAGGAGCTCGTGGAGGATAGCTTGAAAGAAAGTTCCGTTCGTTTTGACGTCAGATTAAATTATTTTCGTTTTTAAATATCTGCACCTGTACATGCAAATTTTTTCATTTTTCTTGTACTTATTTAGGTATCAATCAGGAGCGTCGTTGCATCCAAACATTTTACGTACATAACCTTAAAAAATTGTCGAGAATCAATTAATTTACTATTACTACAGAAATGAAACCAAATTCATCGTCCCGATACAACGCTACTGAGAAGATGCTACGAAGACAAAAATGGAAGCGGGAACAAGAACTACAACGGCAGCATGAAAGGTTAAAACAAAAGAAGATTTACGAGTATGAAATTCATCGCGCCCGTAAGAAAGGTTTGCCGCCAACAAAACCTCTAAATTGCAGTAAAAGCCGAAGTAAATCTCCGCGAAGTCGACCTACAAGATCTTGTACTTCTAGCTCAACAAATACTCCAATTCTCTCTGGAAGGTAAATAAAATTTAATAAAAATCTATTGTAAGAAAATGAATGCAAAATTATTTTTTTTACAATTACAATAATACACGAGTCTAACATTTACGCTATGCTTTACTTTTCGATTCAAGATTAACACATAGACATTAAAAATTGGTTTGTTTTACTTCAGATTAGTATCAGCAGATGGAACAGTACTGTTATTTAAAGAAACCGAAGACACAAAGATCAGTGTAGCTGAGCTACGTAGAATTAAAGTAGATATTCACCGAAATATTCCTGGAAAATCAACTGACTCAGACCTTCAGCGGGATGTAATTAATCCTGAAGATGTAGTAGTCAAAAGAAGAACGGGTAAATTATTGTTTACACACTACAACTTTTTAACAATTTTATTAGTTATTCAATTAAGATTTCAAATGGAAAATAACATTGTCGCTGAAGATGAATATTTCTAGAGATCACCTACAAGTCACAATTGGGAAATTGAACTTTGTGAAGGATATTATCCATTCTCACGTAAAAATTAAATTTATTGTTATTCTTACATTAGTATCTAATTTTTAATTTCTTTAGATTATTTCTTGTAATATTTTATTGAGCTAAAGATAAATATTTTAACATGACTATATCATGATTAGCATCACTTGAAGATGGGAGAATTTTGTCCAGCAATTTTTACAACTATGAAGATTATGAATTTCAATATACTAATGTGTCATCCATGATATTCAAGAATTTATACAAGTATGTTTTTAATTTACAAAGTTAATAACAGTTTCAATTTATCTAGGATATAGCAAATTTGGAATACAACGGTGGATCACAGTTGCGATCAAGTAATGTGCAATATGTAAGCACAATATTTTTTATTTACAGTGTTTAATGCTTTGCTTTGCATATCCTTTGCTTGTCTTTCTATGTATTTTTTTAATTATGGTTTTGCACAAAAAATTATGCTACAGCTGTATTAACAACACAGGTTTTGTTGGTAAAAGCTAATTTTCCAAAGAATAGTATAGATCCTATAAGTCTATATATACGCGTTTCGTGTATCCTCTTACTGTTCTGGTGTGGGAATGTGTGCATGATGTTTAATGTATAGTGCTTTTGACTTTTTAAAAATACCTCATTTGCTACTGTGGCAACAACTAGAAAATCTACTATGAAGACATTTCACATTGCTAAATTCTTTAACTGAAGTGGCAGGAGTGAATATCTATTTTTTTCACGAAGTTTTATTTTTACATTTTTGTATATTTTAGTTTTAGCCTTTCCAATCTTTTTATTTATTGAAACAAAAACATGTATATAAATTGGTGGTTTCATCAATACGGAAGATTTGTTAATCATCCTTAAAGATATAAGTCATCTTGGAAGGTTTAACTGCATCAAATGTAAAAGACAGTTTGTTCCATTTGGTAAAATTTGATTGGAAAAAAATGTTATTATTTTCTAAATTGCTTTTTATTGGGTGAATGTCTGAAAATTTAAGAATTTTCAAAGATAGTTTTACTTTATGGCTAGTTTGCAAAGTACAAAGGTGTGTATAAAAAGAGTACTTAATATGGTTTGTATAAAGAAAATATTGAAGAGGAATTAATTAATATTGAGAATATTCAAATGTGAGTTGTTTTACACTTTTCATAGCTGCTAGGATTGCTTAACTGCTTATTTCATATCTATTGAAATTGTTTTTTATTAAAAATTTGTCATTATAGGAGAAGGATCGAAACCAATATTTGAGAGAGAAGAAATCAAAAGAGTAGTTACTCAAACAGACGAAGTTGAAGAACATCGTACTGTTGTAACTGTAAATAATGACACTTCAGGTATGATTATTGAAGAATTCAAAATGATATATTTTGCATTTCATTTTTATTGGACTGCGATTTCCATTGTACAAGTGTATTATTTTTAATTTTTAGAAGGAAAGTCGAAAGTGTTTAAAAAACGCTCAATGTCTTTGAGTCCAATTAGAAACCGAAGTCACAGTCTTCGGTGTACATTGTCTCGTCATTCCAGGTTTGTTTTTTTTTTTTGGGAATAAACAAAATTGCTACGTTTAGTGACAGTTAACTGTTATTTAGTTATAAGATAAGATAACATAATATTTGACAATTTTAATACGGATATTAAAATATTTTATAAATGAATACTGTTTAGAGATGAGAGATCTTATCGAAACTGTCGAGATAGGGGGGAACGAGACAGATCCAGGGAACAAAGAGCTTCTCCACCACATATCAAACACATTCCTTTTCCTATTTATTATAGCGTACGTATATTAGTGATGATAAACATTTTCCAATTTATTAGATACAAACTTATTTATTATATTTCAGCATTTTCCTTCAAGACCAATAATGATGACACCTTTCATGCCAATTCGTGAGCAAGTTCTGCTAGGAAATAATAGGTACTCTCCTACGATGGGACCATCACGACCAGATTTCGCACCAAGATTTATGCATCCACCTTTTAATCCTAGTTGTTACAGATCCAACTAGTTTTAATAACGGATTTCTATTATTCTTATTGTCTTGAATTGAATACAAGATTTGAACTTAACCCATTTATTTTTTATTCATTTAGAAATTTCTATACTTTATCTTCCATATAAAACAAATTGCATCGAATTTATACTTGTAATCACAAATCTTTTAACCTTTTAGTATATTTTAATGTTTTAACTTGTTTACTTAAATTGCTTACTAAAAAGTGCAGAAATGTGACGATTACTGTACACGAGTTTTTTATTGATTGATAATTACGAATGAATAAATGTGATGATTTTTTAAAAATTTGGTATAATTATGTAACTCATGTACGAAAGTGTGTGTATATTAATAGTATTTCAGGAAGCAATATTTTTTGATTCTCTTTGTGTTGAAATTTTTTCTGAATTATTATGGTGTCCCGTACACAGCCCTTTTTTGCAATTTGTCTCCTGAAATTTTATAAACAATAATAGCTTCCTTTTTTATAGAAGATATTTTTTTCTGTACACTCTTTGCAAAAAAGGGGCTCTGTACTGGACCCAGTGATGGTATTCGGGGCGCTTTTCGCGCGCATGCGCGACAATTTTGACGTCAGAAGGCCTCACTGAAGTACGAAAATCGGGTATCTTGATCGCCCCGCTAATTTCGCAAAAGGGTATAGCCGGGTAGTCTCCCACTACTTTCGCCTCAATAGCTCCCCACACATTTCGGACGTAGACACGTCCCTGACAAAACTCGCGCATGCGCGCGAAAAGCGCCCCGAATACCATCACTGACTGGACCCCAAAATAATTCGGGGAACATTTCAACATAAAAGCATCCCGAGTAGCCACATTGAAAAATCAAGCGTATCGTCTTTGTCGCTCCTGCGAGCGAGCGACATATCTCCCTTTCTGTCTTTCGTCACAGACCTCGACGTCGATAGAAGTGCCCCTTCATACGTGGGAAGAATACAGATCTGATTGGTTGTGAGATACACACAATTTTACTATTGGTAGAAAATGACAATGACAACGAATCAGATTGTGGAACAGATACAAGGTTCTCTGTTTGCTTTTGTAAGTCCATGGTCCAAACTACGATGTATTATACAGAGGGGGTTGGTTCTTTGGCGCATGAAGAGATGGCGCACAGTGTGATTGCGCACACCAGATTCCTAATTAATTCTAAAAGATTCAAAATTCAACATATTTTATATTGTTTCAGAGTAATTTTCATAGAAACTGTTCTTACAGATAACAGAATTTTAATGAACTTGATGTTCTTGAAATTTTCCTTATTCGCAGTCTAGTTGTAAGTTGCATTATGATTATTTTATGTGAAATTCAATCGAAAATGTTTTAGACTTTCTCGTTTCATTAGAGCAACAAACACTTTTTTACTGTGTATAGTATAATACAATACAAGCCTAAGAAGATGACATATTCATTTTATGTTGAAAACAGTATGTTTACGTTTAGGTAAGAGTTTGATTTTGAAAATGCTATCGTACATATTTAATTCTAATTTTCTATGGTTATGTATGTAAGATATTGTTGTTTCGACACTATATATTATATGAAAGTACTTAAATTTTGAATCGAAATATATAAAAAAAGTTGAATATAAAATGTCACAAGAGTATACGTATATAATTATGATATTTAAAAAACTTTGTAAAATAGTATTTTAGTCAGTTTTGTTTGCTTATAGATTTCGACCCGGTAAATCGCAGAGAATTCGGGAGCAGTGTGCGGCGCACAGTGGGCAATTTGGACGAAATCGGCGACAAAATCAAAGAATTTTCGATAGAAATCAGATAGAGCGATGAAATTTAAAAAATATTAAACCTGAAACATTGTAGAATATGGAGAAAATAAGGAGATTATGGTACGAACGTTTTTTAACCTAGATAAAATTCGTTAAACTTGCACAATTTCAAGGAAATCGTGGTTTCTCAATACCACGCGCGTAACAATTTTTTTTTAACATACTACACATCAACTGTTTCCTTTATCTCGATCGACAACCTGTAAATAACTTAAATTGATGTTTTCAGTGCAAAGATTTGATACTAATAACAGCAAGTTTGCAAATTAATTTAACTCAACGTTTGGATCCCTGTGTGGATCATCTTCAAGAGAGACATTTTTGTTAAACGTTCAGTTAAATTAATTTGCAAACTTGCTGTTAGTCTATTAATGATCCGTGCGTCGAAACACAGAAAATTTTATATTATTACAATTTCGATCGAGAAGAATTTCAGTTTATTTTATAAGGCATAGAAATTGCTCACTGTGCGGCGCGGCGCGGCGGCGCCCGGCGATTAGCGTCGCTCCGCGTCGCGGCGAGGAAGGCGTAAGCGCGCAAATTCACCCCATCGCGTATCGTTCCGTAGGAGAGCGCAGACGCGGCTCATATAGATTTTCCCCGTTGGTACCTGCACCTTCATGTGCGAGTAGCGCCGATAAAGTTGCGGGGGTGGTTCAGGGGTGGTCGACTATGTGGCGAAGGGGGTTGCCGTGTCGTGCGTTCCCTGTGCGCATCGTTCGCGCAAGGGCAGGGGAAAAGAGCTGCGCACACTGCACACCCGGATAGCCTAGTAGAATAGGAGAAACGGACAAGGTGGCAAGAGGAAGAGGAGGAAAATACGAGGCAGAGTAGGAGTAGGATACAACGAGCGAGAACAGAACCGACGGGCTAGGCCAGCCGTCTACAACATGAATCGCTTGATCGGGAATAAATCGTTTTGTGCGTAGGTGGTGCCCGGCCAGAACGATTTTGGACATGTGACCGAGAGCGGGTGCATCATCGGGGTGCATCTTCGTGGTGCACTGCTACTGTTTCGCCGAAAAAGACACGTGGTACCCCCCGTTCTCCAGTATGTTTCTCAAACAGTAAGTGTCTATATATTTTTTATTATTCTTTGTTCTCGTGTCTCGACAGTGCTCGCCTCTTTTCGCAAATTAGCTTCGTTATCCTCACTTTAGCGTGCCTTTTTCTTCTTTGTCTTTCTTTCTTTTTTCTCTCCGCCTCTCTTTTCCATTATCTTCCTTTTGCAGCAGACTAATTTGTCAGCAGCAAAGTAAATATTTGTCGGGTTCCGTGTACGGATAAGCTATCGGTTAATGTGTTTGGTCGATAGTGGTCGATCAGTTGGGTATATTAATTACGAAGTGAAACTGTTTCTGTTTCGGAAAATGTTTGATGCGGGTATCTGCGTTCGAGCTGTGGGCGCGGTTTCGTAAATCTTGATTTCCGAACAAGGGCTCACGAACAAGGGTTCGGTAGCTGTTTAGATAAGAATCCTTATCATTTTTTTATATGGGGGAAGGTTGGTCGAATCATTTATAGATAGAGCTATCGTTCACTATGATAGTAATCTCTGTTGAATTTATTTTTACAAATATTATTCTCAATCGACGCGCGGAGTGTTTTTACAAATTTAAAGTACACTATACATCGGTACGAATATCATCGGTCGATTAAAATACCTATTGTTACTACCTACTGTAAAGCGATCTTACAAACTCTTTCTCTAGCAGAAACTTATTCGTCTCTAAGTACAACGTTTCTCGAGGACTCATCATATTTTTACAAATCGTAAAATGATTAATCCTTTTCTGTCTTACGCTTGTCAGTCGTGTTTAAAATATTTTCCCGAGCCATTTTATGCAACCATTTTTTGGGGGGAGAGTTGAAGTTGTTTTGTTCGGTGTAAAATTATTGCGATTGCTGTTCTACTTTCTGTCCACTCTGTACGAATATTTGATGCTTTCGTTGCGTCTTATCGGATGATTTCGATACGAAACATTGCGGTTGCTATTGAAAGTACGCGGGGGTGAATAGGGAAGTGGGCGTGAAAGTTGATTCGTGGTTGCTACATACACCATTACAGACATACGTACAGTGTACAGTAGCGTATTATCTAGCTATACTTTGATATAAGATATAATACAAGCCGATACGAATTTCTAAAAAAAGCACATGGTCAAGGCCATTAATTTTGTTTCGTGGAATAAATTTCGTACGCGACACGTAACCATTGCATTCAGTCGAAAAATATCGATGCAGAATATTTGGAAAGTAATCATTGCACCGTGCAATTTTCTGTAAAAGCCGATACACAAAAATATTAACTGAACAATCTTTCACAAAAGAATTGCATTGTATCCGCACACCAATCTATTTCCACTATGCAGTTTGGCATGGTCGCTCTCTCTTTTATTCTAGGGTAAACTCGGAATAGACACTGGTTTCTAGACCGTCAATTGTATTGTGAAACAGGCTCACCTGTGAAAACAATACGGAATGTTAGAACAAACTGTGAGTAAACAATACGACTCGTTCTCCACCGGCCGCCATTTTATCCGTCGAATCAATCAAATAATCACAGTTCATCGACTTCGCTCGTCGAATAAGTCATCTCGCGAATATTTCATTGAAAATTATCGAATATATTCTTTGTAGTTTTCAAAGAATTTTTCGGAAATGTTCGTAATCGATAAACGTTTCGTGGATACTGACATTTCGAACAGGCAAACTTATGCCACTGGTAAAAGTATTTGCCGATCTCGTCACGCAATTCCGTAAAACCACAAAGACCGTGAGAAAATCATATATTTGGAAATTAGGGTGCAGCAAACGGTCATTTCGTTCATCCGCAATATGTAATAGGAAGAAAGTAATAACGGTAAGAGAACGCTTAAATTCTACGTGAAATTGAAAATCTACGGAAATAATTCGGCAGAGATAAATAAAAAAAAGTAAATCACGTGGCACGTATATGTGCCTC